>JANFCV010000051.1:1915500-2554000 GCA_024500475.1 Phthorimaea operculella | reverse complement strand
CTCTTAGAATCAGACCTATACTCACTTAATTAAGTATACAAGAATACTTGCCTTGTTTTGTACTGTTGGTACGTTTGTATAGACACAGACCCATCTTTATTACGGTATAATTTTTGACTGTCAGAATTAAGTAGGAAACGAAGTTTCAGATAGTTTGAATATGACGTAAAGGATTTCCTGTCAAGCTGTCATATTTCATACAGATGTGTAAAATATTGCGACAGAATCATATCGACGGGTTCCGGGCTATTTGTATTAACCGCCATTTTTAAAACTTTACACCAGAGCAAATTAAAGTTTCAATTTTCAGAAAAAAAATCATAACTTTGGCAAATTGCATTATTTTTTCAAAGCAAAAGAAATATCTGTTTCTGTTACAAATTATTTATAATCTGATTATTTTTTTTCTCTGATATTTATATTTTTAACGAAATTAAATGGCGTTTAATACAAAATGGCCCATTTTTCACTTTTTTTGGTTCCAGGCTAATTGACTTAACCGCCTAGGTTTATTAATACATGTTCCAAGCTACTTGACTTAAGTTCCTAAGATTGCAAATAATAGCTCAAAGCTAAGTGCTTTAACCAATGAGTTGGTCATATTTCAAACCTAAGCTAAATGATTTAAATACCATATCTTAAACTTATAAGTTTTTTTAAATTGTTTGTAATCATACTAAAATAACGAGATATGCAAAAGTTGACGGTTAAAACACTAATAAATTTAAAGGCACATTGATATGATAGGCGGTTAAGTTAACCTATCATGTTAATTATCCAAACTTCTTAAAATAATTATAAATTTAAAAGTAACTTTGTCTGTCTGTATGTCTGTCAGTTACGCTTTCACGCTTTAACCACTGAATCGAAATTTGGCACAGAGATTGCTCGCACACCCAGAACGGACATAGGCTACTTTTGGTTACACTCGAGGGCCTGGTATACCTGATGTAGTCCATCAGGAGCACCAACAGGAGCCTGGCCAAACTAAAGGAGGTAGAGATATGACTCCAAAGCAAAAGTTGTTTAGCTTAATAGGACGCTTCTGCTGGCGAATAGACATCAAAGGTTTGGAGTACCAGGTGCACCGAGAGGAGCCCAGCTTAACTATAGGAAATACAGCTATGAATCCAAGGCAAAATTTGTTCAGATTAACAGGGCACCTAACAGGAGCCGAGCTAAACTATAGGACAACTATAAGTCCAAAGCAAGAGTTATTTAGCCTGATGGGACATTTCTGCTGGCGAATAGACTTCGGAGGTTTTGAGTACCTGATGTAAACCACCAGGTGCGCCAACAGGAGCTTAGGTAAACTATGGGTGATACAGTTATGACTCCAAGGCAGAATATTATGCTCAGATTGAAGGGGCGCTTCTGCTAGTCAATAGATATCGAAGGTTTGGAGTACCTGATGTAGACCATCAGGTGCACCAAAAGGAGCCCACTCAACAATAGCAGATACTGACTTTCTATGACTCCAAAGAAAAAGCTGTTCAGGTTGACAAGGCGCTTCTGCTTGTCAATAGACATTTGAGTATCTGATGTAGACCACCAGGTCACTCAAAAGGTGCACCAACAGGAGCCGAGCTAAAGTATAAGAGATACAGCTATAAGTCCAAAGCAAAAGTTAACTTGTTTAACTTGATAAGACGCTTCTGCCGGCGAATAGACTTTGTAGGTTTTGAGTACCTGATGTAAACCACTACGTGCACCAGCTGGATAAAGCTATATGACTACAAGACAAACTATGCTCTGATTGACGGGGTGCTTCAGCTGGTCAATAGATATCAAAGGTTTGGAGAACCTGATGTAGACCGCCAGATACATAAACAGGAGCCCAGCTAAACTATAGAAGATATACAGCTATAAGTCCATAACAAAAGTTGTTCAGATTGACGGGGCACTTCTGCTGGCTAAAAGACATCGAAAGTTCTGAGTAGGTACCTGATGTAGACCATCAGGTGCACCAACAGGAGCCCACTTAACTATAGCAGATACTGCTATGACTCCAAAGCAAAATCTGGCTTCAGCTGGTTAATAGATATTACAGGTTTGGAGTACCTGATGTAGATCACTAGGAGCATCAATATGAACCCACCTGAAGCAAAAGCTTGATGTAGATCACCAGGAGCACCAATATGAACCCACCTGCAGCAAAAGCTGTTCATCTTGATGGGACGCTTCCGCTGCCGAATAGGTATCGAAGGTTAAGAGTACCTGATTTAGACCACCAGGTGCACCACCAAACGCTTAACTAAACTAAAACAGATACTGAAATGGCTCCAAAACAAAAGTTGTTGAGTTTGATGGAATGGAAGGCTTCTGGCAATGCAACTACTGTTATAGAAATGTGGTTCCAACAATAAACAACAGAACAGGATATGAGAAATGTGGTTCCAGCCATAAATACATAATTAGCGTAATGGATTAAAATTTTAAGAAGCTGGTGTGGTGTGGAATTAAGAATTTTTCAAAGGTATGAAAAACAAAACGAAACGAAGTTCGAGGGTACCAGCTAGTTATGAAATAAAAAATAAAACATAGATAATAAATTGTTCAAAGATAAGCTTTTTATTTAAACTAACAATTACCTGGTAACACCAGTAACTTTTTAGCATACTAAGGTAACAACTACTGATATTATGACATACACATGCAGTTAATTTGGGCTTGTTTTTCGGCTATTAAAATATCAAAAGCAATTAAAATAACAAAAGTTTTAATATGTGATAAGACCGGCTCTAAATATTAATTTTAAAAATATTGCAAACTGCAAACGTGTGTCAGTCATCCATCTCATTTACAGAACAAACAAGTAGTCGAACTCACGCGTTTGATCGCGCTGGCGCCAAAATCAGTGTTTTAACCGACATCTTAATAGTCAAACCATACAAAATTTCGATTGTATTAACGTGGATAATATACTAAAATATGTTTTTGTTATAGCTGGAACGACAGCGCAAATCAACTGTAGACTAAGAAAAATAGGTTTAACCATCAGCTGTACATGTTTACTGTAAACATCATAAATAGTTCAAGCGACCGGTATACCATAAGCTACTACGAGCTAAATGGTTGGAGTGACAACATCTAGCATTTTAAGCACCAAATTTAATGTATGAACCAACACTGGACATAAATTTGACTATGAGGCTAATTGTATTAAGCGACATTGGATAAAAATTTAGCTAAGAGGCTAATTGTGTGAAGTGACATTTCTTTATATTTATAAGGTCAGGCTAAATGCTTGAACGTAAGCTGCATATAAATTTTTGCTCCAGGAAAAAAGGTTTAAACGACTATCTATTATTTAATAGTGAGCTTAAGTACACAAGTCTTGAATTTGACAATATTTTGTGTCGGTCCATACATTGCAGTACAAAATAGGCCCCAAAAATGCGGTTGTATTAAGCGACATTTTTATGCTCCGATTGTCACCTAACCGAGCTCAAACGACGCAGAAAAATTCGCTGATTCCAAATATGTATAAAAGTCTATATCGCCAAAAATGGCGGTTAATACAAATAGCCCGGAACCCGTCGATATGTAGACAGGTACCGTACATTATGTTACTAGTTTTTCAGTAGATACTTCGTACCTATATTTGCTCGTTCTTTATCGATATGATATATCCAGTAAATCTGTACGCTACCGTAATACGTAAGTAAATACATATTACGACGTCAAGATGTGCCATTCTTAAACTACAGGGATAATAATTTACCACAGATTTTATGAAAAATGACAGCGCTAAAAATCCCACATCTGTCCTTGGGGTATCCTTCAGTGAGCATACCCCATAATCGCATAACGACAAAGATATTAAAACAAGCATTACTCCAATCGAGGGTACATCCACCTGAAAAGTCGTCTTATCCCAAGGGGTCTTAGAAGACCCGAGTTTTATAATACCACTTCAAAACTCAAAAGAACTTTAAAATTCAAATTTGGAGATCCAGAATTTAAATCCGTCACCGCGAGTTTGAAACTGGCTACAGACATTTTTGCTCGAACAAGGCGTACGAGGTACAACCCTCCGCAAAGATAAATGTAATAAAAGTTGTCTTAATGTGAAAACTTACTAATGTTATCGGCATACGTGATCTCGCCTTTTCGACTTTGTTCGCGGCTGTACGCCAACTAACGTTTTTCGAATCTGGGAAGTTGGTCGGAGCAAAAACTGTAATTGTCTAGAGATGTAGATACGAGTTTGCCGCTACCAACGTTTTTAGAAAGCGATTAACTTCGGAGTTTAGATTTACGAGGCTGAGACTCTTACTACTGAATCTATTTATAAGTATTATCTTGTGATAAATTCATTTTTAAAAAAACCTGCTAGGTATTTTCTGTAGATCTAAATACTTACCTACAATATTTTCATGTTATTAAGAAAGAACCTACTTTTTAGTAGTTGGTAAAAATCATCGGTAGATGGCCCTAGCAAACGAAAACGCTTGCAAGGCCTTTAACAAAACTAGCGTTCTAATAATAGCGTGGTCTATGATTTTTTAAACGCATTTCCTTACTTCCATAACGTCCTTCCCTGCTCAAAAAGTCTCACTTACTGATTTGATTCTCATGCAATATAATAATCGTTGCCAAAAAACCATTTTTGTGCAATTGCAACAGTGCAATTGTATCAGCTCCATCTATCGATGATTTTACTAACTACTAAGCACTTTTTTCTTTTTTACCTTTCAGAAAAGGCCTCATGGTAAGTAGAGTGTTGAACGCCTGCCAGTTGCTATCGAGAAACGAGGGTAGCGCTCCGCAGACCGGGTATTCTTTCAGGCGCTATCCCGTCGAGTTATAATCGACTTTCGGGATATTTTCCCGTTTTCCCGCCCTAAGGATAATCCAGCAGCGTTAGAATTATTTTGGCCTTGGAGAAGGTTGAAGGGATGTTATAGTATACCCATCTTTTTTTCGTGTGAGTCATTGAGTTGACGAACGACCCGACGAACCATGGGTCGAACTCACATACCTACCTACACTTCACTCGTAGAATTTTAAATCTTCTGGATGATGACAATTTGTAGTTAAATCATTTTGGTGTGTTAAGGAAATGTCAGTAAATGTATAGTTATTAAATAAAATAAACAAATAATAAGAGTAAAATACTTTTATTAGAAGAAAATTTTATATTATTTATAACGTTAGATAATGTTATTTTAATAATAAAAATCTAGACACATGATAATACAATTACATATCATTAATCTTTATGTATTTAAGTAGGTAGGTAGGTAGGTACCAGATTTTTTAAACCTTCATGATGTCCGTTATCTGAAACAAAAGCATAATCACAAATTAGAGAATCGGCGCGCTAAATTCTTTTTTTTATATAACACTGCATGCCAACCCAGTGGTCCAACCCGCGGCTTACAGTTTTTTGTAAAAAGTAGTCTATGTTACTAGGGAATGTTGTAGCTTCGTAATAAAACTATTTTTAAATTGGTCGAATAGCTCTGGAGATTATCAATTACACACAAATTAACAAATCTATCTACCCGTGTAAAATTGGCAAGAAGCAAAATAAACGTTAGAAAATTCTCTTCAGTTTACCGTCGTATTCAAATTCTAGTGCTACCGTTGGCTTCACTTTGCTCGCTAATAGGAAAATTGAGCTCCCTTCGATACTGCTAATCGTGTCTACCTTGTCTACCGACTTACTATACATACAGCTTTGTGAAAGGTACTTCAATCTATCCAGGGATAAAATCTAAATGCATTACACTACTAGAATTTTAAAGTAAAAGATGATTTACTAACAGTGTCTTCCTATTTTTATGGGCGTGTGCTGCACTTTAATCTGTGATTGGCTGATTAGAGAACCACAGTGTCTAATTTTTTGGTTATCTCTTATTTTAGAGATTCATTATCAATTCCTAATGCCGAATGTCCTTTATAAGGGACAAAGATAGCGTTAAAATAACTTGGGCGTTACGAGGCTAGTTAATGTAATTATCCAATTAATCATGCTGGCGTACTTATCAACTTTAATTTTAAGTAAATCATAAATATGTTAAACTAACGGAACTAGAAGGTCACTTATGCATTAGGTGGATTAGGGACCAACTTATACAGGTTCATCTTAGTAACTGTATGAAAAACCAATGAAAGTAGATCCCTTTATGCATACGTAGAGTGTGCTTCTTCAGTGAGGAAACTTCAGCAACAGTGTTTGTTCCAATATCACCCACTAACCTCATCTCCATAGTGTTAAAAGTCTATAAAATCGGGAAAGTACCCGAACCTTAGCATTTTCATTAACTTTCGACGCCATTCGACACTGTCGCTTTATAGAAACTTTACCTATACTACCCTAGTACTATCATACAGGGTGTTTTGGAAGAATCCACTTTCCCGGAAACTCTAAACTCAACAGGTAAATCTGAACATCTTTCCCTAAGGACCAAATTTCAAAACCATACAAATAAATGAACTTTCCTAGAAAACTGCTCGGATAGCAGATTTTTTTTTTGTGTAGGTATGCAATTTATTTTTTAGGCTTTGAACATTGGTCTTTAGGGTAAGTTGTTCAGTTTGACTTGTTGAGCTTAGCGTTCTCGGAAAATTGAACCGTTCTGTAACACCCGTATATTCTGTGTCTATACAGAATGTATCTGCAAAGTGGCAACACCGCAGACTATAATGAATAACTCCGCGAGTAATGCGGACCGAAATATTGAAAAGTAATTTTGATCTGCTCTTTATTAAATACTGGTGGAAATATTTCTGTTAAAAGTCTCTTGTACCTGTGTAAACCAATATTTCGTGCGTAATAAAATAAAGGTCCGAACTCCCTGTGAAAATTGTGAGCAACTACTTTACTAGCTACGAGATTTGTCAACTTGCGTAGAAAATAACTGATGTAATCTTCAAGCAATTCGAAATTTAGTGATCGAACTACGCACACCTTAAAACACCATGTTCGGAAGCAAATAAATTCAATTGAATACGTTTCTTAGGGCACCACACTGAACAATTTTCACGAAGAAGTTTCGACTTCCCATACAAAGTCAGTCAGCCGGACGATGTACCTAAACTTTATAGGTATGAAAAAAGTATTATTTTTTTTTAGTTTTAATTTTAATAAATAAAACAGTACAATTGCCAAAGAAATGTGTCAAATTTAATGCATGTCCTCCAAAACACGATGTATAGAATTTTCACAATCTATTCCTTGGAAGCTACGTCCTGTATAGATCTTTTATAGAGTTGATAGACATAGATTACGTGGGACCAGAATTTGCATTGAAATTAAAATGTACCTGGACTGGCGGACCCTGGAATGCTCTCCCCGATGTGACTGGAATAAAGTCTGGCTGAGGGATATAGGTGGTATATATTCCTACTAGATGAACAAGCTTCTTTTTAAACTTAATTTTGTATGAAAAGACAGGCTTCAAAAGCCTGTACGAAAGATGGCGTCAGAATATCTTCCGTGTAATTACAAAAAAAGTTAGACAAGTACGCAAAAATTAAAACTGTCTAAACGTACGCCTAACATTTTTGTGATTACACAGTTGAAATATTACCACTGGATTCAATAATTCTAAATGTGTATATTTTGAATAATAATACTAGTTTTTGGACGTCAATTTCGATTAACATCGTTTGTATTTATCAGTTAAATACTCGGAAATCAGTCATCATCATCATCATCTTCCTGCCCTTATTCATTCATGTTTACCCCAAATTCATTGGGGTCTGCGCAACATGTTTTGTTAGAGCAAAAAGTATATAGCAAAAGGATTTGACAATGTTTTATGACCGGCCGCCTTTCTTTGGCCTTTCTGACGTCAACCCTCTTTGGGTAACCAGGAAGACAATCAACTTCTCAAAAGTGTTCTGTAGTTCCGTCACGATAAACAGAAGTCTTTTGCTAATTATTATCTGATAGGTGCGAAACTAGCGTGTGTGTAAGGAGCCTTAATACCTTCCACACGCAAAAAAATTCAATAAAATCTGTTGCATTTTGCGAAGCTGGCTGAAAGGTTCAATATAAGTGAATGGACGGACATTATTTACAGTATTTCTACTCCATTGACATGGTGCATACTCAAAGGGATGATATTAAAAATATTCGTTTTTCAATATATTTTAATGGTGAATTTTATCTTTATTGAAGTCTTAATAACGGACTTTTTGTAAAACAGGATGCGAAGCGCATTTTGCAGACAGGTTTATTATTATTTCCAAGTACTAACGACATGTCGTACTTATTCTGGGCCTCGAATCTGTCTACGCATCTTTGACATTTGTTGACGTATCGTTAAAGCGATATGACGCTTCTGGCTTCGGTTACTATTTTTGCCGTTTTGGGAACGGTCCATTACGGCATTTGTTACCAAAATCATGCTCGTTTTGCTTAGAGCCAGCAATGTAGGGCTTTGTACGCGCGTTTTAAAACACTGTCATCTAATTGCCAAAAAAAATTATACGTCAAAAAGCGATAAAAAAAAATTGTGTCCACCATCTCTTTCACTTTTTATGGCAACAGTAGAAACAGAAAATATGTTTCAAATATCGTTCATTCCATTCATTCATATATCTGTCAGATTCAGCATTGTTTGTTTACAAAACAATATTTTTTAGAAATCCATCTAATTTAGTACTGAATAAACAATTTTCAAGAATATTTTGAATGGGTAACAGCATCCCTTGCGTGTTTAACATCCTACAATGTGCTCGCCAACACATCTACCAAGAGTGTGGTGAGTTAGACGATACACCGTCTATAGATATGGACCCAGCAGTGGACTATTGTAAGTGTAATAAATTATTCATTTACCTTCTACTTTCTGTTTGGATTCTTTGGAAAACGTATATCTACCTTACGCAATAACAGTAGTAAAAACAATAATGTAAACTATTATCTATCATAGGTACGACGTTGTTGGATGACTCCGTGCGTGTCCAACTCGAAAGAAAAAAGACAAGATGTATTATGTAATGTATACTATGATCATCATCGTGCGGCAGACTCCTGCAGCCGACCTGGCTCCGCACGTATCGACCCGTCGTTCCTGTGGATTCAGCCAGGAAGGCCGAAAGGGTGGCGCAGGTCCTGGGTAGCCATGCGTTTTCCATAATTGCCTCCCAGGCAACGCAGTGTCTGTAAAGAGCGTGCAAAAAGCCATGCCGCTCCCGCATCGGCTTATACAGCCATGAAAAATCTCGCCTCAGCCACTGAATAAATCGTCTGACATAGACGTATGAGGCCAATGATGATGACGATTATTGCAATAGTAATGAGCTGAGCTGAGCGTCGCGTTCGTGTGTGATTCAAAAGAGTGGACTCTGCTTCCGACCGCTTGTAATACCAAAACACTTCGCCTGCCCTTCCCTGGAAGAAGTTGCACAGAGAAAGCGGAGAGACACATGATGAGGTCGTCTTGAGACGAATGACATAACCACCAGCACATAAATCAACACCGTAAGTTATTTAGATAAAGACTCACAATACACCACGTTAAGTAGGTACGATTCTAGTTTCGCTGCCGGGTACCTACACACCGCCAGTCAGTGTGCTTTCTAAGTTACAGTATTGGCACTAATGACCCCTCTACCAGTTTACGTTTTCCTACTAATTATTTCGTGAAATGAGATAAGTGTGTTTTAGTTTTAGTTGCATTTTAAAATTCTTTTTAGTAGTAGCTATTTGCAGGAAATTACTAGACATAACTATGTAGGTAAGTAAATATACTATTTTGATTAACTTTAGCCACTGCAATGTCTGAAGGCGAGGATCCACGCAGAACAATACGATTTCAAGGTTAGGGTTGAGGAGGGGTGAGATTCGGGTAGCGAGCGGCGCGGGATAGAATGGCATCACCCCAATTCTACCCATGGGTGTAGTAAAAAGCGACTAAGAGATAATCATCCAGGGAATAGGCAGCGGCGATTCCTGTCAACGCAACATCTTGCGCTGCGCTTGCCAATCCGCCTGCCAAGCGTGGTGAGGTGAGTATGGCAATACCCCCCGATAGGGGGATGCCCATGTCCAGCAGTGGACTGTTGTGGATGTTATGGTTATGGTCATGGTTGTATAAGTACAACCAGCTAGCTTGACTCGACCAGCTGGAACATTTCATGTGGGAGATCCTATTTGTTTATACATTATTTCGATGTATGCTTCTAGGGAAAAACGGTTGAGTTTAACGAACTTTAAGACCCTTAAAATATTTGCAGTTTGTTTTTATTTTTACATTTTTTTACATCCCTGTAGGTATTAAACAATTACAAACAATAACAATGATAATTTCTGATTATATTCTAGTTCTCATGAAGAAGCACCTGCGTTCCGGTTTGAGAAGTGTGTGCCAGTTCAGTGCAACGCAGTATTCCATGCAGAATAAGGACACTTGAAGTACAGAAGACTCGCCGCCCACATTGTGCCCGAACCAAACGAAAAGCAGTGCTTTCAATCGATTTAAAGGAGAAACATCAGGGAAACCTAGTGGCTATTGATACCTAAGCATCTGAAGCATTTTTGGCTGGGATAGTTACATGCATGGTAAATTAAATCAGAAAGTAAAGACGCCCGACGCGTCGCCTTTCCAGTAAACATAGCTACTACATATTATGTTCGTTTCCTTTTCTTGATCTGTAAAATGATAATAATTAATGGTGCTGCTGAAACCAGGACCTTCCTATTTTGCAAATAAACAACAAAAGCGAGCATTGGAACAATGTACTTATTAAAATAATCCATAATGATATTTATATTCATAGGATAATTATAAAACTCTGACACCAGGGTTCATCGGGTCGTTGAACGACTCGGTGTCCCACACGAAAAGGAGAAGATTATCAACAAAAGACAAAATAGCGATACTGACGATCAATAGATGGCGTGGTTTAGTTTTGAAACAGGGTATTAAATAAATCGTGGTGTGGTTCGTGCAGAACATAGAAAACGCATGAGAGAGCTACATGAGACATTTGCTCAAATATATCGCAATAGGTACACCTACATTTCGGCAGCTCATTTAGAAAAACATGACGTTACTTTTTTAAACGATTTACAACAAGCCAAGCTTGGAGCCCTTTAGCACCCTCTAGGTACAAAATTGCTGACATATATTTGTTAAAAATACGCCTAATGATTCACCATATCCTAAATATCACCATACATAACACCACAGTTTAAACTAACCTTAAAATATCGAAAAATTTATAAAATTCGTAATGACACAATCGAATCCTAAAATATTACAGTACTCGTACAATACAAAACAATATATTGTACTTTTACATCATAAGATATCTAAGTTATAATTTCAAAAATAGTTATTATGAAAATTTAATACCTGGTTAACAGAAATCCCTCAACTTTTCAACAGATGTCGCTGTTAGTTTACAAAAATCTTTGAAGAAAGGGATGAAGCAACGATTTTAACAAGTAATGTTAAACAAACTTGTTAAACGGAATCTTATACCTACCTACAAAAGAGCAAAAATTAGGAAGTTTCATTTTTCAAAAGAATAACTGCATTGAGTTTAATAGGATAATGCACCATATTTTGTGTCTGTACAGTGAATTACGGCTCGGAAAACTTTGCACCGTGTTCCTTCGCCGATCTACAAAGGTGCAACCGCAACTGTAGTATGTGACCGGAACGATCTGGTATTTAAAAATAGAGGTACAGTTTTAGTAAACTATGTTTTTTTAGTACCTATTGTTTATTATTTGTTTTAACATGGTCAAGACTTTGTTATACTTACAGCACTCGTGGTTTAAAGGAATGCACTACTTTTACTAACACGCGCTAGCCAATACTTATTTGTGCTAACACCCTCTATAAACACAAAGTAAGTATTGGCTCTAAATGTCGCAGTACGATGGCAGAATGAAGATTTTTAATCTATGGCAGAAAAAGCCGGCATATGGCAAAATCGTAGACCCTATCAGTTATGGTCCGAAGAAGATTCAGTATTCGTTTGGTAATAAGGCTTTTATTTTGGTTCGAGGGCACTAGGAATACGTCGGGGGCTGCTATTAATATTTAAAACTTCTACACAGCCCCCAACGTTTTATAATTAGTGTTATTTATTTACTAAAGGAGTGTTAATTATACCTAAACTATGAAATATATAACTACGAGTATATGAGGGCATCCAATATCATCTGATTGGACATTTACAAACACTAGGAGTACAATACATCGAATTTCACATTGTTTATCTGAGAAACTTTCCGAGTATCGATGCAACGCGCCATCTATACACGATTTAAAGAACGTTGTACCGACAGTTCCTCACTGTCTCTTATTTATCACATATATTATTAAAGTCGGGGGTTTCAAAATTATTGTATCCTTTTTCAACATCACTTTACCGTCGTGGGTAATTTCAATTTTTTTAATTTTGTTATTATTTTACTTCTTTTAAAGAGGATAGGTTTAAAATTATGTAAAATCTATATTTGGTTAAGTTAAATGGGGTACAAATATTTTAAAGGCGTATTTTACTCCTAAAAGTGAGCATATTTTCATCAATTATGAAAAAGAATGGAGTTCTTATGACGGAAGATGAGTTGCTCGAAGTTCTTATACAAACATGTTGAAAAAGTTCGTCACGGGAAATAGTGGAAGAGCCGACTGCAGAAATGCCTATCTCATCAGGTACCACAATAGGCTAACTTGAGAACGTTAACTGACGCGTAAATAAGTCAAAAGACGTATAGTTGGAGAGCCCAGGGGGTAAGTGACTATCTCATAAGGTACCACGATAGGCTAGGTTTGGATCGTTAAACAAGACTTAAACAAGTCGTATGACCCAGGTCTGCCGGAGCCAATCCTGCCGAAACATATAAATAATCGATATTTTTTGAAGATATAATAAAAATTATGTCATAAGGTACCACAATGAAAGTGCTGGCATCAGTTAACCATTGAAAAATTATGTAAAAAAAGCTTGGTCTGCCACTGCGCACCCTGCCGGAAGTGCTTGGCAGACCTCTCCAAAGATGCCCTTCCGACACCCCTAAACTATCTCATCGGGTACCACGACGCGACCACCACAACATAATAGCCAAGATCACTCTGACAATAGATCACAAGGTCTGCCAGGCCTAAACTTGCCGCATCCTAGTGTTTCAGACATTTGAAGTTGTAGGTCCAGTGTATGAAAAATGACCTATATCTTTTTCCCCCGTGTTTGATTTTGATGGTGCCTTAATACGAAATGCTCTCCATAATGAGGAGCTTCGAGTCATATAGGACAGTTGGGTGGAGGGTTTCAGTATTGAACGCAATCCTGTCAAAAAGTTTGAAATGGAGGTTTGGTCTATGAAAACTGGCCTATATCTTATTCCCCCCAGGTTTGATTTTGATGGCGCCTTAATATGAAATGCTCTCCATAACTAGGAGCTTTGAGTCATATAGGTCAGTGAGGAGGAGGGTCTCTGTATTGTACACAATCCTACCAAAAAGTGTGAAATTGTAAGTTAAATGTATGAAAACTGGCCTATATCTTTTCCCCCACTGGTTTGATTTTGATGGTGCCTTGGTATGTATGAACTGCTCGTAATGATTAGGAGATTCGATTTGTATAGGTCAATTGGATAGAAGGTCTCTGTTCTGTGCACAATCCTCCTAAATATGAAAATTCGATAACTTTTGCAGATTTTATCAGTTAAAATTGTCATATCATAAGGAACTCGAATAAAAGTGCTTGCATCAGCTTACTATTGACAAATTATGTTAAAAAAACTTGGTCTGCCACTGCGCACTCTGCCGGAAGTCCTTAGATGAGATAGGTTAGGGGTGTCGAAAGGGTATATTTGGAGGGGTCTCCCAAGGACTTCTGGCAGAGTGCGCAATCGCAGACCAAGTTTTCTTAACTCAATTTATCAATGGTAAGCTGATGCTGGCACTGTCATTCGGGTACCTTACGAAATGACAATGTTAACGGAAAAAAATCTCAATCCTGCTAAACATGAAAATATTCGATATGTTCTGCAGATTTTTGCCGTTAATCTGTAAAATTTATGTCTAAAAATACCCGAATCAAATGCTGGCATCAGTTTACCATTGATAAATTATGTAAAAAAACTGGGTCTGCCACTGCGACGAAAAGATTTATTAAGGGTGCCAGAAGGGCACTTTTGAAGTGGTCTGCCAAGCACTTCCAGCAGAGTGCGCGCTGGTAGACCAAGTTTTTTACATAATTTTTTAATGGTAAACTGATGCCAGCAATTTGTTTCGGGTACTATTAGACATAAATTTTACAGATGAAAAATTATTAAAAAAATAACGATTATTTTTATCTTTCGGCAGGATTGGCTCTGGCAGTCCTACGTCTTTCGAATTGTTTACGTGTCAGTTAACGTTCTAAAGTTAGCCTATTGTGGTACCCGATGAGATAGGCACTTCTGCAGTCGGCTCGCCCACTAAAATATTTTGTTTCTCATTTCGACGAAGAGTTGTTTTGTTTTGTGAGCAGAACATACCTACCGATACAATAATGTGTGCGTACGTAGTTAAAATAAATTAAACGCTGTATACCTAAGGCCCTATTAAATTCAATGCAAATATCTGCATAATGTGTTCTACTCGTGAAACTGAACAACAAACTGTTCAAAACATAGATATGTATTGGATATTTTTGGATGGCATGTCCAAAATTAGTTCTTCATATTTCGAAAAAAAATTACTAAAAGCGGTTGTTCAGTTTCACTAGTAGAACATATCCCGAAATTTTTTGCATTGAATTTAATAGGACTTTATACCTCATTAAATTATTATACCTTAGGAATATGATAAGGATTAGTCAATAGCAGCATGAGAGTGGTTTAGGATTCAGTGGTTGAGTAGATTGGTTTAAAAAGAGACGAAGAGCTGTCTATATATAAGTCCTAGTTCAATTTTATAACCGTTTTAATTGCAGTCGACAAGATAAAAATGGGTAGACCGTGCACCAGCGACTTTTTCTTTTTAATGGAATAAGTTCTGGTAAAATCGAAAATGTAATGATTCCACTCATTCTTTGTTAGGCAATCACTGTCCATAAATTGCAGGGCACGACAGTCGAATCCCAAAAACATTTGCCAAGGCTTGCTGTTGGTTGTTCATTCATACTAGTCGCCCTGTAAAAATCTGTACATTCTATCGTCTTTCTATGTGGGGGGAAACACTTCTCAACCCTCTGATGTTGGTACTTCATTCATACTAGGTAGTCGCCTTGTAGAAACCTGTACCTACTCTTCTTTTGCTTTCTATGAGAAGGACACGAAGCTTCCCTCAAATGTTGGTTCTTCACAATCGAACAGTCAAAAACTGTTTCTAAATATTATCTTAGACTAAGATCTTAGATAAGATAAATGAGAACAGATTGGTTAAAATATGTTATTTTTATATAATCAATACCAGAGTTTAGCCTAAGTAAAGTAACATTAGCAGCACTTTCAGGAATTTATTATACGTATTTCATACAGATATCGATGGTCTTAATTAATTTTACACTCAAGTTTATGCCCAAAAACCAGGGTCTGCAGGGTCTTTCAAAATTTTGCCGTAGCAATCGTATGAAGATCAAAACACTCCGCTTAACCAGGTTTCCCGAAGACAGCTGCACTGAAATTTACAATCATCAAGTATGTTACTGTTTGGTAAATTTTCTAACTAAGTAATCTTCTATCAAATATAATGAAGATGTGGCGTTGCACTGGCAACACCACTATATCTCATTCACAGGAACTCCCGTGAACAGTGTTCCTTATACGGAAGTACTACCGTGAACACTACCTACACCGGAAGCCTTCCGCTTCCGGTATAGAGAGTCGGCCATCTTCCTTCCGACATTCGTTCTTCTGGCTCGACACGCGAAAGAGCATACACGCAAGTCCGTCTTCTTACTGTAACGCGCATATTATTTATAACTAATTTATAACGCTAGTTTAGTTTTGTAACTACTAACTACATTTATTAGTGGTGAGTGTGTTGTGACACGAATAAACCTGTGAACATCATCTCTTGGTTTTCTTCCATCGTCACCCACGCCCTCACCATAAAGCCATGCAGAGAAAAACCTACAGTGACTCGTTTTTGGGATTAACAAGGGAACTATATGAGCCGTGTGGTGCCGGCAGAGTAGAATAACACCACCCCCTCTCTTCCCATGGGGGTCGTAAGAGGCGACCGAGGGATAAACCCAACCCAAACAGCCAGGGCCAACCATATTGTGGCGGTTAATCCACCACAAAAGCATTCCTAAGGAGGGTTGACGTCTGATAAGCGGCCGGCCGGTCGTAAAATTCAGCCAAATACTTTTGCTTTTGTGTTCAACGGAACGTGTTGCGCCGACCCCAAGTAATTGGGATAGGGGCAGGAAGATGATGATGATGATGAAGGGAGCTGAGATATCTGTTGGCTTTAGGTACACATTTTGTAAGAAAGAAGTAATAAGTAGTTTGTTTTATCTGATCAGTAATTAAATATAATTAATACAAATTACCTGCATGTGATTAGTTACTATGTTTTGCATTGGCAAAGCTTACGGATTTAAACTTTATAATGACTATTTTGCACAAAATATCTCCATAATTTATAATTATTCATGACAATGATGAAACATTTTATTAATATTATTGAATCAAGAAATCAATTTAATTTAGTCGAAACAAACCTACAAACAAAAATATTTTGATTTTGCAAGACGTCAACTCAATCAATGACATTTACTTCCATAGATTTTGGATTTTATTAGATCATGATTAGTTTGATGAATTACCAAAAAGTTTTTTTTTTTTTTTTTTTTTTTGGTTAAAGAGTTTTATTTACGCGGAAAGGGTATCAAGCCGAAAGGAGGTCAAGGTGAAAATGAAACTAAACAACTTTCCCCATGAAACATTTGAAAAAAAAATCATACTTTGACCCATGTTCCATGGGGGCAGTTGTTTACCCTTTCTGTTACTTAGGTACTGTACCACGCACAAAGAAATGTTTACTGCAAAGGATTTGGCTTAATTTTACGACCGGCCGTCTACCAGACGTCAACCCTCCTTGGCAATGCTTTTGTGGCAGATTAACCGCCACCATGGTTGGCCCTGGCTGTTTGGGTTGGGTTTATCCCTCGGTCGCCTCTTACGACCCCCACGGGAAGAGAGGGGGTGGTGCTATTCTACTCTGCCGGCACAACGCAACTGCGAAAGAGCTAAAGGGGTTAAATAAGGAATGAAAGTTTCTAGTTAACTTTTTGGTCTTTTGATAAATGTCGCTGATGCACAAATATTATACTGCGAAAGCTATGAAATACATTTAAGATTTTAAATTATTTGAAATTCGCCCACTAAATGAGTGAAAGCCCAAAAAAACTGAACTATTTTACTTAAAAAAATTCAAGAAAAATTGAGGTGACCCCACTTGTAAAATGATTCCATGCGCCTTCCTTTTAGAAGGAAATCTTGTAATAAGACTAATAAGTAATGAACAGCCGTATTTTTCGATTTTTACCTACTTACTTACACGCCCCGCTATGTAGTTATAATCTTATAATAATATAACCTTTGATATAACCTCATGTTTACGTTCTATTTTTGTTAGTATAAACGAATTTATAGACGAAACGAATATTTATAAACGTTATCGCTTTTTTTGACATTTGACATAAAATGCACATAGAAAGCTATTCTAATCTGACATCACTTTTATGTCATATTCGTGTCCCTTTTCGGATAATTCATTCATTTTTGAATGAATGATATTCATTTTTTGACAAGCACTCACACATGTGTAAAAAATATTTGTTATACATTGATTGTTATAAAGCAAACATATTTTTGGTCAGTACAAAATGTTCAATGTACTGCTATGTTAGAGCGTTTTGTCGCCGATGAACCAGAAACACTCATGACGTTTTCCTTGACGCGCAAATGACACATCGCGAACGTGGCAGATTTGGGGCCCTGAAATTACAATGAAATTTAACTAAAATGCTCATGATTAATGTCAAATAATTAAAAGAAAATTATATATAACGTACCTACTTCCTATTTATGTATTTCATTTAGGTATCATGTTTCCGGAATATTATGACTTGGGCCTTTTCACGGCAAGAGTGAATAGGCACTACCTAGGCAGGCATGTTTCAACAATGTCTGCATCATCACATTCATCACTTACCAACAGGTGAGATAGCAGACAAATGCGGATCAAGATCAGTCTAATTAAAAAAACACACTTATTCGTATCATAATATCTAGGTATTGTTTACATTTAGTGGCAGCACTATTTGGGGATCACATTTGATGTCTGTTGCTGTGTTTTTAGCCCTAAATTCCCTTATAGATAAGATACGGTGTCTGTCAGTTTTACAGGCTCATCCGTCGACGCAGTGTTACGCTTTACACTGTGTTAAAAATCGCAGCAATGGGCGTCCAATGTTATAAATAACCACCTATGTGTATCTTCTTGTGGATGTAGCTCATACTTAAACACCAAAGTCACCGTGGTGTCCATTTTGGTCAAGGTTGCAATCGATGTCATAAACGCAGATCAAGCGATCTGTGGCAGAGATTTTGTGTCGCTCCCTCAGTATTGGTTCACATTATTCTTGTACGCTGTGCGATGCTGGTTTCGAGTAGCATCACCCGAATTCAACCAATAGGTATCGTAAAAAACAATCCAGGGAATGGGAAGCAGCGTTCTCTGTAAATGCAACATCGTGCACTGCCCGCCTGCCAGGCCCGGTGAGTATGGCAGTAGACCAGCCAGTCCAGCAGTGGACTGTTGTGGTTTTTATGTTTATTGTATACGTCATCTGGACACAGTACAATTACTGGTCTGACATCGGGGTGAGTACCCAGCTTCTCGACGCTACCAGGACCAAGGTATCCGCCTTTTCTGTGAACAAAAAACGTAAAGTTACCAACTGCCGAACTGAATACTGACGTTTCATAAGAACCATAGTTTTACGTAGCTCATTAAGCAAAAATAAAATCGACGATCATTTACAGTCTACTGCA
The DNA here is from genome assembly GCA_024500475.1 of Phthorimaea operculella. NCBI lineage: Eukaryota > Metazoa > Arthropoda > Insecta > Lepidoptera > Gelechiidae > Phthorimaea > Phthorimaea operculella. The sequence goes on along the minus strand of JANFCV010000051.1, from coordinate 2,535,027 downwards.
TCCTCGAACCGTTATTAAAAACTTTTTGCTCGTCAGAAATTTTACCAATGTTTTTTAATATATCTGCTTTTAATGATCACGTTTTTAATAGTGAGCTTTTATTACCGATGAGACCGTTAAACATTTCGTAAAACATTAATAATATGGGAAGGAAAATGCACCAGCATTTTCACCACGAATTTCTTGCAACTCTAAATTCTTATTTCAAATTTAAATAGACCAATGAAACGGCGAATTTCACCCACACGAATCCACGTTTACATCTCAAACGTATAAATATTACCCCAAGAAATTATATCAGAAGTTCCACTGAGGTATTCGCGAAAAGATATTTGGTAGAATTAAAACAACACTTCGCCGAGAAAAGTGGTCGGGTTCCCCGTGGGGTGGGCAGGGGGTGGCCGTCGCCCCGTCACCCCTCGGTACCCAATCCCAAGATGGCTTCTTTTAAATGGGGTGGACCGGCCCGGCCCAAGAATAAAAGTGCGGCGTACCTTTCTATAGAGATGCGAGGTGGGGTTAAGATTTCCAGCGTTTTGTTCGTTCGATTGCGAGAATATTCAAATCGTGCTCGCTCCTCTTCGAGTACGGAGTTGATTGCCAGATTCTATTCTTAGACAGGTACACACTGAAGGGAGCGAATTACACTGGCTTTTCGTACAGTTATAGGAAATCACCAGAATAGGTTGATCCTCTTGACGGTAATCTTGATATGCTGCTGTTTACCTAATTAATTATCTAATTATTTTGATAGTATGTACTGTTGGTTGCAATCAAAATGATATTCTTGTTTACCGACTATGCATTCACATCATAACTAATCTATACTACTTAAACCGTATTAAGTAATAACTTAAAATTGAATTTTCGTGGGGTTTTGGCGTGAGCATTATAATGGGTAATTCTCATTTTCATGTCAAAAAACTGTTGAGGTGCTTTTATGCAGACAAAAAATACGACTTTATATAATTACCATTTTTTTCTTAGAGCTTCTATTATGAACAAGTAAGGCTAGCATAAAATTCTTCAACAACGAGTATGTTATGAATCGCTATAATTAAAAATGTATCCGAAAACTTCCCTTCCGTGGATGTGACAAACCCAATTTAAAACATTTAAAAAATTATTAATTTAATAATTAAAGTATTGTACAAAAATAAGGAAATACGTTTATTACCGCAATCATAGTTCAATAAAATAAGCATCTTGCTTATCGTATAAAGCGATTTTTAAGATTTAAATACAGCGGTTAAAAAATGTGAGCACAAAATTTGTCACTTCCATGGGCAAATGTCACATCAAATTTTTTACGAAAAATATAATGCGTGTATCCAAACACAAATTTTTAACAGACAATAAACAATCTGCCATTAGCATTTCATAAGTCAAATGTGCAAGAGTCGCTGGAATATTTGATAAAAATGTGTTGAAAAGGGCATTCTCAAATTTCGTCAAGCATAACAGGTCACTACCGTGGGCGTCGACAAATGTAAGAATCTTATTATTCTATAGAAATTTTGAATGGTTCTGAAAGTCAGCTGTACAATATCAATGTTGCCAGAATATCTTGCCTAAAACATAAATTTTGAGGTAACTTTTTAATTTTCAAAACGTTTTTAGTCCCTTCCGTGGATGTCACTTCCATAGACGCCGTGGATATTTAAGCGTCCATGGAAGTGACTTTGTATCCACGGAAGTGATTTTACTTGGATTTTAGTAACCACACTCAGCATTGAGTTATATTTCCTAAAGTCTGTAAATCCAGGGTTGTGTATTTGTATCCGTTTTATTACGTATGACAAAAAAATCGAGCTGCGTGGCCCTGGCAGAGTAGTACCCCCCACGTAAGCCTGTAAGTATTGTAAGCGATAAAGGGCTTTAGAACATGGGGCAGCAGCGCCTCTCGAGTTGTCATCACAGGCCGAAAGCACTGCGGTCATCAACTCGCCTGCATGAATAGCGCCAATGGAGTTCCCGGTCCCTAGTTCTACCGTGATGGGGTGGGGCAGAGAATGATGAAAATCCCCGAGCTACGGAAGACGGCTACCAAGAAGAACTGGCTCTGGCTGTGAACAACGGAAGTAAGTGTTTTACGGCTAAAAGAAAGCTATGGATTTTCAGAAATCGAAGAGAGGAAGAAGCCATGATAACATTAGAATCAAGCTATCTATTCTGCTTTAGGGAAGGGAGCACATATTTCCAGGGTGGGTTATTGCTCAAAGCTCTTTAAGAACGTGACAGCTAACAACTTGGATGAAACCTGTAACGACTCGACCAGAGTAGCGTACCTCGTACTGAAATTGACTGAGGAAAGATTCTCTCTAAAGTTGTACAGGTATATGTGTTGACTTGGAGCAGCTCAGACCGTACCGTACACCGAACCGATAAGATCCACTTCAATGTTGTCATGGGTGGATTAAGCCCCCAGCTCAACGCCAAAGTTCGTGACTACGAAGGGAGCAGAAACCAAATGCATCTTTTTTTTTTTCAGAAAAAGCTACAACAGAAGTGGATCTGGAAGAACTCTGAGCCTGACGGAGGACAATGGAAAAGTTTGATTTCATTATTAAGGGATGTCTGAGTGATCAACAGGTTCAATACCAAAAACGATCACCGACTTGTAAGAGGCACTGTAAACATCAATTTCAAGCTAGAAAGAAGCGACATGGTGAGGTCAGTTCTCGGTCTCAAACTGCCCCAATCCAGACATGATGAGTTCCTAATCGAATTGAAAAATTGATTCGCTACTCTGAAGACCCCGGCAAATGTTTACAAGGTCTTGAAGGGCAGAGTCCTTGAAACTAATGCGATTTAGATGGGTAACAAGAGGGGATGTTTTGGCAGATCCCCAGTCACTCCTGAAATGTAACAGAAGCCTGGTGAAACTTTTTGGCGCGACCAGAGCTCACCGACTCTGTTAGCTTGGTCACGTAGATAGAATGGGAGAGGATTGAGGAACAAAAAGAGCGTAGAAGGGACGCCCCAAAGGTTCTGCTGAAATGATATGGTGGATGCTGGCCTGCGCAATCTCCAATGCAACAATAGGCAGGAGATCGTGCAGGACAGGGACCAATGAAGGGAGCTCGTTTTGTAGGCCAAGATCCTTTTTGGATCGCTGAATCAGCGGAGTTAGTTAGTTAGCTGTGGTGAAACGTGATCTCTAAAGATGGAAAGCTCGAGTTATACAGAAGAGGATTGAGTAAAGGATCGAAGTTCTTAAGCAAGAAAGATTATGAAAAGAAGTCATCTAGCGAAGCTAACTACCTCGAATGGATAAACCGGCAAATCAGTCCCAGGTCAAAGAGATTTTTGCTAAAATCGAGGATTTGTACGGAAATATATATGGCTTGCATATGCCAAAACCTTAATCTGACGTGACACACTCCTGAGCTCCTCTCTCCCGCCACATTACGGAGTATCTTTCAAGCATAGATGAAATTGGGGTGGCTCTCAGGCAGTTGGAGAATAGATAAGCTCCCGTGGAAGAAGGAGTAGTCTCAGAGCAGCTTAAGATTAGTGAAAAACCTGTCCTTGAAGACCTGAAAAGGCTATTTAGCGCCGTCACAGCCAAAGGGACAACCCCGAAGACGTGGGCAGAGGTGTTGTGACTTTGTTTTCTGAAGTAAGGTCAATAATGCTGCTTTAAAACTATGTAACATCACTTCCGTGGATGTAATGTCACTTCCATGGACACAGCTTTTTTTTAAACTCTATTATCTAGACTACACATAGGTTTTAAGCTCGGCAAATATTTTTTTTGTGACTTGTAGGGCATGTACAAACCCCATGAAACATTTTTTTAGGAAAATAACTGGTTTACCCATTTTTCGTTTTTCGGACCGCAAGTTTAAGAATTACCCACAATTTCTTCTTAAATTTTTAACATCGTATAGAATAAATTAACATTTGTACAGAAATTGTTACCTAATAAAATAAAATACCAAAAATCTACTGACCATCTGATTGAACGCAAGAAGTGGACCTCCGATAATAATGATAGATATTATATTGTGATTGCGTAAAATGTTTAGGTACTATGTACTTACTAATCATACGTAGAAACCCTTCAGGACCAAAATGTTGAATTCCTAAAATGTTGAATTCTCAATACACAATGACAGAAAGACATTTGGATCATTACAATATGACGTCCTAGAATTTCCGCGCGAAATCGAAATGTCTTATACTTGTATCCCTATTAATGTCAAAAATACGTTAATTTTTGTTATAAAAATCTTATGCTGAAACAGTATGAAAACCATTTGTGGCTTAAAAACACATCCAACCTATTGTAAAAACTGTATGAAGACTAATCGAAACTTAGAAAAATTTCATTCAATATTTTCAGAAGTTCAACATTTTAAGAACTCTACTTTATAGAATCTAAGTTCAAGATTTTTAGAATTTACATTTCAGAAATTTAACATTTAGGTCCTTCGAATATTTTCGGCCTTACCAAAAAAATTTAGACGAGTCCTAGGATAAAAAGTAGACTAACATTGAATGTGTGTTTTTAAAATATCTGAGTAGGTGCCTACATAAAAAAACGCTAGACACGCGTTTAACTTTTTGAGGTCCTTAACTTTTAAGTATTTTAAGGATACGAAAAGGGTTTCTTCGAAAACAGCCCGTATGTATAACGCGCTAAGACCGATTTTCCATTGCACCGCCATCTTGCTTTCCATATGTGAGAATGTGTCAAACATGTGTTTTGATTTGGGGTTACGTAAGTGGGTCAGCAAGCTAAATGTAGGTGAAAATTTCATTCATGAATTTGCCATGTGATGCCGGATTAGGGTAGCATCAACCCATTTCCAAGGCTGCTAAGGCGCGACTTAAGAACTCCAGAGTTTCATGTGTATTAGCGACAGGCTAACAAATATTGTGATAAGTACACGATATTTCTAGTACAGCCGTCAAATACTTGTCAGACGAGGCGAGGCTACTGTATTTAAAGGTCGTTGATGCTCTGCCTACCTCGCAAGGGATAGAGGCGGAATATGTATGCGTGCACACGTATTTTGAAATACCTAATATCTGACAAGGAGCTGTTATTATAATTGATTATCTAACAGCTGATTTTCTTATATTAGTTAGAAACTATAATTTATCGTCAAAAGGAACAATTTTGAACTAAATATACAAAATTCGAATCCCAACAAAGAGATACCTAAAGCCGGGTTTACACGTTACGAGTTGGCTCGGATCGAGTGCACTCGGATTACTACTCGGATGCTACTCGTAACATGTAAACATGTATCCGAGTGTACTCGGATGTCACTCGGATGCCGGCACCTAATCCGAGTCGAATCGGATCGTGTTCTACTTTTCCTTGCAACTCGGATCTGCAGCTCGGATGGTCGCATTGTCATTGCGGACAAAAATGTCGCACAAAAAAAGGTGGCTGGATCGTGATACTCTCCGTTTTGTGGAGTTTTAGGAAGGAAATGAACTGTCGTGAAACGTAAGGCATAAGGATTACAAAAACAGAGATACCCAAAATGCCGCTATTCAGCGTATTATACAAAGCCTTAATATAAATGTAACAGTCCATGATGTTAACACGAAAATAAATAACATTCGTATTTATTATGGTTCAAAACTTTTATTAGCATATCTGCAACAACTGATACATCTTGCAAAAGCAGATTAGTTTGTTCCGTGGTAAGTGTGTTCCATGAGATCACAAAAAATGGAATGAACTTTGATAGGAGTACACTATGAAGCGTGTAAACCGGTATAGGAGTACACTCGTTAGAAGCTGACTTGTACGAGTGGACTCGGCCGTGACTCGGTCCGAGCCAACTCGTATCGTGTAAACCCGGCTTTAAGGCAAGAAGTTCATCAACCCCCGAACGCACTCCATCGATTCAAAATCCGAAACTCTCGAGATTTGAAAATGGAAGCTCCGGTACACTCGCCCGCGGAATTCCAATGACGAATTGTGGAGGCTTTTTCTTGTTTACTTTCCACCAACTCGTATTTACCGTTACCAAAATACACAGACCCCAAGATACCTTTTATTGTATAGGACGGTTATACTGGTTTTCAGTTTGTAAGCGGCAAATGAATGTTGTTAAGATCTTCCCCGCTGTCTTGGGCAAGGATTTATCGTCTTGCTAGGGGGAAAGAGAGTGTAAAAATAAGAAACGGCTGTTTTTCCTGGGGGACTCTTGGGGGGAAGGTGGAGGGAGGGGTAAGAGATTCAATTAAGTCTGGGGGAGACGATTAATTATGCTTTCCGTATTATAGGCGGGTGAAAAAATGGCGTTTGCGGAGACAGTGGTGCTGTTGTTATGAATCGCCCAAGAAATATGACGTGGATCTTATGATACACTACATAAATACCTTGAAGAAAGACATCCAATTATTTGTTGTTGTTTTAGTGAGACATGCATGCACTGCATAATTTATTTATGACATGTGACAATTTACAAATGATCCGAAATTCAACAACTGCAATTTTATAGGCAAAATAGTATGTTAAATGGCCCTGCAAACACAAATAAAGCTTTTCTCGCAATTTTCCAACACATTAATTGAATGTTACCTATAAGTCAATTACGCATTTATTTATTTACACTTAAAACGACCAGCACAACACAATTCAATAATTGAATCATGTGTTAAACGCTACGTAAGTAGAAATGATCAATCCCACATTATTGGGCACGACAACTCACTCGTGTTTCTTTTTCATTTTTGTACTTAGGTAGATAATTTTCTTGTATTAGATAATAATATATATAATAAACCAATTGATATCTCAAATAAAGCGCTAAGTTTGGAAGTGTCGATAAAGTAAGTATGTAGGTAATAGTGTAAAGTGAGGCCATACTTTTCACTAATACCTAAATACCTCGAACAATTTTGATTGAACCACCCGACAAAATAAAGTTAATAATCTTAGAAAAATTCTTAATAGGGAGCTTGAATAACTTTTTTTTGCATGTTCCTACTTACTGAGATCACTCTATCTATTGTACCTACGTACCTATTTAAAATGAAACAAAACACCCCATCCATCCTAATAAATCTTAAAAGATCCCCTTACCGTTACAAAGTAGGCTCAACAAACGAAAAACTTAAAGAATAATAATAATCAATTTTCTCAACCCTCTTTTGAAATAAGAAGGGTACATTTTTTAGGGGCAGTACCCTCTTTCGCGAGACCACTCTAGGAAGGCCTGTTGAACCCCTACTTCGCCGCTTGAGGCGATTCAAGAAGGGGGTCAAGTTGGCTGGTGGGGGGTGGGGGGGTAAAAGAAGAAGGAATAAATTCGCCCCCTGTTTTAAATTGCGAAGATGCGAGCTGTGTTGTTCTTTAATTTCGTTTCGTGTCTCGCGACTTTAAAATATGGACGTACTGTACTTGGTTCGGTTGTTTTGTTATAAACTCGTTCGTAGATTGTACAATTGAAGAGTTTTATATTTTTCTTACATAAAATGAAAAGAATATTATTATTAAGTAGTATATTTATGCTCAGGGTATGTTTGCGGTGGTTGTTATTTCGAAAAACGATATTCACCTTCCTACGCAAACAAATTATGAGATCTGAAGAGAACTGCCCATTACTACAACCTAAAGAAGAGTGATATGGGCACTTCTACAGCTATGGTGAAATTTTCTCAACTCCGTGAACAATTTCTTTTATCACCTTTTCTGGTGTAAACAAGAATGAAAAATTGCCAAAAAATGTGTTTGATGAAATGGTGCTAATTTGCCACTAATTGCTTTACGTGAATCAGATTAAGAAATTGTATGGTCACGGAGTTGAGAAAATTGGTCACGGGGTTGAGAATTTTCGAAATTTGTTAACTTTTTCAGGATTTTCACAGAAATATCAAGTAAAAAAAATATTGAAAGTAAAGAAAAGGAACCAAAAAATTAAGCCAAGCTACAAATAGCACATTTAAAAACACTTGGTTATTTGTTTTTGCTGTTTTGTTAATTTAAAGTAGATTATGTAAAATCGTGAAGTTAACTTTCAGAAAACAGCAAATATATATTCCAGTGCATTATTATACTATATAAACCGTTGTTAGAATATTAAGTGCTAAAAAAACTTTAATTAAGTTTTAAAGTCTCAACTCCGTGTGCAATTTTCTCAACTCCAAATACAAAATGTACACGGAGTTGAGAAAATGTTGTACTACCAGGAAAATCTCATTTTCTTTTTAACTTGAGACAAACGTATTAAGACCTCTGTACTTATATTCAGGCGAACTTTATTTAGGCAAAGAATAAACTCATAAACATAAATAGTTTAGAAAATATTGACGATCCGGAGTTGAGAAAACACCCTGCACCAAAAATCGGCACCATATTCAACCTATTGAAAATCGTAAAAATCTGTAAATTTACGCAATTTTACTCAATTAGACCTCATGGGAACAATGCCTAGTTTACGTGAATCTATTGACAACATGCAAATTGTAAATATTTCATGAAATATTCAAAGTAATATTAGAAACACTGAAAAAAGCTAACGTGTGGGACAAATTTTTGAATATCTGAAAGGATATCCAAATATAAATTTAATGAAATTTTTATGAGCTACACCTCTTCACTATATTTCTCTCCATACGTGAACAGTAAAACATGAAAGAAAACTGTGCGATTTGTTATTTTACAAAACAAAATTCATTCAATTTCGGCAACAGGACAGGGGTAAACTAACGAAATTTTACCAATTTCTTGAATTCAAAAATTATTTTTGTAAAAACGAATATAACAACGGAAAAAATTTTATGTTCTCCACCAAGTATATACATAACAATACAGTACGTGTGTTTTTTTTGGAATTTTTATCTAGTCTCGAAAGGCGATTTATGAAGCCAGACAAAATAAAAACTGTTTCTGTAGAAATGCCCATATGAAATACTTAATACGTTTTTTTAAATCAATATCCTTTTATGTCCGCTCGGCCGTCGAAACCATGTTGATATCTTTGATGCTACAAAGGAATCAGCACAGCATGGCATGCCAGCAAATCCTCCTTTTAATTGATTGCAACTATTAATGGTAGGTATTTTCTACACAAACATTACGAAAAATAGTTATAAGTTGGTCTCTTAAATGGATATGGAGATAGTACGCGTTTGGAATTGCAATTTCTGCTTACTTTTGCAATTTACTTCAGAAGATTTTAGACTTTTTCGATGAAAGAATAAATAAGACTTAAAGTAAACAAAAAACCACAAACTATTATGAAAATCTACGTATTCTAGGGCGAGAAACACACGTAACATCCGTTTCAGGGTTATTTCAACGGAGCATTATCGCATGCATTTATCGTACAAGTACGGTTTATATCAAACGGTTTGACAGACGCATCCGCTAACGCTGCGTATCGTACAACGATGCGTTGATGGATAAACCGCATTTGTGTGAGAATACACCCGAAATACGTATTGCCCTAAGGCATGCGTTGCGTAGCACAAGAACAACGCACACACGTACGTTGTGTGTGTCTGGCCGTTGATAAAAATTTGTGTTATAAAAAATACTTTGAAGATTTGTAAAAAAATGCATATTATTTGGATTATTCCAACAAACTAAAACAAATAGGAGAACCTTAATAACACGCACGGCAGACATTTTCCAAAACTTTCAACTTCCCTGATTGAGTCCCCTAAAAATGTGTTCTTTCTCCCTCCCCCGTTGTAAGTAGGTACAATACGATACATAGAGGGTGATCTAAAAATGCACTCCGTCATTACATTAAAAGATATAATTAAGGGGGTGGCCCTCAAGGGAGGAAATTCGCCTTCTTTTGACATTTTAAAGGCCCCTTTTCTTAAACCCCTGCTTACAAAGAGTATTGGTAACTAGATAGGACTTTTCTAACTAAAATTTAGCGCCTAATTTTGCGCTTTACAGTATTAACGGGACACAAAATATTAAATTGCCACTAGGTATATGTTATTCAAAACAATTTGATTTCTAGGAATAATTTGAATGAACACTTTTTGACAAGAATGAACATTTGTATACATTGAAAGTGATTAATTTTTGGATATCTGTTTAGGTCTATTTTTTTTGGTTACTCATTTTTTTGCAATTCACATATTTTCCTTGTAGAAATTTATTTAGTTTCAGAAGTGGGTGCTAAGAATAAGTATACTTACATTAAAATATCAGCATTGAATTTGAAATGTTTTTTTATGTACCTAACCTACTTTATGTTAGGCCTTAGGCCACAAATAGAAAGTTTACAGAAGGTTTACTCGACCCTATTTGGGATTTTTGCGACTGTCAATTGTTACATAGCCAGAGTTGCAACTGTCAAAAATCTCAAAGTAGAAGAATATCAAAACAGCAAAATCTGATACAAGAACGCCATACGATTCTGAGCAAATAATCCAAGAAATATGACGTTCGTGTCAACCATCTTCTTAGTTTTTCTTGGTTGCCTTCATATAATTTATATACCATTTACTTCAAACTTACCTCTTCAATTTTCTCTACAAGAGTGTTATAGAACCCCACGAACGTCGTTTAGATGGAAATAACGCTTATAATTGCCGAATGAACGTAACATCAAGTTTTATCGAAGTTTAAGCGATATTTCCTCAGAAGACGCTATTATGTTACTTACTTAATTATGGTAGAGAAGAAATACTGAAATGCAGGCTTGAGATAAATGAAAAATTGCTTAGTGAAGTAAATGACTAAAGGCCAGCCCAGCGGTTTCCGTGTGAATAAGACATTTTTCAGTAGTAGCTATAACAAAAAATAAAAACGAAAATTGACACTTATTTTAAAACATTTTTACTTATAGCTTCAGAAGGTACATTTTCTATGCTATCTTCATTGAAATATAATTTGACTCTAGCCAGGGTGCACTTGGTAGCTAGAACTTTTCATTACTTTAAACTAGCGGCCCACCACACCGCCCAGCGACTGCACACGTTGCTAATTATTTTCTCGTGGGAATAAGACATTTTCCCGGCATTTATTGTCCATATGAACTTTCTTCTTAGGTGGGGTTCTTGCGTTAAAACCGCATCAAAATCCGTCCTCTGGTTTATAAGGAATTAGACTATTCGCGCAGACAAACAGACAGACAAAGAAAAGCAAGAAGCTGATTAACTCAAAAAAAGGAATTCAAAAGAAAAACAATTCTAAAAAGGATCCTTCCGTTTGTCTTTCCGAATTGGCGGGTAAATTTCGCGCGTCACCGCCGGAGGGACGAGACGTGACAAAAAACCAGTAAAAAAGGCGGGAAAAATAAGGAAAGAATCGGGCATTATCCTTGTTAATTCCCGGGCTAATTTCATTCACCGCCTAATTCTATTTGCTGAGCAAAATGGGGAGGTGATAATTGTGGAACACTTTTTTTGGAGGAAAAAGGCTTTTTTACATTTTGTCCGACGTTTTAAGTGTTATTCGTCCCTTTCTTCGAGTAGAAAATGGGTTACGTTTTGGATAACTGTTTTTCTTAGAACTTAAAGTTTACAATTAAATAAGGTTTAGGCAGGTACTTACAGAAATACAATGAAAATTGTTTTACGTATTACAACACTATTAGAAGCGTTAGTAAAATAATTTTCAGTTTTTACTAATTATTTATCTACTCGTAAAAATAACACAAAATTATTTCACTGACGCATCCGGCACTGTCCACTTCACTCTAAAACTAATTCTAAACTGACCATTCCGAAACTGGACATTACAATGCAATAATAATACTATGCAGATTATAACCCTTTCAATAGATACCGGTTTTTGGCTAGAATCGCCAAATTCTATGGTCAGTTGAACGGGGTGCCTCAAGGGTCAATCCTAGGCCCCTATTGTTTCCTATTCTATGGGACTGGTCAATCTGGTTTTGCTGACCCTTTCTTGTCCTTTTTAACGTTTCGTGTTGTGAAAGTGTCGCGTTTTATGCAGCTGCTGCTTTTGGGCGACAAAACAATTTAAATTTGCATTTTGCCGAGGTTTCCGTTGCGCTTCCTGGCCAGTGATTGTGTGTTAAAATTTTATTGTAATTCCGGTGTGAATATTAGCGACAAAGTATTTTATAAACTTTGCATTGAAATGTAGGAAAATTGTGTGATGTGGGCTTAGAATAGCTTTACCGCAAGTCATTTGTAGATGGGTATTGTAAAAAGCGAAGGGATAAAGTCACCTAAGGAATGGGTAGCACCGTTCCCTGTGAATCATTCACAGTGAATGAAACACGGCAGTTACTAATTTTCTTGCCAAGCGTGTGCTGAGTATTTTATCTAATTAGGAGTCATTCTCTCCAATAAGAGGAGTCAGTGATCCACCACGACATTTTAGATCGTCTGCAACAGACTTAAGCAGGTCAAGCGGTAGGTTAATGTCCAGCATTGGACTGTTATGGGTATTAGTTGCTACTGATGATTATGATCATCTCAAATTGTGTGGTGCCGGCAGAGTAGAATAGCACCACCCCCTCTCTTCCCGTGGGGGTCGTAAGAGGCGACAGAGGGATAAACCCGACCCAAACAGCCTGGGCCAACCGTATGGTGGCGGTTAATCCACCACAAAAGCATTCCCAAGGAGGGTTGACGTCTGGTAGGCGGCCGGTCATAAAATTAAGCCAAACCCTTTGCAACACGATTTAGTGTTCAACAAAACGTGTTGCGCCGACCCCAAGTAATTGGGATAAGGGCAGGAAGATGATGATGATGATCATCTCTCCGAACGATTTCGGCCATGGCGACCACTTCTACTCCTTATCGAAATACAATGCGCCCGTAGGTGGCTATTGTAGTTGCTACTATTTGTTAACCAAATGTATCGAAATGGAGGAAAATTTTCGTCTTGTTCGTAGCTAATTGTAAAACACTCCCACAGAGCTTGTTAGTAATCAACAGTCCCACTCAAGAGTATTAAAATTTATTCACTTTTCATTAAATGCCAGTTCGTGCTACTAATTACCTACTCATATTTAAACTATTAAAGTATTAACACACTCTTTCGACGCCTTCACACAAGACTCACTGAAATAATTACACCTACTGTGTTTACGGCACTTTTACTAATAACTGGTGTAATTAGTGTGTACTTACTTCAATTTTAAATATCCACTGGTGAAATAAAGTGAAATAATTCGTATTAAAATTACACTTTCCGTATGAAACAGGTAGGAATTAATAACTTGCTTAATTTAACGTAGATAAATATTTGTAGCTGTAATGGAATGAAATGAGCTGTACATAACGGAATTACTACATCGCAGGAGGTGATAGGACTTATTGGAAATTAAAATAACAGAATCAAATATTGTTAATGATTATTTATTTTGTAATGAATGATATTTTTACCCGACTGCCTCATATGTATGTATGTATGTATGTGGACAAGAAAATTCTTTTTCACGGGCTACAGCCCAAACGGATAGATGGATTTTGACATATGAGGTGTCGTTAGATTCGTCTCAGCAGCGCTAGTGACATCGGCTATATTAAAAAATTATAGATTCAAGATGGCGGATTTTTACAGCAAAATACTACTTTAAAATGACCGCAGTCGGTTTTTTTTTGTTTTCTAAAACATCTACTTGTTGCAGTGATTCTTTTTCTTTCATTTTTTTCTATACTCACAGCGCGAGAAACACGTGACGTCCGTTTGTGCATCATTCATTCAATTCCTCACCCTACCTTCATACGAATACGAATCATTTCAAACGGCATCGCATAACGCTGCTTCGACGGACGCAACTGTCAAACCTGCTTGCCATAAACCTTTTTCGCGTGAAAATAAGGTGAAAAATTAAGGGCACTCACTACACACTGGGCGCGTATCCGTGACGTGACGTACAGATGACGTTGTATCGTACGGGATTGTATGAAAGGCTGCACACCAAATACGCATGTGTACATGCGTAACCACGGCGTAATCACGCGCGTAGCTCGGCGTGTAGCCTCTCATACAATTCCATACGATACAACATCATCTCTACGTGCGTAGTAACGCCGTGACTACGTGCTTGTCACGCATACGGGCCCGGTGTGTAGCGCCCTTTAAACAAACGACGCACAAGCGGTCGTTACCCTATGATGTGCCGATCGGAACCTTTGAACCGTAAAGATATCTCGTGCGGCAATTATAGCAGTTGCGGTTCGCGATATGTTATGCGTTTATCCCATCCATACTCCTTAGTCTCGGTATGCTTTAGTAGGTACTTCCTAGTTCCTAGCCTAGTAGTAGGTTACCTACCGGCCGTTTGAACCGGCCATATTTGACAGCTTTCAATCCCATACTAGAAGACATGTCACATCAAAGTAGACCTTTTATCATAGCATTAATTAGGTATGATTTGACTGCTGTCAAATATGGATTATTATTATTATGTAGGTAAGTAAACTTTCGCGAATGAACTACCTATACACGTACGTGAGTTCCAAGTCCCGATCCTCAATAAACGAATCCATAATCACGCGATGAGTCAATAAAATTTCAATTGTACCGAAGGATTTCGGTTTTTATCGACAGTCTCAATAAATAAATTCAGTATTGTACCGAATCATTCTACCCTTTTAGGGGATCAACTTAAACTGGATTTCCATATAGCTAGTTAGAGTAACCAGTATAGGGAGACCTCTTGAAAGTTGGTTGTTGTGTCGCTGATAGTACGGTATCGCAACCGAGCTGGTACGGCCTTTGGTTCACTTTTCATGTTGCCATAAAGAGGGCACTTTGTGCTTTGTATATTGACAAAAGATTTGCAAAAACAAATACAAATCGTTAAATATAGGTCATTTCAAAACTTATTAGGTAGGTATATACCTAGTGTTGAACATAGGACATAAGGAATTTCAATTGCTCTACTTATAGCGGATTGGTTAGCGTCATTCTAGAAAGCTGGAAATTGGCATGAAGTTACTTCTAGACCAACTGATCAAAATTGGGGTTGGTGCCCGCTTAGACTTCGAGGGAGACATTGCGTCGTCCCACGACCCGATAAACCCAGGTATCAGAGTTTAACGAACGCCTACTACAAGTAGCAGGCCTCTGACATGGTCTAACTAAATAATCAAATTATAGGCTGCAACCGGGACCGATGGCTTAAGCACGGCGGAATCATCTTTCTTTTCAGACAATCAGGAGATTCAGCCTGCAACTTCCCTACCAGACTAGGAACATTCACAAAATTATAAATATCAACTTTATGATTGACCTACCGAGAATCAAACCAGGAACTTTCTGCGTCGCAGGCAGTTGCACTACCACTGTACATTGGTACCTGCTTAGTAAAAACCATCATTATAATATTTTTGTAACCACACAAAAGTCAACAGAGTATTACTTTTCAATAAAATAGCAATCAATAGATTAGGCGTGACGAATAAGGTTTTTTGTCAACCATAACCCTTTTATAATAGCCATATGGTCAGTGGCTGGCTATCAACCGTTTTGGGCAAATTAAAGGCTCAAGAAGAGCTTGTGTGTTGTGAAACGTGCTACAACATTTTTTATTGGTAAGGCAAGAAACACACGTAACGTCCGTTCACGCGTTATTTTTGCGCTGCGTAACGTAGGTATGCGTTAGGACGATACGAATGTTGACTTTATTCTAATACATGTACGGTTTATGTGAAACGGTTTGACAGCTGACGCATCTGACGACGCACCGTTGTGCGATGCGCAGAGCTCGCGGATGTTTCTGTCAGATCGTAATACCCGGAATCTTGAACACCGATACCCGCAATATTACCACATGCCACCGATAAGTAAATATAGCAGTCTTCTGGACTAAGAACTTCCCCAGGGCACGCCATAAGGCAAGATCTCCTGTTTTAACCATCCAGTCGCCAGCCGTTGACTTTAAGTCCGTATTCTATCTGGCCGAAAGGCGTCTAACGCTACGAATATTGCGATGTAAAAAAATATTAAAAAAGGAGAATAATAAAAACAAATTCCATCACACCCCATTGTGACCACACTTCAATGGGCCCAAAATGGACCCTTACAAAGTTGATACGTGCCATAACGGGTGTCCATGTGTCCTGCCTATTGTTGATTTTTTAACAACAATCGAAGACTATTGATGACGCCGCCGGTCAGTTGAGTAGGGTGATAACAAAATTGATCGGAGATTCCACAGTTTAGTTACAAACGTAAAAATAATCTTCTATTGACATAGAATTAACGATTTTGACTTACCTGCCTTTAATGTTTCAGAAATTTTCTAAAACCTTCTACCTAATGAAAATGTACATTTATTCTTATGTTTCATGGGATCATAATACGTACTTGTTACAGATAGGTATTTAAAATAAAAATAATAATAATATTAGCTTCCTTTAAATCTTTATTCATACAGAAATAAAAATACAATACAATACAATATTAGCTTGTATACACGGTGGTATTAATATTTATAAAATATAGATTACAATCTGATCTAAAATAATTAAACTTTAAAAAATCTTTAGAAAATATATTGGAAGATTTCAAAACAATTTTTTTCATTTAGAACCCTACGTGTCCCAGAAAAACAACAAAACATGCTCACCAGTTCCGGTGGTCAAACCGGTTTCCCGATTACCGGCGAGATCCGGTTTTGACCAACGACTGACCCTTTCTTCGGAACTATTCTTTATCTAGGGGTCAAAGGGTCGGGCAGATGTTTCGGTGGACATCGGGGTTGTACGTGACCATGTGCTATTTTAGAAACAATATTTTTGCGACTAAAGAACAAGGATCATCGTCAATACAAAAATACCCCACGTAAAGCATCAAAGAGACGTACCTCAAAACGTTGCTGGTACCTAAACAGTGCTAAAATGGCATATGTCCGTATTCCATCCTTACATTTTAATACTATTTACTAGGTTTTTTTTTTGTTTTGAGGTACGTCTCGTCGATGCCCGACGTCGGGTACTTTTGAGAATTCGTCTTTATTATTTTAGAGGTACTTTTGTAGATGCATCGCTAGTAGATAGCTAAAAGTTGCAAGTTGAAATTCAGCCTGCAATGGTAGAAAACATTACATAACCTATAATCTTATTTTATTGTAATAAGTAAGTACGTAGTATTTTCATATCTGAACAAATCCAAATCAGATTTAATAAACAAATGTAAAGCCAAACCTTACCTTTTCATGATTACCGGCGAGATCCGGTTTTGACCAGAAACTGACCCTTTCTTCGGAACTATTCTTTATCTAGGGGTCAAAGGTTCGGGCAGATGTTTCGGTGGACATCGGGGTTGTACGTGACCATGTGCTATTTTAGAAACAGTACTATTGAAGTTAGGACAACGACAAAAAATATCATAACTATATGAGTAGATCGGCACATGTTGGTACTAGAACACAGTGTGTAGTAAGGTGGTCAACACACGCTTTAATTTAAACAGCAGTAATAGTTCAATGCTGGACATGGGCCTCCCCCTAATGGGGGGTTTTGCCATTCTCACCATGCTTGGCTGGCGGATTGGCGGAGAACAGAATCATACATTCTATTTCTATTTCAGCCTATTGCAGTCCACTGCTGGACGTAGGCCTCCCCCAGGGAACGCCATAAGGCACGATCTCCCGTTTTTGCCATCCAGTCGCTACCAGCCGCCTTTTTCAAGTCATCGGTCCATCTGGCCGGAGGGCGTCCAACGCTACGCTTGCCGAGGCGTGGCCTCCACTCGAGAACCCGCTTACTCCACCGTCCGTCGGTTCTACGACAGATGTGGCCAGCCCACTGCCACTTCAGCTTGCTACACTTCCAGACTATGTCCGTCACTTTGGTCTTTTTTCGGATGGCCTCATTCCGGACTTTATCCATTATAGAGATACCAAGCATAGACTTTTCCATAGCTCTCTGAGTGACATGTAGCCGGTGGGCCAGTTTTACTGTCAAGTTCCACGTCTCGGCTCCGTAGGTCATGACTGGTAGGACGCATTGATCGAACACCTTGGTCTTAAGGCATTGTGGCAAAGATGATTCGAGGATGTGACGCAGCTTTCCAAATGCTACCCAACCAAGCTGCACTCTTCTGGTGATTTCAGCCTCAAAGTTGTCTCTTCCCATCTGCAAAGTTTGCCCAAGGTACACGTATTTCTGGACAACTTCAAGGACTACACCTTCGACGGAGACCGGCTCGGGGACTATGTGTTGATTGAACATGACCTTCGTCTTATCCAAGTTCATCCCAAGTCCAACACGTCTCGAGGCAGAGTTAAGACTAGATAGCATTTTTTGCAGGTCCTGCAGCGATTCGGCCATTATGACTATGTCGTCGGCAAAGCGGAGATGTGTGAGACTTTCGCTGTTGACGTTGATGCCCAGTCCATCCCACTGTAGAGTTTTGAAGACATCCTCCAATGCGTTGGTGAAGAGTTTCGGGGATATAACGTCACCCTGTCTTACACCACGGAGCAGTTGGATGGGTCTTGTATTATGGTTTTGTACTTGAACGGACATCGTAGCCATTTGATAAAGGCTTCTCAGCACCTCCACATACCGCCAGTCGACTTGGCACCGCTGCAAGGACTCCAAAACAGCCCAGGTTTCGATAGAGTCGAAGGCTTTTTCGTAGTCCACAAAAGCCATACACAGTGGTTGGTTATACTCCTCTGTCTTCTGTATAACCTGCCTTACAGTATGGATGTGGTCCACGGTACTGAAGCCCTTACGAAACCCGGCCTGTTCCGGTGGCTGAAAGGCGTCAAATCTTGATGCCAGACGATTCGTGACGACTCTCGAGAACAGCTTATAGACGTGGCTCAGAAGTGTGATCGATCTATAGTTTTTGAGAAGCGCTTTGTCTCCTTTTTTGAAAAACAATGCCACTACACCTCTGCTCCACGCCTTCGGGGTTGTCCCATTGGCTATTACAGAGTTGAAAAGCCTTTTCAGCTCCTCGAGGACAGGTTTTCCACCGGCCTTAAGTAGCTCAGAGGCCACTCCGTCTTCCCCGGGAGCCTTCCCATTCTTAAGCTGTCTGAGAGCCGCCGCGATTTCGTCTATATCTACGTCCGGGAGATCTTCTGTAAAGTGGCGGGAGAGAGGAGCTCTTGGGTCTGGGGTCGCATCAGGTGGAGGCTTTTTCGCATGTGAGGCATACAGATTTCCATAGAAGTCCTCAATTTCTGCGAGAATCTCTGGAACCGATGTGACAGTTACACCATTCGAGGTAGTTAGCTTTGCCAGATGACTCCTTCCCAGTGTCTTGGTAAAAACTTTCGACCCTCGGTTTTTCTCAATCGCCTCCTTTACGAGTCGAGTGTTATAGCTTCGGAGGTCGCGTCTTACCATACTTCGGATCTTTTTGTTAAGTGACTGGGGATCTGGCAATGCATCCTCTGGTGTTTCCCGTCTAATTCGCATCAGTTCCAGGGCCTCGCTTGAAAGTTTGGACTTCTTGTCTGTTCGCCTTTTACGAAAATGCTTCGTCCCCACTTCGCGAATAACCCCGACTATGCTCTCTAGGTCCTCGTCAACGTTTGCCGGGGTCTCCAGGGCAGCGAATCGATTTTTCAGTTCAAGTTGGAACTCCTCATGTCCGGCTTGGGGCAGATTGGGACGGAGAACTTGCTTCACCATGCGGTTTCTTTCTAGCTTGAAGTTGATATTTAGGTGCCTCTTACTAGTCGGTGATCACTTCCGGTATTGAACCTACTGATCACTGAGACATCCCTAAATATATGCCGTTTATCCGTCATGATGAAGTCGATCTCGTTCTTCGTCCTGCCGTCAGGGCTCTTCCAGGTCCACTTCCGTTGGGGCTTTTTCTGATAAAAGGTGTTCATACAGAACAGCCCCTGCCTGCTAAGAAAGTTGACTAGCATTTGGCCCCTCTGGTTTCTGCTCCCGTAGCCATGTGGTCCCAAGCTTGATTCGCCGTGTTCCTGTCCCACTTTAGCGTTGAAGTCCCCCATGACAACAGTGAAGTGGGTCTTAGTGGTTTGGTGTATGGCTTTCGACACGTCGTCGTATAGGGCCTCCACCTCTTCATCTGAGCTGCTCGAAGTCGGCGCATATACCTGTACGACCTTAAGAGAGTACCTCTCGGTCAACTTCAGTACGAGCACGAGGTACGCGCTACCCTGTTCGAGACGCTGCTGATCTCCTCCACGTTGTCACAGAGAGCCTTATTGACAAGGAACCCTACGCCACCCTGGGATTGTGAACTCCCTTCCCTGAAGTAGAATAGGTGACCTGATTCTAGGGTTATCGTGTCCTCCCCCTCTCTTCGGATTTCTGACAATCCCCGAACATGCCACCGTATCTTATCTAATTCTACCTCAAGGATTTGGAGACTTTCGTCCAGCCGCAGACTGCGTCCTTTATACGTCGCCAGGGTCAGTCTATGGCAGCCGTAGTCCGTAGCCCGGGGATTCTTCGCACCCCCTGCCCTACCATTACCCGGGCCGCTACCGTAGCCCGGGGTAGTAAGGCGGCCGGGAACTAGGGGCCGGTTTTTTCTCGTCCTGTCCATGGGGGGTTTTGCCCATAGTCACCACGCTGGGCAGGCGGGTTGGTGACCGCAGTTTGCGTTTCGTGGACTATGTTGTCAACACGGGAGGCGCTGCTGCCCACCTCCCTGAAGCCCTTTATCGCCTCTTACGATACCCACGGGCAGATTTGGGGTGGTGAGATTCTACTCTGCCGACACCACACGGCAAGAATCATACATATGGTAGGTAAATCAGGGGGGATGAGCATAAAATCGTCACTGGCCTGTTTTGAAAACCTAGGTTTTAGGTAAAGAATAGCTATTCTTTACTCTGCTTTTGCAATACCTACAGGTAAAATCAGGGTGATGCTATTTTAAGCTAGTATCACACAATTCTACAGCAAATAATAAATCATGAGTGTTGTTTAGTTCCGTTTGTGATTATTCGGCAGTTTCCGGAAGAGGCGCGGGCGGAAGTTGACGTCACGCGAGCGGCGCGCCGCGGCGGCGGGAAGAATTCGCGAAAATACCGCGCGTAAGGTACAGCCAGCAGCACAAGCTACGAGGTGGTGCACCATGATTGAAGGGCGCTACACACCGGCCGCGTATGCGTGACGTGCTCGTCATCGCGCGCGTAGCCATGACGTTGTATTACCTATGAGACATCGCACACGGCGCGGCGCTACGCGATTACACGCACGCCTACGCAGGCAGTCTGCGGCCTCTCATACAATCCCATACGTTACAACCGGTACGCGCGTGATTACGCGCACGCATACGTCTTGCATACGGGGGTGATGATGTCTCGAAAACGGTAATTCAAACTGAATGACTTTCCCCAAAAAACATAGACCAAAACTTAAAAAATAACAATGGTTTCTTGTTGATTTTATTTAGGTAAGCGGTTTATACTTACCATCGGCTACCAGCAGTTGCACTCGCTAGTAGGTAATTGTTTTCCCGGCATGTATTCTAACTGCTTTTTGAATCACTCTGTCTACTTATTAAAGAAATACATCAAAATCTACAAAGTCAACAAAGTCAAAATCTACATCAAAGTCTACATCTACATGATTTAAAAAGAGTTAACGATGTCCATGAAAGACAGACAGATAAACACAAAAAGCGTCTTCATTTTATGCTACGCATTGATTGAGTGAAAATTCTTTAGTGTTTAAGGAATATATTTTGATACGCTGTTTCAGGAATAATAAAGGTAAGTATGAATATCTCAGCCAACTGTACCCCCGAATGTAAGATTTACACCGGTTATCCGGGAAGCACGGACGTCCGGGTTCCGTCACACTAAAAATTTGCTTCACAAATTGCTTGCGGCGAATTCAGCCCGGAATTTTCCTACATCCTGCCTGTAGGACGGGCACCACACGTGACGTCCACTGATGCGCTTTTTTTCGTATACTACTATAGCCACAACATTCCACTACTGAACATAGACCTCCCCTTTTCGAGGGATATTTCCATACTCACCACGCTTTGTCGGCTGATTTGCAGATGTTTCATACACAGGGAACGCTGCTGCCCGTTTTCTGGATGAATATCCATTAGTCGATTTTTATGACACCCATGAATTGGGGTAATGCTAGCTAGGTATCATAGCATCAAGCCGGCATCATACGGCCTATAGCATGCGTTAGGAAAATACGATTTTCAATTCAAATAGGGCATCGGATGCGTTACGTTCCGCTGTTGGATGCGTCTGTAAAACCGTGAGACACTGGCACAAAATACAGAGTAAGTATACAGAAGGTTCACTCGATTCCATTTGGGATTTTCGTGACATATTAAGGGTTGCTGTCAAATATCTCAAAGTAGAAGAATATAAAAACAGAAAAATCTAATACAAGAACGGCATATGATTCTGAGCCAATTTTAATCCAAGAAACATGACGTTCGTAGCAAACAGTTCCCTTGAGTTCCTCTGAAGCGTCAAAATCATCGCTTATTCTGAGAACCTATTAATTATGACACTAGCATCCGTCGATGCAGCATATCGCAACGCATATAGCATCGTATTAATGTAGAAATTCGCATTTTCCTTACGCAAGCATTACTGATGCGTTAACAAATCGCAGCAGGGGACGTCAAATGTGACACCCGGCAACGAGTGTGGAATTTTGGTAACACCACTGCTCGTACAACTATTCCGTGACACGGAGCGAATCAGCCAAAACTAGGTGCTGGATAAAATTTGGGGTAGTGTGGTGCTGAAATACTACATAAGTACCTACTTTTACAAACATACGTACATATAGGGTGCAATTTTATTAGTGGCGGATCCGTTAAGGGTGTGTTCTGTCAATGAAACTGAACAACTTTCCCCAAAGAACATAGGTCGAAATGTGAAAAAAAAATTGGGCCTCCCATACAAATTGACCAGGCCGGCCAACACACTTAGTATGGCAAGACCAAATTTTTTTTTTTCGTATACCGACCTATGTTCCTCGGGGAAAGTTGTTCAGTTTTATGGGCTGGTTCACCCCTTAAAATATTTGCAGTTGATTTTTTTATATCACGCCTATATCCCTTGCGTTGATTTGTATTGCAATTTTAGGCGACAGGCTGATAACTTGTCACTATGGCGATACAATTTTCTGAATGATTCTCAAACTTTTGTCAGGACGTAGTGTAAATGGCCGTTTTTTACTGCCACTACGTCCTGCCTACCCCACGAGAGGTATTAAAAGTGATATACGTATGTAAGTATTATTAAAACGGTCACGCAATTTTAACCTAGATATTTTTCGGTCTATCAACGAGTCGAGTTTCACTGCATTCAAAACACTGTGAATGTTTGCTCATCTCAGGTGGCAATCGCCAATCCGCTTTAGAGACGAAAATAGCTCTAGTTAGCCAAACACAGGTATCTACGATTCTAGGAAGATGTTTCTAGGTAACGAAGTACTCAGCTAAAACCTAGCCTGACCTAGAGACGCCTTCAAAATGTCAAAATAGAGAGTTAACAGAAGGGCAGCTCGCCCCCTTTTTCCGATCGTTTATACTTACACTCTACGGTTACTACTTTATCCTTGTGATTTTTGTATAAAGGAAAGGTATCTGTGTGAAACGTACTAAGGAACATTTCTTACCTACATTGTATTTATCAATATAGAAATCCATAACAAATTACAGAAATACCTATTTAAACTTGCTAGACTAGTCATCATACTGCTGTCCGCCCACACTTGAAGCTGTTGACAATCAACTACCTACTACACGGTTTGGTTTCGCGCATATACATCGGCGTTTAAATATGAGTGTAGTGACTTTTCCTTGAAGCCGTCACTCTGTACTGGGCGCCCATCAATACGTGTTCAAATGCTCAAGGAACCATACAGGATCAAAGCAAGGAGATTTACGCAGAAATGGCAAGACGAATCTATACGGTTCGATGCTCCGAGATAACTAACCAACCTGCTATTTTGAGCCATTGCATCATTCCATTGCCACTACGATTTTCTATACTAAAATCTGTTTGCGGAATACGACACTACCAAAACCATCCAACTGAAATACCATCACCACTATTCGACACACAACTGAAACGATTTTCATTTAGCAGACATCTTGACATCGTGATTTGTCATACAAACTGGGTGAAATTTTACTAGTGACCGATAGCGAAAATTCAGAACCTACAGGCTGGTGATAATGTTAAGGAACAACTTTCGCTAAGAAACAAAGGTCAAGATATAAAAAAATTGGGGCCTCCTATTAGTAGGTTAGAATTTCTATACAAAAAAATTTTGGGAGTTCCCGTGCGTGTTCCAGGTCGGTTCCGCTTTGGAAACTAATCTTTAGGCTATTCTTTACCTATGCCGAACCGGGGTTTTGCTGGCTAACTTACAAAAAAAAAATGGCAACCGTTTCAAAATTTTTTCACTGGGCAAAATTTTGTTATTTTGCAATAATTCAAAAATGGTAAGAGCTACAAATAACTATTGTATGGAAGATATGTTAAACGTAAATTTCTGCATATGAATGTTATCAATAACTTTTTCATAATCCAATAGTTTGCGAGAAAAACGTAGCACAACATGGCAGTTTTTGCTGAAAACTCACAAATTAGAAAGTATAAAGTAAGTAGTGAAGTTGGGGATTAAGAGTCACTCGCCGTGTGGGTAGACCATGCTACAATATCCTGCCTGATATTTAGTAACAAGCTTTCCGCCCAGCGATTTTACCCGCTGATATATTTTGAAGTAAACAAGTTAATTTTATACAAATTTTCGTCCTCTGTTTTACCACCTTAGGTGATGAATTTTTTGGAATCCTTTCTTGATATTAATTAAGATTACTTAAATAACCTCTGTGCAAAATTTCAGGGTCCTAGGTCCAGTAGTATTGCCTGTGCGTGGTATACAATTTGTATGAAAAAAGTAGAGTTTGTTCGTTGTTGCCACATTTTGTTCTTTTTTGCTATCCTAACAGGACCTTGGGTCAGAACTATTAAGGAACAGCCTCAAGGGATTGCAAAAAAATAAAAATGTGGCAACTACGAACAAATTTAATATTTTTTTTACAAATTGTAAATCTATGCACAGGCAATACCACTGGACCTAGGTTCTTGAAATTTTGCGCAGAGGTTATTTTGGTTGGGTGAATTAACACCAGGAAAGGAATTTAAGAAAATCATCTCATAAGGTGGTAAAACTCAGGTGTAAATTGGCAAAAATTTGCTTGTTTACTTGAAAATATATTAGCGGGTAAAACCTCTGGGCAGAAAGCTTGTTACTAAGTATCAGTCAGGATACCGTAGCAAGGTCTACCCACACAGTAAGTAATTCTTAATCCCCAACTTCACTACTTAATTCATATTTTAGATTTGGTGAGTTTTTAGAAAAATCTGCCATGTATTAAAGCGTTTTTTTCGCAAACTATTAGATTATCAAAAAAGTTATTAGAGCAAGGTTGTGCAGAAATTTACGCGTAACATTTCTTCTATACAATGTTCATTTATAGCACTTACCAGTTTTGAGTTATTACAAAATAACAAAATTTTGGCCAATAAAAAAAGTTTGAAATGGCTGCCATTTTTTTTTTGTAAGTATGCTAGCAAGGCCCCGGCTCGGAATAGCTAAAGAATAGCCTAAAGATTCGTTTCCAAGGCGGGGCCAAACTCGGGAAAAAACGGGAACTCTCACTTAAGCGATCTTGCCTACTATATATAAAATTGCCGATCAGCTGATTTGAGTTCCTATGGGAGGCCCAACTTTTTTTCTTCATATTTATTTCGCCCTATGTTCCTTGGGGAAAGTTGTTTTTTATCACCAACTGGTTCTGACTTTTCGCTATGTGACTTTCTAGAAAACGCTAAGCCCCAAGGTCCACAGAGAGGACGTGTCCCACGTGTAGACGATTTGAGAAAGGTGGTCAAGGTACTCATGAAACTGAACAACTTTCCCCATGGAACATGGGTTGAAGTATGATAAATAAATTCGCACCTCCCACACACAATCGCTGATCAGCTAATTGAATTGGGAGATCCAAATAACTTTTTAGCTGAGTAACGAGTGCGTTTACAACAAATTTAGTTACGTGTGAGGATCACATAAAGTACTCACCTATTCCCAAAAGACAACAAAATATAGAAGAGATATAACACTTTCACTAACAAACAAACCCATCTCACAAAGGCCCAATCTATCCCTTTACCAAAATATTAATCTTTAAACAGCAAAAAATCTAAACATCGCAACCATAAAATTAGGCTGTCAAAAGTGTCGAAACATTTTGTAGGAATGCCAACAAAAGCATGACTCCTCTTTTTTGTGGGGTCGGGTAAAGTGGACAATGACAACAGGTGGGCGTGCGGACAGTTGTCGCTTCTGTGGACAGTAACATATGGCGACTCCGACTGGGCCGCATAGAATAAATAGCCTGCTCAGAAGGTACATCTTTGTCAGGTTATCTACCTATATTGACAAAAAACATTTTAATACTAAAACTGAAACGAACAATACTGTGCTACATTTTTACTTTAACAATGCTTTATGTTTTTTTGTTGTCAAATGCATAATATTT
This sequence comes from Phthorimaea operculella, assembly GCA_024500475.1. Taxonomy (NCBI): domain Eukaryota; kingdom Metazoa; phylum Arthropoda; class Insecta; order Lepidoptera; family Gelechiidae; genus Phthorimaea; species Phthorimaea operculella. Next base: position 2,508,614 of record JANFCV010000051.1, on the reverse strand, counting down.
TAGAGTTCATAACGGTTAGGTATATACTCGTACCTATTGGGTAAATATTTTGATTTTAATTATTTTTGCTAGTAGGTATTGACTTCGAACTGTAACTAAAGCAGTAGGTAGTTGCAGAATTATGTATTTTATTAATGTCTTATTTTTATGAAAATGACAAGCAAGTTATGGACAATGGCTGAAATAAATCCATTTTAATAGAGCATTACAAATTTTTGAACGCAAAAAAGTTATTGCCATGACGTCACTGAAATGTTACATACTAACTAGACATTTTACGCCTTACCCTAATTGCGGGGTAAGAAAAACGTTAGCCCAGATAAAAGATGATACTAGCGGATAATTAACTAAAACAAAACCTACTGTCTAACATTTATTTAAAACCCCATTCTTGTACAAAATATACCTACATAATATTATTGCAAAGTGGGACAAGATACCTAATAAACAATGTAAGTAAAATATGCGAGTATAGTTTAGAAAATATAATATGACCCGTTTTTTGTTTGACACGCTAAGTCAAATTGGATGTAAACCGTATTCTACCTATTGCCACAACCTTTTCCCTGTCCAAATATGAAAAGCACGAATAAGAGAAAGAGTATAAATGCTAGGGCGTCCCCCTCAAGCGACGGTCGAGGCAACACATGCGATACCATATGCGATAAACTGCGACTTGCGACCTGGAATCTCGGTTCCATGACTGGCCGAAGCGCCGAACTCAGCGAAGTCCTAAAAAGACGAAGCATCGATGCATGTTGTGTGCAAGAGACCAAGTGGGGAGGGTCAAAATCCAGACTTATAGGAAACGGCTACAAACTTATATACCATGGTTCTACCAGTGGTAAAAATGGTGTTGGAATAGTTCTGTCTGAAAAATTATGTCAAAGATTAGTCGATGTTCAACGAGTATCAGACCGACTGATGTCGGTAAAAATAGCACTTGAAAAGCAACCCATCTTGAATATTATATGCGCCTATGCGCCTCAAACTAACTCTGCCTCTGATGAAAAAGATGCTTTCTGGGATGATCTGCACTTGTTGACTAACAACATTCCAAAAGACGAGAGTATCCATCTCGGCGCTGACTTAAATGGCCATGTCGGAAAATCAAACACCAACGCCGAAGGATGGCATGGCGGCTACGGATATGGTACCCGTAATCAAGACGGGGACAAAATCCTGGAATACGCTGTCAGCTGTGACCTCGCTATCATAAACACCTACTTTAGCAAGAAAGATACTCACCTTGTCACGTACAGAAGCGGTGGACGTTCAACGCAAATCGATTACGTACTGGCGAGAAGGAAAGACCTCGGAAAATACAAGGACAGCAAAGTAATACCTGGAGAAGCATTAACATCACAGCACAGAATATTAGTAACAGTCTACAAGCTTTCTAAACCAATTAAACTAAACCAGAACCTTATACCAAAAATCAAATGGAAGTCTCTGAAGACCGATGCGGGCACGAACTTCGTATCAGAACTGAAAGAATTCATTAGTAAGACCTGTGATGATTGTAACCAGACTGCAAATGAAATGTGGAATGATTTTGAGATTAAGTGTAGAACACTCGCCGAAAAACATCTTGGAAGAACAAAGAAAAGAAAGGGCCCTTTCAAAGAAACTAGCTGGTGGAAAGAAAGCGTAAAAGATGCACTGCGAGTTAAAAAGGAAGCCTTTAAGACATGGCAAACCACCAACAAAGACTCGGATCGAGAAACATACAAAACTGCGAAAGTAAATGCAAAACGTCAGGTGGCAATCTCCAGAGCGGAGTCAAATTCAAAATTTTATGATGATCTTGAATCCGCTTCATCTGAAATTGACATACACAAAATCGCAAAAATGAGAAACAATAACAGCAAAGACATAAATTCTGCAAAATATATTAAAGACAATCATGGTACCTTACTGACCGAAGATAATAAAATCCAGCAAAGATGGGTAGAATATTACAAAGACCTTTTAAATAAAGTCAATCCCAGAAACCCTGAAGATACAAAACCACCCCCTGTACAGGGCCCGGCTCCCGAAATCTCATTAGAGGAAATAATCAGCGCTGTTAAACAAACAAAGAACAATAAAGCCCCCGGCCCGGATGAAATCCCAAACGAGGTCTGGAAACATTTGGGCCCCGAAGGAATATCTTGGCTACACATCCTGTACAACAAGCTGAACACTGGCCAAGCCATACCAAATGCATGGCGCAAGAGCCATCTTATTCCCTTTTACAAAGGAAAGGGCGACGTCAGGGAGTGTGGTAATTACAGAGCTATCAAACTAATGGACCACACATTCAAGATATGGGAGAGATTAATAAATAATAGAATCAGCAGAATAATTGAGTTGACACCCAACCAGTGCGGCTTCGTAGCAGGCAAATGCACTTCAGATGCCATACAGGCTATCAGAATCCTTTTAGAGAAAGCAAAAATAAGCAAAACCAACCTGCACATGATCTTCATCGATCTGGAGAAGGCTTTCGACCATGTCCCTCGTGATCTAATATGGAATGCCTTGCGTGCGCAGTCTGTGCCGGAACATTACATCTACTTAATGAGGGATATGTATGAAGACATCCTGACCCAAATCGCATGCCCGGCAGGTATTTCGAAGTGTTTTGAGCTGAAGGTCGGAGTTCATCAGGGCTCAACACTCAGCCCGCTTCTGTTCAATGTAACCATAGACTACATTACTAAGCATATACAACGTCCAGTGCCTTGGAATATGTTATATGCAGATGACGTTGTACTTATAGCTGAATCTACAGACGAGCTCCAAAATGATCTTAACGGCTGGGTAAAAGCCCTAGAAGGGAATGGCCTCAAAATCAGTCGAAAGAAGACCGAGCTTATGTCTTGCATATTTGATGACATTACGGATCCAAAACACATAAACATGCTCATAGATCAAACACCAGTACCGTCAGTAGAAAAATTTAAATACCTTGGCTCGGTCATCAGTAATGACGGGAAAATAGACTCCGACGTAATACACAGAAGCAATACCGGTTGGCTTAAATGGAAGGAGCTGACGGGCGTGATGTGCGACAAAAAAATGCCCCTCAAAGTGAAAGGCAAAATATATAAAACAGCAATAAGACCTGCTATACTATACGGATCAGAATGCTGGGGCACAAACAAACACCATATAAATAAACTCCATACTACGGAGATGCGCATGTTACGCTGGTCAGCGGGTGTCACCTTACTAGATAAAATAAGAAACCAATACATCAGAGGCAGTTACAAAATAGCACCCATATCAGACAAACTGGTGGAACGACGCCTAAGATGGTTCGGACATATTCAGAGGCGCCCACAAGACCACATGGTAAAAGTAGCACTGGACATACCTACGACGACGCGAAAACGCGGAAGACCCCCTACCACCTGGTGGACAACGGTTCAAAAAGACCTGAAAGCCGCCAGTTTAGACCCACAGACGGCACTAAACCGTGCAGAGTGGAAAAGAAGGACAGGGAAGGCCGACCCCAAGTAAATGGGACAAGGTCTAGGAAGAAGAAGAAGAAGAAGTATTCTACCTATTGGCCGCTCTACATTCTTTGTCTCTATCGTTATCTATAAATAATCTGTGACCAAACCTAACAAGGTGTCGAAGTGTAATGTATTAAACACGACTCATTGGAATTTAAGGAGCTTCCGCTACTACCTGACCTGCCCTTAAAGAAACACCACCTTTCTTACTATTATAATACGATCTTTATTTCTATGACAAGATTTGACCTCTCCTTGAAATAGTTTATGATATGCTCAACAATATTGTTATAACGAATGTCGTGTTTTGAAAAGGGATCGGAACTTTCGATTTTTGAATTGATTTCGTTTTTTTAATAACGGAATTCATAGATTTATTTTTAAAAGTGAAAGGGAAGAAATTTCTAAAGATGTTACGGTTCCCGCGACCTTTACCAAGTCGAGAAGAGTGTTTTTTAGGGTTTCGTAGTCTACTAGAAACCCTTATAGTTTCGTCCTGTCTGTCTGTCTGTCTGTCTGTCTGTCTGTCTGTCAGTCTGTCTGTCTGTCTGTATGCCGCGCCCTCATATCTTCGTCAGTTTTAGAGCTATCGACATGAAAATTGGTGAGAAGATAGATCGTGTTGACCCAAATATAGAAATGTTAAGAAAAAAATATTTTAAATGTTTTTGGACCCCCTCCCATACAAGTGAAAGGGGGGCAAAAAAAATATTTTTCTTCCTTTATATTGAATAGGTCTTTTAAAACTAAGGTGAGGTTTCTTTGAAACAAAGTCACTAAAATGTTTCTGTCACGAGATATTTGCTTTTAAAAAGGGCGTTTTTGACCCACAATTTGTTCCAGCTGTAACTTCTAAAGTATAAACGCTAAAAATTTGAAATAAATATGGAATATAGCTTACAATCTGAAGTTACAATGAAAACTATAACGGATATCGTACCCTTAAAGGTTTCGGAAAAAATTGAGTTTTTCTATTTGCGGTTGGTCATCATACTGCTGCTAACAAACCAGCAACAAAATTAAGTTTGTAATGCTGAAAAACCTGATATTTAAACGTTGACTACGAAACCCTATTTGTGGGCGTGTCTGACACGCTCTTGGCCGGTTTTTCTTTAAAAACGGTAACAAATGTAAGTTAAGTATATGATGACGCTCTCGAGATGCTTATGTAGGCATTACTATACTATTATCTCTTTGATCGATCCATTTTTGTAATTCAGAACAATATTTTAAAAAAACCGGCCAAGAGCGTGTCAGACACGCCCACAAATAGGGTTTCGTAGTCAACGTTTAAATATCAGGTTTTTCAGCATTACAAACTTAATTTGTTGCTGGTTTGTTAGCAGCAGTATGATGACCAACCGCAAATAGAAAAACTCAATTTTTTCTGAAACCTTTAAAGGTACAATATTTGTTATAGTTTTCATTGTAACTTCAGATTGTAAGCTATATTCCATATATATTTCAAATTTTTGGCGTTTATACTTTAGAAGTTACAGCTGGAACAAATTATGGGTCAAAAACGCCCTTTTTAAAAGCAAATATCTCGTGACAGAAACATTTTAGTGACTTTGTTTCAAAGAAACCTCACCTTAGTTTTAAAAGACCTATTCAACGATACCCTATTCAATATTGCAGAAGAAAAAAAAAATTTTTGCCCCCCTTTCAATTGTATGGGAGGGGGCCCAAAAAACATTTAAAATCTTTTTTTCTTAACATTTCTTTATTTGGGTCAACACGATCTATCTTCTCACCAAATTTCATATCGATAGCTCTAAAACTGACGAAGATATGAGGGCGCGGCATACAGACAGACAGACAGACAGACAGACAGACAGACAGACAGACATGACGAAACTATAAGGGTTTCTAGTAGACTACGAAACCCTAAAAACGTCATCTATATTCTCTTTTCAATTACGTGGCCCTAGACAGTTCCTCATTCTCTTTATTTGACAGACGAAGATGCCTCTACAGTCCAAAACAAAGAGGGACTAATTAACAAAATGCTTCCAAAAAACACCCCCTCAGTTGAGAAACAATGTGATCCTATATTATGTACAGGTCTCTCAGGGGCTCCTACATAATACAGGACGGTGCAAAACAGGGCAAGTCGCCGCTTAGCTATGTAAGTGCAATTTAAAATGTAAATTAACACAGCAAAGAAGTGGGGAGAGGGCCCACCGACACTGTCTTGAAACACCCTGTAGCCGCATTCAGAATAAGAACGTCATAAGTTTCAGCCAGCGCGCGAAAATCTAAAACAAAATGGCCGAAGAATAGAGTTCTTTATTTGAAATTGGAGGCAGCGTAACTCAAGATGTTTCTCCGTGCGCGTCGACAAATGTAAAAGTTTTGGCGGCAAAGGAATTTTAAGTTTATGCCTCGAAGTTTTAGGTTACTTTTTGGGTATTTAGTGGAAGTTGGACATAGGCTTTTCTTGTCAACATTTTTATATTTCTTGCGAAGTTTAGATTTGTTTTTGGAGGGAAATTGCGAGTTACGGACCTCGCCCGGTTTAGTCGCCAATATTTAATGCTTGGGTAGCTTATTAATAACTTTATTACATTTCCAAATAAAAATAATAGGTAAGTACTCGGTTTAACTGCACACCATTCATTAAATTCAGAGAAAAGTGCTATGACAAAAATTTCAATTTCAGCTCGGCAATTAAAAGTAAATAATACTTATATGTAGTGTGAAAATTAATATTTGACATAACATAAGTATAAATTAAGCACGGCGTAGGTACGTAGGTAATTTACAATTTCATCCATTTCAAAATTCCCAATATACCTTTGTAATTACATAAAAATCTGAAAGAATTAAAGTTTTATGTTTCATTGATTTATCAGTTGACTGGTTTATGCCAGGTTAGAATAGAATCACACCGGGCCTTACCATTAAAATGTTAGACGAGCGTGGATTGATATTATCTTTCCTTCTTTAATACTTATATATAAAACACTTTTATTTTTATAATTCATACTTGTACCTATCATAAAGAGTAAATTGTATTTTATGGTTAATTGAACTTACCTAAGTGAACTTCAACCAAAATTATACGAGTTGCTGCATCCGTAGAGATTTAATAAACCATGTAGTACGTTCTTCGTCTTACTGCACCGTCACACGTATTTTTAGATATATTTTAAAAGAAATAATCAAAATCAAGTAAGTATTTTGACTACCGCCGTACTTAGCCCCGCCGTTCCCCAGATGGCGTGGCGCTCGCGTCATTATTTTTAGAGTAAGAGAATCAAGGCACATTCTGCAAAAGCAATAAGGGTTTTACGAAGTAAAGACGGGAGGGTGGGATCTTAAATCTCTACGGATGCAGCAACTCGTATAATTTTGGTTGAAGTTCACTTAGGTAAGTTCAATTAACCATAAATTATACTTCGTTGCTGCATCCTATGAGATTTAATAAACCATGTAGATGTTTAGCGCTCTACTTATTGCAGAATGACTTGCCAACAATATTTGAAAAGAACTTTAGGCTTTTAACACGAAATTAATATGTAATACCTGTATTAAGTATTCGCCTACACATACAAAATATGTAGGTAGGTACTAAGAATAAACAAATTATTATCTACGTCACCAAATGCTCGAAAGCTTCATCTTGATCAAACTCATTAAAAGGTATCAAAAACCAAGAAAGGTATAGTTAAGTTAGCCGTGTGCTAAGGCTAATTGACATTAATCATAATAAATACCTATTTTAAGAATAATTCAATGCAATGTTTTCTATTATGGATAGGCTTTCGTAGCATAAGTAAGTAACCTGTCAGTAGGTACTGAACTCATTGCGGAGTTAAATTAAAATACTAGATTTTAGTTATGTCTTTTTGGGTAATTCATGTACCTATAGTGGTAGCAAAGCAAGCTATGTTAATATCACAAAAAGTGTTAATGTTTGAATACGATGTCCTGTCGCGAATAGGGAACGAAGTTACAAGCTTCAAAGTCTTTTAAAAATGCACTTGGATGTTGTTTGAATGTTTTTGTTGTGATCTGAAACAATACCCACTAGGGTTCTAGAAATTTTGATATCTACGTAGATAAGGCCTAGTCCTAATGTCATCTTTTACAAATTATTCAAAATATTATTCAGTTCAGTTTTTCTTTCAAAGAAAGTTTTGACCTAAGTTTAACTTTATTTATGTAAACTAGCGTTATTATTTAATTGTTTTGTAAGCAATTTAAGTAGATAAGTACTTAAATCAGGTAGTAATACAAAAAATATCTTTGGATGTTATTTTGTTTACAAAATAAACACCACGGCTGTTAAAAGGTTTAAGATTTCAATCTATTACCTACGATCATCACTACTCCTGCCGTATCTTTTTCTGATTATTGTTAGAAAAAACGCTATCTTGAATTTCTCACGCTTCAAGGTCATAACAAAAAGGATAAACCAAAACTTTTGTCTAGTCCAGACAAAGTAGGTACATAATATTATGACAACAGGAGGATCTATATTATTTTAGATTTATAGAATATATGGGAAAAGCGTGTAAGAATAAAATATTCTTATCCCATTTTAGAGTAAAAATTTCAATTTCAAATGCATGTTTTTACTGAACCTGTTTCAACAAATTCACATGACGTTATGTTATACAAAATCCTACTTTGTTTGCTTGCAGTACATCAGTACAAGATCTTTCTTGTTAAATTACTAATGTGAGAATTGTACCCCACTATTCTAATAACAGGACCTACAAAATTGTAATAAGTAAGTAGGTATGTTATTTATCGATCAGTCTAACGTCCTTGTACTAAATGTAGGTAATTAACAAACCAAGTTTGAGTTATATTAATGCCTGAAATAAAAATACTATAATATTTTTAATTTCTTACATAAACATTACCCACAGTTCCACAAAGGCAGTTCAGATTTTCATTAGTAACTATACTTACTTCGACGGCATAAGATGAACAGAATCCAATGCCAAAAACGAAAAATCTGTAAAGATTTCTATTTGAAAATGTCCTAACCGTGATAGGGTTGTCTATTTAAAGGTACATGCCATTTATTAAACATTGCTATTAAACATAGTTTAATCCAACACAAAATTTATTTTTACCATCCCAGTTATATTGATGTATGACATTCTAATAAGGCCAGATATTGTTGTCTTTTCATTATTCTAAAGATTTCGTGTATGTAAAACCAAACTTAGTTAAAATTAACGGGTTTTTTACTTACGAGTGATAATAATTACTACGGAACTGTGTGTAAGTGTTAAACTTAGCTAATTGGATCTATAGGTAGCTACTCGTACTGCAGGCAATCAGTAATATCATACCTACATATTACCTATGCCAATTTTCACAATTTGATATTTGCTTTGTTGACACATTTTTGTAAAAGTTCATAAAAGTTTATGGTATTATTCGGCAGATTGTTTTAAATCAATATTTTGAGAATTATGTTCAATTCTCTAAAGATTTCAATAATACCAGATCTAATAAAAATACTTCTTTCGTTTGGTACTAAGTCGAAGCTTAGACGGAATAAACAACAGTTATACGCATTATTAGAGCATACAGAATACATAATTTCCACCATAATATGTATGATAAATCATCTAAATCACAATGGCCTTTATTTTACAGGGTCAGTTAGGTAGGTAAGCACAAGCTTATTTACCTAGTAAAAGAGAACAGAGCTGACCACTGACAATCGTAAACATGTAACTTCATTGTTACATTGACTAGTTAATCAAAACAAAATCGCAGATACTTATTTAGTAGGATCGTTCATCGACTCAAACGGTCGATTAACATAACGATTTCATGAACAGGTAGCCATAAGTTAGATAGATTAGGCTGGTAGGTATAGATAGCAGGTCTATTCCGCCGCGTATGAGTATGAGTCATCGGCAAAGTCACATAATATGACACAAAATAATTGTTTGTTTTGAAACTACATCTTAAATGTTGATATTTAGTTTAGCTTTGTGTTTACATTAAGAATTAATAATCGTCCACTGCAGTGCTGTGGAATTTGAATTTGGAAAAGTAGGAAACATACCTACATGTAGAAGATTTTGAATACAATGCAATCCCATTTCATGTAGAAAATACATTTCTGTACCTCTAGTGGCTGCAGTAGGCCGCTTGGTTCGGCAATGGGGGTGATGCTGTTGGATGCCTTTCCTACGCAGCGGTATAGAAGCGCGACTGCGCAAGAGCAGCACGCCCTGCTGCTGTTGAACTTTTTTCTCAGCAAGGCTGACTGTGCCTTGGTTTCAAGGCCTTGTCAGAGTAATTTACACGCCGAGTCTTCCTAAGAATCGTGTTATTGAATTTTTCATCTGAGTACCCACCAAACAAAACATTGTCATGTCAACCAATGTTGATATTGTGACTTATAGTCTGATAAGACTTTTGTTTACAAGGTTTACTGATATTATATATCATTATTCAGTACAAAAACGCAGTTTAAGGAGAATGCAGATGATTTCAGATATTCTTATTAGAATATGCAGGTCCGTTGTAGATTATTGAGTTGTTTATTGATAAAACAATAAATACGTTGTCTGGCCTTTCTAAAGAACCATGTTATTAGAAATAGGTTTCTGAAAATAGGGTCTTAGCCAATTACCTTTTACTGATCAGCAGCCAAACCTATGAGGATCTTCCCCCAAACGTTCAGAGATCTCACGAAAAGGCTTTTAGCCATTTTTGAGTCCATTGACAGTCACACATACCTCGAAAACATTTCTCCATTACAAAAATGAAGTTAATATGTGTTTTGAAAACACCAGCAGCCCTTAAATCAGAGATAATTGGAATAACATACGATTTTACTTGAGGTTGACTTGGTTCCAGCTAGAATGAAGGCTCCATTTCCTTACAGTGCAGCAGTTCATTCTAAAGTGGTTCGTTTGAGATCATCAGCATTGGTGTCATCTTACGATCTAGGCGAAGAAAATCCAAATCTCTTGAGTTTCATTTTCTATTGCGACTTAATGGATAACATCTCGTGAAACCACGCAAGACAGGCTCATACGCATTCAACTATTTGTTTCATGCTTCATGTATTTACTTTCTGGGTTGCACATCTTCTTACCGCAAGAGGAAAACAAGTAAGTAAGTGGTTAATATTATCACATATTATCATGTTCCATGTATCTACTTCCTGGATGACATCTCGTGTCACCACATTAGGAAAGTATTCAATAACTTGCTTTTAGTTTCATGTTCCATGTATTTACATCCTGGATGACATCTTGTGTCACCACATCATTAGGAAAGTATGCAAGAACTTAGCTTTTAGTTTCATGTTTCATGTATTTACTTCTTGGATGACATCTCGAGCCACCACAATAGGAAAGTAAGGAGTAATTTCCGGATAACATCTCGTGTTACCACTGAGGAAAAGCGTCATGAAAATGGGATTGCGGTAATGGCAGCAATCGACAAGGAACAGGCTCTCGGCTTGGTTTTACTACGGTAATTCCCGGACGACATCTCGTGCCGCCACTGAGGGAATACCAACAGAAATTCCCGGACGACATCTCGTGCCGCCACTGAGGGAATATCAACAGAAATTCCCGGACGACATCTCGTGCCATCACTGAGGGAATATCAACAGAAATTCCTGGACGACATCTCATGCCGTCACGGAGGGAATATCAACAGTAATTCTCGGACGACATCCCGTGCCGACACTGAGGGAATAACAAAAGATTTTTTGGACAAGAACCAAAGACATGGGTTTTTCAAAAACTAACCTCCATTTTCGTGTCAAATCCATTTCCAGTCGTGTTTATCGAAGTTTTCACTAGTCCTTTTTCGTTGCACTTCTAAAACTTCACTTTTCACTTATTTTTACAAAAAAATAAATTATTTTTTACGGAACGCGTTGACGGTGCGTCACACGAAAAACGAATGACGCGAGCGCCACGCCATCTGGGGACCGGGGGGGCTAAGTACGGCGGTAGTCAAAATACTTACTTGATTTTGATTATTTCTTTTAAAATATATCTAAAAATACGTGTGAGGGTGCAGTAAGACGAAGAACGTACTACATGGTTTATTAAATCTCATAGGATGCAGCAACGAAGTATAATTCATTTAGTACTTGCTTTCGTTTTTAAATTAGTTCTTTTGTAAAAGTTGTTTGTTAGCTTATCAAAACGTTCATTTGTGTTATCTCTTTTATTGGCAAACATAATGTGATATTTACTTATATGTTCAATCAAATTTAAATGCTGTGAGATTTCCTATAATAAATAAAATTAAAATAAGATATCACGCGTCTAGTGTCTATTTTTGTATGAAAAATTATAATTAACACGCGTTCAACACTTGTTCAACTTTCCCCCCTCCCCCAATGTCCCCCATGTTTACCATTGGGTGTCAAAAACTACTTCTTCCTTCGTGTTGAACACCAAGTCGTCCAAGGTGCTTACTTTTACTCTAGGTATGTGATAGTTTATTCAATAATTTTGCCATTGTTTTGATGGTTCTCTACTCTAATTTCCATTCGTAAATAAGAAGAAAATTAAGTAAAAAGAAAAATATTTATTTGCGTTTCTTCGTCCGGCTGTCTGTTCTGTCACGGATACTTTTAAACTTCTTGAAACCACTCGACGGATTTGCTGATTTTAATATAATTACGTGTAAATCACGATGAAAATTAATGCATGCCAGAAAAATGTGTTATGCCCACCAGAAAACGAGTTGCAACGCGAGTATCTAATAATAATAAGTGTCTACATACTAATCCAGTTTATCATCCAATCAAATGACTTACTTCATTAACGTATAAGTAAACTAATAAAATCGCATCGTCACTTACAAAATAGTAACTTAATAAGTACGTAACATTGTATTACTTATTAATAACTTTGATACTTTCATCATTGTAAAAGTTTACAGCAAAACTCGCTTACAAGAAAATCCATTAAGAAAAATATTGCCGTCGCCGTCCGCGAGAGCGTCCAAATGTATTTTCTCAAAAATAAGCCTCAAGGAGGTTCGTTACCTAGCAACACTGAGACCATTTCTTTTTTCCCCCCTCCCCACTCCCAGGGGGCGAGGGGGGCAAAACGGGGAGGGTCGCCGAGAAATGGAAAACTCGGGAAAATTGTAGCATTCTTGAGGCGACGCCGCGCTCACACCTTCTTCGGGCAGGGCTGCACAACATTTGGCCTGAAATATCCTTTACAAAGAGAGTAGAGAGAAGAGTTACATGACTTTAATCCAAAAGCTCGCAATGTTGATAGACAACTGGCATTTTAGTAAGAATCCTAATATCCATGATTTTTTTAAATACTTTTCACTGCCAGTACCTACTGTGCTGGGATCTTAAAATCTTTTGCGTCGCGCCCTCGTTAAAGTCATCTAGTTTGCATAGCGATAACAAGTGACAGCTCATAAACTTTCAGCTGAATATAACAAAGCATAATCTGCAACTTAATTAACCACTAAAATACATGTCCCAAAATCTTAAAAAATTGCTAGTACCTATAGTTAATTATAAATAGGAGTAAAATTAAATGGCTATATCTTGACATTGATGTTCCCATATAGTACCTATTCCATGATGATTAATAATTATATTTTGTGAGTTGTTTGTGTCACGATGACAAAAATAATGAGATTGAATGAGTTATTTGTGTCATTTAATTTTCATTCCCTGAAAACTGGATTTATTTGTTTCATTTAACAAAAACGACTTAGTTGCCTTAAATTTTGATTCCCTGAAAACTACGGGATGCTGGTGGTCTACATCAGGTACTACAGATCCTGGATGACTGTGTGCCAGCAGATGCGGCCCACCAGGCTGAGTAACTTCTACTTTGAAGCCATTGCCGTATCTCGTATAGTTGTTGCCTTTAAATTTTATTCCGTGAAAACTTCAAGAAAATGTTGTCGACTCCTTCCTCGGTAGAACGTAAAAAGGAGCGCTGTGTCGGACGCCCCCTCCCCCCCACCAGCCCAGTTCCGGACAGCGAGAGGGAACGAACTCAGGACGTTTATTATTTTTATATTTTTCTTTATTCCGTGTGATGCTGACTTAGAATAGCATCACCCGATTCTACCCTGGCCTTTTTGTTATAACTGCATAATTTATTTGAAAACATCTGTTGCTATGCTTTTATAAGTTAAACAATTATTTATAAAAGCCAGGTGAGGCCAGGGTAGCACCATGTTTATGACCCCGACTGTACAGTGTCGCTGTAAGGTCTTCTCTTCTCCTTCTTCTCTCTCTGATCTGATCTTCAGGTATACAGGGTGTAAGGAACGGTGTACCAAAAACTTTGCAGGTATGATCAGACCATCAAATTGAGCAACTTTTACTATGGAGCCAATGGTGGGAAACGAAGAAGGATTTCCGGTTGGAAAACTTTTTTCTTTACCCACCATTGACTCCACAGTAAAAGTTGTTTAGTTTCATGGTCTGAGCACGCCTACAAAGTTTTCGTTACAGCGTCCCTTACACCCGTATATAACATTACAAGCAGGACGTTGGAAGCTGAGTCTAAACAGCAAGATGGTTCCGTAGTTCGGAGTACACGTTAAGCCGTCGGTCTCGGTTGCTGCTTCTTCATTTACACGGCGGTCGTTACACAACCATGTCAGGACTCATACTTGCAGTAGGCCGTAGAAAAACTCTGACACATCGGTTTATCGGATCGTTGGATGACTTAGTGTCCCATTCGAAGAAGAAGAAGAAGAATATTGGAATTTTATGTCCAGCTATGGACTGTTGTGGTTGTTTAGATGATTCTCAAGCGTTGTTTTTTCATACAAACAACGTAATTCCCCGCTTTCTATTTGTATAATGCATGTAGAGATATAATTATTTTTTATAACCTAAAACTTACATACGTATGCTCCTATTTTATGTTTATTCATAAAATAGTACAGGAAGAAAATACTTTTTATTATTTCTACACATAATTAAAAATGTTCATACTTTTCAATAATAAAATAGTGGCATGCCAATGGTAGGCCTTAATGTAATAAAAAAAGAATCATAGCATTATGAATAACCAAGAAGGAAATAGAGGAGTACGTTTTGTTTGAAAAAGTGAAAAACAGGCTTCGCTCGGATATCCTCTACATAGTTACTAGATGGCGCCACTTGAATTTTAGAACGCGGTAACGAAATGTTCTTGTGTTTGAAAGACCCCAGCCTGACATTACTGAACACTTCACAAATGTATTAGGGTCTTTCTTCAGCACCAGAGAAATGACTGTCTTGCCCCAAAATTTGCACATCTTGCTGTTATAGAGAAACAGTATTTTTTATATGGTTAGTACGGCTATTACTGCGATTGGAGAAGCAATAAAAAATTATAGGGATATTACGCTTTTTTTATAAAAAATATATGCACTATATATATGCACCCCAAATTGACGCTCTCTGGCGTGTCCGAAAGCTGACTTGCTACATTCATGGGTTTATATTTCGATAACTATTTATGATACGAATTTGTGACGATGTTCACAGACCTTTTATATGTTCTAGTTTAACTACAATTAATATTCAACCATACTTATAACAGTTTAGTGAGTTACAGAATAAAATGTCTCTGTCCGCGTAAAATCCTGGGATTCTCTGGCGCGTAAAAACATCGCACACATCACTAGTCTTTGTAGGTACGCTGTCGGCATCCCGGCCGCTCAAAAGAGTCAGTAACGCCGCAGCAGCAGAGGTGTGTGCACTCGTGACTCGATGTTACATTTTGGATTCATCGAGGTAATCAAGTGTTATTCTGGCTTTGGTACACCTATACATTTGACTTCTCTGGCAAAGTTAATAATTAATTGATCAGTCATAATGTTGTGATTTTGTTAAAGAAACGTAGCTTTTTGGGTGGTGAGCTGGTTGTGTAATTACGATTATATTAGCTTTTACGGTTTAAGGGTTATTCTAAATAATCACTACTTTTTGCTTTCTCTGGCATTGATTACTCTGGCGAAAATGCCAGAGAAGTCAAAAAAATTGCCCGAAAAATCAATCAGGTCTGTCTCTCTAGGTCTGTAGCCGCTTCTACTCGCAGCGCTTCAAGCAGGCAACAGCCACGCTATCCTGCCCAGTGGCTAGGTCAATTCAATTCAATTTATTCAACAAAATTACCCCATGTGGTGTAGTTGTACAATTGTGATCTGTGTCGAGCCTGCGAGCATACAACAGCCACGCTAGCCTGCCCCGTGGCTAGGTTTGTGGCCGCTTCTGCTCACATCGCTGCGATCAGACAACAGCCACGCTAGCCTGCTAGGTTGCTAGATCTGTGGCCTCTTCTACACGCAGCGCTGCGAGCAGACAGCAGCCACGCTAGCCTGCACGGTGGCTAGGTCTGTTGCCGCTTCTGCTCACAGCGCTGCGAGCGGACAACAGCCACGCCGGCCTGCTCGGTGGCTAGGTCTGTGGCCGCTTTTGCTCGCAGCGCTGCGAGCAGATAACACCCGCGCTAGGCTGCCCAGCGGCTAGGTCTGTGGCCGCTTCTGCTCACAGCGCTGCGAGCAGACAACAGCCACGCTAGCCTGCTCGGTGGCTAGGTCTGTGGCCGCTTCTACTCGCAGCGCTGCGAGCAGACATTAGACACGCTAGCCTACCCGGTGGCTAGGTCTGTTGCCGCTTCTGCTTACAGCGCTGCGAGTAGACAACATCTACCCTAGCCTGCTAGGTGGCTAGGTCTGTAGCCGCTTCTACTCGCAGCGCTTCAAGCAGGCAACAGCCACGCTAGCCTGCCCAGTGGCTAGGTCTGTGGCGAGCCTGCGAGCAGACAACAGCCACGCTAGCCTGCCCGGTGGCTAGGTCTGTGGCAAGCCTGCAAGCAGACAACAGCCACGCTAGCCTGCCCGATGGCTAGGTCTGTGGCAAGCCTGCGAGCAGACAACAGCCACGATAAATAATGACTGACATTAGTAAATGATACAAATAACGAAATTAAAGTTACGAGTTTGATTTCTCTGTCCTATTTGATTGATTTCTCTGGCGAGATTTTTTTAAACTTGTTTTTCTCTGGAACTATAAGTGAGAAACGAGGGCCAAAGGTATCATTTTTTATCTTTTGAGATATGTTTTCAATATCCATTGGTATTATATCAATTAACTCAAAATTCAAATTCGCCAGAGAAATCACGTGAATTTGCATGGTCCGGAGAAATACTCATTACCTTACTGGGTTTCCTTTATTTATTTTTGAAGTTGCTTTCGAATTCCAGAAAGCAGTAAAAGAAAATCAATTATTACGAGTCGTTAACTCATCCTTCTGGAAAGTTGTTCAGTTTCATGGGCTGGTTCATCCCTTAAAATATTTGCAGTTGATTTTTTTACTCCTTATATTAATCTGTTTCTGTGTGTAACCCTTTTCCATAAAAAAGCAAGCTCCACAGAACAGACGCGCGATGCAACGCGCATCATGACATCTGTCAGACAAGCGACCATCAGCCGTTATACATGCAACGTGAGACGTAGGATCACATCTATCTGACATCTGATCGTCGTCATCGATGCGACGCGCATCTCACGTGTGTAGATGGCGTCTCTTCGGTTTCATACATTTTTACATGGAAACGGTTTCAAGCGTCGCGATGTCGCACGTCTCACGTCTCCCACGACGATCACTTGTTTGATAGATGCCATTTTTCTTCTCACGATTGACGGCAGTCTGCAGTTATTATAACTACAATGCCTGAATTTGAATTTAATATTTTAATTATTGACTTTTTATTTTATTCATATTAAAGCATCAGCAACACGTACTAATAAAAATAGAGTTGCATGAGAATGAAAGATTTACAATATAGGGTGAAATTTTACTTGTGACCGATAGCGAAAACTCGGAATCGGCTGGTGATAAGGAACAACTTTCTCCAAGGAACATAGGTAGAAATACGAAAAAAAATATGTAGCCCTCATACAAAACTGCCGATCACCTAATTTAAAGTATACTATGGGAGGCAAAAATATTTTTTTCGTATGTTATGTTCCTTAGGGAAAGTTATTCCTTATCAGCAGCCGGTTCTGAGTTTCCGCTATCGGTCACTAGTAAAATTTCACCCTATATTTCCACAGTGTTGCGAAAAATCCGTTTTGAAGACCGACCACTCTCTCCATACCCCGCTAGGGATACAGTCGTGATTCTGTATCCTACAAATAGCTTTACTCGGTCGGTGTTAAGAAATGCGTAGACGAGTTTATGTTCCTCGACCTATTTGGGTTAAGAGTCGATTTTACGACGCATATAAAACTGAGGCAATATCTTCTTGAACTATCCATAAAATGTTCACTTGCAAAGGAAAAATATGAGCGATTGTTATCAAATATACAGGGTATTTTATAAAGGTTTTACTAGTACTGAACAACTTTTCTTAGTAACGCTTCGGAAGTAACGTTTCGTTGCGGACACGCTACGACTATCGGCTCATCTCATTCAAACCGCTCTCAAACCGCTTGTGTGATAAGAGCCTTAGTCAAAAACGAAGATCTTAGTCGTCCAAGTCCGCGCCTGCCCGCCGTCGCCGCGGGTTCCGCACCGCGTTTTACATATTTCTTCGGCTCGCCCGTTCTGCCCCCCGCTCCCCCGGAGCCCGGTATTGAATCAACTCTTACTTATTGTTGTGTTGCGCACCTTTCTTTGTCTCGTGCAAATGAGATGGCAAGGAAAATTGTTGCGGAGAACACTGGAGTTTTGTGAATTAATGGAAATACTAACCGGTTGTAACTTCTCGATATTTTTGCAAAGACTAGCCTGAATTTATGTATCGAACTACACTTAAGAATTTATCGAGACAGAACGATAGGGAACGAATGTCACTGAGAGCATGCAACATTTCATCCCAGAGAATGTCGATTGCTAAAACTAGGATAAAAAATCTCACTAGTGTAAGTTTTGTAAGAATATGACAAAGATAATAAAATTGTTGAAAAATCATTCTTTATCTTCGATTCTGTAGGGCACACAAGTCTAAGTACATAATAAAACTATTTTTTAGATTATAAACTGTAATGTGAAACGCTTAAAAAATCTACAGTATAAAACTCTGTTTTTTGCAGATTACCTCCAAGGATGCCCCCGCCTCCCTAGAAATGACGTCACGCCGTTTCAGCAGTGTGTCAGCAAATATCTGGCCAATGGCGCGAGACCCCTCCAACCCGCGGATCTCCAAAAAATCCTTCAAAAGGCGCGGCTCTACCGACGCTGGTTAAGAATACATGTTTTGTTTGGCTCAGCTTAAATGATGCAAAAAGCCTTAAGAAAATATAACGCTGGTATAAAAGGGATGATGTATATTGTTTGGGGGGAAGATGGATGAAATGCGTTAGTCATTATTATATCTTTAGATGGATTCGAGGCTCAGAGAAGAAGCAAGAAAATCATATTCATATTAAAACTGCTACTGTAGAGAAATATCTTAAAACTTCTCTGAAATGATAAATGCGACAAATAGTAGTCGCTAGCTGAGAATACTGCCCTGCCATCCCTAGTCCACTCAGGGTGTTTAGTAAAAGGCAACGTAGAGTTTAAGACCGCGGCTGAATATCTGTCGACTGTCGTGGTGGCGGTGAACATCTACAATAGCATTCCCAAAGAGGGTTGACCTCAGGCAGGCGGCCGGTCATAAGGCATTGATAAATCCTTATGCTGCATGTTTTTATGCTCTTACGAAACATGTTGCGCTGACCACAACTTATTTGGGATAAGGGCAGGCAGATGATGACAATCATCGCACAGCGCTGCGTTGACGGATGCGTCTGTCAAATCTTTTGACATGACCCGTATTTACATGGGAATAAAGTCGAAAATATTGTCCAAACGCATACACGCAGCGCAAAAATAACGCACAAACGGACGTTCCGTGTGTTTCTCGCCTAAATATTACAGAAGCGTGAATAAAAATCGCTGCGCGGCTGACATACATACAAACGCATATCACGCCTTGTGGGGTAGGCAGAGCATACACGGCTGTAAAACGGCTGTTTGCCCCACGTCTGACAAACTTTGAGAGTCATTCAGAAAACTGTGTATCACCATAGTGTCAGGTTATCATCTGTCGCCTAAAATTACAATACACATCAATTCTCGACACTTACAACACCTACGGGAAAGATATGAGGTGATGCTATTCTAAGACGGCACCACACGGCAAAATGACACGGCTGACAGTTTAATCAAACTCTACCTACTTCAAGGCGATGGCCAGGCAAACTCCCTGGAGTCAATTAACAATACAATGGCAGTCCAGGCTCCCTGTCACACGAAAATCATAACCAAGCTAGATAGCCACAGAGCTCTATTTTTGAATTCGCATGCGAAAGTCTTTGCCGTGTGGTGTCGGTTAAAGCATCACCCCAATTCTGCCCGTGGGTGTCGTAATTCCAGGGAATGGGCAGCAGCGTTTCCTGTGTATAAAACATCTTGCACTGCGCTCGCTTACCTATCCGCCCGTCAACCGTGGGGAGTATGGCAATATCCCTTAAAGGGGAGGTCCATGTCCTGCTGTGAACTGTTGTAGCTGTAGCAGTAGTACTTAGCACGCTAAGGTTTGCTACTAATTATGCTTGTATCACACGTAGGTACTACTCAAATCTATTCACACAGTCCTTCATCAATTCCAACACATCCCGGACCTTAATATAATCGTAAAATAGTTACTGTGATAAAATTATAAGAGTGGTCGCTGTAGATTGCCGTATGAGGAATCAGATTACAATGTTTTAAAAATGCGCCTCCTGATCGACATTTCCACTGTAGATAATATTTTATTTTTCCTTTTCAGGGATTTTCGTAGAATTTTCGTTCAGTTGCTGTTAATGAAAGAAATACTATGGGCATAACGCATATTAGTCGAACTTGTCGATTTATTTATATTTTAATTTATTGATATTTTATATATATTGTCGCATTTCATAAAAATTACAACCAGCAAAAGATTTGGTTTAGATTAACTACTTAAGTCTAGTGGACTTAAAGCATGTCTAAGAAGTATGTATTCCTAAGATGGATTCCTAGAAATATGACAACAGATCGAGTAAGCTGTACGCTTGTCAATTTCACGATCATGAAATATCCTCGTGTGTTCATCTAACCATTTTGTTCATTACCAATACTTTTTTTTCAATTTACTTAATTTCAATGTACAAACTTACTAAGTCCAAGATAGGCCACGTGATAATCGAATGGATCTCTCTCTCTTCGTGTTGGACACCGAGTCGCCAAACGACCCGATGGACCCTGGAATGAATTTTGTTATACGGGTAATTTTTCGATATTATATTACAATGGACAACACACCTCATACCTACGCAGCAGTAAAAAATACTTTTTTACTGCTTTCGCCAATAAACTGTTGTAAATTTACGCATTGACACATCATGATTAAAATATACTTAGAAATGAGATTCTTACTTCGATAATAATATTATTTTGTTTGTATTTTCTGATATTTCAAATTAGTCACAAGAAACCTTGATCACGGAACAACGTAAAAATAAGAATGCTAAGAATGTTTTGCTTTCGTCTACATTAGAATTTCAACATGCATATGTTACGCCTTTATTCCTAGCGGGGTTGGCAGGGCGTAAACAGCTGTACAAAATACTACACCATGTCCGAGTAAAGATTGAGACTCATTCAGAAGACTGTGTGTGTATCACCATAGTGACACGTAGTCAGTCTGTCGCCCAAAATTGCAACACATGAACTATAAAATGCCTTAGTCGCTTCTTACGACACCCACGGGAAAGACATAGGGTGATGCTATTCTAATCCGGCATCACACAGAAAGATACGGGGTGATGCTTATTAGAATTTAATTAGTATTTCAACGTTACTTTTGTACTTTTACTAAAAAGTAATGTTTATTTCTGACCGTTTTCTTTATTTCAACTATCGCACTAAAAACACATTCCGGCTTCATAATAGCCGTGCCTGCAGCTTGCCAGCGTGATATGTTGCCAAATTTATGTTTTTTGCCAACAGCAACCCCGTTATCTAACTTTAATGTGGCGGAACATTATTTTCCCTTTTTGTCGCTAGTTGGCAGCACTGTGAGCAAGTTTTGGTAATGGTTCTTGGATAGCTGTCTTGGAATTTTGAAGATATTGCCGGCCCAGTTCGTGCGTCGTCTCCTTGTGAAGAAAAAATATTTAGTGTTTGTAAGAGGTATAAGAGGTAAAAAATCATTGTAAGAGGTAACATAAAAAGATATAGGTACTGTTACTGAAACTTTGGTTTGAAAAAACTTCATTACAAATGTGCCTTATTTCAGTATTTAGGTACCTACCGTACCATGATCATTTCTCTACTTTGAATATGAATTATAATTTTAAATCAGGAGTAAAAGTGGTCGCCATGGCTTAAATCGGCCGGAATATCTCCGGCTATCATCAATATCATCATCATCATTTTAATTGTGTACCTATAGCCAGAACGTACCTGCCTACCATCAGAATCTACATTGCTACAATACAATAAAAATTGCCTTTTCCAAGAAACATTCCTTTTTTTATCACCAAAGCAGAGCTTAAAAAACATGACAAGCTTAAGCAGTACAATGTACTCGTATTAAAACGACCCTACAAAAATCTCATTACCACAGAATATAAAACACATAATGCCCCCTCCCGCGGGCGCGCTCGTTTTGACTCCATCTACCACTGTGCGGAACCCTAAACCCTGCGGAACCCTTAGCTTTTTTCCTTGCGGTGTTCAACGCAGCACTCACACAGATGGACAATTTTTCCGTAGGGGTAAGTAGGTGGAGGGTTGGGGCCGGTGGTACTAGGCTGTTATTTTTGTACTAGTTATGTTTTAAATGATAAATGGAGAAACACAAAGTTAAAGAGAATTCAAAGGAAGATTAACTGCTGTTTTAGTGGTCATGTTGAAAAACAAATGTATTCTTGTCAATCTTGAGAACTTACTATAAAATAACGATCATTATTCGAGAGGGCCTTATCACATTTTTAGGCTGCTTTATTTTCAACTATCTACTCATTGGAATCTGTGGCTTGCTGTGTTCTGCTGCTGTGTGGAAATGCTAGTGGATTGCCTATATTTAGTGGAAATATCAAGCAAATTTCCAACTGAGACATGAGCACTTCGTGACATTTTCCACGTACCTGCCGATATAGGTATCGTTCGGTATTTTATATGGTTTAAAATTTGATTATGAAACCGTTTTTTAACGTGATGTGTGCAAAAAAATTTTAACCTATCAATCTTTACAGAGGTAATAATAATAGGACCATGGTAAGTACGGCAATAACCCCGAAAGGGGGTGGCCTACGTCTAACAATGGACTGTTGTGACTACTAAGGTTGAGGTACCACTTTCAAAAAGTAACTGTTCCGAAATACCAACTCACTCCCATCCCTAACTGCAAGTATACAGACACAAAACTCCGAGTGGTGTGCGTGCTAGCCGTTGCCTCCATTGGGCACGGCGCTATTTCTTTATTGATCCATATTTCTTCTTCTTTAGACTGCCCCGCTGGGGAGAGTGCCCCCCTGGGGGCGACGGGAGGGGGCTAACCCCCCGAGGTGTTTTTCTACAGTTTTAATGAAGGACGCGAAAATGGCGCACAAGGAGTTTTGGGAGGAAGAAATGGTTATTAATGCTTTTTAAGCTGAGTAATTTTGAGCCTTAATGTTTTAGGCTCGGCGTGACGAGTTTTTGTTTTGTTGTGTTTATATTTATAGTTGTTTTGAGGAAACGGAAGTGGGGTAGGGGAGGGTGGTTAAGAATTGCACTTTGGTTTGTTTATAGGTTATTTATTTGTTTACTTCTCCGGAAGCATGAGCCACTTTGCAAAACTATTCGTTCCATTTATTTATCGACACGTGATTTAGCTGCTCGTAAACTTTCTGAGAATAATTGAAACACGTTTTATAAACTTAAACATGGGCCTATTTAGGTTGTTGTAAGTACTCAGCAGGCATACGTCTTGTCCCACGGATCAGTGTACCTAATAGGTACAATGGCAATCCATTTTTATATTTTAGTAATTTGTTTTTATTTTTATATTAGTCGTCTCACAAAGACAAATATGTGTTTTTTTTATTGACAAGGAAATATTACAGCCTATACTTAAATAACATTAATAACCCTAGAAATAATAACTAGGCCAATTTCTAGAATCGGAAAATGGTAATAATCGGTAAAGTTATTTTCAATGTACATCCAAACTGAAACCGGCAAATGGAAAAGTGCAATCTATCACGCATAATTCTCATAGGTAATTAAAAATTCTAAGTGGAAAAGCTCCTTTGCTTTTAAGATTGGTTAGGTCTCAAACTAAAGAAAAAAGTAGTAGGTACCTACTTACGCTTTAAAAAATGTCTGACGATTGGGTACAATATTTGTTGACTTTAAGTTAATACTTAGTTATCAAGGAAAAATGGGTAGAAGGTCTTTCTTAGCCCATTCTCAATCAAGCAAAGCAATGCGTATAGTCATTGTCATTATTATCTATCTAGCTATTCAAGCCAGACAGATACCTACCTAGTTGAGCAGAATTTCAGAAAAAATGTATTCTATCTTATCTGTAACATTCAAAAACAAATTCAGAAGTAAAAATAAAAAGCTCTTTACCTAACTTAGTACTTAACCTCACGACTCCACTCAATCCTCTCCCAAAAACAAAAAGTACATAAAGCAAATTCCACAACAGTACACCAAACACCTACTTATCTCAAGCAAACAGCTACGACCCAAAGCAAAAAAGAAACATCAAAAATAAAAATCCAGCCCAATCTGTAAAAAACATCCACATAATTTGCCTCATTACAGATACGTAGGAAAACATATTCCCTTAACCGGCCCCATAAATAAAAGCGACGGGAGAAAAGAGGGTAGAAAGAGGGAAAAATTTTATTATCCCAACCCGCCCCTAAAGGAGAAAATATGAAATAAAATGAAAATGTAATGGGGAAAAAATACGGAGAGTGCGCGGCAAGACAAAGGGATGGGGACGGTGGCCGCGAGTGGAGCAGGCTTCTGGAACTCACAAAAAATTTTTGTTTACATTCTATTAAGTTTTCACAAATAGCAGAAGTCCTGATCTTTTTCTATAATTTTCACTGCATCAACATGCCTAGTCATACTTTTGCTATTTGTGAATACTTACTTATAGGTAATTTACTTTCAAAATTAGTAAATGACACGAGATTTTGAAATCTCTTTTACTACTTTTCATGCAAGGGTTATTTGAAGATACTTTATCTTTCTACTAGAAGTATATTATACTCGAAATGGTTATAGGAAAGTTCCACTTATTTCTTTGAAATCATTCCGCCTAATGCAGTAACAAATAAGAGTTGAATAATCAAAACTGTTTTTCATCTCTCTAATAAATTTTCTTACCTCAAGCGGGCATCGGCCGATCGTAAAACGATGCCAAATTCTACTGTCACAATAGTTAAATACAAATATGTTACACGGTTCCCAAATGAATAAAAATGAGTTGAGTAGACAACCATGATAATAATAGATTTTCATGAAAATTGCGCACTGGCGATACCGTTGTGTGGAAAGCTAATGCGCCATCTATTTTTATATCAGCAATAGGACGTCCACTGCTGAACATTGTTCTCCTCTAAATATTTCCTCCTTCTACGATTAGAAGCTGACCTGTCTACCACCAGTTTTCCCCGCTTATTAGATACTGCTTACATATCACGCCTATATATCTTGCGAGTTAGGGAGAGCGTAAACAGCTCTAAAAACGGTTCATTATACAAAAGATTGCGAGTCATTCAGAAGACTGTGTATCACGATAGCGACAAGTTGTTCAGCCTACAGTCGCCTTTTGTTGTCCTTTAGTCGCTTTTTATGATGGGACAGATATAGGATGATGCTATTCTAAACCGGCACCACACAGCAAACTAATAAGATACTCTTTTCAATTTCTGTTCCAATAAGACACCGAGAAGCCGCCTCCACGTTAACCTAGCCTGAGGCGGGGGCAGACGCGGCCCGCCGGCGGCGAAGACTCGTTTCTATAAATCTGCCTTATCGTAAAAATATACCCCTTCTTTATATGACAGTACTTAGGTAGCGCGCTTGCGTAGGTAGTTATAGAGTTTGTTGTTGTTGTGATAAATAAAAATTATGCTGGAATAAGGCCTTTTGAAAAAGGCTTGAAAGAGCATCGCTGAATTTAAAATCTAATTTCGACCTCTGTCGAAAATGCGACTTAGGAAGGAATCCAGGGAAAGAGCAGCGTTGAATCCACTGCGTTCTTGAACTGTGCTTGCTAATCTGACTTTCAAGCTTGGTGGGCATAGCAGACCCCTGGCCCATGCCCAGCAATGGAGTTTTGGGATTGTTGTAGTAAGTGATGGGCTGGAGGTCTGTCTGATCGGAAATATTTGACCAACTGACATATGTTGTATCGGATTTTTCAACTTTCCTAAGAAATATTACGTGATAAGGATAACCAATTTTCGTAATGTAGTTTGCCGTTGGGCTTAGAATAGCATCACTCCATACCACGTGGGTGTCTAAGATGCTAAGGGTTTTTAAAGTTCATGTGTACTACAATTTTAAAATGGCATTTAATAATTTTTTGCAATTTTGAAATACTATGGTGAAACAGTCTTCTCAATAACTCTCAATCTTTTGTCAGACATGGTAGTTTTTTACAGCCGTTAACGCTCTGGCCACCCCGTAAGGGATATAGGCGTGACATATGTACATTATAGTAAGTCTACAACTTATCGACTACGACGCTACGAAGTTACTACGGCGTAGCAAGTGAATATTATAGTCGAATATATCGTTTTACAAACTTAATAATGTTAAGATAAGAGTTAAATTGGACATGTCATATTCATTTTCCTATTAGTCAATGAAATAGCATATCGTAATTCTTATTTATTTAACAGTTTATTGCACACAAGATAAAACACAGGACAATTACATAAAGAAAAACAACACAACAGGTACTACTTATTTCTAAAAAGAAATCTCTTCCAGCAGTCCTACGGTAAAGTGATAGCATAAGGTGAGGCTGATAGATCGTGCACAATTTATTCTACTAAATGAGGTATAAAAACAAAAACAAAATAATATATATGAGATATACATAAGTATACTAAAATACGTATAATATTACATAAATAAAATATATAGGTACATAATACATATTATATATAGACATATACCTACTTATATACAAACTATTTGCACAGTGAAAGATAATGCTCTTTTACTCTCTTCTTGAACACTGAGAGGGAAGGGCTGTCACGCACTGTGTGCGGGAGGGAGTTCCACAATCTGGCTGCATGTACAGTGAAAGAATAACTGTAGAAGTCGGAGCGGTGGATAGGGATAGAAAGAATAGACCTTACATGTGAGCGACAAGGCCTGTCTTGGGGCCGAGAGAAATGGAAACGTTCTTTAAGATATGAAGGAGAAGAAGGGCTATGAAGAACATTGTAAAGACAAGAAAGCACATGAGCATTTCTGCGAAGTCGGATAGGAAGCCACTTGAGTTGCGAACGAAACTGCGAGACGTGGTCATATTTGCGTAAACCGAAGACAAATCTAATGCAAAGGTTTTGGAGACGCTCGAGTTTGTTCAACAACTCTTCAGTGGCATCCAGGTAACAAGTGTCAGCGTAATCAAAAAGAGGGAAAAGAAGTGATTGCGCGAGAGAAATTTTAGTTTTTAAAGGCAGGAAATTTTGGAGGCGCTTAAGCGAGTGAAACGAATAAAACACTTTCTTACTCACGTCATTTACCTGCGTAGTCCAATCCAGATTATTGTTGAGTAACACACCCAATTTTTTTGCACTTTTAGTGAAGGCAATAGGTGTTCCATTATAAGTGACAGATGGGATATTATTGTAATCTATTTGCCTACACATAATTCTTATAAGCTTGGATCAGTCAAGAAATTCTAATTTATGTCAATGTTAGCCGAAAATCTGTGATGGATATTTTACACATATTTTATACAAGTTCATATTTTCTTACTGAACGATATTTTTAATAAAAGATATTTAATATTGTGCAAAACTTATTCGATAAAAAAATACAAATACGTTTATCATTTTATACACACAGTCATTCATACTCAGTTAATACATTTACTGATTCATTTCTCATTGTGGATATCGATTTAATGAAGGATCTGCTACTTGCAGTAGGTGGTTGAAAAACTCTGACACCAGAGTTCATCGGGTTGTTGAACGGTTCGGTGTCCTACACGAAGAGAGAGAGAGTCGAGAGTTGTTAGTGATAAAATCCACTGCATGCAATACAATTAATAAAATCCTACAGATACACAAATTAGGTGGTTCAGCCGGCAATCTCCGGAAACAATCTTACATACAGGCATACAAATATCACACCTTTATTCCTTACGGGGTAGGCAGATACTGACAAAAGTTTGAGATTCATTCAGAAGAAGTGTATCATCAAAGTGACAGGTTGCCAACCTGTCGCCTAAAATTGCAATTCACGTTATCTCTCAAATCCTTTAGTCGGTTCTTACGTCACCCACGTACATGGAGTGATGCTATTCTGAGCCGGCACCACACGAAAGAACTTTACGCCGGTGAAAACCTTTACGATAACATTCTTTCTTTATTCCTAAACTCTCTCGCACACAAAGAAAGTGCCTACTACAAAAACCCGTTTCCCAACCAAAAAGAATCTCTAATGAAATTTCGATTTAAAATCCTCCCACATTATAATTAACTTTGGCCCGATCCTCTTAGCAAAAAACCACCCGGTTGATGCCGAAATTATCTGCAAAATTCACTTACTCCTTTACAAAAACTGTACAATACCCTCCGTTAATATACGAGAGAAAAATGCTCTTAAGTCCCCCCTCCCCTCTAGGACGCGTTCACGGTGTAAGCGGAAGCGGGAGGGGTAGCGGAGAGTTTAAATACATTTTTTACACAGGCCTGAAGAAAGGTTGAGCTATGTATGGTCCATTTGTGGCACATAACATATCATACGTTGAAAAAAAATACAAAAGAAGAGGAAAATCTATTGTCACCCATAGTTACTGCTAAACCAGTGTTTTTTTTTAAACTATGTTTTTGAATGGTGGCTACTAAGTTACACTCGGTGACCCACACGAAAAGGGAAGAGAGAGAAGAGTTACAGTACACAATGAGGAGGGATAAAAAGCATGTAACAAGGAAAGTAATGAACATGAAATTGGATGGACGCAAAAGGAGATGAAGACCTAAAAAAAGTTTGGATTGATTGTATAAATGACGACATCCACAGCGCCGACCCCAAATAAATTAGAATAAGGACAGGCAGATGAAGATGATTCGATTGCACTGCGCAAAAAAAAACGCGACAACGGAGGTTACGTATAATACGTATGTTTCGATGAATCCCGCTGTCGCTGCCGCCTGTCACCGTGCCCCCGGCCTGATGTCCTCCCCGCCTTGTTGAAGGGCTAATTTTTGCAAGGGACCCGATTTTCTTTTACCGTTTTACCTGGCCGCGTTACCTACCTACTTGTCTCGTTCTTTTGATGTAAAGGAAGGGATTTTTCACTTGAGCGGGTTTTATAATTAGACAAAAGGAGGTACATACTTACAATAAAAATATATTCGTGCATTACCTTAGATACATAAAAAAGTTGTTTTAAATGAGCCTTCACATCCTTTAAACGTATTGCTGAATACATGGAAATTTGAAACCATTAGAGAATATTGAAAACAATTTTGATTTTAGTGATATAATGTGGTTCTAATCAGAATTCTTGCTCATTAGATAATTGCATATTTGTTACAAAATTTATTGAATGAATTGAAAACTAATTTAATGGACGTTATTACTTGTTATTACATTTTAATAATGTCATACGGTCTAATGAACTCTATTATCAAAACATTTTCAACCACCAAATTTTAGTAGTTTGATGTTACTACCGTCGTCTAAGTAGTCAAATCAGCAACTGCGACTGACAATTAATGTGTTCTCCGAAACACATTATCCTAACCTGATTTACGTACCTATCTTAGATTCTTATTAGAAATTGCAGTAAATCTAAGATGTGTGTGCCCTCCGAAGCACAAAAGAATCATCTTTTTTACAAAGCCTCATATTTTTACTGAATATCCTAACATAACTTACGTATCTTAGATTCTTATTAGAAATTCTAGTAAGTCTAAGATGTACCGTCTAATATTCCAGACCGTCTGAGCTCTCGATTGTACCTGCATCAAAACCAACATGGCGGCTTTCATATTATGAAAGGGTCCATTTCGAACGGTCAAGCCCGTAAGTACCTGCGAAGGATTAAAATATTTATTTTTGCTATGGAAAAGAAAGTATGGGGCATGTGGGCTGGCTACGATAGGTTAGGAAATCTGTGGAGTCGTCTTTATGTCTAAACGAACGCGTAATTTTTTGAAGTGTGAGTTTTTTAATACATTGTGTTACCGGTTGTTCTTCTTCTTTTTAAGTGGGACCGTAAGTCGTTCAACGACCCGATGAACCCTGTGCTACCGACAAACGCGCATTTTTAAACTGGCGATTCTAGGCATCTCTATGAACAACATTTGCCAAGGGGCCATCTGCGAAATTACGAAAGTAAAATTTGTTGTCCCATAAAAAAATATGAACTCAAGCAAAATGTACGGAACAGCTGTTTTTTTTTGTGATTTAGCAAATGGCTCCATAGTAAAAGATAGAATAGATTTGTTGTTTGACCAGTTTGAACGCACTGTATACCAAAAATTCTGCGTGTGAAAAGTACGCTTGTGCATTCAGACCCTGTGGTATATGAAAGTATACTCTGATTTCTGAATTTTATACATTTTATAGGTAGGATGTGATCGGTAAAACAATTTATTACCTCTCAGTTTTGGCCATGTACTCATATAGACAGACTATAGTTGAAATTCGCTGCAGTTACGACTTTCTTTTAAAACTTTTCACTTGATTTTAAAACTCAAGTGAGACAGGCCGCTCTCTACGACCGCAATACGGCCGTACAGAAATACGAGATATCTAACAAAATATAAAATCAAAACTGTCTCTTTCTTTAAAATGTTTCGACTCTATCCCCACTGCTGCTCCCGAGAACCCGTCTAATGGAAAAACGGATAAAATTCCGGGGGATCCTTTTAATATTTTTTTCATTTAAGTTTTTAATATTAATGGAAATGTATCAGAGTTTCCGTCCCTAATTATTTTTTGGACTTTCCCATTTTCCGCGCGGGGTGCTCCGCTGACGTGTAATATTTAGGGGTCCCATGTGAAACAAGAAAACCTAGATCTTATGAAAGTCTATTTAAACCAGCTTGGGATACATAATGGGTTTTACGAAGAAAAAGCGAGACTCGGCGTGTCTAGCGTTATTTTTCGACCATTTTTAAACTAGCGTCTGAATTCCATGCGGTTCGGTCCTGTTAGTATATTTCTAGTGATGGAGTTGTTTTTGAGTCAATTCTTGGCTGAAGCCTAAAAAAACTGGCACATTCAACATATTTTTAATCCATTCCCTTCTGAGATGGAGTTGCAATGCCTGGATGCGATTTCCCAATAGTCTTACCACGACTATTAAGGTTAGGTCCGGCCCAGCTACCGCCTAGCGGCTTGCCACGGGAAATGGGCCCTTAAGCTCACCTGTGGGCTGCGGATAAGTTCGGTTGAATGATCCCACTTTAGGTGGTTTGCATACGCACCGAACGAAATAGTGTTTCAAGACAGTCAGCCGCAACTTGACGGCCGCAACTTGATGCGGTGACTTGTGCAATGATATCAGGGTTATTATGGGACGATGACATCTCGCTGTGACGTCAGTCAACGAGCAACCACAACACATAAAACTGTGTTCAATCATTGGGACGTAGGTAAATTATTTATCTAAATATAATCGCAATAGACTCAGTTCAATCCTAGAAACTGTTTTACGGGATTTCTTAAAAATATCGTCTAGTAACCGGATCACTAAAAGACCGCAAAATCTTGAAGTATGTGTGGGAACCGCCTTAGGTTCTAAGAACGCCAGCTTCCGAACATTCCACGCTGGATATATCTAAGGCCATGTTCTTTACAAAGTGTAAGCTTATTTAATTGTGATAGTAAAACCAATACAAAAAAGATTATAATGGACGTAATTGCTAAAAGAAACAACATATACATTGAAATTACATAAAATTGTACACTTGCGGCTTTACTGCAGCTTAAGAGCTATTGAAATAGCTTAAGATCTATTGAAACAAACCATCTCTTATTGTGTTTCTATATACACTGTGTTCCGAAAGAAATGCATTAAATTGGACACGCTGTTTAGCATATCGTGCTGAACAATTTTTTCTATGGGACCAATGTTGAAAATCAATAATATTTTTTCGACCTCCAATATAAAAAAAAAACGATGTGCTGACTGACTGATTTTTTTGCAACCTGCCATACCATGGTAGGTCGCAAAAACATCTTCTTTTTCAGCATTGTTCACATACTGAAAACTATTTAGTACGATGCCCTAAACATCGTATCCAATTTATGCAATTCCCGCGGAACACTATAGATAGAAATTACGTAACTTAAGTCTGACGGAACCACAGAATCGGCTTTACCATCTCACTTTTTACTTCCCATTTCTTTTTTTATATAAAAAAGTACAGGTGTATTAAAGTTAATTCGTTTTTATGAACTGTCTGGCGGCTGCCGGCGAGTTAGTTCCGCGCCGGTGGTTTGCTTGATAATTTATTTTTGTATGTGAATCGTTGCCCGATTTGTTTTCAAGCAAATGCGTCTAAAAATGTCTGCGAGTGACTTCAAAAAATTATAATGAAGGCAGTCATTATGCACATTCAAGGTACGTATAAATTATCAACAGTACATTACCTGCTGTATCAATACATTGTGTAAATTAAGACAATATTTCCTTTTTATCTGCTTTGTCCGTCGTGGATACTGCTAACCTCTATTAACAATGATAATTGAGAAAATGTCAACGGGAAAACAAGGTGTCAATATAGCTTAGACAAAAAGTACCTTACACGGTCCCCATATACCACGCCTATGTCCCTTGCAGGGTAGGCAAAGCGTAAACGGCTGTAAAATCGACCATTTACACCACGCCTGACACAAATTTGGGATTCAGAAGACTGTGTACCACCATAGTGACAGGTTGCCAGCCTGTCGCTTAAAATTGCAATACACATCAACTCTCAAATCCAGCCTAGCAATAACTTAGTTGCTTCTTACGACGTGAAAGATATGAGGTAAAGCTATTCTAAGCCGGCATCACAAGGCGACATAGTATAAACAAACATGTAAAACTAACGAAACATCGACCTACGTCAAGTGTAGTTTATTTTTTATATTACCAGAATACCTTTAGATCTCTACGATTCGTATGTTCCGAGCATTTTGTAAACAGCACAAAACTATTGACAGTACCGCCATCTAGTATCGAATAGCAGAACTAAAAACTGCACCCTACACTACACTCAGTGTCTGACTTTCAGGGCCTGCGTCACTCCGCAATGCTCACTACTGCCCCCTATAACAACCCTCACAAAACGTGAACAACGCCATCTCGCGCTGAGTAGACACATTAAAGGGGTAGTACATTCACTACCGAACAACCGGCTACGGACTTTCGTACTAGTAAGAGAAGAATATTATGTACGAAAGAATTTCTTATTGGAAAAAGCTAAATAAATGGTGGAATTTTACTATGTTCAAAATATGTGGAAATAACTTGGTGTGCAAGGTGTTAAAAAAATTAAAAGAAAAATTATTAGGGATAAAGGATTCTGTAACAGCCACTTTTCTTTAAATATTTTTAAGTTGCCATGAGTAACTATGGCCAAAATTTGAATGAAGCGACCGGGGCTTTTCATAAAAGAAATCAAAGCTGAAAAAGAAATAAAAGATGAAATAGAACAATTTGAACCCTAAACAGGAATAAAAAAACTCTCACAGAAATCTACGTGCATTTTTTAAAATAAACATCAAATAAACGACTCACGCCACCAACCGTTAAAAAAAACAAATAAATCAAAGAGAGTACGTAAACATGAGTACCTGAGGTGCCTACCTATCAGCAGCAGCTCCATCAAGTTACCAATTCAAAGGATCAACTTAAACTTGTTTTTTTACTAACTGTATGAAGAAACTAGTTTTAGTTACAAACATACATATATCACGCCGATATCCCTTGCGGGGTAGGCAGAGCGTAAAAAGCTATAAAAACGGCTATTTACTGTGTATTGCCATGGAGACAGGTTGTCAGCCTGTCACCTAGAATTGCAATACACATGAACTCTCAAATACCATAGTCGCTTTTACTACACCCATGGGAAAGATATGTAGTGATGCTATTTTAGGCCGGCACCTTAGGAGTCTGTTTAATAAAAATCGTCTCAGTTCAGTGTCGATGGCATATTAGTTGGATGGTTTTGGTAGTTTCGGTATGCTAAAAGTTTTTAGTATGGAAAAATCACAATGGCAATGCAATGACAATTGCTAAACAATAGCAGCGTTGGGGTCCAGTTAAAGTTACATACATACATAAATCAATCCTTTATCCCTTGCGGGGTAGGCAGAGCGTCAACGACCGTATAAATACGGTCGTTATCGTCACGTCTGACGAATAGTTAAGGGCAGTTTTAGCAATTTTCGTGTATCACTAGGTATAGTGACAGGTTGTCAGCCTGTAGCCTAAAATTCTAATACACATAAAACCCCTGTGTCGCTTTTTATGACACCCCCAGGAAAGAAATAGGGTGATGCTATTTTAAGCCACGGCAAGTTTAAGTTGGTCTAAAAATTAAAATACAACACGAATGGCTGCTGATAGTACCCCCGTCGACGGTACTCTTGTCAAAATGAAGAGCTTTTCAATTCATATGAAAACCGTTTTCATTTCCCCTTTCGGTCGCGTTTTTTGCAGTTTCAGGGGCCCGCAGGCAGAATGCTTATTGCAAAATAGCAATTAGTAAAAAAAATAAGTTTTATTTATTGTGCAATTTTTTTGTATTCTGTAAACAAACAGATCGTTGAATTAATGTTTAGAATTTAAACTTGTGTAAAAATATTCGTTGATGACGAAAATATATTGATAATTAAGTAGTTAGTGCTTTGTAA
This sequence comes from Phthorimaea operculella, assembly GCA_024500475.1. Taxonomy (NCBI): domain Eukaryota; kingdom Metazoa; phylum Arthropoda; class Insecta; order Lepidoptera; family Gelechiidae; genus Phthorimaea; species Phthorimaea operculella. The sequence goes on along the minus strand of JANFCV010000051.1, from coordinate 2,474,050 downwards.
CAAGAATAAGTGGAATATAAAACAGAATTGTATTTTTGTAAATATGGGTAGTCGGTTTTTTTCGTAAACACCATATTATGTAACCATGAAAAAATTTGTTCAGTTTTATGGTCTGGCCACACCTGCAAAGTTTTTGTTAAACCGTCCCTTACACCTTGTATAGTAGTGATTTTAGGAATCGGTACAGTAGAATTCAGATTCTACGAAAATATTTTTTAATACTATACGGAACCTGCAATATTTTCGTAATTGCTATCACTTCATATCCGACCTTTTCAATCCAGCCCGGTCGGCTGAGCATCAGTGAGTGACGCGTTTTTTTTTTCATCCCTTTTTATCCTTTTTTTTTAATTTATCTTTTTTCCATCGGAACGGATTTCACGCTTATTTGCTTACTTCATTGGCTTGAAAGTGAGAAGGGTTGATTTCTTTTTTCGCTTTTTTTCTGTTTTGTATTCCTTTTGTTTCGTTTTTTTTGTTGCGTTTGCTGAATGTGGGCGAGATATTGGATTTGGGTCAAACGTTTTTTTTTTGCAGCAGTTTGTGTTGAGTTTTGTTTTTTTTCTTAGGTTACAGGTAGGAATTATAGGTATGAGATCACTTATGTCAATTGCAACACACTTTTTCATTATGTAAAAAGTGCTAATAATACCACAATAACTAAATAAAAACCAAACCACTAGATCTTCGAAGAGTCTACGCGATTCGTAGCAGTGTGGCTACGACGCTAGCGCTGCTACGAGACAGCGGCAAAAGTGAGAACTACGGGTAAAGTGACACCTGGTGGTGAGTAGCTGTAACTACAAGCGCAGTTTTTCTTAATTTCGAAGAGAAAGGTCTTTGGAAGGATAGGTAGGTAATTAAGTAAATAAAATATAAATATATTTTTAATATCATTTCATTCTAGATTATAAAATATCTTACTCGCATAGTTCTAACTAGATTATTATTTGAAATTACATAGCCTATTTGAAAGTTCTTGTTAATGCTTGTTTTATCCATACTCATGACATGAATGAACATTATCTTATCATATTATTATGATTAGGCAGTACTACTTACACAATAGTGTCGAATTTATCTTCCGTGCTTCAAAGGGCACGTTCCGGTTGCTGTCTATGATAACTGAGATGGCAGTCGGTATACACAACCATGTCAGACGCCTGCGGCGGCAGTGGTTGAAAACTGACGCAAGAGTTCATCGGGTCGTTGGATGACTTGGTGTCCCACTCGAAGAGTATTAAGTGTAAAATAATAATAATAATAATAAAATTTTATTTACTTAGACAACAAAGATCTATTTGGTTAGTACAGTGGGAAAACTTAAAAAATATGTTAGTTAGTACTTATTACAATTAAATCACAAACATTCAACTTTAAAATAAACACACAATCAAAACAAAAAGAAAAGGAAACCAGAAAGAGAGTTAAGTATGATTTTGGCCTCTCACCTGCCTCACCAACGTACTGTGCCAATGCTCAAGCATTGGTGAGTCAGGAAAGGTTGCCAGCGTTTTTAGAATGTTGTTGTCGCTGCCACGCCACCTAGCAAGTACAGACGATGTTCTTTTGCGTATAATGGCAAAGAAATCGTCAGTTCCTGCCTCCGCGAACATACCAGATGCGCTGCAGTAGCGTGAAAGCCCCAGCAACATTCTCAATCCGTTATTATATATGTAAAAATAAGAATAAAACATTTTAACTTTTCAAGTCACAAAGAGCGCCTGCAATAGCTATTAAGTGTTAACAAATTCCTGCATTTTCCCAAACCACACAAAAAATTGCCGTTTCCCTCCCCCCTTAAACACAGACACGAGCACTGACTAATCCGCAGAGACTATCAATTAAAAACCTCGACAAAAACGCCTGACCAGACTGTAACAGCAAAACACGTGGTTTCATTGACGCTTCAGACTAAATAATAATAGTACACGGAACCTTTCCTATGGCTCATGTGAAGCCAACAAAATTTTAACTTCACACATAATAGTTACTTTAACGGGTCTTAACGCGATAGTTTTTTGGGTTATTGGGTTTTATAAGTGATTTACCTGGAAACCCGACGTTTCGACTGAGTTTCATCAGTCATGGTCGCGGGCAGACTGAAGTATCAGCGATTTGTCATCAGGGCTGTGGGCAACTAGATTTTCTGCTACTCACATATTGTCTTAATATTTTAAATTGTTTGTAAACATTACATACTAGGCCGGCACACAACATTCACAATGTCCGACGATCGGTCCGATAGTAAAATCGCGCGTTTTTATTTTGTCTCTTACCGGACCGGACTCTATGTTGTAGACAATTTAAATCCTCCTCCCGATTGAAATTGTTACGTATACTAATTATGTGTGAAAGTAATCGCGAGTGCTTTAAAAGTTATAAAATTTTAACTTGTTTTAGAATACGCGCGCTTTTGGGCAGTCTATGAGCCCGCTTAGACTTGTGCCTCATATACCTATCATAATTTTCAAAAGTGATAAAATAATGAATTCAGACTATGGGTGGTGCTGTTTTTTATGTATAGTTTAGCAGATGGAAATTCAATTGCCATAAAGTGTAATGTGTATTAGAATAAATAGCACTGGTTGGGGAGACCTAAGCAGTAGAACCAGATGGATACATTTTTCTCATTCCAGGTTCCATTTAAGTTACAAGATATACTTAAAAATGTTTTGAGACTATTATCACCATCTTCTCATTTTGTAGTTTGAAAAGGCACACAAGCTATCCCTTTTATTATGTAAAACCCTTATCTTTTGTTCCGTGGAAGGTATGCTCTGCCGTATTTTCCACTCGGAGATCGCCGCGGGGATAGGAAATGGATTTTTAAGCGGCGAGTCTGCTCCTCTGTGATTTATTGTAAGAACCTACAATTACGGGGCTCGGTAGTATGGAGAGGCCTTTTTTCTGTTAAAAAAAAGACTAGAATGAGATAATATAAGAATATTATCAATTTTAAAATAAATTCTAAATAAGATATCATGTAAGACTTACTACAATTTAAGAAATACTTACCGTATTTTTCGCAGATAAGATTTTCATAATCCTTGTATACTCGTATTTTGATGTAATTATTAATGCAGAATAAATACCTAATAATAATTTGGTCCATGCTATTTTAATTTATCATTTACTAAAAATGACTTCTTTATTAACTTGAGTGTCTACTTTTTTCTATTTGTGACAGTCTTTTTTCAACAATGACGCGATACCAATTAATTTTTGATCACAATATCCGCGAGCCGGTTCCACCAAAGTATTTCTGTCTGGCTAATGGGTATTGCCGAAGTTTGTTTAACCGACAGTTCGACATGTATATGAAAGTTGGCTAAAAGACCTGCCCGGACTTTCCATAACTTTTCTCTGCCGTCCGCAGTTTGAAAGCCCATTCTATTTATGAACGGCTGAAGAATTAATCGTTTAATGTGTAGAGCATCCTCAATTTTCATTTTGCTCAGACTGACACAAGTTTAATACCTATACATACCAATGCAGATAGGAAACGCCTAATCATTTTATCTGACACAAATACCTACCAATTAAACACAACAAACCGCGAACTGTGTTCTCGTCTTCAAAGATTATAGTGATCAGAAAAAGACATTAAGGATCCTTCACACTAACGTTGTGCCAAAATGAAGTCCTGCTTTTTAATTTTGATTTATATATATAGGTAGAATGTATGCATGATTAAATTCATTACAAATTCTTTTTAAAAATCCTGCATATTTAGCGATAGAAAATTTTACTTTATAATGTTTCCTTATCCACACTAAGTTGACATGATTTTTCAGTGTTTTTCCCGGTGACCGCCGGACATACGCTCCGGGTGGCTACCGGCTGATTACCGCCCTCGGTAAATCTGTTGATCTGCCGTTTTTTCCCAAGTTAACTCAATTTAACGCTCGTTTGTGTGGTTGGCCTCCAGCGCCCTTTCGCACTGATCTATTGCTGTTTTGTTGATGCTAATTTTGTTGCGATTGATTTTAGGTGTTCTCTCGAGTTTTTCAATTGAGTTTTAAGATCGAGAAGTTTGGAAAGATAAGATGACTTTCTAAATAGCGTGGTAATAGAAATGTTCAGTTTTTAAGAACTTTAGAATGAGAAGGGGATTGAAAATGACGTTCTAGTATGGTAATGACAATGAACTCCGTTTTTTTATTTTTGCGTTACGAAAGTAAAATACGAATTTTTGATTTTCCATGACAAATGGTTCGACAGACGCATCCGTCGACGCAGAGTTGTGCGATGCACAATACACCCTGTTTGTATAAAAATAAGGTGGAAAATTAAACGGACGGTATCTACGTAGGTATGTTTCTTGCCTTGTCCATAAACACTAACATCATCTGCCTGCCCTTATCCCAATTTATTAAATAAACAAATTATTAAATAAACACTAACAGTATGAAATAAATAAATTATTGTTATTATTAGACGCAGTGATGCGCCCAGCCAGGGTCATTATGAAAGTAAATAGGTACTCTGGTACTATTTAAGCAAAAATTGGATTGTGATCCTATTATTATCATATTTTATTTCAAAATCATCTTACTTATACAAAATTTTATATTTACATCAAGTGTATTGGCGTGGTGCAACCCGTCCGAAACTTACCTAGAGGTACCTAAATAATCGGATCTCATGGAAACATACTAATGTTATGTTATGATATGAACGTGTGAATTTCACAATCTGTATATGGCAAATGTATATTTATTCCTTATTATTAATAATAATAATATAATCTATACATATAATAAAACAGTAACTAAACTAAGTCTGTACATGAAATAGATTTAAAAAAGAGTATTTGTAATAAATAGTGTTCAAGATATAGATCTCCAAACAACAAGTAAAAAAAAATTTGTCTGTTTGTCTGTCTGTATGTCTGTCTGTCTGTCTGTCTGTCTGTTTGTCTGTTATGCTTTCACGCAAAAACCGCTGAACGGATTTTCACCAAATTGTGTACAGTGATTGCTTATTATACGGGTCAACATCTAGGATACATTTTACTTCGGGAAAATGTCTCAATCCCACGGGAAAACCCATTATCTGGTTCGGTAATGCTCAACCACCCAGAAACTTTTTTTTACAAATTTACTGGTATAGAAACGAGGGCATACGGTGATACTATTTATTTTCTGCATTATAAAGTCTCTTCCTCATGAAAAATGATGAAAAAAAAGTTAAGGAATTTGTTCGAGAAGAAAATTAGTGCAAAAATAATTTTATAGATGTCGCTGATAGTTTTGTAAAACGCGGTATCAGAATGTTTTTCTTCAAGGTATATAAAAGCGCTATGTCGAGCTGTCAAAATTTCGAGCCCCTAATTTGTTTTTTTAATTGTAAGTACCTTTTTTACAACAAGAAATTATTCCAAATTATATTTCGGTTAAATTAAAGGCTAATTTAACTTAGCCTAACCAACTCATTTTTGCCTGGCAACAAAACAAGTTTATTATTAGTTTAATGGATAAAATATCTGAATCGATTTCTGATTCTTGCCGGTGGGGTCACTCACAAAGTTTGATATTTATCACTTTGTGAATTTTTTCCCAGTCTGGTTAGGACATTGCAGGCTGAACCACTTGATTGTCCGCAAGTAAGATGGTTCCGTGCTTCGGATGGGCACGTTAAGCCGTCGGTCCCGGTTGTTGTCTATGATGGCGGTCGTTACACAACCATGTCAGAGGCCTGCTACTTGCAGTAGGCGGTTGAAAAACTCTGACACCAGGGTTCATTGGGTCATTGAACGACTCGGTGTCCCACACGAAAAAGAAAGACCGGGAATTGTACCCTGAACCTTCTGCGTGGCAGGCAGTCATACTAACCACTACACCACATCGGTTACAATATATTAGCACTATAAAGCACTTAGATGCTTGAAACTTTTTGTGGTATGTTAGCACGTAAACATCTAAGATACTTTTTATCGCGATAAGATACTTTTTACTTGCTTATTCCTACGATTTTGATTAAATTTATTTAAACAAATCGAGAAACCTAAATAGCCCGAGCGGCGACTGGTCTAATCCATACCTCACAAAAGAATAGAATAATTTAGCTATGTACGGGTAGAGGAGCTCGAGTACTTCGGATTGGTCGTCTGCCGCGCAGCTTGGCACGTTTGGCGGAGTAGCTAAAGTTTGCCCTCTGAAAAAGTTAAAATATCTCATCGAAGAATAGAATGAGACATGGCTGTAGCGATAGGAGCAGTTTAGTAAAGCTTGGTCTGCCTTCTGCTATCTTGGCACGTTTGGCGGAGTAAGTATGCCCTCTTAAAAGTAAAAATATCTCATCGAAGAATATATCGTACCGATAGCTTGCTTGAGTCTACATATACACAGCCTGGCAGTTTGTCCGACCACTTTTACTTTTTAGTAAAAATTTTATCTCTTCGAATAAAAGAATAAAAATATGTCGTACCGATAGCTTGCTTTCTGCCTAGAAAATACTGGTCTGCTGACCACAGCCTGGCAGTTTTCAGATACGACCACTTTTACTTTTTTGAGAAATTTTATTTCTTCGAATAACAGAATGAAACCAAGTTGTAATAATAGTAGCTGAACACATATCCTTGGTCTGCCTGAGCTCAGTCCGGTAGTTTCTCCGATGCGATCACTTTTCACTCAGTAAATTTCAATTTTAGGACCTGACTTCGTTTATTAGGAGTGGCCTGGCCAATAAAATGAAAATTTGTCAGTGTATAGAAGTGAGATTTATAGAGCTGTAATCTCTCAATGTCCAGATGAAGAAAATGTTTTCCCAAGTATTGTATTTTTGAAATAATTACTACGAATACATCTGAAGTTGTAGATTCTTGAAATTAACATACTTATTCTTCATCTAGACATTGAGAGATTACAGCTCTGTAAATCTCACTTCTATACACCGACAAATTTTCATTTTATTGACGGGGCCCACTCTAATAAACAAAGTCAGGTCCTTTAAAATTGAAATTTACTGAGAGTGAAAAGTGATCGCATCGGAGAAACTACCGGACTGAGCTCAGGCAGACCAAGGATATGTGTTCAGCTTTAAATAAACTATTATTACAACTTAGTTTCATTCTGTTATTCGAAGAAATAAAATTTCTCAAAAAAGTAAAAGTGGTCGTATCTGAAAACTGCCAGGCTGTGGTCAGGCAGACCAGTATTTTTCTAGGCAGACTTAAGCAAGCTATCGGTACGACATATTTTAATTCTTTTATTCGATGAGATAATTTTTTACTAAAAAGTAAAAGTGGTCGGACCGGGAAAACTGCCAGGCTGTGGCCAGGCAGACCAGTATATATGTAGGCAGACTCAAGCAAGCTATCGGTACGATATATTTTCATTCTATTCTTCGATGAGATATTTTTTACTTTTTTAAGAGGGCATACTTTTAGCTACTCCGCCAAACGTGCCAAGATAGCAGAAGGCAGACCAAGATTTATAAGCTTTACTAAACTGCTCCTATCGCTACAGCCATGTCTCATTCTATTCTTCGATGAGATATTTTAACTTTTTCAGAGGGCAAACTTTTAGCTACTCCGCCAAACGTGCCAAGCTGCGCCGCGGCAGACCACGACCAATCCGAAGTACTCGAGCTCCTCTACCCGTACATAGCTAAATTATTCTATTCTTTTGTGAGGTATGGATTAGACCAGTCGCCGCTCGGGCGGAAAGTCATGATGACGCATAAATATTGGGAGAGCCGACCCCACACCACCTAAAGTGAGGAGATGCAAAGCACCACAAACCAAACCACACGTAATGTCCGTTAGTGCTTTGTTTTAGCGAAACGCAAACGCATGCGTCTGTCAGATGCATATGCAAAATCCTCATATACAAAAAACCCAACGATTGTTTTAACGCAAGTTTTTGCGCAGGCGTTTTTAGATGCATATATGTGGGCTCGTATATATGAATAAAATCCAATTTTCACTACAAAAATACTGCTTTTATTAGTCTTATTAGAATTTTACAAAATCTTCACCACGACACATTCGTCCATCTTTTTTTCGTATCCCCTTTCTCTCTCGCACACACATCCGTTCCCTTTCACTCAGCATTCTTACGTTCCGTTCATTTTTATTTTTTCTCACATTCGGCCATCCTGCAGTTAGTCTGACCTCAGACAAACTAATGGAGTAAGTAACACTACTAGTTAGTAACTATAGCTAGACACATTAGCATGTTTTTTAAGAATATAGTAACAGGAACATATTACAATAATTGTAAGTAGGTACAAATCAACAAGCAATATTGCAAATTACAGATTGCACATGAACGCCCTAAGTTCCCACAGGAACACAATACCTATAGTAACTAAACTTATCAATTATATAAAGAAGTCAGCAAGCAATTTTACATAAAGGGTTAGTTATACACTCTTGGCATCATTCACTATGGAACACATCTTTAAGATGTCCTACGAGTAGTATAAACAAGGTGGTCATATAGTATGTGCAGACTATTACATCACTATATTCCAGACAGAACCGGGCAATTACACATATAAAGTAGGTATACTCTTGGCATCATTCACAATCGAACACATCACTTGGGATGTCCTACGAGCAAAACCAGTATGTGGCTAAACTAAACAGTAATGAGATCTTTAACCTAGATCTAAACAACATAACTATATTTAATAATATTGGCAAACACCAATTATAGAGCATAGTGAAAAAGCTCCTTAGTGGGTTAAATACAAATTAAAACTTAAAACCTAGGAAATGCATGTTTAGGTAAATTCAATAGTTAGTAAAGTGCACACGAACATTATGGCCATGGATCATAATTGGAAAGCAACAGTAAGTAGATCTCAATAAAATGGTATGAAATCAAACATGGGAATGAGCAGGTGGCTACTCACTATTACAGTCATCAGGTGCTGGCCAAGGTTTCATGGAGTCTGCAGCAGAGCTAGTTTTGATAGGGCCTTCCTTCATACTATCCAGTTTCTCTACCTCGTATCGGTCATTCCCCTTGACACAAGTGACTTTGTAGGGACCTAAATATTTAGGTTTGAGCTTCATGCCTACACCAAACTGTGTTCTTCTTATTGCCACGACATCTCCCACAGCATATTCATGACTGCACTTTCTGCCTTTGTTGAATTGTTTAGAATTTTCCTCTTGAACTTTCAATATCTGTTGTTTTGCTTGAACTCTAGATTTCTCTCTATCTTCAATGTAATTCTCAATAGTTTCTTGCTGTATCAGATTGTAGAGCTCTATATCTTCTTTGTTTCTCATTTTTGTCCCAGTAAGCAGTTCATATGGGGAGGTGTTTATACTTCTCTGATGAGTACTATTCAGAGATCTTTGCACTCTACTCACATACTTGTACCAATGGGTAGGATTTTCAATACACAATTTTGTTAGGATTGAAATGATGGTTCGGTGCATCCTCTCTACTTGCCCATTCCCTCGTGGTATGCCAGTGGTAATTTTAACATGCTGGATCCCTTCATCTTTGCAGTATTCCTCAAATTCGGTGCTAGTAAAAGCTGAGCCTCTGTCTGTTACAAATCTAGCTGGGTTTCCAAACTGTTGCTGGAGGATTCTTATCTTGTCTATAGTTTCCTTACTGGTTGTGCTCTTAGTGGGAAATATCCAAGTGAACTTTGTAAACCCATCTACCACAGTCAAGATGTAATTGTATAGCTTTTAGTTTCAGTCATTGGCCCAAGGTGATCAAGATGTAGGGTATGCAGAGGAGCATCTTCCTTATTGATTGGATTTAAAAAACCCTTCCTGTTTACCTGCTTTCCTATTGGCCAATAAGCATGGTACACATGTCAACAGATACTCTTCAATCTTCTTCTCTAAATGAGGTATGTAATAATCTTTGTCAATGATGTGCATCATTTTATTTTTGGCAAAATGCCCATTATCATGTGCTCTTTTAAGAATCTCGCTCTCCAGCGCCTTAGGTATGACCAGCTTTTTTTCTAGCCCTTTATAAAGCATCCCATTATCCAGAGAGTAGTCTTCAAAGGCATTATGCTGTAAGATTTCTATTATAGCCTTCAAACTGTTATCATGTTCCTGGGCATACTTTATTCCGTCACGAAGATCAGAGAAAATGACAGCAACATAGGGGTGCCTGCTCAAGGCGTCAACATGACGCATTTTGCTTCCTTCTCGGTGTTCGACTTCAAAATCATAGTCTTGCAGTAGGATGACCCACCTCGCAACTCTTGTTGACATTGCCAGATCTTTTTTTCTTCAGCGTCATTTCGAAAGCTTTACAGTCTGTAACTAATTTGAAATGAATTCCAAACAGATAGTGTCTAAACTTCTTAATTCCCTCAACAATTGCCAATGCTTCCAATTCATAGCTGCTATATCTGCTTTCTGCATCAGTGGTCTTTCGGCTTAGATAATGGACTGGGTGAAGTTCACCATCCTCAGCACTGCGTTGCATCAGTATGGCAGAGTAGGCTGTACTGGAGGCATCTGTGTGAAGTTCTGTTGGCAACCGTGAATCAAAAATCTTCAGTACTGGAGCTGATGCCAGTTTTCTTTTGAGAGTGTTGAAACTGTCTTTATGTATGTTTTCAAAGCAAAACTTCTCATCTTTCTTCAATAAATCTGTCAATGGTTTTGCTATCGAGGCAAAATTCTCAATGAACTTTCTGAAATAAGAGCACAGCCCAATAAAACTATGCAGCTGCTTAAGGTCTTTGGGCTCTGGGTATCGTAAGACTGCATCAGTTTTCCCTGGAGCTGGTTTGATTTCCCATTTTCAATTACATGTCCTAAGTATTCAACTCTCCGCACCATCAGTTGACTTTTTCCAATTAATCTCCAGGCCATATTCCGCTGCTCTCTTCAGCACTTCCTCTAATCTTTCGACGGCTTCTCTCTCAGTTTCAGCTGGAATTAACAAATCATCGATAAATATAATCACACTACCCTTCATGATAAGGTCTCGAAAGATTATGTTAATAAACCGAGTGAAAACTTTTGGGCAGATTGCAATCCCGAATGGGGCTCTTAAAAATTCATACTGCCCTGTTGGAGTCACAAAAGAAGTATATGGGATTGAGTCTTCATGAACTTTTAGATGAAAATAGCCATTTTTTAAATCAAGTGCGCTAAAAATTCTAGCCTTCTGACATTTGTCAATATGGTCTTCTATAAGAGGAAGCGGGTACTGGTCTTTGATCATTTTCTGGTTCAGCTTTCGGTAGTCCACACAAATTCTTAGACTACCATCCTTCTTTCTAACTAACACCAATGGACTGGAATATTCAGAGGTACTTACACGTATGATTCCATCATCCAACCACTGCTTAATTTGAGCTTCTACCTCCTCCTGCTCCTTCAAAGCAAGGCGTCGTGGACGCTGGGAAACCGGCACGTCATCTTTGAGATGAATTTGAAGCTCAATCGGCGCCTCCTTAGACTTCTCTGGTTTGTATGACATGATCATCTCCTTTACTCGCTGTTGAATTTGTTTGTCTACTTCGCAACCTATAATATCAAAATTACACACAAAACATGTAAGATTTCTCAACCATTCGTCACTCGAACGCATTAATACTACATTTCCATGATCCATAACCATAAGTGTTTGGAATAGTAATTGGTTGCCGACTATCATTTGAAAAGGCATTACATTATTGGGTACAACATGAATTTTAACGTCTTTATAGGTCTCGCTATCGATTGACACTGTAGTTGAAATCAGTCCAAGCGCACAAACTTTTCCTGAACCAAGTCCAGACAACACGACGTTTGAAGGTTCACAAACAGGCAAAACTACGTCATGTAAACATTGCACCGCGATCAAATTTACGTCACTTCCAGAGTCAATTAGTGCACGAACGTTCTTACCGTATATTTCAACCGTTTTCATGGGTTTCTTTAAGATTTCTTCTTCTTGAAAACGTGCCATGTTTACATTCATAACATTTGTTGTTATTGGCACAGATAATTGATCGCCATCTTGATCTTCGCTGTCATGTTCGTCATGTTGGTGGCACTGCGCCTCGGTGTTGCCATATGTTTGAACGCAATCGATACAATCGCAGTAAAATGCGTTTGGTCGCCGTCCGATGCCCGCCGCCGAAGCAGAGTTGGAGCGCGCCCGATTCGCAGCGCCAAACGCAGCGCTGCCAACCTGACGACGTTGACTTACATCCGCGCCGATCGCGCCGCCGCCGTTTTCACGATGATGACCGCTACCTTGGCCGCTGCTACCCTCGCCGCCGCCACATTGGGATGACACATGTCCAAACATATTACAGCGGAAACACTTCAGTCCCTTGTGTTTATGAGGGCAAACTGCTGAAATATGCGAATTCCCGCCGCAATTGAAGCACTTTCTCTCGTCTCGAACCGGCGCACTCGCCGCACTGGGACGCTTATCAACACTTCTTACAGCAACCTTCATTTTTTCCTTCAATGTTTCATAGATTTTCAGCTTCATTTTAAGTTCATTATATGTCGTTACACCGTATAGCATCATCTTGTTCGTCTCGTTATCCACAATGCCATCAACAATATATTGAATTGCGATATAGTCCGCCATATTGCCACGCTTGCCGAGCTCTTTCATTACCAGCATGTAATCTAAACAACTTTCGTCTTTGCTTTTCTTCCTAGCGCTCATTATCTCGTGAATAGCCTTTGCATCGACCGAGTCTGCGAACTCTTTGCCAAGAGCCTTCTTCAGCTCCAACCATGTTTTATGTGGCCTTTCAGCCCGTAACCACAAAGCTGCCGTTCCAGTAAGCGCGCGCCGTGCCACAAGCAACTGTTGAAGTGGTGACCAAGAGTATATTTCAGCATGGTCTTCCACATTTTGTATCCACTGGTCTACCGACTGTGTTTTGTCCTGGCCGCTGAACTTTGGCAACAAATCGGCACTCATTCGCAGAACTTCCGCCTTGCCACCAGCACTATCTCCGTCATTTTCAGGATCGCCTTGTCGTCTAGGCATTGTTTTTCAGCACTGTCGTCGTTATTTCGTCGTAATATTTGCAAAACAGATTGCAAAACGTCGTGAGCGTCGTCCGTCGTATAACCTCCAAATGCACGTGGTGATCTGACGTCGTCGTGTTTCTGCAGGATTCTCAATATCCCAGACAAGCCTCCACTTGTGGGCTCGTATATATGAATAAAATCCAATTTTCACTACAAAAATACTGCTTTTATTAGTCTTATTAGAATTTTACAAAATCTTCACCACGACACATTCGTCCATCTTTTTTTCGTATCCCCTTTCTCTCTCGCACACACATCCGTTCCCTTTCACTCAGCATTCTTACGTTCCGTTCATTTTTATTTTTTCTCACATATATATTTCTAAATTTCCCGTAATTAAAACCGACGTGAGACGTTTGCGGTTCGCTAAACTAAATAAAGTAGCTACGGACGGAAGTTACTTGTGGGCCCAACCTTAGCTTGATTGTGCATGCGTCACTCAAAAACTTTGGTAGAGAAAGGTCCTAATCTACATCTACGATAGAGAAGTGATAGTGACAATTCTCATCAGCACTGAAGGGCCTGTCTGCCTACCTACCTGACGTCGTCGTACACCAAAAGCGCGTGTAATCTATGAAAATGGTTCTATTAGAAAAGTTGTTAGCATGACGTGTCGGTTTTGTAGGCACATACCTAGGTAACTCTATGCATAGGTGAGACGAAGTTCGCGGGCACCAGCTAGTAATATATAAATACTTAAATAGATTAGTGCATTCCTTGAATGGTTTGCAGTTATATGGTATACCTACTTCTACACGAACGCTCAAACTTCGAAAAAAATATCAAGAAGTAAGTATTTCCGCGTTATTAGGTATTATATTAAGCTTGGCATAATAACAAAAGTAGGTATTTGCGAAAAAAACTAAATTTGGTTTAATGTTTCGAATTTTAAACAACAAACCAACACACATAAATTGCGGCCCCCGACAAAACTTGCAAACTTTAAAATTAATAATATCCAGCAACGAAATTCCTCATACACAACCTTCAAGGAAATTTATATATCGTAGGTACTTACGAAACACCAGGCCCTCCCCCTAAACTTGGAAGTACAAAATTTCCCTTCCTTCCTTACCTGCGAACACAAAGAAAATACCAAAATTCCAAGATGTTTTACTTAGCCGCGTTTCTGTGCGAGATTTAATTAAAATGTGTGGGGTTCTGCCCACCCCCGAGTGGGGCAAAGGGGGGTTAAATATAGCCCCAGGTTAGTTTTTGGGGCCAACACAAACATTGTATTAACATATTATTTAAATACGCGTTTCTTGGATATAATTGAGACAGGATCGATATTCTTGAGACGGTGACGACGTTGTTTTTACCCAGCTGCCTCGAAAGGAGTGTTGTGTTTTTGTTTTGTATGTATGTTGTACCTAGAGTCTAATCAAGTAGTTTTTATTTCACGGACTACAGTCCAAACAGCTATCTTGTCAGGAGCGCGAGTGACACTGGCAAGGCATTATAAATTTTCCTAAATTCAAAATAGATGATTTTTATCGCAAAACATTATACCGTAGTCGGGTTTTAGTTTTTTATTTTGTAATATATACTTGTTTTAGGGTTCAATAAAGTGACGGAAAGCTTTAAAATATAGACAAGAGTAACAAGTAGCTACCTGTCCCTTATTATGTAGGTGTATAATAATATAAGTTTACGCATCTTATGTACTTACCTAGGTATTTTTTTTCTTTTGTCGATTTGTTAAGCCTTTTAAACTCCTAACCAACCAAAAATATGTTAGTAGCCTTAATTGCATATTCTATAAAAATATTATATTGTTTTATTGTACAAACATACTTGCTTATACAATTGTTCAAAGTGTCTTTAAAACTTTCCTATTTATATTTCTTTTCGACACACTAACTACGTACCTACTTAGTATAACTTAATGCCTACTAGCAACTACATACACCTTATTACCTTAAAAAATTAACAGCTTTTACAAACTCACCTTTTTCCTTTCCTCTTTTCTGTAGTATTAACTTGGCGTTAAAGACATAAATGTATTTATGTAGTACATACTTCCTTCATTATCTTCCCGTTTCGTTGAACAAAATATACAGCACATGCAGAATACATAAACATGTTTTATATAAAATACGAGGAAACATTAATACAGCTTTTACTCAGCGTTATTAAATTCCATAACTCTCAAGAAATCTTAATAAATTTATAAATTTTCCCGGAGAGAGAGCTTTCTTACAAGCGAGGGCAATAAAATAGGGTTGTGCCGTGTGCGCAGTGTTGATGCCATGTAAAACGTACTATGAACAACAGTAGATAACTCTCTCACCCTCTCTCTCTCTCTCTCTCTCTCTCTTTCTTCATGTGGGACACTGAGTCGTCTAACCACCCGATGAACCCCGGTGTTACAGTTTTTCAACCAGCTACTACTGATAATAGGCCTCTGACATGGTTGTGTAACGACCGCCATCTAGTAATCATAGAAGCAACTAGGAGTCTAGGACCATCGGCTTAGCGAGCCCTCACTAATACCGAACCTGCTTGCTTTTCGGACAATCAAGAGGTTCAGAAAGCACTGTCCTAATCAGACTGGGAACGAATTCAAGTGACAAATAAGTAAGTATTATTAAAATAGCATCACCGCATTTATACCCGTAAGTGTCGTATTAGACGACTAAGAGTTCAATCCAGGTAATGGACAGCAGTGTTTCCTGTGAATCTACCACTTAGCTCACAATACCTGTCAAGTGACGATTATGGTAATAGCAATGTTCTACAGTGGACTGTTGTGGCAGCCATCTTTTTCCATTCATCAGTCCTTTGGCTAGAGACGGAGAGAGTCTCATGCTACGCTTGCCGAGGCGTAGCGACTTATGCCTTCTAGTGTACTTCAGATAAAAAATATCTTTTTTTTTACAGTTATCTGTAACATGGACGTGCCCACCCCTAGGCGGTAATTCGAGCGGCACACACGGCCACGCCGACGGGAACGAACACACATACAACCGCTTGCAATTTAAGATGAATAATTATGTGGCAGCGCCGCCTTGTACGCGGAGGAAACGACGCCCGAAACATGTGGATACGACCGGGAAATATTATAATATGAGAAAATAAAAGTTAATTGTGTATAAATAAAATAAATACGAGTAGGTACCTACCTAGGTATTTAAAATGATTTGCGGCAGGGCAGCGCAGCACAACACACATACGGAAAAAGATAAAAGAATGTTGGTAATAGACAAGACAGTAAGAAGAGTTTGAGGGATAGGATGTCAGTAATAACAAAATAAAACTTCCATCATTCTCAATCTTTTTAAGAATCTCTAGACACCGTAGTGAAAAAAGTGAGGATGTTACGGTACGGAACAAAAGTGGGGGTCGTAAGAGGCGACTGAGGGATAAACCCGACCCAAACAGCCAGGGCCAACCGTATGGTGGCGGTTCATTCACCACAAGAGCATTCCCAAGGAGGGTTGACGTCTGGTAGGCGCCCGGTCGTAAAATTAAGCCAAATCCTTTGCAACATGATTTTGTGTTCTACAAAACGTGTTGCGCCGACCCCAAGTTATTGGGATAAGGGAAGGAAGATGATGATGACGGAACAAAAGTGTTCAACGGAACAAAAAATCAATTTTATTCATTATGTTTGATATTTGTGCCAAGAATTGTTTAATTTTTAGGAATTTGCTTGTCCAGAAACACAAGTAGAAATATTATACTAAGTTTTCGATTTTGTGTATGTAATGTACAGTGCTTGGTCACTCAACACGGCACGCCGCCATCGTCTCTCGATTTTTACTGCTTCATATTATTTAGGACACGGCTAGTCGCATCCACACAAACCCAACCCCTCCTCAAGAAGGGTACCCTAAGAAAACACATACTACACTTATTTATCTACAAGGCCCCACTCTTTATGAAAGGAATGATTAATGTCTGCCGGCATTAGGGCACGCTAACGAACCGACCCCCCCTAAGGCCCCCCAGGACCCCCCAAGACCCCCCAGGGTACGCCCTTCTTCTAATTATTATTCGCACTTATAAGAGTTTCAGATAAAGGAGATAATTTTGTGAAACTTCGTGGGGAATAAATAAGTTTTGGGGGTCACCTTAGCGACGTGAGCGTCTCGGAGGGTGGGTGATGAGCGACTTGTTTAAGATGGAATTTACCTACAGACATCATGCTGTCATCGGCGTGTGGTGTCGGTATATTAGAATAACCCATATCTTTCTGCTGATGTTGTCAAGCTACATGATTGTGGTTCCTTCCTATGCTAGAATAAAAACTTTCATGCAGGAGGAACTGAAAAATCTAGGGTGCAGTTCTGAAGAATAGCCCGATTTGCATTTGTTTTCTTTAAAGATGTCCATTTCGACTTCCGACACAACATATTCGATTACGCGAATTGAATCGAATTAAAATGTCAAAAAGAAATATTTTTATGTAAAAATCTCTCAAACGGTATCGAAAGTATACATTCATTGTTATACCGACTCTTGTGCATACTAGATACAAATTACATAGTTAATGTAAGCTACCACAACCTTTACAAGTAGGTACCTACACATTTTTATTTATTATAAAATAAGGTTTGTCTAAAACTCTTGTAAAATTAATCAGTCATGTTCTTACAAGCCCAAGACGAGACCGTCATCAATTTAACTGAACTTAGTCTTTAAATCTAGATTGGCATTTATAGACTTGAAGGAAAATCCAATCTAAAGCCTTAATCTCGTTTGAGTTGATTACAACGTTGTCAGACTTTAAAATTAAGTATCGTTTTCTTTTATCAATGCTTGACGAGAAGATGTAGCAGCTAACTGAACATAGAAGAATCTAAGATGGGAAAATCATTATACTTACCTGAAAAGATGCTTTTCCATCAAACACCTACCTACCGTGTACGTATTTTCTTCCCGTGTGTTTGTCAAAAAAGTTAGACGGGTATTGAAAGGTTGTTTAAAATTATACTTTATACAAAAAAAAATGTAATATCCTTCAACTTTAAGTTCAGGTAAAGTTATCTTATACTACCTATAGTAAAGTTTTTTTTACTTAGACGATACTGATAATAGCAAACAAAGTAAAATTTTGATTTGCAGGCCATGTAGTTGCTCCTAATATCCCAAATTGATAACCGAGACCGAAGATATTGTAAATAAAATTCATTACAGATGTGTGTCGATGGCATGTGAGTTAGATGGTTTTAATTGTAAGTTTCGTATTAGTACAGAAAATCACAGTGGCAATAGAAAGTGAGTTGAGTGTCGCTGGCATTACAATAGCAAAAAAATTGCAGACTTGGGGCCCTATTATTGCGTGCGTAGTAAATGTATTTCCGTAATTAATTCTGTGACTGTGGGCTTTTCTTGAAACACTGTTACACTTGAAAGAACCAACGTTTCGCTATTCAGAGCACATTCACAACAAAAACAAATTACTTACCACCCGCGCTCCTTACATGTCATACCCCATTTCCAGTACAATCTATCTACATCCTGTATGTACTGTCGGCGGAAGCAAGAGTTGCCATTTTATCGGAAACTAGCGGTTTCACACACTGGATTTCATTTTCCCGCAGAAAAAAGTAATTTTCCGGCAATTTTTATACATATGAGCTTTACTTTTGAATCTCTCTATCTACAAAAAATCTACAAATTGCATCAAAATCCGATGCATGGCTAAGGGGAATAAGCGGTGTCTATGACAGAGAAACACAAAAAGCAACTTTATTTATCTCTCTCTCTTCGTGTGAGACACCGAGCCGATCAACAGCCCGATGACTTTATTTATACTAAGTATGTATTGATGGAGTAAACGAACTCATGAAACTGTACAGCTTTACCAACGAATATAGATCTATTTGAAGACATCTATTTAGCCTTTAGCTTTCTGCTTGATATAGGCACCTAGGCCTCAAGGAAAATCTGTAGAGCCAAATTTTTATTATAAGGTGAGTATTTATGGAGTAAGGTTTTTAAGGATTTGGGTATTTACGAAGTAGGTTATTTATTGTTATGGTAGAGTGTAAGTGCTTAAGAAACAAACTCATGGGAATCTACACACATAAATAGATAAAACTTTACCAAGAGTTATCATGGTTCATACAATTTTATTCTACGACTATATCGCCGCAGCCGCCCCTAACGAACTTGCACCTTGCGGGGCATGTACGTACATACAGGTTACTCAGTGTTGCTGCCGACTGTACCGAGTGTGCGTTCGACGTAAGACGGGCGCGCGTGTATTTTTT
This sequence comes from Phthorimaea operculella, assembly GCA_024500475.1. NCBI lineage: Eukaryota > Metazoa > Arthropoda > Insecta > Lepidoptera > Gelechiidae > Phthorimaea > Phthorimaea operculella. Next base: position 2,454,841 of record JANFCV010000051.1, on the reverse strand, counting down.
AAGAGCTACGAATGACATCTTGAACGTACCCCTTGTTGTAAAACCTGCTGCCGACTGTACCGAGTGTGCGTTCGACGTAAGACGGGCGCGCGTGTGTATTTTTTGTGAAAAGGCCGCCTTCACATCGCCTTCGCCGTAATCACTCAGCCGGGGTAGCTACAGGGTGTCCTGAAAGGCATTTCTTATGTACTTTGTTTTTTTCAATTCATTGTAGTTAATGTAGTTTTCTCCTTCTTTTCAAGTGGGACACAGAGTCGTCCAACGAAGCTTTAATTAAGCTCAGATGACGTAGTAAACTACCCCTAGCTTTTGGGATAAGAAAATATAGAGAATGTTAACAATAGAAAAGTAGTTTTGTTATTCATTTCGAGTGGGACACCGAGTCTTTTAACGTAGCTTTAATTGAGCTCAGGTGACGTAGTTAACTACGCCTAGATTTTGGGATAAGATGATATAGAGAATATTTACAAAATACAGAAAGTTATTTAGCATACTACGTTTGTTGTGTTTAATAATCTTATTAGAGACCGAGCATTCCTTGGCTTTTTATTTGATGAAAAGTGTTTTTGAAAGCCCCCCAACAACGCTGCCACTACACAAAAACTTTCATGACAATCGTTGGAGCTCTTTCCAGTGAACTAATTATAATTTATACCTAATACGAGAATAGCTCGTTTAATCCAGATGATAGATAAAATAGATATATTGAATATAGGTCAGCTCATTATCGATAATTTTCGATGTTGCAACCCGTCCGAAATGTTTAGATAAATACAATATTTGCATATCATACATTTTGTATGTGGGAAATACGATATTTACCTGTTATTACATTTTACGTGTAGGCTTAGAAACAATGCCCGTTAAATAATTAGGCTATACAAACATTTTACACCCTGTGGGAACAGCAACTTTATGTGTTACCTATTGAATGCAACAGTACCTATTGAATGCAGCAATTATTTTCGTAATTTTCGTCTTTTCTGAATATCTTTTCTGTATAACAAGCATGCAACTTGTGACATAAAGATATTCTCCATACTCTTATGCCAAAAGTTTTCACTTGTTTTGATACATTCTTTACTATTTTGACAATACAATCTATGTCTTCTCTCAGTATGCGCAATGTATAGCTAACTATACTGTAGTAAGTATTCAAAGGTGCAACCACAGAGTACTTTAATAGGTGCAACACAGTTTCGGAACCATTGCAAGTATTCCCCCCTATATGTATACCTACTAATAGGTATTGATCTGTGTACATTTAAGGAGTGTAGCCCCATGTGTAGTGAAAATCATTTTCCTTCTTTATTTACCAACGTTTCACAACACCCCGTAGCGCCGAACTTGTAAGAAACGTGGGCTGGCTGGGGCAATTTATCACGAGCCAAGTTATATTAATGCGAATAAATGGGGCGTTCGCGGGGGTGAAGACGGGGGGCGCCGGGGGTGGGGGGAGGGGTGATGGACGGGCGGTTTCTTGAACGATTCGTTTTTGCGCAAATTGTAGGTTCTTAGCTTCCTGTGTTCAAAGGGAATTGAGAAAACCGCGCGATTTACGTAGTCACCTACTAAATATGACAATTAGCGCTGAATATCTTTGAAAATGTTTATTCTAGTAAAATATGAATTGCATACTTAATCTTCACAACCATTACAACAGCCTACAGTTGTGTTGTCCTCTGCTAGGCGTAGGTCTCTCTCACGGTATGCCTTATGATACAATTTTCTTCGCCATCAGTCGCTACCAGCCACCTTCTTCAATCATCAGTCCAATCATTCTAACACCATCCTTAGACATATGAAAAACTAAAATTGTGAATAAATGGGACGTTCGCGGGGGTGAAGATGGACGCCCGTTTCTTGAACGTTTCTTTTTTGCATTTTTTATGCATAATCGAATCGGTACAGTCAATTTTGCAATTGTATGGTATCGACTCTTTGATTGACCTATAATTTATTGACTACTAGCTGGTACCCGCGAACTTCGTTTCGTTTCATTCCTTACACGTTTGCAAAATTCTTATTTCCACACCAGCATTCTAAAAATTATACTCTGGATATTCATCACGCTAATATTGTTGGTACTACATAATCGCATTTCCAACAGATGCCAGCAGATGCGTCCCATCATACTGAACAACTTTTGCTTTGGGGCCATTTCAATATCTCCTATAGTTTAGCTGGGCTCCTGTTTGTGAACCTGGTGGTCTACATCAGGCACTACAAACCTTAGATGTCTATTCAGCAGCTGAAGTGTCCCTTCAAGCTGAACAACTTTTGCTTTGAAGTCATATCTGTATCTCCTATGGTTAACCTGGGCTCCTATTGGTGCACCTGGAGGTCTACATCAGGTACTCCAAACCTTCGTTGTCTATTCGCCAGCAGGTGCGCCCCATCAATCCGAACAACTTTTGCTTTAGAGTCATATCTGTATCTCTATAGTTTACCTGGGCTCCTGTTGGTGCACCTGGTGGTCTACAGCAGATACTCCAAACCTTCGTTGTCTATTCGCCAGCAGAAACGTCCCATCAAGCTGAACAACTTTTGCTTTGGAGTCATATCTGAATCTCTTATAGTTAGGCTGGGCTCCTGTTGGTGCACCTGGTGGTCTACATGAGATACTCCAAATCTTTGATGTCTTTTCACCAGCAGAAGCGTCCGATCAAGCGGAACAACTTTTGCTTTGAAGTCATATCTGTATCTCCTATAGTTTAGCTGGGCTCCTGTTGGTGCACCTGGTGGTCTACATCAGATACTCCAAACCTTCGATGACTATTCGTTAGCAGAAGCGTCCCATCAAGCTGAACAACTTTTGCTTTGGGGCCATTTCAATATCGCCTATAGTTTAGCTGGGCTCCTGTTGGTGAACCTGGTGGTCTACATCAGGTACTACAAACCTTATATGTCTATTCACCAGCTGAAGTGTCCCTTCAAGCTGAACAACTTTTGCTTTGAAGTCATATCTGTATCTCCTATGGTTAACCTGGGCTCCTATTGGTGCACCTGAAGGTCTACATCAGGTACTCCAAACCTTCGTTGTCTATTCGCCAGCAGGTGCGCCCCATCAATCCGAACAACTTTTGCTTTAGAGTCATATCTGTATCTCTATAGTTTACCTGGGCTCCTGTTGGTGCACCTGGTGGTCTACAGCAGATACTCCAAACCTTCGTTGTCTATTCGCCAGCAGAACGTCCCATCAAGCTGAACAACTTTTGCTTTGGAGTCATATCTGAATCTCTTATAGTTAGGCTGGGCTCCTGTTGGTGCACCTGGTGGTCTACATGAGATACTCCAAATCTTTGATGTCTTTTCACCAGCAGAAGCGTCCGATCAAGCGGAACAACTTTTGCTTTGAAGTCATATCTGTATCTCCTATAGTTTAGCTGGGCTCCTGTTAGTGCACCTGGTGGTCTACATCAGATACTCCAAACCTTCAATGTCTATTCGTTAGCAGAAGCGTCCCATCAAGCTGAACAACTTTTGCTTTGGAGTCATATCTGAATCACTTATAGTTTGGCTGGGCTCCTGCTGGTGCACCTGGTGGTCTACATGAGGTACTCCAAACCTTCGATGTCTTTTCACAAATAGAAGCGTCCCATCAAGCAGAACAACTTTTGCTTTGGAGTCATATCTGTATCTCCTATAGTTTAGCTGGGCTGCTGGTGGTGATTCTGATGGTCTACACAGGTACTCCAGACCCTCAAGTGGAAGCAAAAGTAGCCTATGTCCGTTCTCGGTGTATGAGCAATCTCTGTGCCAAATTTCATCAAAATCGGTTCCGTGGTTTAGCCGTGAAAGCGTAGCAGACAGACAGACAGACAGACAGACAGACAGACAGACAGAGTTACTTTCGAATTTATAATATTAGTTAGGATTAGTTAGGATATAGACAAGCGGTCCCAAGATCTACTTTTTATTACGAGCGTTTATTTCGAATCTAAGCAGAACCTATCTGCGGCTACATACAGGGAAACGAACCTACGTACCTATGTCGCTACAAGTCGAGCATCAAGACAGAAAATGTGAAAATGCAATTTTCAGCTTGTTTTCATTCAAATACGCTTTATGTCTAACGGTTTGACAGACGCGCCAGTGAACCCGTCGACGCAGCGTGGTGCGATGCGCAGCGCTAACGGATGCGTTTGTTAAAAACCATTTTTAAATAAGGTCGAAATTTATATTGTTTTAAAAATACCGTACAAACAGACGTTATGTGTGTTTCTCGGCTTAGTGGCATATCAGTGGGACGCTACCCCATAAATTCTCGGGTTCAAGCCCCGGTTGAAAATTCATACCAAATCCGTCACTGGCAATGGCAATGTTATTCATGGTGAATTAACGGCCAACATGCTGTTGACCTATTGATCATAGTCGCATATATTCATATTCAACCAAGATCAAAACCTCTACGTCGTTTTGACGAAACATCTTGAGTGGACTAGTGGTAGCAAGTTTTCTTAACTGCTACCACTTAAAGGTATACAAAATTACTCACATAAAGGTAAGTACATAATATCACAAAGCAACTTAAAACAATCTCTATTAGGGCGCGCGCACACTGTAGATAACAAAAGGGTAATAAATATTAGCCCTGTCAATACACGGGTACATAACTACGAGTTATCTGCTTGATGTTATATAAACGCCTCGGGGCACAGAGGCGAGAAAATTTAGGGGAGGTGCACACACGATGGAGAGATAATGCCGCGGTTTTTTTAGACAATCGAAAGGTAACTGTTAGCGGCAAATAGGTGGGATTCAATGCGTGGCAGATGACGCAAAAGTAACGATAAGTAAAACGGTATGAGGTACGTATGGACAGAACCATATGACGCGATACTGTACGTGAATTTTGTCCTGCGCATGCCTACAGATTCCATTGTAATCATAAAATAGCGCATATTTTAATTGATTCTAAATTTACCGAAGTACAAAGTAAAATTTAAAAGAAAAACTGTCCTCTGCTGTTCAAAGATGTGGTCTATCACTGCTTTTGCTTGCAGAATTGCGTCGTGTTTCTTTTTAGTATCATCCACCCACCCGGTAGGTAAGAGTAGTTCCCACGCTGCAATTTCGGGCACCTCTGCAGTGCCTCGGTTTCTGTCTTTGAGATTTTGCTTCTATTCCGCAGGCTCTAAACAAAACCGCAGCGTAAGTTGCCCTGTGTGTGCGTTGAGCGCGCGGCGTAATGAGCACGGTACAACTTTCTGCAGAGCCGCGAAAGTAGCACGGAAAACTTTAACAGCGTCTTCGCTGCGTACGCCGCTCGACTAGTCAAGATACTTGGCTCTATGCTCCTGCACCCACTGACGTCTGCCCACTGCTGGACATGAGCCTCTTCCTATTGCGGGAGATCGTATGATATGAAAGGTGGACTAGCGAGCGCAGTAATGAGCCCGGTACAACTTTCTGCAGAGCCGCGAAAGTAGCACGGAAAACTTTAACAGCGTCTTCGCTGCGTACGCCGCTCGACTAGTCAAGATACTTGGCCTTATGGTAGGCTTAATAACCAAGCGACAGCGACAACGACGCGCGTCATTGTCGCTGTCAAATGACTGGTTTGTATGGGTTTGTATGGGGAACCAGAAAGACCAAGCGTCAGCGACAACGACGCCGCCGCGTCGCCGTCACGTTGACAGCGCGCTGAGAAGCTCAGGGTTTGTATGGGATGCGGTCGGGTTTTTCTACAAGACCGCAGCGACAACGACGCCGTCAAAAGACGGCGTCGTTGGCGCGCGTCGTTGTCGCGACGCTTGGAAAATAAGGGCACCATTATGCTCCTGCACCCACTGACGTCTGCCCACTGCTGGACATGGGCCTCTTCCTATTGCGGGAGATCGTATGATGTGAAAGGTGGACTGGCGAGCGCAGTAATGAGCCCGGTACAACTTTCTGCAGAGCCGCGAAAGTAGCACGGAAAACTTTAACAGCGTCTTCGCTGCGTACGCCGCTCGATCCGACTAGATACTTGTCCTGATGTTCCTTTACTTGCACTTATCACGTATCATACTATGAACTTAACAGCCACAACAGCCGGTGATAGCTCATCGCACCGAAGAAAGCTTCAGCCAATATCAGAAGCTAAGTACACAACACTACTCTGTCAACAAATTAATTTTTCCAATTGGGTTTAACTTTCACGTCATTCTTTACTTATTAAAGAATTAAATTTCATCACATTTTGTTTAATTGCTTCACCAACTAACTATAGCCTCAAAACTTGAATTTGACTTAAATTATTTCCGATTCTTTCATACCAAAGTGTCCAGCTCGTACCGAAACGTCTAAGATTACAGTGATAAATATTTATACACTACTTTACTGTGATCTTTTGTGGCTATAACAAAATCACCCCTTCGTCGCGACGAGCGTCTTTTCCCACGGACTGACCGCCGCCGGACAGCCACTGTCCGGTTTTGACCGTCTTGTCTTGGTCATTCACTGTCCCCTCGCTGATAAAAACCTGTTTTCTGAGTTATTATAATTTTGAAAACTGGTTTTCGTTCTCAAGGATTATTTTTACTGGACACTTCGTAGTATTTTTTTCGGATGGTACTGTCTTCTTTTTAAAAATTATCTTTGTGTGATAGGTTAAATTGAAGTTAGAAGCGGTCAGTCTGTCGAAATTTCGCGCATTTTAAGAGTTCATAGGCGGCTATTACTGTCCGAATCCAGCATGGGTCAAGTATTAGCCAATATTTACATCTATTTATACGTGTACCTCGGTTTACAGCTGACGTTCAAAGTTGTCTACTGATATTGCAGTTACTATAGTCAACAAAATAACTCAAGTGCACAAAATGAACATTGAAAGGGCAGTTTGCAACGCGCACTTTTGGTATTGCAGGATCCAGGTTTGGGTATAAAACGAACTGTCATGATTTTATCTTGTTTTTACCGGAACTTTCAAGCCTAATTCATTGTGCATAGTACAAAAATTCAGTACAAGCTATTATTACGTAACAAAGCACCAAAAGTGGTCGGTCGCGCTGCACCGCGCCGGAGATAAATTTGGGAGCGTCAGTGAAATTTTAATAACTAATTTTCTTGTAGGAGTCCCGCTCGCGGCGTTCTGAACATACATACATACATACACACGTGCCGTATATGTATGTATGTATGCAGGTTTATGTATTATTCTGCCATTTGAAGACAATAAGAACCGGGCATACTCGGACACGCATACTTTTGGCTCATGCCATTTTCAGTTCATAAATTGTTATTTTTAGGTACGTACTCATCATACATACAGTCAATGTTTATTCATCTTTAGTTTCCTCGATCAACCACGCATAAAATAATATTAATTAATGTGTACAACTAGAATTAAGTCAATTTTTATCTCTTCAGGAAAACTGCGTCTTTATCGAAATACCTCGGCTCTTGTTGAATTTTACCTTTGCATATTTATCCCGAATCTAGTGTACAGGTATCGTTCACAAAAATTAAACACATCATTATCATTATTTATCACAATTAATATCATTACCCGGCACTATTAATTATAAATCAATTAAAAACTTACACTTGTGTGAATTCAAATTAAATGCTTCGAGCTTTTGTTGATGACAAATTTTACATGACCTCTACCGTCCCCCTTATTCCCTCTAAGGTGTGCCTTAAAGGGGAAGTAATACTAGGTTTGAGGGGTCTTGGTAAGTTGGTTTCAAGACAAATTGCCTGAGGGGTAAGGGGGAGACAGGGGTGGGAGGAAAAGCGTGAAAATTACACAAGAAAATTTCTCCATTCAGCATCTTTGTGTTTTCCTTCAAGATGGCGTGTAGACGCTCGCTCTGCTAGGGGAAGGGTGCTAATGTATTTTGTTTCGCGCAACTGTAGGTACTTTATCTGGTAGGTTTCGCTTTTATAGCTTCTGTACGTTACGTCGTTTCGTTGGACAGTTTTGTGCATTCTAAATAGTACGGTCACTTCAATTTTGAAACGTAATAGAAATGTAATTGAAATTCAAAATGTAAATATTTATTATGAGAGTAAATTGAAAACGAACATATTTCTATTACTTTGCACAGTAAATTACACAAATTTAACTTGAATTAGGTGATGCTTTTGGTGGTAGTTACCTTACTTATCAAATAAATATCGGAAGTTTTAAGAGTGGCACTTAAAACTTCCGATATTTATTATTTTGCCGCATCTTTCGGCACACTTCCAGCATCTTTCGGTACGAGCCATTTTCAATATCAATTAAAAATCAACACTTTTGTATCGCAACTTACCTATAAAGTCTATATTGACTGACATGAGCGCTGGTTTGCGAAACGAGCAAGTTGGTTTACCGCTCGTACTCCGAACAAACGTCTTCGCCGACCGCGCGTACTGTTCCAAGAATTCTGCGATCACACCAATACTTGGCGCCAATATCAGATCAGACCAATAACAAAATGCAATCAATGTCAATTATAGTACATTTTGTGTTTAACTTGCTACCGAACGTGGGCCGGTTCGCGGATCTCGCCAGTTCTTAGAACTACCTATCAAGTCTTTGGGTTTAAATTCTTTTCTTTTTAATACTTCTTTGCCTGCTATGTCCCTGTTGGTAAGTGATGATGCAGACGGTGTTTGAGCATGCTCGCCTAGCCTTGAAAATGCCCAAGTTATACTCCGGAAACAAATCCACCGGCAGGGAATAAAATCATGAGAAAATTTTCCCTTGCCTCCTTCTTCCCTTGAAGCGTGGTACAGGAAGTCAGCACAATAGCAGTGCTCGCTCTTCTTTGATCATCGCTTTAATTAACGCCCTGTAATACACCACCTCCTGTGTACTTCTTTCCGCCTGGTACATAGCGAAGAAAACTCACGCCTCTAATCGCTTACAGGGCAGAGGTGGAGCCCTGATATTTTAGTGGTATAAAGATGATCGCTTCGACGGTTGCTTAATACAAATCTTCCTACTTTTCTTTCTTTTGTTTATGTAGAAATTGGCTGTATACTTTTTTCACAAACCTTATAAAATCAGTAAAAGATGGGACGTCATGTGGATTATGTCTTATCTATTTTTGGTCATAGCGTCTTTAAAAGGTACCTACACAAACATTGATAAAAAGCCAAGTCCACAAAAAACCGTATTTTACCAAATATTTTATTCTGTTACATAACGCTGCAATATGTGCTTAAGTTTTTCCAACAACTTTGCTAATTCTCAAGTCGAGTAGCGCAAGTAGCTCAAACTTGCATCAAAATTTCTCAGTAAATATTCCATACTTAAAGTTTCGCCGTTATTCCAACAAATTCACCTTACGTCGCCAACTCAAATTAAGTACACATACTTACGAAACGTAATCAAAAATCTTACCCCCAGGTGGGGAGAAGGGGAGCACAATAAAATTGAATTTAGTCCCATCTTGCCTCTTTTATCTTGGAGGCAGAAAACGTCAAGCCATTTTAATTATAGTACGGAACGGCATAAAAGCAGTTTATCGCTGGGGGTAAGAGGGGGGTGAGGGGGCAAGAAGCACAGATTTTATAGCTCAGTGCCGTCGCAACGCTTTTAATGGCTTATTTGCCGGGCCTTTGTAACCCCCTAAGTCAGTATCCCCCGGTAACCCCCCCTTTGTATTGCCAATTTTATTCAGTCGAAGAATGATAACGCGAGATAAAATAGACATTAGGGCGGATTTTGGGTGTTTGCGAGCTTCTTGAGATCGGCTCAAAGGAGTCTGTTTTGCGTAAAATTACGGCCAAGTTGAATTATTTCAGTGCAGTGGTTTGGACAAGATTTAGGTATTAAATGTAAAGTTAGCTTAATTGCTAGCACAGTCGTTTTCTAAAACACAATACCTTGTTGGATATTTTATTTCTCATACAATTACAAAAAAGGACCAAATGTGTGCCAAGTAACCTAATTTTAGCACGTTTAAGACCCACGCTTATCAAATTAATACAATATTGGAATCTAGTTTTAACAATATCTCATACGTAAGACGATACTGGTCATCAATTAAATCAGACCAGTCATCCAAATAAAAGCAATAGGTACCTACCTACCATATTCTAAATTCAAATAAAACTAGTTCTTTTTACAACAAATTTCTGATTCTAACCAGCCAGACAGCTGGTTTTCCGATAGTTGAAATTAAAGGGTTGGAACCTGTTCTCTTTTCAAAAATTACCGCGTGATTGGGTCCGTTCGAAAACTCGCTTTTTCGGAATTGAAATTTTATTTGAATCTATTTTATTGTTTGAATATAGAACAGTCGGCGGACTGGTTTGGAATTGTATCGAACGCTATAACTTACTTATTGGACACGTGTTATTCGAGTTTGCGCGACAAAATACAGTGAGGTGAGGACCTTACCCCAATAAAGTTAGACGCGCGTTGAACGCATGTCTAGAGCTTTTTTCATGTGTAGATATTTTTTAAACTTGCATATTGTAATATTTTTTGTGGTAAAAAGCCCTGAATACTTTGAGAGGACTTTATAATTTTATCTGTGCTTCATAATCTCTAACCAGTTAAAAATTTTCAATACCGTAAAACCATACAACTATGGTCCTAGCTTGCAACTATGGTCCAAACAAACTTGTATGTTTTTCTTCATTTGACTCCTCCTGTGTGTAGCGTACTATATAGGACCCCTAATGTATGGTTAACACTGACTTATTAACTGTCACCACACACGAGAAATTTGTATTTTAAATGCACGTTTGTTTGGACCATAGTTGCATGCTAGGACCATAGTTGTATGGTTTTACCAGTACATCTTTTGTACGTCCGTATCTCTAGTACTGTAATAAATGAAATAAGAACCCAGCCAAATCTCATACGTCTCGTCTGCTAGACTGTATACAATCAGCAGCGCCTTCACTCGTTCAAGGGGTCCACCTATGCTGGTTTTTCTTCATCAATTGTGAGAAAAACCAGAATTTATTGACCCCTTGAGTAGTGCATTTCAAGAGATCAAGTTATACTGGTCATTCTTAGCAACTCTAAACAATACCAAAATGTGTTGATCCCCTAAAATTGGAGTTGCTTATTCTTCAGATCCGGCCCCGGGGACAGGGGTGGACTCAGACGGTCCCGCGGGAATCCAATACTGGATTTTAAATCAAACAACCAACATTACTGTACAATGTTCCTGTTTATTTTAATGGCATTGTGAATATCTTGTATAATTATTAAATAGATCGCTGTGTTTTTATTTTAAATTATCACAATGTAAAATGCTCTGTGAAAGTGTCCTGCTGGGAAATTTATACAAACACTCAAAAAATACTACTTTTTACTTTTTGAATCTAAAAATACGTGTTCAAATTCGTAGATTCAAATATTATTGCCCAATCGAAAAATGTGGGTGTCTACGAGGCTGCGTAGGTGTTCCGTAGCCCGTAGCACGTGCTCGTAGCATTATCGTAGTAGTATTTGCTTTAGTGTCTGAAACAAAAGAAAATGATTCTTAATTTCTTGGACCTCTAGGATAGGATCATAATATAAATAATTGTGTGTTTTGCTGTCAAATTAATGTACAAAGAGACGTTAAATTTGAATTAATTTTTTTGCGCGAGTTGTCAAAGAAATATGATACTACCTATTTTAAAATACCGCGACCCTTCATGTTCAATTTGAAAGTAATGATAAAAAAACTAAAACTTTGACTACATTCAATCTGTAAAGAATGAATTAGTCACTGGGAATTAGTTGCAAAACTATCCCGGTAGATGGAGCCCATCCACGCGATAGTGGACAAGATATACTTCCATAATTTCGCGGGCTCGATTAGAACCGCGGTAGCCCAGTTGGTTAGGGCGTCGGCAGTACTGATGCCGAAGGTTGCAGGTTCAAATCCTGCCTGCGGTGCAAATTTTGGAAGTTTTCCAAAAATTGTTTACCTAACACGAGAAGTGTTTTAAAATTTGGTATTCAATTTATCGCGGGTTTTCATCGCTTTAACTACATTCAATCTGTAAAGAATGAATTAGTCACTGGGAATTAGTTGCAAAACTATCCCGGTAGATGGAACCCATCCACGCGATAGTGGACAAGATATACTTCCATAATTTCGCGGGCTCGATTAGAACCGCGGTAGCCCAGTTGGTTAGGGCGTCGGCAGTACTGATGCCGAAGGTCGCAGGTTCAAATCCTGCCTGCGGTGAAAAAAAAAATATTTTGAAGTTTTCCAAAAATAAAAGAACTACTTAAAGCATTTTTAACGAAGTTCAAAAACAAGACTTGAGACGCTGCTGGCAGATTATCATCAAAAAGTTAATCAAGAGAAACTTCCCAAGACAACCGGCCACTAAACAAAGACCGCAAAATATAACAAAAGCGGGCGTCTAATCTACCAACTAAAATCAATACCTTTTTACCTCTCTCCCCGAAAATTTTCCAAACTACCCCCCACCTCCCCCCAATTTCAATTTAAACGACAAAGTATTATTTAATTTCCACCGTCTTTTCTCTATTGTAAGGCGCGGAGTGAGATAGAAAATCCATCTCGGTCTTTTCTTTTCATTATAAGACGTTACTCCTCTCTTTTCTGTTCTGGAAAAAATGGTGGGTTAAAAAGAGACAGGTATACGCAAGACGGTCGCGCCCCGTTTTCTTAATGACGTCATATAGATTCGTAGATGTAGAGTGGGGTTTCTCCGCCCCGCGGGTGGCAAAAGTTTTTACTACCCCTCTTCTATTAATGTTTTAGTATGTTTTTTGTGTGCGGTTATTTTGCCCGTTACAGTACTTCATTTTTGCGGTTTATTATCTCGCTGAGGGAGTTGGGGTTGAAAGAGTTTTAATGTTGTTTACAACTTTTTTCAACAATTTACGTATTTAAAAGTTCACTAATTAGAAATTTTAACCACGTTTTGCTCATATCGCTCCCCACTTTAGAAGTTAAAATACAACATCCACGTAAGCCGGCGCTAATTAAAAACGCAACGAAGAAAACTACACGTTCCAAATTCAAATGGCTTCGAATTAAGGCGGATCCATTTAAATTCAGAGGCGCGTTCCAAAACCGTGCTCGAAGGCATAAAATCCGGAGACGGCGTGCGTTCGAAATACGAAAAAGCCGTTGTAAATCGCGTAATCTTGAGACCTCCGCTCATGACGTATGTAAAGCACGTAGCGGCGCGGTTGCCGTTCAAATTAGGAATATCCGCCATCTTGGACATGCCACAGAGTAGGAAACATCTCTTGCCTTGCCCTCCTGGACTGTCAGCAGTTTTGTAGCTGTTTATAAGGTGTTGCATACTCTGTGGCAGGTGGGTATTGTAATGTGAACGCATTCGAGAGGCAAATAGAGGAATCTTGGGCGGCCTAATCCACCAATTACGCATTTTAATGGCGTTCCTCGTGGAGGGGTTTTAATATTCCTAGTTTTACGGCAGCCGGTTTAGCTGGATGGAACCTCTGTTATTAATGTATTTATTTTAATTGTGCTGTGTTGTTATGGCGCCGAGTTTTATGAAGGAAAATTTGAGTTAGACGCAGCGAAATTACTATCCGCGTTATGTCCTTTCTTATCCGACTAGTGTTGAATGTTCTCAGATAGAGTAACTATGATAGCAAATAGTTTAGATACACTCGTACACATACGGCATCGCATTTTGTTGTGTAGTTTATTTTTTAAAATGGGTACTTTTTAATAGCTCAGTGAATAAGATACTGGATAACCATTAAAATGTATTAGTCTCAGTTTGTGATCGGTGGCAAGCGGTCGCCCGCTCCGATTGTGTTATAATGTCAGTGTCTACCGTCAAGTGTGTAAACTGCAATGTTGTTATTAATGAAATCCTTGCGTTTATTCGCAACAGACATGATGTTATGGATAACGAAAGCTTAATAAGGATTTGTACATCAGCTTTTTCCGAAGAAGAAGTAGACCAAGCAAAAAAGTTGATGTTTACATCAACAAAGACTAGTCAAAAATGTATATCAAGACGAAAGGATAAAAAACAAAAGGATCTAGAAGACATAATATCGGTGTTCAAAACGATTGACCCGGAGCAAATCCCAGTATTTGTGGCATACGACCTACATAAATTACCACCTGTAAGTTTTGATCACGTAGACGTCACAAAGTTACTCAAGGATATTGTTTTGCTACGTGCAGAAATTCAAGATATAAAACGCCAATACGTTACGAAAGACCAGCTAGAAACGGCCACATCAGAATTAAAGATACCTACGCACCCTTTTTCGACTTATCATCCAAATGTTAATACGAAGAGAGGTGGTTTTGTTCTAGAAAGCGGGCCGTTTGGCCTGTCGAACGCGTATGAATCACCACCGGCAGTGGCGGCGGCGGACGCAGTAGGTAGTAGTCGCTCGGACATGACTAATCGATCAGCTGTGAGTGACGAGCCTGCGTATCGATCTATACTGTGTGCGAATGCACAAAACGATAGTTCTAAAAGAACGGACTCGCTCCCACCTCAACCGGTTAACTCGACCTTATTATGTAATATTGACAACACATTAGAGTCCGAGAACCAAAGTAAACAATCTATGATGTCTGACTTATTGAAAGGGAAGGGATGCGACTGGAAAGATAATAATAAATATAGTGATGAGTGGATCGAAGTACAGAAACGTAAGACAAAGAATCGTTTCGAAGGTCGGAGGAAAAGCATCATCAAGTCCGACAGGTAACTTTAAGGCGGCCGAGTCAAAGATACCTCTTTTCATATCCAATGTAAGCAAATCTACTACCGAAAAGACATAAGCGAGTACATAGAAAGAAAGACACAGGAAGTTGTTAAATTGAAGAGGATTAATATGAGGTCTGAAAAAGCTTACAATTCGTTTAAGTTTTATGTATCAAAACATAAGCTTAGTTCCTTCCTAGATGACAACCTGTGGCCCGAAGGAATAACTTTTAGACGTTTCATCTATTTTAAAAATGAAGAAGGCAGAGGCAGCCCTGGATGCATGAATCGTAATAGGAATCTTAATGGATAACAACCACAACCATAAGAAAAAAGTTACGTTTTCAAGTTTTAATTGTAAGAACGTTATCACCTCAGCTGATTGCGTTCGTAGACTTTGTCGTATATCTGTCCTTGTCGCCCTCCAGGAAACATGGCTATGGCCCCACAACCTGACATACCTAGGAAGCTTGGATAATGACTTTGCCTATACCGGTAAATCGTCCATTGATACGTCCGCCGGTGTTGTGTTAGGCAGACCCTATGGTGGAGTGGCCTTGTTATGGAATAAAACCATATTTCCAAACGTATCTGTTGTGTCGTGCGATAGCAACCGTTTAGTGGCAATCAAAATAGTGCATGAAGGTCATCCAATACTGGTGTTCTCGGTGTACATGCCTACGAACTCTGCGGACAATTTAATTGAGTTTACGGAGTGCTTAAGTGAGATTATTGCTATAATTGAAAATAGTAACGTGGAAACAGTTTTCTTACTCGGAGACTTTAATGCAAACCCTGGTGAGCGATTTGGTAACGAAATGATAACTTTCTGTACTGAACAAGCATGGTCGTGCGTTGATATGGAGTTACTACCTACAGATACTTGTACGTTTGTTAGTAGCGCGAATGGCGCGCGGTCCTGGCTGGACCACTGTATAGTGACTAATGCGGCGAGGCAATTAGTAGTTAACGCCTCAGTTTTACAGGATGTTTTTTGCTTCAGATCATTATCCATTGTTAATAGAATGTGAATTAGGTATAATAAAACGTAAAATTGTAAACTCAAATACTTTTCGTAACAAAACAATATGGGGCGAAAGGGACAAAACTCAAATTAATAGTTACTCGGAATTTTGTCATTCTAAATTAAGACTTATAGATTTTCCTATCGAATTTCATGATTGTGCGGATAAAATGTGCTCAAACCCTAACCATTTTGGTATCTTAAATAACTTGTATCACAATATTGTCGAAGTTCTTAGAGAGGGGAGCAGAAAATACCTACATCGGCCCTGACCTAATTAAGAAGCGTAAATATGTCACCGGTTGGAACAAGCACGTCAGTGCTGCGCACGCGCAGGCTCGATTTTGCTATCAAACATGGCTTTGGTACGGAAAACCAATGAGTGGTTATATATACAATAACATGTGTAGCTCCCGGAGGCTTTTTAAATCTAAATTGAAATTCTGTCAAGATAACCAGCAACAAATTAAAATGGACTTGATAGCAAAAAGTCATTCGAAGAAAGAATTTGGAAAGTTTTGGAAGTCTACCAATAACCTGAACCCAAAGTCGAGCCTGCCGGTGAGTGTTGCTGGCGAGCATGAACCGACCACTATTGCTAATCTTTTTAAGGAGCATTTTAAGGTAGAATCGCCACTATCGTGTAAGACGGAGGGTGTCGATGCTGGGACCACCGGTACTGGAGAATGTTCCACGAGGTTCTCTGCTAAGGAGGTGGCCTCTGTTATAAATAAAATGGTAAAAGGTAAATCTCCAGGTCACGACGGTCTCAGCATCGAGCACTTAAAGTATGCGGGAGTACATCTACCTAGAGTACTGGCAATGTTTTTTAATTTATGTATAAGTCATAGTTACTTGCCTGACGACCTTATGCATACTATAGTCGTCCCTGTTATTAAAAATAAGACCGGCGATGCCTCTGACTTGTCCAACTATAGGCCCATATCGCTAGCTACTATAATAGCGAAAGTATTGGATAGTTTGCTTGATAAGAACCTGGCTAAACATCTGGATCTACATGATGCCCAATTCGGCTTTAGGCCTGGATTATCCACAGAAAGTGCTATTTTCTGCCTCAAGCAAACTGTCCAGTATTATACGGCAAGAAAAACGCCTGTTTTTGCCTGCTTTTTGGACTTGTCAAAGGCATTCGATCTGGTATCGTATGATATACTTTGGCAAAAACTACAACACGACACTACTCTGCCTCCTGAGATATCGTCAATGTTTCGTTTTTGGTACAGCAATCAAAGGAACAGTGTGAGGTGGGCAGGCTCTTACTCGGACGTGTACAGGTTGGAGTGCGGGGTGAGGCAGGGGGGGTTGAGCTCGCCTCGGCTCTTCAACCTGTATATGAACCGGCTAATTTGTGAGCTCAGCAACACTAATATTGGGTGTCATGTGGACGGCGTATGTATTAATAACATAAGCTATGCCGATGATATGGTGTTGCTGAGCCCATCTATTGGTGCCCTTAGAAAGTTGCTTGCAGTTTGTGAATCCTACGCGGTGGCTCATGGACTCAGGTACAACGCCAAAAAGAGTGAGATGATGATTTTTAGATCTGGTTCACTCTCTTATAACAATGTGCCTGGAGTCTCACTGTGCGGATCACCCCTAACAAGGGTAAACAAATTTAAGTACCTGGGTCATTGGGTCACCGAGGATTTAAAGGATAACTGCGATATTGAGAGGGAGCGCAGGTCGCTGGCTGTACGTTGTAATATGTTGGCCCGAAGGTTTGCACGGTGTACGAAGCCAGTAAAAATAACGCTATTTAAAGCTTATTGTCAGTCCTTCTACACGTGCAGCCTGTGGGTCAACTTTACGCAGCGGGCATACAGCGACCTGCGAGTACAATACAATAATGCATTCAGGGTGCTGCTGGGGTTGCCGTGGCGATGCAGTGCGTCGGGGATGTTTGCGGAGGCGCAAACTGATGGCTTTGCAGCTATCATGAGAAAGCGCTGTGCCTCCATGCTATCTCGCTTACGCGGCAGCACCAACAGTATCCTGACTGTGTTTGAAGATAGGTGGACCTCTCCCTTGTTGCAGCGGTGGATGACGCTGCACACTGTCAGGAACTAATAATAATTTGTTATAATTTGTTATATGTACCTATTGATTATTTTTTACTAACATTAGTGTTTAAGACTTTACAATAGCAACCTGAAAGTTCGCGAACTGTCAGTTGATAAAAATATTTCTATTTCATTTATGCATCCCTCCCGCCCCGCTGTGGACCCTCCCGCTACCCCCTTGCCCTCATTGTATAAGATCAATGACATTTACGTTTTGCAACCATTCACAAAATTGACCACTAAGTGCAAGTAACTGCGTGGCGTAAAATGTAAGCCGCTCCCCCTGGGATCAACAGTTTATTGAGAGTACAGGTTTCGAGTCACGACGACCACAGGTCGTTTTATACAAAAATCAGTTTTTTCTTTGCCTTTTTTTTTACACACATCACGCCTACATCCCTTGCAGGGTAGGCAGAGTGTGAGATATTTCTTGATTATATTTGCAATATTAGAAATCCTAATGGGTACAATTATTATCTAAACTAATCACTCTGATGGATGACGTTTCATATTCTCAAAAATCGGACAAGTGCGAGTCGGACTCGTAAACGAAGGGTCCCGTTCCATTGTGTTTAAAAATAGCATTTATATCACGTTTATTGTATGGGAGCTCCTCTATTTTTAGTTTTTGTTGTCATAGGGCAATAGTAATATTAGTAATACATGGTTGTGAGAATTTCAACTGTCTAACTGTTACTGTTCATAAGATACAGCATTTGAACCATCATAGATAAAATCGAGCATAAAAATGACGTTTTTTGTATTGCTGGCTGTATTTTTATTTGTATCAAATGTTCAGTATTTGTTGTTATATATAGCGGCAACAGAAATTCATCGTCTGTAAAATTTGCGACTCTGTAGGTACCTATAACCATTTATTAGATACTGCCTGCTGTCAGACGAACAGACGGACAGACAGCGAAGTCTCAGTAACAGGGATCCGTTTCCACCCTTTGGTTACGGCACCCTAAAAATCTACTAGACTTAGTGCAGCTATTGGAAAAGTATGGATAAGACTTTATTTTTGGATTATAATTACCGCATTTTTTTTTTCAGGATTAAAATAAGGTGTCTAAAAATGAACTACAAATATTTTAAGAGGTGGACTGACCACGAAAATAAACAACTTTCCCTAAGAAACATAGGCGGATAAATAAACAAAATTTGGATCCACTCAGACGCGTCCAGACAGACAGACAATGTTTGCCAGCGAATCAAAACTAAACGAAAACTACACTTCCGATCAGAAAAATCAAGACGCTTTGCAACTTTACGTTTTGTACGGATCACATTATCTGAGACATATATTTATTTTGGTATGAATGACTAATGTAGATGTGTTAAACAACAAAAACCCGACTGGGGTAATTTTAAAGTAGTATTTTGCTGTATAAAATCCGCCATCTTAAATCTATAATTTTTAATATAGCCAGTGTCACTCGCGCTGCTAAGACGAATCTAACGACAACTCATATGTCAAAATACAACTATCCAATTGGGCCGTATGTAGCTCGTAAAAAAGAATTTTCTTGTCCACATACCTACATACATACAAACATACATACATTATTTCGAAAAACATAACCCTGAAAAAAAGGTGAACGCATACATATACTTACGACTAATTTAATTACATGCCATTGTAAGCATGAGAGGTCCAATTTTTGGAAAACTTGCAAATTTTTAAAACACGAGATGTGTTTTAAAAATTTGGTATTCAATGAGAGGTCCAAGTATTTCATTTTACTTTTCTTGGTCTGAGTCTCTTGGGGAAAGTTGCTTAGTTTTATGAACTGAACTCAACCCATCAAATATATCCTGTTAATTTTTTTACACCATAAATGTCTGTTTTTTTTATAGGTTTCCCAAATAAAAAGTCCTATCCATACTTTTGCCAACTTGCGAAAAAATCAAAAAATGGATCAAATAGTTTTTTCTATCTGACATTTCCCGTCATTTTTTTGATCGAAGAAACAAAACAAAATACCCACCCAATGACCCAAGACACTTTCCAAGACATAAGAGCCTATAACACTAGCGTTTTCTGAGCGGATGCTGAGCGGAGCGTATGCGCATCAAATTCATAGCATACGTGCGGCGGATGCGTAGCGAATGGATTTGCATTGTTTTGATAAAAATAACGACGGTATCCGCCGCACGTCCGCGAGAAATTCACTGCGCATCCGCCGCGCCTACGCAGCTACGTCGCGCGTCGGTGGTGCGAATGCGCTGCACATCTGCCACGCATTCACAAAGAATTTGCTGCGCACGTGCTCCGCTCCGCATCCGCTCTCAAACTGCTAGTGTGATAAGGCCAAACTCCTTGTTGAAACAAATCTGAAACTCCCACGAAACTCCTCCCTTACTCTGCCTAATTTCTTACAAATAATGATAAAACATTTTGTGCATTTATTATCATGCATGACACATTTTATAAGGATTATAAAAGATGCAAAAAAAATATACAAAACTTTGAAAGAAAACAAAATAGGTATGTATTGGCATTAGCAGGAATTGAACTCCACTCTCTTTGTTTCAAAGTCTCGCATCTGACCATGGGAGCTATTTTGTCATACCATAATCGGTCGAAATAACTGATATAAATCAAATCGCATCTTATGTCATACCAATATCTGTTATATATAATTTATTGCAAAGCGCCACATAGGGTAAGCAGTACCTTGTAAATTAACTATACCTGGTAAAAATAACTAGTAATAACTACATTTAGCAATAAAACCGCCTCTGTGGTAATCATTGGTTTATTTTCTTTATCCATGCAGTAAAATTTCTGATTTATATTGCTCTTTACTATGGTGCAATTAAAACTTTTACCGCTAAATTGTGATTTATATTGCAAATATGTTGTATTGTATTGATCGTTGTAGTACTTACATATGTACGTACCTACCTTCATTCAAGTCCAAATAAATAATTAGGTAACTGAAGTAAAGCTACTCAATTAGTACTACGAGTTATTTTATGATCCATTATTTAGCCTATCTTCTGGTGGTTTGGTGCCTATGTTAATTTACATATGTAAATTGTACAAAAATAAACTACACATTAATGTTTGACCAGTGTTCAAGAAGTAGAAAATATCTACGTAGACATGAATTATTAAATTCAAAACATATCAAAACAAAGTAAAAATAAAAGACCCGGTATTATTGAGACCTTGTATACTTGCTAAATGAGGGCCAGAGGGTCAATCTGTATCGCCACCCCTTCCTGCCCTCCGCCGCAGCCATGAAAGAGACAGTTGTAGCTCGGTACCGGAAACGTGTATAAAATTTGCGTTCTGGGTTTACTAGGTTCCCCGTTCGAAATCTCCACCAAATTTGTTGATAGTAGCATCATTTTGCTGCCAATAAAATATTCTATGCCCGTATCATCTGTTTTGCTGAAATTATCGTCATATTAAGAAGATACCAGGGCCTAAACTTGCTGATTATTTTGAGACATTTTGCGACGGTCATATCTTTTTTTAAATGCATTATTCCAACCAGAAAATGAATGTTAGGCATAGATCTAGTCAAGAAGAGTTATCGTGCCAAAAATTGTTTTCATCGGTTGCGAATTGGCTGAGGGATACGGTAACATCGTTTGTATGAAAAAATCCAGACTCACGATTCTCTTAAGTAATCATGACCTTGTTTTCTTACTAATCACATATGGACATTGTCTGAAATAAATGTTTTGAATTGAATTGAATTGAATTAGTTGCGATCCATTTTCTCAATTACGAGTATGTATGCGATTGTCAAATCTAATCGCGAAATTTGATATCAAATTACATATAACAACTTTTTCAGAAAATCTTCGATGTTTGCTACGGTGTCAATTCGAATATGTACCACCTGTATAAGGTCCAAATTTCACAGAAGAGACGTGCGACGCGACGCGCAATTGACATCTGTCAGACAAGCGATCGCCAGCCGTTATCAATGCGACTTTTATCTCTTCTGTTTTATACATTTTGAATGGAAACGGTCTCAAGCGTCGCGATGTCGCACGTCTCACGTCTCCGACGATCACTTTTTTGACATATGCCATCCCACGAAGCTTGCCCCTAAGATCCTTTATTCGCCTATTATTTATCTATCATGCTCAGATACCTAATTCACAAGTTTTCAAATGTAGATATTCGTGAAAGTGAACAATTTTCCGTCAATCCGACGTTGATACAATAGACTCGTGTGAAGTTCGAGAAAATTCTATTATCAAGAGGAATTTACTATTGCTTGGTTGGTTACATAATTTTGTCACAATGCTTATTATAGGAAACTCTAGTTTTCTTAGTTTATTGGTGTGTTACACACCAGAAACAATGTTTATTAAACAAATTACCTACTCATTGCCGTGTGGTGCCGGCTTAGAATAGCATCACCCCATATCTTTCCTGTGGGTGTCAAAAGAAGCGACTAAGTAGGAGATTTGGGAATCGATGTGTATTGCAATTTTCGGCGACATACTGACAAACTGTCACTATGGTCTCAATAGAAGTAAGTAATACATAGGTATTTAATCGATAAAAGTGTAACGAGTGTCTGTAGAAAATAATATAAGAAACTGTGAACAAAAAGATTAAAAATTAATTGCCATCGCAGTCGCAACGACAAAAAAAGTACTGGACCCGCAATAAAATCTCACAAATTACTCCCAAATCCCCGACAACTACTAAAACCTGACCGCTTACTCGTGTTCCATTCCTACACTAGTACGGTCACCAAAAAAACTGAATTATGAATAATTTTCCGTAGCGTCAGCAGCGAAAACTAATTATAAACAATAAAACTAAAAACACGGCGCGTCTCCTGAGTAGCGTTAAACGGAATTCTCATTTGGAAACGCCAAAAGGTTGCTAGCGGGGCATAAAATTCTGAATAGGGACGCGCCTAGATGAAATAGTTTTGCATAACAACTGTGTGGTGTGATATACGAAATCCATTGCAGAATTCATTTGCTACATGACTTTGTCCTCTTACTAAACATTTTGCGCCGACCCCAACTGATTTGGGATACGGGCAGGAAGATGATGATGATCCGAAAGTATCCGGAATTGTATATTGTTTTATTTACCTATAGAAAATCATTTTGTCATATTATTACGCCGTCAGGTTGCTAGCGGGGCATAAAATTCTGAATAGGGACGCGCCTAGATGAAATAGTTTTGCATAGAAACAACTGTACGATATCCGAAATCCAGTGCCGAATTATTTTGCTACATGATTGTGTGCTCTAGCAAAATATGTTGCTACTGTTTAGGATGAGGGTAGGAAAATGATGATGGTCTGAAAATATCCGAAAATTTTATTATTAAACGAACAAGTATCACTCATTATGTATATTTACGCGACTTACTTGTTGATTATTTCGTAGAAGGTGTAGCCCTCTACGTTTCGGCTGGTTACGACAGCCTTCTTCTTGGAGGACGACAATCACACACGCGCGACCGCCAGTTGCGATTGTCGACTGGCTCGCGCCGCGGCTCGCTGCGCGCGCGCTGAGATGGTAGAGGGCGCTGCAGTAGCCGCAGTTGGTGGCTCTTGTGGTGGTTGCGGTTGATTTGTGGTTGTAGAGTCATCGTCACTTCTTATTTTGTCCACTGACACCGGTAATACTGTTTTTAGCACTGGCTTCCATGACGGCGATATCGACCAACCACTATATCTATTGAAATTCGGACGACGGCTTATTTCAATGGCTTCACGAACTTTGCGGGGCACATAGAACTTTTCCCTAGCCAGAATAGCTGTCTTTGCATTAATTCTCAAGTCGCTTCTCACTACACCTATGAGGAAAAATGGTGTGATGTTTTTCGAAGCCGGCATCAAACTTCAAAAATATCTGTTTGTATTATCTGCAAACCAATGTGTCTCAAATAAAATTTTCACACTGCGTTACAAAATAGTTCGTATATCATCCGTACGGTGCCCCACACTACTCGGGACTACAGAAGACGGGGCAGCATTTATTAAAACGCCAGTTTTGCGAAGTTAAAATTAAACATGAAAAACGGGCCACCCGCCCCCCTCCTCCCCCGAAAAGGGGAGAGGGGGGCGCGCGAACTATGCTCTACTTTATTTCAGCGCGAAATTTGTAAATTTATGTAAATTTCCCGTCTTCGCAGGGAAGTTTGTGTATAAGGTTCTATAAGGCTGTAGCTTGTAGGTAACTCTTCTGTCGAGTAAAGAGACGTTCAGACATTGTTAGTTTCTACGTTTTAGTCTATCTGTACTGTAGTCTAGCAATTTAAAGGTGTTCGTACAGTATAGAGAGAGAACCTATTTACCGCACTATCGACGATATCAGAGCTAACTTTCCGATTTCAAAACATATTTTAAAAGGCACGTAAGTATGTAGGTATTATAGGAACGGTTTTCGCCAAAGATTGTTCCACAAGGTGATACAAATGTACTCGTGCTTGTATTTTTGCGACAATCAACAGCAAAAATACTTATTCTGCGATGCACCTTCACTTCAATAGTTCAAATAAAAAAATGCGGGTTCAGACAGAAGCGCGTTGTGTTGTGAGCCTTTGAGCACGTCTTGAGCGCGTGTGAGCACGTGGTGAACGCGTAGACTGTGCGTGTAAGTTCGCACGCCCAGCACGCGCGTCGCACGCGTGTACATAAGCCGCCAGTGTACACCCGCCCCAAGTCACGGAGTTTTACACTGAGGCGACCAAATGGAGTGTTTATACGACAACTTAGATTAGTGTACGTAATTTATTTCCAGTCTCCCGCCATTATTTACTGCCGGCAGGTGAACTTGTTTTCAACGTGCCGTAAAAGTTATAATACATCCCGTGTGAAGCCGGTTTTAAACAGCATCACCCCATTTATCTTATAAAATGACTTAGAGACTCGATGATTCAATGTGATTAAGAATTTTGGAAATGGGAAGATAATGAGATGAAAGCAGTACAAAAATTTGTAAACCGCAATTTTTAAATCACTTTAGCTCTGCCTACCCCACAAGAGATAAAGGTGGGACGTAAGTGAATAATTTGAATTGTATCATTGGTGTTATGGTAAACAATGTAATCCCTGGCAAGATAATATACATTTTTGTTGCGTTGTTTCAAAACTTACTAAATAAATTGATATTTTCAGCATTATATCAACCCATGTGTTAGTATCATCTTGAAAGCTACACGATACACCAGTTAGTTAACGTTGATGATTTGGCCAATTCAAAACACTAGGTATTACTTTGATTAGAAGACCAAAAGAGTTTATGACTTACCTACCTACTAAATAGGTATGAATGTATGAACAATATCAAATCTTTTACCGAACGATTCAATTTTAATTTGATTTAGAAAAGATCATCGTGTTTCAATAGTAAAATTTTGAGTGATTCAATTTCTTAGGAAGCCAATTTGAAAACTCCGTATCCGTGTTAAAATTCAACCATTTGGTGTGGTTTGTTTTCAAGGGTTTGGTTCTGAAAGAATCTACTGAACAACCGCTGTACGGCCGCACGAATAGGCCATGTTTGGCAGCTGCCAACCCCAAACTAGAAGACGTGCCAAAAAAGAAAAATAGACCTTATGTCAAAGCATTATCTAATTTGATTTTGACAGTTGTCAAATAGTAAAAAAAACTAACAAATCTCTCAGTCAGTATACACATTCATAATTTGTATATACAGGGTGGTTGTATATCTAAAACATTGTGATTGCCTTTGACAGAGCGAGCGACTCGCAAGTTTTGATAGAAATTTAAATTAGCTCCAGGTTGTTCCAAACGCTCGCACGGATTGCCAACTACTTGAGATATTATTCAGCAACACGCTGTATGTATGGAAAATAAATGTTGAATTGGTAGACCATAATGAGTTTTTAAGTAGGTATTTTTGACAGTGGTTAAAAAAGAAATTAGTACTTAGTAGTTAGTAAAATAATCCATAGATGGCGCTCAACGAAACGCACAGGCACTTTTTAATGATTACTAAGGTTCATGCATGAAAATCAATTCAAATAATCAGGGTCTCAAGCAATGAAACACGTTGTGGACGTCTACGTCTAATACATTTTAAAAAATCATAGAGCACGCAAACCACAGACGAAAAAATAATACAAGAAAATCATAGACGAGCGTTTGGTTCAACGCCATCTATAAACTCTAAAGTGTAACTTTTTAATTTATAAAAAACAGGTGTTATTATTCTTCTGAAATTAGAAAAAGTTGAACATGTAATGTAGGTTTACAGGACTTACTTGTGCAGGTTTTATTTGATACAGTAACATCAGCTATGATTGCTGAGCACCATCCTGCACCGATAACCGAAGTTGGTGTCTCTTGCTGTGGAGGATAAGTTATTTGAATTCGCTGCAGGTGGCATGGAATTTAGAAAAGAGGGCACAACTTATTTATGTAGGTGTACGCGACTTACTTTTTCCGCTATTATTTGATTCAGTAACATCAGCTGCGATTGCCGCACACTGTCGCGGACGGATAAGACAGATGGAGCTGCAATAGCTGACGTTGGTGGCTCTTGCTGTGGAGGACAAAATAATGTTTAATTTCGCTCCAGGTGGACTATTGTGGCATGGAATTTAGAAAATAGGACTCAAGTTAGTTGTGTAGGTTTACGCGACTAACTTGTTTATTTCACCATCAACTGTGATTACCGAGCACTGTCGCGCTCCGTCAAGGAAGATGGCGCCGCGGTACTCGACGTTGGTGTTTCTTGCTGTGGAAGACAAGTTATTTAGTTTCACTTCAAGTGGACGCTTATGGAATTTAGAACAAGCTGATGTATTAAAAAACAAGTGGATGCTTATGGCATGGAATTTAGAAAATAGTGGCATGGAATTTAGAAAAAGGGGGACTACTTAGTTGTGTAGGTTTACGCGACTTACTTGTTTATTTCACCATCAACTGTGATTGCCGCACACTGTCGCGCGCCGTCAAGGAAGATGGCGCCGCGGTACTCGACGTTGGTGTTTCTTGCTGTGGAGGACAAGTTATTTAATTTTGCTCCAGGTGGACTATTGTGGCATGGAATTTAGAAAAAGAGGGACCACTTTGTTGTGTAGGTTTACGTAACTTACTTGTTTATTTCACCATCAACTGTGATTGCCGAGCACTGTCGCGCGCCGTCAAGGAATAAGGCGCCGTGGTACTCGACGTTGGTGTTTCTTGCTGTGGAGGACAGGTTATTTAATTTCACTTCAAGTGGACGCTTGTAGTATGGAATTTAGAAAAAGAGGGACTACTTAGTGGTGTACGTTTACGCGACTTACGTGTTTATTTCACCATCGAATGTGATTGCCGAGCACTTACGCGCGCCGTCAAGGAAGATGGCGCCGCGGTACTCGACGTTGGTGTTTCTTACTGTGGAAGACAAGTTATTTAATTTCACTTCAAGTGGACGCTTGTGGCATGGAATTAAGAAAATAGGACTCAAGTTAGTTGCGTAGGTTTACGCGACTTACTTGTTTATTTCACCATCAACTGTGATTGCCGAGCACTGTCGCGCGCCGTCAAGGAATAAGGCGCCGTGGTACTCGACGTTGGTGTTTCTTGCTGTGGAGGACAGGTTATTTAATTTCACTTCAAGTGGACGCTTGTAGTATGGAATTTAGAAAAAGAGGGACTACTTAGTGGTGTAGGTTTACGCGACTTACGTGTTTATTTCACCATCGAATGTGATTGCCGAGCACTTTCGCGCGCCGTCAAGGAAGATGGCGCCGCGGTACTCGACGTTGGTGTTACTTGCTGTGGAGGACAAGTTATTTAATTTCGCTCGAGGTGGACTATTGCGGCATGGAATTGAAAAAAAGGGACAGACGTTGTGTAGGTTTACGCGATGTGGCGCAGTGGTTAGTATGCCAGCCTGCCACGCAAAGGTTCCGGGTTAAATTCCCGGTGGGGCCACTCACAAAGTTGATATTTATCACTTTGTGAATTTGTTCCCAGTCTGGTTAGGACATTGCAGGCTGAACCACCTGCAGTCTGGTTAGGACATTGCAGGCTGAACCACCTGATTGTCCGCAATGATGGCGGTCATTACACAACCATGTCAGAGGCCTGCTACTTGCAGTAGACGGTTGAAAAGCTCTGACACCGGGGTTCATCGGGTCGTTGAACGACTCGGTGTCCCACACGAAACGAGAGAGAGGAGGTTTACGCGACTTACTTGTTTATTTCCATCAACTGTGATTGCCGAGCACTGTCGCGGACCTTCAAAATAGATGGCGCTACGGTACTCGACGTTGGTGTTTCTTGCTGTGGAGGACAAGATATTTAATTTCACTTCAAGTGGACGCTTATGGAATTGAGAAAAAGTGGCACCACACAACGTAGGTTTACTTCAAATTTAGAAAAAGAGGCACAACATAACTTAGTTGTGTAGGTTTACGCGACTTACTTGTTTATTTCACCGTCGACTGTGATTGCCGAGCACTGTCGCGGACCTTCAAAATAGATGACGCTACGATAACCGCCATTGATGATTCTTGTATCGGTTGCGGCTCAAGTGTAGAATCTGTCAACAAATGAAAATGTCATTAAAAATTCATACTTCAATAGGTAAGTAGGTAGTCAGGTTTGTAATAATAGATAGTACTTGAGCCATTTTGACCAATGTCCTGTGGAAGATAGGTACTTAATAAGTGACTATGGGTAGCAAGACAGCTAGCGGAAAGGACTTCAAATTAGGTTAGTCAGTGCATTTTTTTTGCGCATAACACATAAATTAGTCATGTACTAAGTAGACAATGTTAGCTATTATTTATGTAGGTTGTAGGTACCCAATTATTTTACCTACCGAGGCGAACTAAATAAGTATCTAGGTATCTATTTATCTTTATAATCGTATGATATACAAATCGACAACGAACGTCTAAGGTCAAAATTATCATATCAAACAAGAAATTCGGCACAAGACGGAAGCAAAATAATGCAGCCCCAACTTTATGATTGTCAAACAAGAGGCAAGACTTGAGCCATTTCATTCCCCATCTGAGTTTAACTCGGAGGCGCAATTGCGAAGTCTGCTCTGTAATAAGGTAGGTTTTATACACAAAATAATGCAGGCCCAGCTTTATGATTGTCAAACAAGAGGCAAGACTTGAGCCATTTCATTCCCCATCTGAGTTTAACTCGGAGGCGCATTTGCGAAGTCTGCGCTGTAACAAGGTAGGTTTTATACACAAAATAATGCAGCCCCAACTTTATGATTGTCAAACAAGAGGCAAGACTTGAGCCATTTCATTCCCCATCTGAGTTTAACTCGGAGGCGCATTTGCGAAGTCTGCTCTGTAAATAAGGTAGGTATTATACACAAAATAATACAGCCCCAACTCTATGATTGTCAAACAAGAGGCAAGACTTGAGCCATTTCATTCCCCATCTAAGTTTAACTCGGAGGCATGTTTGTGAAGTCTGCTCTGTAATAAGGTAAATTTTATAAACAAAATAATGCAGAACCAACTTTATGATTGTCAAACAAGAGGCAAAACTTGAGCCATTACACTCTCTATATGAGTTTAACTCGCAGGCGTATTTGCTTAGTCTGCTCTACAATAAGGTAGGCGTTATAAAAACACAATAATGAAGCCACAACGTGTGCAAATTAATGCTCATTGAACTGTGTAAATGTATTTAAGAATAACATTAAATAATAATAAAAATAAAACTACTTGTCTACAGAACCACTGTAGTTTGATTTTTAATATGTTAGTAGGTGGGGCCCCTTGGATCGCCGAAGCTAGTTTCTATTTCAATATTATAATCCACTATTCGCATACAATAGCGAGTCGTTTTTTCTTTTGCAAAATGTTCCTACTGTAAATCCCACCACGCCTCAGAGCCCCTACAAGCCGTTTTCGCTCATACGCAGCCAGTAGCGATTCACTCGCGCCACCGAAGCTAGTTCGGCGTAAGTTTTGATAGAATTTTCAATTACCTTCCTTTGTTTCGAGAGTTTTGCCGGAGTCGCGTCTCGAACACCCACTTGAGTAGTTTGTCTTTTGTCGGCGACTGTACTTTGGAATATGTTTTGAAAAAGGAATGATGGAACGATACAACTGAAAAAGGAGGTATTCTCGGTGACTGTACTTTGGGAAAATGTTTTGAAAAAGGAACGATGGAACGATACAAATGAAAAAAGAGGTAGCTATAAGAACCTCGCTCCCTTAAGTTTTAGAACATTGAAGATAAAGTACCTACACCTACATAAGATACATTTGTTCCAAGTCAGTCTGTCAGCCCAGTGATGCCGTCTTAGAATAGCATTACTCCATTTCTGGACCGCAGTAAAACCATTAAGGGCTCGAGGGTTTCATGCGTATTACAATTTTAGGCAACAGGCTGACAACTTGCCACTATTGGATAGAAATACACGATTTTTTGAAACCGCTCTCAAATATTTAACAGAAATGATGATGGCGGCGACCGTAATTTTACGGCCGTTAACGCTCTGCCTACCCCGCAAGGAATAAAGGCATAATGTGTGTATGTGTGTGTGTATTCTAGTATGTTCATTTTATGAAAAGCAAAGCCAAAACAGCTCTCGGTGGCAAGATGACGAAGTTATGCAGATGTCACAATCTTCATTTGAATTTGGAATACTCGCAAGATGGCGTACAGATTGTATCCAGCCAGCTCTGGCAGGTTTTATTAAAACGGTTAAAGCTAATGAAAAAGAGTTCTTTAATAATCAATTCAAATACCGGACTGAAACCCCAAAACGCTGAAAAAGCGTAAATAAATCTAGTAGGTACTTGCTTATTTTGATATTCTGAATACCAAGACTTCGGAAAAATCTTTACATGAAAGGAACTGATTTTGACTTATTGAGACTTAGGAATTGAACCATTTGTCCTAAAGGACCATTTGTACCTACTAAGAAAGCAGGGAATCGCTTTCTTTTACCCGACTGCCTCAGAAGGCTTATTTAGTTCTTTTCTGATCATGGCAACATTTAAGTCACCGGTTCTTTTTTCTTTTCGTTCTAAAGTTTAGTCGTTTTTGCGAAAACTACTCAAAATCTTTATATCCATGCCACTGACTTTAAAACACCATAGGTAGGTATGTAGGTAGTGTAGGTACCTACAGATAAATAGCGTCAAATTACCACCCCCGCTAACGCCAGGTACGTGGAAAGAATTTCAACACGAGTTCCAAATTTAAACTTCCCCGATCCGTCTTCGTGGTTCATTTTTGCCCCCCACCGCCCCCTCCACCCCTCTCCCCGAAACTTTGACGTTTCAGAATGGAACTAACTCTAGCTAGACCGACAGCCGCGGTGGTAGAGTTTTAATCAATTTTTCAACTTCATTTTT
Organism: Phthorimaea operculella; assembly: GCA_024500475.1. Lineage (NCBI taxonomy): Eukaryota > Metazoa > Arthropoda > Insecta > Lepidoptera > Gelechiidae > Phthorimaea > Phthorimaea operculella. Next base: position 2,423,829 of record JANFCV010000051.1, on the reverse strand, counting down.
GGGGCTGCTTGATTAAATTTTTGTGGTAAATCTTTTAGGTGCTAATTTTGTTCGGTGGCGAGGTTTGAGGTTTTTGGTTTATTGATAAGTATGTCAGAAAATGAAATTCTATTTTAGCGCAAAAAGTACTAAAACAGTGTTTTGTGCAGGAAAGAAGCCTAGGTGAGGCATAGGTAACCCCGACCGCTACGCGCAACCAAAGGGACCACTCATATACCTAATGATACAAGAAATCAGAAAAAACTGTAGTTAGTAGATCAAAAATATTTGAACTGATTAGACCTGGGATCATAATTTACAACCATATTCCTATCTAGATACCTTCCTACTCAAGCTGTACTCGTTATAGTTCGTTACGAAACAAGACAATTTCGCTTCCAAATAGGAAACATCCTGCACAAAACGTGAAATCACAAAGCCAACATTACGGCTCCGAAAAACAAACCTTTCGCAAACTTTTCGAACGGAATTCTCACAAATTTTACATTTAACGTCCGACAACTAAAACTATCCGGTCCCGAGAGGCTAAAAAAGGTTCGCCTAACCAAACAGCGACCCTTATAAAATACCCCCCCAACTGCCGAAAAACCGCCCAAAAAGACAGTAAAACTAAAGGAATTAGGACCCCCGAACTACTTTTCAAAACACTTTTGAGCCCCCCCTCGCACTAAAATATATGAATCCCAATTTATATTTTCGTACCCGAGCGGACAGAGACGAATTGAGAGAGAATCACGGTAATTTAATTTCGGATATCGTGATAAAGAACAGTTGCTTTTTAATATTAAAACAAATTGACGTTATGGTAAAATCTATCACTGATCTTTTTCGAATTATTCGTGTTGGAAATTTACAAAAATGTAAGTTTAGTTACACTTAGGAAATGGGATTTGAAGAAACAAATATGATGTAATGATAATTAATAATTACATGCATAATTGCTGTCCGGGTTCAATTCCAGGCTGTGGTTGAAATCAGAACAATGAAATACATATCATTAGGTCCAGAATAGCAATCTGTAAAGAAGCAAGGCAAGAGAAAATTACACGCTACTTGTTTTTTCGTCCATCTTCCTGATTCCCGCCCTGTGCAACTACTAATGAAAACCTTTTTAGTCCGCATCCGAAATTCCCATCGACTACGTTTCCATACTAATGCTCTTTGCGTTACTGATGAGGGCTGAACGATAACGCGCGCGTTTGCGTCGCGCTATTTTTAAAAGAAAATGTGTTTCGAACTGGCCATTTTCGAATGCTGAATGAAAAAAGCGCAGAGAGGTTAGTTTGAAAAAATATGACGTTTTTACTGGCCTTTGTAAGAAGGTAGAATGAAAACGCGCGCATATAATTATGTGCTACATGTACTGGCCACTTTTAAAAGACAATGCTTTTAATTTTAAATACATTTTGAATAACAATACCTAAAGGCATACGTCATGCGACTTTTTAATCGCGCGCTATTGTTCTCTGGGCGGACGACAATCGAACTTTTCTCTCTATCCGAAGAGAGTGACAGGTTGTCAGCCCGTCCGTAAAATTGCAATACACCAACTCTCAAATTCCATAGTCGCTTCTTACGACACCCACGCGAAAGATAAGGGGCGTACTATTCTAAGCCGACACTACACGACACCTTTGATAAGTACGGATAAAAAAATGGACTATCGAGAGTCTTGAACATATTATTATTATTTTGTCACATATCCGTTATAGTATAATTTCTCACGACTTCTTAACTAAAAACCGGCATTATAAAAGAAAGTCTTAAGAAAACCGGTTATCTGGTCAGCCCTTGACCAAAACCCTTTTGTACAAAATAGTGATGTCCCATAGTAAGAACATTATGATGTCCGTTCCCACGGTGACCATTGTCCAGTGTCGTCAGATTTGTCAGTTAGGGTGAAAACTTGTTCCTAATTTGAATTTCGGAAAGAAGGAATGTCTTGGTAAGAATGGCCTTTTCTTCGGAGCAACTTTGGAGCTAAACCAAATTTTAAAAAATGCAATGATTATACGGGTATTCAAATACTGTGCATTTTGCAAGTTCTTTCCTATTTTTGTCACTAATATAAAAAAATATATATACAGCCATCTTACATTCTCGTATTATTGCATTTATAAAATAGCAGGTTCCTTTAAAAGGGGGAAAATACAGTTGCTACACACACACTCGTTACAGTAAATTACACTTAATGAAATCTTTACAGTGCCACCCCAAAATCACATCAAAATACTCCACCACTCCGCCAAAAAACTGTCGCGAGGGGAAACCGGGGAGAAGTAAACTCTTAATTAAAATGTCACTCTTACTTCCTCCTAAGAAAACACCCCCTAGGGGAAGTCTACCCCGAGCGGTAATTGTAGGATATGAATACGAGTAATTTCTATAGCACTATATATTGGGATAAGAAAACCTAAACAGGGTGTTATTTTGGAACAGTTGAAAAAATAAGCAAGGCTTTTTTCAGAGTTTTTCTACAATTTAAAAGTTACACTACTACAGCCACAATTGTGTACTATCATACTCACCACGCTTGGCAAGCAAAATGCCCAGCACAGTGAGAGATATTTCATTTACAGGGAACGCTGATGCCCTTTCCCTGGATGAATATTCCTTAGTCGGTTTTTATGACACCCATGAGAAGAAAGCCAGCGTCACACGGCAAACCACAGTATTAATTTGCCAAATAGTTAAACCACAATTCAGGCAGAACCTGACGGCTTAACCATCTGATAGTCCATAAGAAGAATGGAACCAAGCTTCTGATAGTTTGTTGAATCGTCAGTCCCGGTTGCTCCCACAAATGGCGGTTATCATTTTATCCATGTCAGATCCATACCTACTAATAGATGGTCGAAAACCTCTGATACTACTCTACACTCTCTACTCTAGTTTCATTAAGATGCGTGTCGACTCCCAACACTAGAAGTAGATTTGAAGAACGAGAAGAAAATTGTGTTACTTGTACTGGGTGTAAGGGACGGTGTACCGAAAACTTTGCAGACATGGTCGGTCAGACCATAACACTGGACAACTTTTACTATGGGCTTTTGTTGGGAAACGGATTATTCTCGTCCCTACATAGCTTGAAATGAAAATGTTATTCAGTATGTTCTAATCATGCCTGTAATCTTTTACGCCCCGTAGGTATAATGTACACATTTTTTGAACTTATGCCTTTGACTCTGTATAGTAATATTGAGATAAGAGCACATTTTCTCGTGTGCCGTTTGGCCATATATTGTTCGGTTGTTTCGTATAATTGCCGCATACATAATGTTATGTTCATTGTTATAGTGAGTGTAGCAGCAATATCTACTAAAATTATATCAGTTTTAAGCAATTTACAGAAAGAGATGCATTTCTTTGCTTAAAATAATCTGCCTACGAAAATAGCGTTTTTGTTTAAACTTGTTGTACCTAAGAAATTTCTAGTAGTATTGTTTAGTAGTGCTTCGGACTCTACCCAATTTATACTACTTCGTGATATGTGAAATGTAGCACAGAACAAGACCACAAGTGAGCCTAAATTCAATCTATTTTTCATAACGATTTGCAAATAAACCAATTTTCCTTAAACTACCCTACGCAAGTAAATCGAGAAAAAACTAAAATGAAAATGATATCTTAATTTTTTTTTGTCTGCTTATCTCCTAAGGACACCTTAAGACGAACTTGAATTCGGTCTACAATTTCGTAGGTATTACAATACTTGGGTAGGCAAGGCACACCTGTGACGAGGCAACGAGAAAATTTCATGCGCAAACTTACTTGTAATTAACAAAATACATTCAGAACTTGTAACTAGATTTAAATAGTAACGCCGGTGGTGCGAGCACCCGAGGGGTGGGGCGCTCGATGAGTTTTGTGTCGATAGTGGCACCATTTGAAGAATTCGTGATTGTTTATCACTAACACGACGTGTGTGGTACCAGCCACCTACTTCTGCCTGTAAAGCTTCAGAGAGAGTAGTCATAAAGCTATTTCTGTGTCTTACTCGTAACAATTAGAAATCCTAGCGTCACGTAGGCTTAATTTTCAAAGAATGCTCTAATTTTGTGTTGTTTTTGGGTCGACCGGTGCCGGCATCAAATAACATCAACCCGTTTCTACCCATGATTGTCATAAATATGGTGAATCCAAAGAGTAGGCAGCCTGGAATTTTACTTACGCCATTGTTCGCCAATCCGCCTAGCATAGGGAATATGGAAAACCTATCGATACAGATAGGTCCCTGTACTTCATTGGTCGATGGGTTTTGCCGACTATTCAAATGACTTCAAAAGTATACGACAAAGTGGTTCATCAATCAAAAACGGAAGATGCATTTTTGCACACATTGCATTTTTGTCCATGTTTAAATTGATTCGCGTACTCAAATAAATTTCGCGCAGCATTTTTGACTCAATAAGCACTTTAAAACTATCGACAAATCCCTAGCAAACCGTACAGCCCCAGCCCTAGTTCCATACAAAGAGACACTAAGAAATTATGTATTCCCCTTTGCGCAGTTTCGGCACAACTTTATTGAATTTGTTCCGAGGATGTGTTCGCTGTTCAGCCCGGTCCTACTTAGGTGCAGCACATTTGTCTTGAAACCTGAGCGGAATGGCATCCCGACTAATTTTCCCGCCATTGTAAGTGCGCCGCCATCTTGGGATCGAGTTTGAGTCCTGCGTTTGAATCTCGAATGGAGTGCCCAAACAATATAAGGGGTACAAAGGAACACAGGTACCGAAAACTTTGCTGACATGATTAGACCATGAAACTAAACAACTTTTTCTACATAAGTTGTTACAGTAAATAACATCGGCCTCCCATACAAAAATCAGATGAGTGATTATAAATAAAACTTGAACAAAATATCCTTATCTTAGGCTATAATTATAGTAAAAGTTCTTGGTTCAATCACATATAAACATAATTACACGAACTCGAATTTTCGCACTGCATTTTTTACTCAATAAGTAAGTACTACTATCGATAAATCCCTAACAAACCGAACAGCCCCAGCCCTAGTTCCATACAAAGAGACACTAAGAAATTATGTATTCCCCTTTGCGCAGTTTCGGCACAACTTTATTGAATTTGTTCCGAGGAGGTGTTCGCCGTTCAGCCCGGTCCTACTTAGGTGCAGCACTTTTGTCTTGAAACCTGAGCGGAATGACATCCCGACTAATTTTCCCGCCATTGTATTATGTTATATTGTAAAAGTTCTTCAGTTACATGTTTATCCGTTATATATACCTATATACGTTCTATAGATAACATTCTTTCACAAACTCAAATCAGTTTCGCGCTGCATTTTTAACTATGTAAGCACTTTAAAACTATCGACAAAATCCCTAACAAACCGCACAGCCCCAGCCCTAGTTCCATACAAAGAGACACTAAGAAATTATGTATTCCCCTTTGCGCAGTTTCGGCACAACTTTATTGAATTTGTTCCGAGGAGGTGTTCACTGTTCAGCCCGGTCCTACTTAGGTGCAGCACTTTTGTCTTGAAACCTGAGCGGAATGGCATCCCGACTAATTTTCCCGCCATTGTAAGTGCGCCGCCATCTTGGGATCGAGTTTGAGTCCTGCGTTTGAATCTCGAATGGAGTGCAAAAAGCAAAATTAACACGGTACGGTTTTTTAAAGATTTATTTTTATGTCATTAAAAACTAATATAATTTTAAGATCTATGTACCTACACAAGAAAAGCAATAAACATATTGAGTACCTATTGAGTATTGATGTGTTAGTAGTAGGTACTTATTTAAAAATAATAATAACTGGAAGATAATCAGTCTCTCTAAAACGTCCTTACGAATGATAGGTACCTAAGTATATTTTCGCCACTGCCAATGCAACGCAACGCCATCTAAGTATATAGCAATAATTAATCAGAGATACATTAATTTTGAAAGAGTAACTTTTTTAATGACTTGTACCTAAGTTGTTTTATTGTAGGTATCTGCAGACCATGTCTATTAGAGAAATTTAAAATCGTTTCACAAAATCTTTCAAGCACTGACGCTTCCGCCATATTGTATTTAATTCTGAGCAAGGCGCATTGCTTTAATTTTCAAATTCAGAAACTTGGAACGCGGTGTTCCACGTTTAAATTCAAGTTTGAATCGAGCGCGTTCCATATTCGAGGCACGAGTTTTCATATCACGCTTCCTAAGCCATTCCCACCCGTTAAATTGACTTAGCACTTGGTTTAAAAAATAATTATTCATTACCTTATAATAGTGAGTATAAAAATGTTAGGAAATTCATAACATTACAATACAGTAGGTATTAGGTACAGACAATTCGCATCAGCTATAAAATAACAAGAATATGAATTTCAGAAAAAATATATTATATACTTGAAAAAATATAATAATATTGAATGCATATTTGCATAACCCTATTCCTTTTACTATTTCAATTAAAAACTCAACTTAAAACCAGCCAGCGCAGCAAAAAGAAAACAAAGCCCCGCCAGCGAGCGTTTTATTTTAAACATAGAACGCGAAAGCAATCCCGACAGTTCCTATTTCAAACGTTTCCCGGATCCCCGGTTCCTTGCAGAGAGAAGTAAACAAAATTTCTGCAAGGATATGAGGGCCCCTCCCCCTCCCACCGGGGGGGTCTAGGGAGACTAGTTAAGGTTTTTTGCCTGTGTACGTTTCGCTAACGTTATAACTCCATACTTACCATTGTAAGGAGACCTCTCTTTGTAGTGGAGCGAGCAACTTGGTGTGTAATTAGTGCACTCGCGTAATGAATTGGACTGAGTTATATCTTCACCTCACCTGGGAGGTTTTTCAGTTATTGTTCGAAATACGAGGTGTGGTGTCAGGTGTGCTGAACATTTGTTACTTCAAAATAGAGCTTTCTTTTAAACGGCGTTGAGGCTGTCATACCTAGGTACCGATTACTTTGTCACAAATGGTTTCCTATTTACTGCAAGTTTATATGCCTTTACTGCAAGTTTACTTGCCTCAGACACTGAATAAATCGTCTGTCACAGACGTATGAGGCCAATGATGATATGCCTTTAATCTACAATGAGCGTGAGTGCAAACAAAAACCTTAGAACCGTCTTACAATACCTACTACCAACATTAAGAAAACTATCCAGCAGTTCAAAAACTCAAGTGTCCCGGTTCAACCAAAAGTGGTCCTAAAGTGGGTGATTTTTATACGTGTGAGTGTAGGGGGGGACCTTTTTAGCGATGAGGGTAAAATTAAATAGTGGAATAAAATAATAATTTTATAGTTGAGCAAAAACTTTTGGGTTTCGTTTTACACATTACATACCATTTGTGAGGCAAGCGTGGGTAGATATTCTGTGGGCATGACAGGGAATGTTCGTAATAAGTACAAAGGTTTGTAAGCAATAGGTAAGACAAAAGAATTAAATTTCTTTGCACACACACAACACAAATTAATTTCATGACTTCAACAATTAGGCTATAAATTAATTAAATTCCAAAAAAATGGGGGTAGTTTTTGATTTATCGGAGTTTTTCATTTATAGAGTTCGCTTACTTGGAAAATTAAATAGGTAATTCAATAAATTTGCAAATATATCTACATATTAACAACCAAAATTAAGGAATTATATAGGTAATCAAAGAATTTAGAATACTAAAGATAGCCCTACTCGCTACCTATATAAAACATGCGAGAAAATGTGAAATAATCTGAGTGGCACACAACTAAAACTTACCTTAAAAACAACCAAGGAGATCAAAACTAATATACATCGGAATTCGACAAAAACCTATTTCAAACATCAGAAACAACACATAACCGTTCGAAAATCGAACCGCACTATTTAAAACTACGCGCAAAAATCAATCCGTTGGCAAAGTAGGTAAGTCCACCCCTTTTTTCACCCTAAGAATTACTTAAAGGCGGGCCTCGGGGGTCGGACTGGGGTGGAATGGGAGTTTTTTACCCCTTTGAAGAATTGCCCCAAGGCGCGGGGTGTAGGGGGCAGTGCGCTAGTGTGAGTGTAGTTAAAGTATTATTAAACGAATAGAAAAGGGTAAGGTTTTTGAGCAGACCCGCCTCGGTCGATACGCTGGCGGCATAGTGCTATGTTTTCTTTGCTCGTTGAAGAATTCTGGAAGGATTTTAATGGGAATATTTTAACTGAGTAATAAAACACGTTGAAACTGAAATATTAATAAGTAAATTTTTGGCGGGCACTCAAATGTTATTAACAGGAGACTTTTGTTCTGAAGTTTTGTATTCAGCTCTAAAATGAATTACCTATAAATGTTGGTATTTTTTGGTGAAATTACGTACTAAATTTGACGTGCCTATAGGTAAGAGTAAGAACAAGGTATCTTAAAGTGCAGCCAAACCAAAAAAGAAAGAAGACACGTTGTCATAACAAATAATAAAATAGAATAAAAAGTAGGTTGGTAAGTAAGTACTTAATGAATAATAAGTAGGTACCTAAAACAATATTAATAACGAAATAATTGCTACATAGCACATCTTATACCTACATACATTTTTTTCACTTTTATTGAGACTATAAAATAGATAATACAAACATGTTTGTCATTATAATTTTGACATACTACACGTTTGTGGTATCTTATAAAATAAGTCAAAATCACTAGGTATATCTACCTAAAATGGTATCTAATTTCACTTACGCACGTGTTTCCGAACATAAACAGTGCCTATCGAAGCCCCTCTTTTACTCCACCCTTAAAGAATAATCCCATCTTACCCCGCGCGCAAATATAAACGAAGGCACGGAGCAAAGATCAACCCCTTTTTTACCCCCTAAATAATGCATCTCGAGTAGGGGAGGCGGGGGACAATCAGATGTAGACGCGGAAAAGATACGCAAACGGAACGAAGGAGAGTTTTCTGCGTTTGTTTTATTTACAGGGTGGTAAAATATTGTTGATTTTGAATTTGTTGATATGTAAGTATAAGAGTTAGTATTTATTTATTTTACTTTCGTGGTCTAGTCTAGCATTGTTAAGATATTTGATTGATATGATTGCAATATGTGTAGTTCTTATTTTTTATATTAGATAGGTACTTTCTTCCTCTGTTTATTTTTTTCGAAAACTGTAGGAAGCTCCAAATTGTCTTTCGCCAAAAAACCCTATAAATTCTTCTAATACTTAGATGACTGATCTTTTAGATTCGTATTCACTAGATAATACAATAAAATAATCTTGAAATTGCAAAACAAAGTTTTGCTTTTTCTATTTAGTAAGTACAAATCAACGCGTAAAACTGCCACCACAATTAAACTAAACCCGAAAATTTTGAACAACATAAATTCTCACCCTATATAAACATTTCCACCCTAAAATCTTCGCGTCTCATTACTCGCGGGGGGGTAGAAAAGGGGATAGGGGGGCATCGCGGGGAGAGGGGAATCTTCGTTCAAATCTCTGACATTTTATCTAAATGGGCCTCGGAATGGGTCTCGTTTCTACTAATGACCCCGAAGAAACAGTAAGATGTGTTACTGTGAGTTACTGCCGACTTAATGCTATGTAAATATACAAATAGAATTATACGTCTGTCTATGTGGGTGTAGTGCCACAGATTAATTTTTGGTGGCTTTGTTTCGGTGACAAAAGACAAGTAATTGAAGATTTAACGCAATGTTGCATTTAATTTATATGATTGAATGAATTTGACATTCTCACAATTCATTTCGAATTCCGATTCAAAATATTATTATGAAGTTATTGTGAATTATTCGCAACAATTATCGTAGGCAGTAGTTTCAATTAAAATAAAACATACGAATGGAGAAACCAAAAATGCATACAATGGCACGACGTGTGAATGCTTTGACTGCACAAAGAGACAAAATTAATTACATGCATTCATTGGGTGTTTCCGATTCTTCAATATTTTCATTTAAAAACAACGTAAGTTAAGTATCAGGTAGGTATTTTGTTAAAAATTGTTGATGATATGAACTTCTCAATTATCCTCGAAAGGCTCAATTGAGGTATAAATTACTTAAAACCTTCCCAACAGTTATTAAAAAAATCAACATCTATTCAAACAAGACGGGACACAAACATTCCCGTACCTACTCTAACGTTTTCCGTCAAAACGATTAAAACTAAATCGAATCGATTCGATATCCGTAAACGAAATCGATACAATTTCATTAGGACTGGCACGCGAGAATAACCATTCAGCCTTCGAAATTTAAATTCAACGGAAATTTTGCTAGGAACACGGCAATCTGGTGCTCCAGCAATTTAGTTCTAACTGAGTCATTTGGCGCGAGCGTCTTCGAGGGGGAGAGGGGGGGCAGATGATTTGTAATTTGTTTTCTGTAGCTGTTGGCTTACGGGCGGCAAGGTGGATGTGGAGGTAAGTGAAAACTGTGATGCCTTGGCGATATAAAAATATTCAAGGTAGCAACATAATAATGCAAGTATATACCTAACTTGACTTCTAGACAATTTCAATTAACGAGTTTTCAGCCACGCATAGTCGGTTATAGCACACTAAGGCACCAGCGGCACATGAAAGAAGAAGAAATGTTGCGCTGACCCCAAATAAATTGGGATAAGGGCAGGCAGATGATGATGAATCTGATGGGTACCAAGTCGAAAACTATACGGGTAGTTTTTGAAAACTCTCTTCTACTCAATAAAGTTAACTCAAATAAACTATAGTGCTGGAGAAAAAATTACTCAGTTCTTTTGGAGAGCCTGTAGTAACTAACCATGGTTTTAAATCCAAATCCAAACATTTACTTAGAATTTTCACGGGTCTATGCCCCTTTTCAAAAATTCATCTTATATACCTATTACGCAAGATAAGATTATGTTTATCTAGAAATAAAATAGGTACTAAAAGATAAAAGTACTGAATTAAGTATCCAAAAAGTATCACCTCCCTAGAAACGTAGTTCACTTGTGCTATCGCACTCAAACGATTTTACCAACGCAAATTATCCAAATTTTTAACGCGTAGTAATTTGACGCCTTTTCTTAAAGACAAATTCTTGATTTAAAAAAAGTTTTTATTTTCCCCGTTCTTCCCGCGAGCCTCTATCAAATGACACCTCTTCGACGAAGTGCAAGCCATTTTGTTTTATCTCGATAATTAAAAATAAACATACCTATTCAACTTTTAACCCGTTTTCTTTTCCCCGTCTCCACGCTTGCCTCGCTGACTGATTTCTCCTCCTTCAAAACATGCAAGCAGTTTCATAATATTTCCTCGTAATTAAAAAAAAAGTGTTTTATCACCGCTTTTTCATTTGCCCCGGTCTCCTCGCGAGCCAGGCTGCCAGGTTTTTCGTTTTCGTATTTAAAAATAATCTTTCTTTTTCATCAACGACATTTTTTTTGCACCGCTCTTCTCGCGGACTTTGCCGACTTATGTCACTAGCTCGAAAAAAGCTTAGCCAGATTGTTACCCTTTCCATCATTTTAAAATAAACTTTATACATTATGAAACCGTTTTCACTTGCCCCGGTTTCCCCGCGCGCCTGGCTGACTGATGCCACCGCCTCGAGAAAATGCAAGCCGTTTCATTACGTTTTCTCGTTTAGCGCGCCACGATTTATGGGCACACCTCTTGTAGTGTAGTGTAGCCTACACGCCTCACCTCGCCTCGGATAGGCGATTACCGGTGATGCGGCGGTCTTAAGATAGGTTAAGATGTGATCGTCGGCTGGAATGGTTTCTTATTATTTCGTTTTTACGTGTGATGCTTGCTTATACCCCATTTCTTTCCCGAAGGTGACGTAGAGGCGACTAAGGAGACTCGAGGGTTTCATGCGTAGGTATTAATGACGACAGACTGAAAACCTGTCTTTGCAGAGATACTTATTTCTGAAACAATTACCACTAAGTCTTTTTTCCTTTCTTGATACCTCTTTGTGTATAGAACTCCCAGCTTTGAAAATTGGCTTATTGGAATGCCACTAAGGTTTACAGTTACCATATCAGAAAATAGAGTCTAAAACTCAAGCATAAAATATGTTACTTACCGTTATGTAATATTTCTGTATTGCAAGCTCCGTTTTCATGTCTCCCTTTATGAGCTCTTGGACCCATTGTTCCTCTCTTGTGGGACACCGAGTTGACCAACGACCCGATGAAGCCTGGTGTCGGAGTGGCCATACAATCGTTTTAGATATAATTAAGAATAAGAATAAGAATTGGCTGTAGTTTGTTTACACGAATGTACTTGACTGGATACAGCTTTTCTTTGAACTTCCATAGCTTTTAGCAAATAATTATTTACAAAAGGGGTATTTATAGATCTGTCAATACCTTGAAGGGGGTACCCACTTCGAGTTATAGAAATAATTACTGATAACAAAGAATACTTAGAGCTGATACAAATATAGAAAATTTTAGTATCTAATCTAACACTATTAACGTCCAACGTCCAATAATCTTAAAGGCTAAAATTTAGCACGCATAACTCACTTTTCTTTTCAAAAACACAAGCACAAATTGATTTCTTAACACTTCAACTGCCTATCCAAGAATGACGTCCGAAGTGTCCGAACGAAATATTGTGCACTTTGCAGACAAAAAAAAAAACAGGTTTTGATGACCCTAAGAATGTGTTCTTATAGCAAACAAGTTGACCGTTCCAAAGTAGGGTGAACGGTGGTCAAGGAAATATTTATGAGAAAGAAGGGTTAGGGAAAACCTGTTTGAAGTTTCTTGAGAAAATAGTTTCTTTTTACAAAAATCCATTACTCAATCATCAAAGGAGATAATCACATAAAAATTTGGCATAGTAGTGTGTCAAACTTCTGCGGAATCTTTACAATACCAATTACTTTTACCATTATCAATAATGAAATCTTTGCTTTATTTCTTTCCTCTATTTTAACTAGTTCACTGAAACAAAATGTATGTTTATAGTTTTGGAAATAGTTATTATGTTAATGTCGTTATTCCATCCAAAGCGTATGGGTAAATCAAGAATCTAACTATTGTCTGTACCACAGTATTGAACGTTCTTTACGTCTGGGCACCAAGTCGACGAATAACCTGAGAACCCTGGCGAAGAGTGTTGATATTAGAAGTGTATTCACAAAGCAGGTGATGACAATAGTGGACAACAACCGGACAACGGTCACCGTGGGAACGAGGGCACGGCGAGCAAAGAGTTAATCTTGTAGTTTCTTCAAAGATTCGTTCGATCATGACTTTTGTTTTTACAAAATCTTCTATTTATAAAAAAAACCTGGATTGCAGGTATGGGCTAATGTTAAATTAGCTTTAGTTTCATGTACTTATTTATTGATTTTTCAGTTATGTCTATTGCTACATGTTAGTTTGTAAACTCCTAAAATGAAGGTATTTTTGTTACATCCTTATCAGAAAAGAATAACGTTATAGTCTATAAGAACACTTCGTCCCTTTCAAAACGTAAGGACGTAACTTGATTTTTTACGTAAATGAGTTAAATACACTAAAAGATTCAGAATTTTTCGTAGTATTTTTCACGCTTATAGATGTATCTCTAAGTACCTTAGTTTCCAAAATAAGGTAAGTCGTAACTTATTTCACAACATATTGCTTTATAACGTAGGGATGTAAGTTAACTTACCCCTTTACGTCGCAAAATTTTCATTTTATTTTTAGTTGATAACTTAAGTTACGTCTGTACCTATGAGAAAATAGACAACTACAATCTTACTCTTACACTATTGTCTCGGAAGAAATAGGCGGAATTTCGAGAGATGGCACTAATATGATACAAATACAATACAAAAGAAAACAAACTAGCCGAAAATATTAAAGGAATTACGCAATTCAGGAGCATCATACTTAAGCAAGATAACAAAAATACTTGTTCCTCCACTTGTCATGGGGCCCACGTGCGAAAGTAAGTTTTGAATGAAATAAAAAAAAATTGCCACAAAATTAATGAAGACGCCAGATTTGACACGTTTACAGACTTTTGGTCGTACTGCGAGTTAGAAAAACAATTTGTAGCAAGATACGTAAAACGTCTCAAGAAACAGAGCACTATTGACTTTGAGTTTCGACGTGAAAATACTTTACAGTATTTCTTACCGAATCCCGAGGGAAGGGAACCTTTACAAGTTTTTAAAAATCATTTATGATTACATTTTTTATCAGTGATAAGATGATCCAAACATCGCTTAAAAAATTACAGTCTACAGAAGTCTTAGCATAATATTGTATCTGCAGCCACCAAAATTATCTATAGATAAAATACGATGACCTTATATCACTGTGTCAAGGTAGTACCCCTGTAACAAGAAAAGAAGAATACGTACAGTTTTATAAAACTTTTCCACATAACTAAAATGAATTACTTGAAGAACAGTCCTTACCTAAATACTTTGTTAACTATGAATAATTTAATTACCTATAATACTCATGCATGATGAATATGAAGAGTTATAATAAACTAGCGGCCCGTCCAGCGGTTTACCCGCTGCTATTTACCTGTTTTCCCGAAGAAATTGGGTCTTTGCTCGCAGTAAAAAGTCGATTACTCCTTTACTCCGTTCCAGCAGAAGTGACTCATCAGGACCATGTGCCAGCAAAAGCGGCCCGTCATGCTGATCAACTTTTAATTTGATGCCGATACCGTATCTCCTATAGTTTAGATGGGATGCTGGTGTTCTGCTTTAGGTCCTCAAGACCCTCGATGACCATATACCAGCAAAAGCAGCCTGTCATGCTATGCAACTTTTGCTATGAAGCCATTTTCGTATCTCTTATTTATAGTTTAACTGTTCCTAGTGCCCTCAATCAGGTTTTTCAGATCCTCAAGTGCTGAAAAAAAGTAGTCCAAGTCCGTTTTTAATATACCAGCAATATCAGTGCCAAATTTCACGAAGATCGCTGAATCGGTTTGGGTAATTTGGGTATTATCCGCTATATTTCCTGCTTTTCCTGCTTTTAACAGTTTTCCCGTGGGAATGAGGAATATTCCGGTCGTAAAAAGTAGTCTATGTTGCTCAGGAATGTCGTAGCTTTCTAACGATGAAAGAATTTTGGAAATCGTCTAGTAGTCTTGGAGTTTATCGATTATATACAAACAAACAAAAAAACAAAAACAAATCTTTCCTTTTTATTATATTATTTATAATAAATAACTGTTTTTCTGATCAGATTTTATTTTTATAACGTAAGCCGTAAATTAGATCCAACAAAAAATTTGCAAAAGGTTTCAAAACGAACTGACGTAACTATTGATTTAAGCAGGTGTAACTTAAACTATTTTGAATATTTCTTTTTGCATAAAGACGTAAGTCGAATATTAATTATTTTAAAAAAAACCTGTAACTTTTTTCGTAATTTGTAAGTATATTCTTAATTTTAGCCATTTGACGCCTTCACATAAAAAAAATTGCGTTCGTAAATGTAAACACAAATTTATGACACAATTTTAAACTTTTTGCCAACTTTCAATCGCCTCTCCTGTAAAATTAAGTTTTTCAAGTTACGTCCATACGACTTTTAGGGGACGACTTGCTGTAGTCGTAGCAGCAAAACGTTGTATAATAAATAAACACCAACCTGGGCTTTACAAATGATTATTTAATTTATAATAGCATGGCAAGTGCTGATAGATGTCGTTGTTTTGTAATGAATTATTTATAAACGCCAGGGTACCCGTAGTATTTGTTGCACAACGTTTTACGACTTTGACTGCAGCGACTGATCTTATAGACTAAAAATGGCAAGCCCGCTTTGGACCACGATAGTCATAAGTAGTGTGAAATGTTAAAGTTATTAAACGGTATTCGTGTAGCAATATGGGCCGTTGCCGAGTGGTAGCGGCTAACAATTCTACCACCCCTATTCTACTTCGGGTGTTTCGTAAAAGGCGACGTAGAGTTTTGACTATATTTCTACAGTATCTGCCGACTACGGTCAACCGTATGGTTGCGGTGATACCACCCACGACAGCATTCCCAAGAAGGTTTGACGTCAGGCAGGCGGCCGGTAGTTAAATTAAGCCAAATCCATTTGCAACATGATTTTGTGTTCAACAAAACACAAAATCATTTTTCTCATGATAATTCGTTTATCAAAACTGTATATTCCGGTAATCTCACAAAATTACTCAAAAAAAAGCACCAGCAGATAGGTATAAAAATAACTAGATATATTTTGATTGTTATGGCAAACATCTTTGACGACAAGTAGGGTGACAACAATGGGGCCGGACACTGGTCACCGTGGGAACGAGGGCGCCGGCAACTGAAGGGTTAAAACACTTTCCTTAGATATGGATGTGCCGTGTGATGCCGTCACATCACCCCATATCTTTCCCGTAGGTGTCGTAAGAGGTGACTAAGGGATAAATTTAACAATCGCATTGCAACATCTTGCGTTGCGCTCACCAACCCGCCTGCCAAACGTGGTGAGTTTGGCAAATTCCCTTCTAATAGGGGAAGGCCCATGTTCAGCAGTGGACTTTATTGCGGCTGTTATGATGAAGGCATGGATTACCTTTGCCAATCGTAGACAGAATACAATGACATATTATCATCTTGACCAAAATCTTGACAGACCACATCCACCCGCTAGATCTTCTTTGATAAAAATAAGTACTTTATAAACAAAGCGCCACAGAAGAGTAGCATTTCTTATTTTTATAAGAAAGCTAATAATAAAAATAATTTCGTGTTAGAAAATTTATGCCTTAGTTTTTTACTCCTTCGATAAGACTAGATAGACCTCAGTATAAAATACGGCCGGTCAAATAGGTCATATTTGACAACTGTCAAACCCATTCTAGAAGACATGTCACCAAAGAAAAATAGACCTTGCACCATAGATTTTGAGAGCTATCAAATATGACCTGTTTAAACGGCCGCATTATAGGCAGTGTCGAATCTATACAGTTCAATTTAAACATCAAAAGGTCTAAGAAATATTTATGAGACAACTTATCATAGTGGTCAAGCAAGTTATTGACAATAGAAGACGCCAGTGGTCAATGGTCAGTGCGGGCATCTGTGGGAAAAGAAATGGCAAGGAAAGGGTTAAAACCTGTTCCTTTTAAACTTGAACATGAGAAAGTGTTCTTACGAATGGAAATATCCTTATCTTTTATAATGTGAAGTGAACAATTGGTAACTTGGCAATTCTTTTCATTTCTTCGGATTAATTCTTCAAAAAGTTAAAATACTTACTTCTCATTTCAAAATCGTTCTTTGGATGCAATCCTTAGTCGCCTTTTACGACACCCACGCATGGAAATGGGATGATGCTAATTAAAAACGGCATCGCGCATAAAATTCTTCAATTATTTAAAACTATTCCTTCGATAATTTAGAAAAATATGAATGCTATAGGTTTTATACAACCTCGTAGCATGATGCTACGGAATTGCTACGATAAAAATATTTGCTCAATTTTCATGTCTGAAAAAAGCAATGCTGCTTTTGCGTTTCATACGGATTACGGAAAGTTTGTATTCCACTAAAAACAGAAATTATGGTCGGAAATAAGAATTAGTATAAAAATGGCTGTCTTCTACTACACGGTTTTCTAAAAAAAATATCACTCAGCTTCTACTAGGATTCCATGTTTCGGGCTGTCGTAGATATTTTTTTATATCATTACTTACTATTTCTGGTGCTAGCTAGCTAAGCAAGTCAAGAAACACGCCTCAAACAAACACATCACGCCGCCCCCTGCAGGGCAAGAGCTGAACTAATTTCTTTATGGGAAGAAATCTGATAGAGATTAGAGACTCACTCACAAGTTTTATTTTTCTTCTTGGATAAATAATATGAAAACGTAATTCTTCTATGAAATTAATACTTGATAAGCATAAAGTCTACACCAATAAGAAAACAATTCAAATTAGATAATGAAACAATGAGAAAGCCGTAGCATTAACACCGCCATCTATATTTGAGTAGCGGAACTTTTCTTAACACGCCATCTATGTCACCTGACTAGAACTAACTTGTGGGCCACCATCTAGCGTCAAAGGGTAACGATAGTAAACCTTACTTGCAAGGGGTTGCACCCCGGTCCGCCACGGATGCCACAAGGAATCAAATCCACCTACACATTTAAGGGGCCAACTTAGACTGGTTTTCATACAAGTACAAAGAAAAAACAATATCAGTTGATCCCTTAAATTAATAGGTAGATTAAGCTGGCGATCTTAGATTGAATTTAAAATGTATGATTATCCTGTAGACCTTTAAGGCCTTACTACAAAAACCGGCCAAGAGCGTGTCAGACACGCCCACAAATAGGGTTTCGTAGTCAACGTTTAAATATCAGGTTTTTCAGCATCACAAACTTAATTTTGTTGCTGGTTTGTTAGCAGCATACCAACCGCAAATAGAAAAACTCATTTTTTTCTGAAACCTTTAAGGGTACAATATCCGTAATAGTTTTCATTGTAATTTCAGATTGTAAGCTATATTCCATATTTATTTCAAATTTTTAGCGTTTATACTTTAGAAGTTACAGATGGAACAAATTATGGGTCAAAAACGCCCTTTTTAAAAGCAAATATCTCGTGACAGAAATATTTTAGTGACTTTGTTTCAAAGAAACCTCACCTTAGTTTTAAAAGACCTAATCAACGATATCCTATTCAATATTACAGAAGAAAAAATTTGCCCCCCTTTCACTTGTATGGGAGGAGGTCAAAAAAACATTTCATATATTTTTTTCTTAACATTTCTATATTTGGGTCAACACGATCTATCTTCTCACCAAATTTCATGTCGATAGCTCTAAAACTGACGAAGATATGAGGGCGCGGCATACAGACAGACAGACAGACAGACAGACAGACAGACAGACAGACGGACAGACAGACAGGCAGACAGACAGACAGACAGTCAGACAGACTTGACGAAACTATATAAAAAAAATGTACAGGATGTAAAAAATCAACTGCAAATATTGAATGGGTGAATCAGCTTATATGATACTCAACATGTTCCTTGGGAAAAGTTGTTGAGTTTCATGGGCTAATTCACCTCTTAAAATATTTGCCGTTGATTTTTTAAATCCTGTATTGCACACATGATAGGTTCAAATACGGGGTGTATGGGAAAACTCTCCGAATACTGATAGGGTGCAATCAGACCATGAAACTGAACAACTTCCCATTGAAAAATATTTAAGTAGGTAGACCTAAAAATAATTTTGACCTCCCATACAAAATTACGATCAGTTGACTGCATTTGCTAGGTATAGGAAGTCAAAAAATGTTTTAAGTTCCTAAAATATTTTCTTATGGTAAGTGGTTTAGTTTTATCATCTGAATGCACCCTATCAGATATCGGAGAGCTGTCCCTTACACTATGATTTGTTTTTATACCTAATTTGAGAAAAGTTTTCCACGTCGTTTCCGTCTGTTATTTCCAATAAGATAAATTAATTAGGATATATTCTACTAAGTTCTAATTCAACAAACCCTTTTTTCGCACTTTTCTTTAAGGGTATTAATACGTACGACAATATAAAAATATAACAAGAGAAGAAATAAAAATCAATTTTCTTACCCATACCCAGTATAATTACAAATACAGAGTTATTTCTATCTTGTGTAATATAAACGGTGTCAATCGTGTATCTGTCGCATGGAGTGTAACAGACTGACCGGGCGCTGACCTCACAGAAATCCGTGGAGACTTCAATAATGCTACAAATATTTAATTCGTGCTAGCCCAGCAACTCGCTACTTGACTGGGTTGTATATAAAATATAAAAGTTATATGGTTTAAAGTATTGTCAAAAAACACAACAGGATTCAGTCATGTTTTTTCGTAATATTAAAAGTTCGAATTATTAACAACAAAAATTATTGAAATGTTACTGTTTTGACTCAATCCAAAATATTGAATTATAACGTCATAATTCAGTAATTTCATAAAAAATATCGTTTTCGGTCATCTTAAAAAGTAGCAGCTCATTAAACCTGTCAGTCAGCGAAAGGGAATTAAGATGGGGCGATTCCTGTGCAAAAGTTCCATGAAGGAGACAAAAATCTCGATGGGAAGTTCCGTGTTAATGTAACCATTTTTGCTACATACTAAAAATGATTTTTTTTATTTATCAGACTTCCTTTTCAAAGCCACTCCGCCATTTTACAAAACATTTCATCTCTGCCGTCATATTTTATAAGTAGCTATTGTTTAAAAAAACATGGCATTCAATCTGCATTGTAATAAATATCTTTAGTACCTTATTTTATAGTAGGTAGATTCTTTGCTACACACGAAATCAAATCATGAAATTATACTACCATGTTAAAGTTGTCTTTACTATAACTTTCACCCATTATGTAAAATGATCTTCTTCTTCACTCTTTGACTTAGGGTGGACTTAAAATCAGCCATGCTGTGTCCACACCTTTCTTCCACTAATGTACCTAACAGATATCAAATTCCTTTGTAAAACTGCCTAATGTTAAAATGTACTTACGATATTATTGTAATTTGTGATACCAATTTTGTGGAAATAAATGGATTGTATTTGTATTTGTATTTTTGCACACCCCTTTAAGTATGGATTCTTTCCATGACTGTACAATATCGATTTCCTTGTATGTATTTATTTACAAAATAATTATGAAAATGCTGCAAAAACTCTCAAACAGTTTGAGAAAACCAGATTGATGTGATTACTGAGGTATTAAGATAATTACCTCACTTAGACACTGAATAATACCAAAGTATACAAAATATACCTCTAGATACTCGGTACTTACTTTGATGCAGCTCTAAACTTTTGAAGTTCTGAGTTAAAAATGTTTATATTTTGTCGTCAAAATAAATAAAATATTCGAGCAGACGCGGCCTACACCCACTTCTACTAAGCTAAATTGATAAAACTTCAAATCCTGCGGCGAAGTCGTTAAAAAAGTTGCACTATTGTAGTTTTTAGGTAGCCCTGGTTTTGCTCAGTCTATTGTGTCGTCCAAATAAGTAAATATCAGGCAGAAGTGACTCTACGCTTGCCTGTGTCCGGTTCGGGTCAGAGGGAATGTGTCGCTGGGCTCACAACAAACACCTAATTACGATCATTGCCTCACTCAGCCACTGGTTTAGTTTACTTCTACTTCTAGGCCAAATTGATCCAGCTTCAAATCTTGCTGTGTTCCGTAAGTCATTAAAAAGTTGTACTATAAATGAGGCTTTTAGGTAGTCCTGAATTTGCTCAGTCCATTATGTCGTCCAAATAAGTAAAACTCTCAGGAAGAGGCGTCTCTACGCTTGCCTGTGTCCGGTCCGGGTCAGAGGGAATGTGTCGCTGGGCTCACAACAAACACCTAATAATGATCATTGCCTCACTCAGCCACTGGTTTATGTACACCCACTTCTTGACTAAATCTTTGATTTACTTATTGGATGTATCTTTGTCTTTACCAAGTAGTGCCGAATTTGAATAGCATCACCCCATATCTTAACCGTGGGTGTCATAAGAGTTTAATGTGTTTGATTTTGACAGTTGATGCGTATTGCTATTTTAGGCGACAGGCTATTTTAGGCCTGTCACTATGGTGATACACAGTCTTCTGAATGACAAACTTTATATGATCGTTGTCACAGCCGTTTAAGCTCTGCCTACCGCGCAAAGGATATAAGCGTAATAAATGTACCATGTAGGTATGTATGATTCCCTTTGCCACATATATTTTACATAATATGTCAACCCATTTTCCTCGGGGAAAGTTTTTAGATTCAAGAGTACTTGCCCTAAAAATATTTGCACTGAATTTAAATTACCTTGTGTTAAAGCAAGTTGTCTTGACATTGAATTGATGTTGATGGGCCGGTCATAATCAACTTTATGTGGTTTGTAAATGATTGCTACAGAGCTTATAAATATCCTGCTGTCAGTACAGGATAGCTTCCATTTCTATTCATGGGAGTAAAAAATTATGGATCTAGGAAGTAGGCATCTGCGTTTCTCGGAAATTATCTTCACCTAATACAAACTACGCTCGTCAAACCGTCTGCCAAGTCCCGCAATTACACTACAAAAGAGGGAGGCCTATGT
This sequence comes from Phthorimaea operculella, assembly GCA_024500475.1. Taxonomy (NCBI): domain Eukaryota; kingdom Metazoa; phylum Arthropoda; class Insecta; order Lepidoptera; family Gelechiidae; genus Phthorimaea; species Phthorimaea operculella. Next base: position 2,401,837 of record JANFCV010000051.1, on the reverse strand, counting down.
CCAGTAGTGGACTATTTTAATAACGCCGATGTTGTTTTACAAACTGTGTTTCATAGGCATGTTTTTAGCTCTAACTCCGCGATAACTAAAATGCCTAATATACCTACGGGGTGTAAGGGACAGTGCATTCAGTCAGACCACGAAACTGAACAACTTCCCATAAGAAAATATTTCAGACAACGTAAAAAATCTTTCGACTTACCATAGTAAATGCAGTCATCTGATCGTGATTTTGTACGGGAGGAGGATAAACAATTTCACGTCTCTTGCGAAAAAATTACGGGAAGTTGTTCAGTTTAATGGTCTAAACGCATCCTATCAGTATTCGGAGAGCAGTCCCTTATACCCTGTATTGTAGCTCGTAAGTATCTAGGCGAATTATGTTTATTTTTTCGTACCTACTTATACCTATACCTACCAAATAAAACGTTGAATTAAGATAAACGTATGTACCTAGGTATGTTTTAAAATATTTCGATAAATTGTAATCTAGCGAGATAGATGTAGAGTCATTAGAGTAAAAGTACGCAAACAGTAATTTTATTTTGTGTTTCTTTTTCGGGTCAATATCAAATAAATATCAATAAATGTTTTTACATTGTATTTTATTGCTTCTTATAATAGCATGGCTCCGTACACAGGAGTCAGTGGTAGTTAAGTGTATACGTTACATTTATACCTTTTAAGCGTTTTCAAAGAACATTCTAGTAAACTACCTAGTCAAGTAAAATCTACAGTATACCGGATGTAATATTAAAACTAAAAATGTCAAACCAAATTATAAATTCAGATTCCAGTAATCCTCACGGAACGCGGACATCTTGAAATTCTAATGACAAATTTCCCCGACCCCATTACTGAACTAAAACGAAACCAAACGAAAATCCAATAAGCGGGTACCCTCTTCCAAACTTCTTCCGAACTTGCGCCACTATTTCAACCTATCCAGGCCACGCCCCTTTAGCAAAACTAATCATGTATACGCGTCTCTTTCCAACCAATGACTCCGTCACCCGCAGAAACGAGATAGAAATAGACTTACCGCGTGCATTGTTATTATAGTTTTCACGCTCTGAGGCAAAAACGACGTAACTCACAGTTTGTGGGATTTTGAGATTGCGCTTTAATAGGATCTTTTAAGGACGAAACTAAAGGTGATCTAGACCAACATAGTGATGATTTAGAACAAACCCCAAGACGGAATAGAGCGAAATTTTTCCGCGAGCGAATCGCTAACGTAATGTGACGCCGTAAGAGCTATAGTGGCGCAAAAATAGCCAACTTAAGACGTTCTAGAAAAAAAATACGCGGTGACTAGTTATTCTCTATCGACGTCTTGCGCAAGATGGCGGCGAGAGGCGTTCGGAATTCAAATTTCTCGAAGGAATAGGTGTGTTTATTTTATACGGATATTATAGTTCCCCTCGCAACCGCTGCGGCGCTTTATCTCATTTCATACGGGAACAACTTTTGGACTGGTTAATGAGAATGTTTTTACTTTGTAGCGGAAAATTCACTTGCGTAGTTATTTCTAGGCCTTTTACGGTTACACAAATGTTGTTTTAGTCCGTCTGTCTAGTAGGTGTTAACAAAATTAGCATTTGAGTTTCCGCTTGACACTTTTAGGAATAACCACCATTAAATGTTACGTGTGAGCGAATATTTCAGTTCACTATTTAAATCGTATTGTATTTTTTCGTTTATCTAAAAAACCTGTTTACTTGATACAGATTTACAACTTTTGTGATAGGTATCCATTCCCATGACTTCTTTGACCTCAAGAATCCCCTTGGCCACTCCAATTTCACAAACTATTCTATAAATCGAGTACAAAATACGAATCAAAAACGATAAAAATCCAGTTTAGACTAGTTTTATCTGGTTTTGATTTTGGGTTTCTTGTGAGAATTTAGGGGGATGACACACTGGGCGACTTATGAACCTGTTACTACGAACAGGTATTTTTTTCCGACTGCCTTAGAAGGAGGGTTATGTTTTTTGTACTTAGCTTCTTATAGAAGGGGACCGCAACCCTACCGGTAACTTTAAGACATGTGCTATTGTTAACTTTACGCACAATTAGTTTAGTTGTGATTTTATTATGCGGAATAAAAAAACTCTAAGAGAAAGTAAACAAAAAACGCATTAGTTGACTTTTAATGTTTTTTGGGTTGTGGTTCGGTAAACCTGCCGAAACATACACTTCACTCTTTACCTACAGCATTTAGATCGCTATTTGTAATTAATTGTCCTCGAAATAAATTAAAAATAAATTATATATATTATTATTTTATTAAGGTATTTTAAAGACCAATAGATAATTTCAGTTTTACTTTTTAATAACCTGTAATATAATACCTAAGTAATAACATTTACTTACTTGAAATCATATGTCCATTTTCCTAAAACGGCTGTCATTTTGTTTATTTTAAAGATAACACTTCATATTAGTAATTACTTTGTTTTGGGCAAAACTGCTTCAAAATGTACCTATTTAGAAAATTCAGAATGAATACCTACCTGTAGGGGCGCAAAAAGAAAAGCCGAAAGAAAAAAAGGTTATTAGGCAATTAAATTCTGCTATTGACTTGCCAAAATTAATTAAAGTTGCCATCACAGTTTGCTTCCTACTTGACTGGGTATTTAATAAAATATACAATAAATGTACGTACGCTTTAAACTATTGTCCAAAAATACTAAAAATTTCCGATCTTCAACATTATAATAAAAATAAATGTTGGTGTTTTGACGCCATCCAAAATATTGAAATATGAGGTACTACCTATCAGGTATTTCAAAATTTTTATAGACAACGTGTAGTTTGAAAACGTGTGACTTGACAGTCAATTAGCGTGTTCAATTTGAGGCGGTTGTCTTACCTACGATGTACCATGTTTTACGGTGTTTTGCTAAATTCAGTAGTCGGACGTAAGTTCCAAAATCCCACACCTAGCTACAAAATTCAGATACCTGGCATACGTTGCAGTAGCAGATAGTGTCTGTTACTAGGTTGTCTTTTGTATAGCGGCTGTCAATTCATTTTCATTCCATTCAATTCTTTTACCTATTCAGATAACTTATAGGACCAACAATGTACACTGTGAATGCGTTTATATAAAAAAGTTGATTTTACATTCAAACTACATCTAATTTGAGAATTGCATTTAGAAAACATTTGGTAAAAGAAATATTGAGATCCTCACCTTATACCTTTCTTTTACCTTAATTATCTTAGGTTTAAAGATTATTTATTCTCATTAAAAGACAATTTGTCACTTATCTTCCCTAGAAATAGTAGATAGAATGATGGATGATTACTTAAAAAATATGTACTTACTAGTTACTAGTTTTGCGACTTACAGGTAATGTTCCCGTTACTCTCATATCATATACCTATTACTTTCATATGTCGACCCTTGACACAGTATAGGTATGTTAATATTGGGTATTAATTTACACAGCGTTGTGATGGCGTGTCCAATATTAAATGTAGAGCTCAAATAAGTGTGATTCTGTATACAAATATTTCGTGTAGATATTATTATATCGAGGAACAATAATAGCTTATATAAAAATCATGAGTAGGTAGGTGTACAAATTTTTCAGTGGATCTAGATAATTAGGTTTCACTGAGGATTGTTTAAATAAAATGTCGTATTCAAAATTTCATATTCAATATTAAACATCAAATTATTGCAGCGAAGTGTATTTATTTGTATATTATGAACCGAATAGAATTTTAGAGCTGAATTTTGTTCAGTAGCTAAATTTGACCGATATATTTCAGAATCAGAAAGACACCCTGTATGAAAGTATTTCGGGTATGACAATAATCGCTCGTCGGACATCGGCCGGCCTTGACCGCAACGAGTACGTACCTACCGGGGGTGAATACGTACTCGGGTATTATATCAACTAGCTTGATATTGCTTTGAAGCTGAATTACGCTCAAGGGGCTGAGTTTGACCGATATCTTTTAGAATCAGAATGACATCCTGTATGAAAGTATTTCGGGTATAACAACCACCGCTTGTCGGACATCGGCCGGCCTTGACCGCAACGAGTACGTACCTACCGGGGGCAAATACGTACTCGGGCATTATATCAACGTGGTTTGTATTGTTTCAAAGCTGAATTAAACCCAGTAGCTCAATTTGACCAATATCTTTCAGAATCATAATGACACCCTGTATGAAAGTATTTCGGATATGACAATAATTGCTCGTCGGACATCGGCCGGCCTTGACCGTGCCAAATACGTACCTACCGGGGGCGATTACGTACGTACTCGGGACGATTAGGCCCTACGTAATATGCTATACGAGTATCGTCTTCTTCTTCTTCTCTCGTGTCGATGACTCAAATATCTATATTTCGACCAGAAATGCGAGCATCAAGGAGGTGGTATGGTTTTATAGCCGAATTACTCTTAAATCATTATATATAATAAAACTAAGTTGATAAAATGTACGTGCCGATAAAACTTAAAAAGGATTCCCGGTACGATAAAGAGACTTATACTGTGCAATAGCCCTTTATCTCCCATCGAACAAGAAAGTTCCCGTTTTAACTTAAAGGGCGTATTTTTAAAGATATAGGTAAGGGCTTTTACAATCCCTAAAGCAGTGGCGCCATCTGTTGTGGAGTACTCGAAATTCACTTCCAGTTCGTGATTAATGATGCAATCTGTTTCGAAATTTTGGATTTTAAATGCAATGTATTTAAAACATTTTTATTAGACCAAACAGATAAATACCGCGAGTGAAACTGCGGGCGGAAGGCTAGTACATACATATAACACGCATATCACACGCCTACCTACATTTATAACACCTGTGATTACGCGCACGCAAACACAGGCAGTGTGCGGCCTCTCATACAATCCCATACAACGTCATCTCTACGCGCGTAATGACGTCGTGACTACGTGCACGTCACGCACACGGGCCCGGTGTGTGACGCCTTTAAAAGAAGATAAAGATTTGTTGTTCGTTTCGTTAAATATGTCAAAAATATTCCATCATTCAGATCTAAAGATATCTGTGTCAAATTGGAGCTAACCTTAACTATATTAACTGGGTAAAGTGTACAATCTCGGCGTTTATACACACGATGACCGTTCACAATTAGCTAGTAGCCACCCGGACCCGCGCCTCACATAAATACCGAACCACTACTATTTGTTTCAACCTCAATAATATTCTGATAGAAAACCTTTCCAGGTTAAAGAGTTACTCAAAACAGCGATAAAACTCGTCATTACATTTCGTCATTCACGTTCAAGGGTATAAGTCAGTTAGATCTAATTATATATAACCTAAAATTAGCAAGTACGGGACTGAAATTAGCAAGTAGATAACTACCGAACTCACCACTACTATTTTATTTTGTCTAAAAAAAATATAATATCATTTTCAATTTGATTCAAACACCTATTTTTAGAGTGAGATCTACTCATGAAACTTAGTTTTAGATTTACGCCAATTTTACATGAAAATCTTTTCAGTGTGCTACATGTCGTGCTATGTAAAAGGAAAATGTTGTCTATCTAGCGATTTACATTATTTATAGAAAACACAGTTCTTATAATATAGTATGATTAACACTAAATTAAAATTTGTACTTACGAATGAACACAGTACAGTGTATGATTGTGTAATGTGTTGGTATGTTCCCTAAAAGTGTATTTTTTAATTTATATCGGCCTTAACTTCAAATGAACACGTTTAAAGCTGATCGAATTGAATTGAGAATAGTACGAATGTATAATTCTGCTTACTACATTATCGAAACTCGAGTAAAAAGTTTTGGCCAAAATTAGGCATTTCGAAACCGATGGTAGGGGTGTCGTGTGGACACAATCAGTCGGTGCGACTGCTAAGAGCGTGAATCTCATTGACGGCCAAATGGTCGATCACAATTCCATTATGGACAATCTCCTTTAATGCAATATAATTTACTCATCGGAAGTTTGTTCTAGTGGTTTCATTCGACAATAATTTGGGGTTAGTATTTCTTTCGATCACATTTTTCTTTTTTCATAACATTTCTTCATTCACTCTCGAAACAAAAAGGGCGTAACTACAAAATTACACAATTTCAGATGTTTATGCACCTGAAAAGGGCAAGAAGAAAATGATGTGTTTGAAAAAATTTACACATTTTTTGTGTAATGTCTTAATTGTTTTTGCACATTGCTGAACCCTAATTTCTTGGTCAGTTGATTTAAGAGTACGTAAGATATAAATAAATAAATGTAGGTAGGTACCTAAATTAAGTATTAATTCTAAGTAAAAATAAAATCGATTTTTGAGTTACACTTTCTGTTCTGTCTGTGAATAATGAACACCGCTATCTCCTCCTAAACTACGGACGGATTTTGAAGCGGTATTTTATATTTATAGATTATATCACTATTAGCAGATGCCAATTGGTGCAAACGCTATGCAAGGCACTAGTCTAAGTAAAAAACGAAGCTTGCCCAAAATTAGTGCTTGGTTTGCGATCGGAACATTGATCATATCATCTTTTAGGATACAAGGAAAAAGAATAACCTAATTAAGTTACCTTTTTAAGAGTTTAAATACGTGTCATAATAATAATATGAACATTCAAATAGGTATACTGCTCGGCCCAAGTCTGCTTTTTTTATCCATTCAGCGACACTCAACTGGCATTTTATTTCCACTGTGATTTTCAAGGATTTTCTATACTAATAGTAGTTTATGCAACTGCCTAATAATGAGAGGCTTTAGGATGAGAGTGTCACGAGGCGCAGCCGAGTGTGATAGATAATAGTTTGACACGAGCATTCTAAAGCCTAATTATTTGCAGTTGCATACACTATTTTATCTACACTCTACAAGAAAAACTATGAAAAATAATTTAAACCTCCGCACTGCACTATGGCGATTGCAAGCCTATCTACTGAACCACCAACTGAACGACTTTTGTACATAATTAACTTTTTAACTAAACGTTAAAATGGAAGCTCATAAAAACTGAACAACTTTTAAAATTAAATAGCATTTGTACTTTCGATTCTGTAAAACGAATATAACGAACTGAGTGTAGATAAAAACTGTTACGTACGACACTGTTGCGACACTCAACTGTCATTTTGTTGCCACTGTGGTTTATTTATACTACAATCTGTTAGCAGAAAACAAAACTGCATTGCAGCAAAAATAGTAGGCAAAAAATGAGGGCGCCACTTTGTATGAAATTTCATAATTAAATGGCAACATTGGCAACAATTTAGTATAAATTTTTTTTAGTTCCATTTTATTTAATTTCTACTCTTTTATGCTGGACTGTACCAAAATCATTTAAGTGACAGGCCATCGACACTCAAATGAAACGATTTTCATTTGGCAGGCTGAGGACCCTTCTTATAATCCACTGGTTTTCCACGCAAGTTGTAATTTTTCTCATTCCTAATCAAAAATTCCGCGACTGAACTAAATTAAGGCAAGTCTCAGTCTTACTGTGATGCCGCTCGATTAAGCCATATTTAACAGCTCTCAGAACATTACTAGAATAAAACAGATAGCATCACAGAAAAATCCTCAAGTTGTCCTCAAGCCATAACATTAACTTGAAGCTGATAGCTGTCAAATATGGCTTATTCGCACGACGATACTGTAGGAAGCTCCTACAGCTTACCGACGGCAAAGGCGTGGGGTCTCAGTCAGGTACTTTCCCGACGGAAAAGTGCTCATCTTGTTTCCAAGATTCCCACCTTAGAGTGAGGTCAACTTGTGAAACTGAATAACTTTTGCCAAAGAATATACGACGAGGTGAGTAAAAAATAAATTAGGACCTCACAATCAAATATTTTTTTAAATTAGGTATTGTTTGAGAACTTTGAGACTATTTTGAAGGTACATAATATTATTACAAAAACTGAGCAAAAGTACCGCTGTCTTCAACTCTAAAAAAATGTGTTTTCTCGTATTTGAAGTTCTCATTTACACACGCACGACACTTTATGAGTAAATTACCTTATCATTAGGTTTAAACAAAATTTTGATTCCACTACAATTTACTGGTACAATAAATATCTACTAAAGGAAATCCGTTTAAATTTAAATTAAACAATCATACTATAGTACGATCATATTTTGACAGCTGTCAAATATGGCCTATTTGAATGACAGTAAGTACTATACTCGTTGTGGTAATGTTGTGCAAACACAAGAAAATAAAATTTAATTTAAGTCCCTAGCGTCAAAATAATATTTTGTGACGTAGCAGCCGCGTTGTCGTAGCATTTTTGTAGCAATATCTACGATACATAATGTGAATGGACTTTTACGACAAAACACAAGAAAATAAATATTATTAATACCTAACCTCAACTTATTTGACGTAGCAGCAACCGTGTTGTCGTAGCATTTTTGTAGCAATATCTACGAAAAAAATTAGAATGGAATTTTACAACAAATACACGTTTTATTTAAGATTTTTTGTACTCTTGATAATAAACAAATTCAATTAAAAAATTCAATTTTATTCTCATCAAAGTTAATAATCAAAAACAAGCTTCCTCTCATTTCTAAAATGGGTGCCTTGCCGTTGATAACTTATAAACCCTGATAAAATCTTAGGTTATTTATAAAAATTTCAATCATGATTAGTTTCATTTTAGCTGTCATTTTTCGTGCAATCCCAAATTATTATACTGAGCTTTTTACAATAAGCATTGCAATTGCAATTCCGAGCTTACATGTATCCTACCAAAAATAACGGATCCATCCAAAAATCCAAAACCAATATGTATATTGTACAGTATACTAACTAGCATACGCCTAGTCAGATCAACCCTTGCCATAAGAGCGGTTAGCTATAGTTAGTATTCTTTGCCATAAGGGTATGTAGCCATCATCATAATAGATTTCAGTCCAATTTGTGCGTCAGAACATCTTTTACAATTTTCACAGAACACTAGGTACCTATACGACATCATCATGTTGTGTACCTAGTCAAATAGGTACCACAAACAAGTCATAGTCATAGATAATAACTATGTATTCCATCTTTTAACTAAATACCTAATTCTTTATTCCAAAATAATCACAGACGAAAAGATGAGGAGATCGAATCTATTCCTCCAGCCGGCAGCCAGTCGTCATCCTAAAACACTTATTCAAATACTATACCTACACTTCCCTACCTTTTGAATAAATACACATCAAGCAACCCAGCAGAAAACCAGTCAGACCCTTCTCCAAATTCAAAATTACCCTTAAACTTGCGACTCTTAATATCACAGTAACGTCTTACGTGCGGGGGGCCAGGGGGGGGGGACTGGGGGACCCCCACCTGCCGCCATTAATTCATTTTAAGACGCCTTACGCGGCCGTAGACTGTGCATTAGCATATTACAAAGTATGGAAGTTTGCTAACGAAGCAGCGCGGGCGGGTGGGGGGTGAGCCGCGCGGCGCGGGCGGTGCGGTCGGGGAGTCTAAGGTTGCTGTAAGACGGGGAATTGGGTGCAGGGGCGGACTTAGAGGCACTATATATAAAGTTAAAACACTTTTCATAAATAAATCGGAAAATGTGATTAGATGCTCCGGGCGAACCAGCATTATTTAATTAAGCATGTGTCAGGAACCTTTTCGGTGTACTTTTTGATAACTTTACTTTTACTGTGATATCAGTGACAACCTAAAAATAAACTTTTCTAGTTCATTTTCTTACCTGGTGAATAGTTCACCACAGCATGATTTCTACCGGCGACTAAGAAGTGAATGCAGGGAATGAGCAGCAGTTCCTTGTAAGCACAATCACTAGTATCGCTTTTGCCATGTGCACGTGGCGAATACCAATGTGTAATCCCCCTGATAAAGGAAGGTCCACATCCACAATGTAACGACGTAACGTATAAAACATAACGTGAGTACCTAAAAGTTAGCATTATAAATCCCATCTTGTCAGTATACGTAATCGAAAAAAAAATGGTGAGGAAACTATCAAAGAAAATATTTTGTAAAATTCGTATATTTTTTCTGAATTCAGTATATTTTTCGTTATATTAACCTACTGAATAACTTAGAGTACAGAATGATGTACAACAAAAAATAAACTATCAATTCACGCCCACCCAAATTCAGCCCTGCGTCTCGCAAGCGGAGAAAGATGAAGGAAATGAAAATGTACGTCGCAAAAAGGGGGGGTGCCACCCCCTCCCCAAGAGGCAAGCCCGAAAATTCTATAAAGAGGGGAGCTCGAGTCGATACCTTTTGTACGATAAGCCCTCTGGAGGGGAAACTGGGGAGGGGGGAAAGGGGAACATTACTCTTCTCAGACGCTCAGGACGAGTTCTTATCAGTCTTGGGTAATTTCCTTTCGTTCTGAAGGCGGTTCTATGCGGGTATTTTGTTCGCCCTGTTTGCCTCACCCTGTACATCAATATATAAGTGTTTCGGAGTTTGAATAGACGGTTCGGCTCTTCGGATTTTGGGTTTGGTTAGGATAAGATAACGTGGAAAGTTTTTGATGGTTTTTAGTTGATTGAGTGATTTGCGGATAAGTAAAAGCTATGTAAAAGTAGGGTTCCTTTCCTGTTCTTATAAATAACGGCGCATACTGTCATTCCTTTATCATACAATCTCATATTCGGCTTAGATATTAATTTGTCATCAAAGATTTTCCGCACTAGTTGTTATATCCCATATAAAATATAAAATTATATAAACTAATCCTTTACATACCCAAACAGTTTACCTTATTTTGTTGACATAATTGTACCTAAATACGGAATTTCCTTTGAAGAAGGTACTAAAAATTTTTTTTTAATACCTTTTATGTAACATTTATACAGGATGTAAAAAATCAACTGCAAATATTTTATGGCGTGAACCAGCCCATGAAACTGAATAACTTTCCCCAAAGAACATAGGCCAAAAAATGTTGGACCTCCCATAAATATACATACATTTACAAGTCGACCGAGTGAATTTGTATGGAAGGTTCAATTTTTTTTCATATTTGGTCCTTTGTTCCTTGAGGAAAGTTGTTCAGTTTCATGGGCTGGTTCACACCTTAAAATATTTGTAGTTGATTGATATTTCATGTGGTGCGGGCTTAGAATAGCATCACCTCATGGCTCTTTCACGGTGGATGTCGTAAGAAACGAATACAGCATTTGACGGTTGATAAGTATTGCAATTTTAGACGACAGGCTGAAAACATGTCACTATGGTGAAATACAAACATCTGATTTTTTTAGAGCCTGCTAAAAATTATGCTCTGCCTACCCCGCAAGGGATATATAGGCGTTACATTATATGTATGTTATACATACAGCACTTACCTACAAATGGCGCTTATTTTATAAAAAAATATGAAACAGAATAAGTATTCACTAAACTACTATAAATAAATCACAATGATTTCAAACTCGCACATTTCACGTCAAATCCCGGCAAAGTACTGAAGACCACAACTCGACTTTTCAAAAACTAAACACAACAATTCCCACCAAACTTGTTCTATCTTATAAAATAAATAGATAGACCTATAATAGATACGAAAATCTACCCACGACCTGTCGGTTACCACGAACTCACAGCAATTGTAGAAACAGGTTGCTATCAAGACGAAAACGGGTCAAACTTGCTATAAAAGTCTTAAGATACTTGAAAAGGGGTTCGAATCGTCCGAATTCACCAAAAATAGGGGCAAAATACGTCTTTTGATAAAATAGAAAGTAGTATAGAGGGAGTCAGATTGGAAACTAGTTTCGCGTTTGAAGTGAACTTGTTATGGATTTCGGACAACATTTTGAGTTTGTTATCGAAACTTGATTAGGCAAGAAATCGTGAGAAAACGCATTTACAAGTAAGTTTTCAATTCTCACGGTGTAAAAGAAACTTTTTGTGTCTTGTGGACAGCGAGTCTACGAACGACCCAATAAATAATTAAAAATTATCTATGCAGGTGGGTCCTATAAAAAAATAAACAGGTTTTTGAAGCCTAAGCGTTGAAAATGTTTGATACTTTTCAGGACAAAATTCACGTTTCCAAATACAAGATTGAAATAAGATTTTCCTGTCATTTCGCTAATGTCATTCTTAACAAAAGTTAAAAAACAAGTCAAACATGTTTTTATACATTGATACGATTTGTACGTATACATTTTTTATCTTTTATCTTTACTTAATCAACACAAATTCTTATTCGCCGATTTTTCCAATCAATGATTTACTATTTCGTATTTTAATCTAATGATTAGAGACAAAACAAAAATCGAAGAAAAATATTTCGTACGCAGTAATACAAAACTTGACAACGCTTTTAAGTAATAGCTTTCACAAAGAGCAATATTTTTAAGGTGCCCAAAGCGCTATTAATCAAAAGATATTAGCTTTTAGGAAAACTATTGGACAGACCAATAATTAATGGTCAGGGGGGATCCAGGGAAGAACAGGGGGGTGAGGGGGGTATAATGAAAAGGGTATCGTTTGTCTATTCAGGGAATTATAAATGTTTTATTCCAAATAAATGTTTTAGATAAGTTTAGAGGAGTCATGGTTACTTTCAAGATGATTGCCAATAGGTATTAATTCACGTATACCAAAACAAGTCGTAATTTTAAGTGTTCAGTACTATGGCTTTAATTTTAGCTTGTAGCTTTTACAAAATGGCTTTTATATACCTACGATCAAAAAAAGTAGAGCTTTTTCACAAAAAACTTTAACTTTGCCCCATGAAGAATGTAGTCAATGTGTGAAGTAGAATTCTGTGTACCTCCTACAGAAAAAGTTGATTGGTTAAGGGAGTGTGTTGACTTTTATTCCTGATTCTTAAACATAGCTTCATCACGCCTCTTTCCCGTAGGGGTAGGCAAGGCCAAGGCAGAGACTACATTCTTTCACTTCGTAACGCTTCTATAACATTCAAGTATCAATCTTGTCATGCACGCTCGTCGGTTACTTTTAACCCATTCTTTAAAACGTCCTAGTTACCTACACTACCTGTAATCTCTTCTCTTTTCGTGTGGGACACCGAGTCGTTCAACGACCGGATGAACCCTGGTGTCAGAGTTTTTCAATCGCCTACTGCAAGTAACAGGCCTCTGACATGGTTGTGTAACGACCGCCATCATAGACAGCAACCGGGACCGACGGCTAAACGTGCCCATCCGAAGCACGGAACCATCTTACTTGCGGAAAATCAGGTGGTTCAGCCTGCAATGTCCTAACCAGACTGGGAACAAATTCACAAAGTGATAAATATCAACTTTGTGAGTGACCCCACCGGGAATTGAACCCGGAACCTTTGCGTGGCAGGCAGGCATACTAACCCCTGCGTCACATCTAATCGGTTGTCTACTACCTGTACTGAAACGTGACTATAACTAGATTGAAACAAGAACTGTACCCAGTATATACACGAGGCTGTCGTCGGAGCTTAAGGCGCTGCCACCACATGAAAATGCTAATCAGCCTCGCACGGAGCGCCTTAACGACGTCGTCTCATCTTTCCACTCCGAGCCGAGGTGCTCAAACTTTCATTATGTCAATGCCAAATTTTAAAATACTTCTCGTGTTACTTGCTAAATTTTCCACCGCAGGCAAGATTTCTACTGCTGACGCCACTACCAACTGGGCTACCGCGATTCTAATCTAGCCTGCGAAGTAAGCAAGTATATCTTGTCCACTAACGGCTAAGGCTCCATCTACCGGGATAGTTTTTGATTTCATTATTTATTTTAAAACAAAATTATATCCTAGTGCAGTGGAGTGGAATACGTTTGTATGAAAACTTCGAGACCACGCGCGCTTTTAAGGCGAGAAATACACGTAACGTCCGTTTGTGCGTTATTTTTGCGCTGCGTACTTATTCCCATAAAAATATGGTTTTTGTCAAATTGTTTGACAAATGCTTCTGTTAACGCAGCGTTGTGCGCTATTTTTGCGCTATCGGATGCGTCTATTAAACCGTTTCACATAAACCGTATGTGTAAAAAAATAAGGTAGATAATCGTATTTTTCAAACGCACGAATAGCGCTGCGCAAAGATAACGCACCAACGGAAGTTATGTGCGCCTTAAACTATGGCACTATTTTCGAAACTTTCTTTCTCTTGCCTAGAGTTTGAGAGCCGTAGCCGTTTCTTCACTAAGTACATACCCGTGTCGCTTCGCCTCAGTATTATGAAATTCCGTCGCTTTTTCTCCTATTTTCGGATCTTTCTTGCTCTTGCCTAGAGTTTGAGAACCGTAGCCGTTTCTTCACTAAGTACATACCCGTGTCGCTTCGCCTCAGTAAGTGCCTTTATGAAATTCCGTCGTTTTGCGCTGCTCCCGGCGAGAGCAATCGATGAAGAAAGGAGCACAGAGACAATTTAAGCTCAAGCTTTTATTACTCTTCATAAAAAATACCTGGTTGATCGAGGTAGCTCAGTTGTTCAGCAAATCACTTCGTTAGTTTAAAAAAAACTCCGAAAAAAATGGTGTAGCAATGATTTTTTGGAAATTAAAACCTATCTAGCTCGAATTATCGTCCCCGAAATCCCCAATTTACGAAATCGTTGAGCTCTTTCCGAGAAAACAGCATTTCGTAAGCAAAGAGACCCACCCATGCATTTAAAAACATGTTTTTAACAGGAGTAGGTGTATGAATACCTAGAATGTTTTTCCGTGCTATAAATAATCGTATTCATTGCTGAAGGATTTCTGTGGGATTGTGGAACTATGTAGAATTCTAATAAATAAAGTAAGCACGTTTAAAATTATAGAATTTTTAAGTCAATTGCAAAAAAGGTCTAGCTGTTAAGAAGAGATGACGGGATGACCTCGACGAGTACGACCCTAACAGGCAACATCAGAGAACCGGGAAGACTGTAAGAAAAGAGGGGAGACCTTTGCCCAGCAGTGGGACACATACTTTTCATACATATATCACGCCCTTGTGGGGTAGGCAAAGCGCAAATGACTGTAAAAACAGCCATTTAGACCATGTCTAACAAAAAAGTTTAAACAAGCTATTCAAAAGACTGACTGACTGACTATTCAGAAGACATTATAGTGACAGATTGTCAGCGTATTGATGATAATACACATCAGCTCTCAAATCCCTTAGCTGCTTCTTACGATACCCTCGGGATAGATATGGGGTGATGCTATTCTAAGCCGGCACCACACGGTAAACTTATAGTACCCACACTAGGAATGTTTAAAACTGCACATAATATAAAATAAACTGTGGTAGATTTATTCTATTATATTAGCACCACAAACCACCCCCGTTTTCTGCAAAATCTAATTGCAAATATTTTATTCAACACTTCCACGTGTATCCGTTATATAATTTCCATTTCTTAAGGTGCAACGGCAGCGAAACTAGTGCCACTCAGTATAAAAATAATCTGATACTAAACTCACAATGAGAAACCAAATCATACATTGACAATAAGTCAATTTATATTTATTTATATTAAACATAAATTAAGCTTCGATAGAGTGTGTGTATTGCATCGGATCATAGTGCCGAGCGTAAGCTAAGTTCTGTAGATACCTACGTCTAATATAAGAGATGTATATAGGTATAGGTATATACGTGTATAATTGTGTTATGATTATGACCTATTGTTGTCACTGTCAAATGTGCTCAAACTAAACTCGCAATTCATTGGGAAGCCGAATCATAAATTATTGTCAATAATTAGAGTGTGGCTGTATGTATATTGGTCAAAATATAGGTATTTGAACATTACTTTCCATCATCATCTGCCTGCTCTTATGCCAACTTATTTGAGATCGGTGCAACATGGTCTTTCTCTTCCATTCATCTCCATCAACCGTCAAATCTTCGTTATTCATACCATCATCATCATCATTGGCCTCATACGTCTGTGTCAGACGATTTATTCAGTGTCCGAGGCAAGATTATTCATGGCTGTATAAGCCGATGAGCGGCATGGCTTTCTGCACGCTCTCTACAGACACTTCGTTGCCTGGGACGCAATTATTCATACCATCGTTTACACAATCCATCCAAACTTTTTCAAGCATTCCTCTCTCTCATATGCGTTCTCATCTCAGATACATGTAATCGTCTTTTATCCGTAACCTTTGTAGGTCAACACTCAGATCCATACATGAAGACAGGTCTCACAACCATCTTTTAAATCTTGCCCATCAGTTTAAGGGGCATTCGAGGGTCACGCACGTGACCTGTAGCCACTTCATCCATCCTACATATTTTCTGTGCTTGATAGTCTTGTCTATCTCACCATCGCCTTGCAGAAGAGAACCGAGGTACCGGAAGTCGAAGCAGACTGGTAAGGTTACGCTAATCAGCGTTGCCGTAGCATAGCTGGAGAGACCACCGAAATCACAAAACATTTGTTCAGTCTTGGTCTTGCTGATTTTCAGGTCAACACTTTCCAGCTTTTCCCGCCATTTTTCCAGTCTGTTCTGTACTTCATGTCCACTTTCACCGACGAGTACATTGTCATATTTTTCACCGACACGATTTTTTTTGTTGGCGCCACTAGTCTACCGTTTACTTAACCCTATCTCCGGCATAACCGTGGCCGCAGGGCTGTAGGAAGGAGGGGAAGGGGGGTAGTTTGATTAAAATTTAATTAATGCCACCGTCTTGGATGTGTCTCCCGGCAAAGTATCTTAAGCTGCAGCGTAATAAATTACAGGTAACGGGGGGGCAAAAGGAGGGGGGTTCCGTCAGTGAGATGGCGTTTTAATTGTATTTAGAGCGGCTTGCTAAAACAAACACCTAAATACGTTCTGGTGTAGAATACGGTTATATTGCATTGATAAATATGTAAGAGAGCTTTTTCTCAAAAATTCAAAAGTAAAAAATATTTGAAGGACTACATTAAATAGAGTCATAACTAGACAAAGGATGGATATAAATAAACACTATGAAGATCTAATATATAGATAACTAGCAGCCCGCCCAGCGGTTTCACCCGCTGCTACTTACCTGTTTTCCCGTAGAAATTGGATCTTTGCCCGTAGTAAAAAGTCCATTACTCCGATCCAGCAGAGGTAAATGTGCGAGCAGAAGCGGCTCGTCATGCTGAATAACTTTTACTTTGAAGCCATGGCCGTATCTATTATAGTTTAGATGGGATGCTGGTGGTCTTCATCAGGTACTCCAGATCCTCGATGACCATGTGCCAGAAGAAGCGGCCCGTCATGGTGAACAACTGGGATGCTGGTGGTCATCATCAGGTGCTCCAGATCCTCGATGATCATGTGTCGGCAAAAGCGGCCCGTCATGGTTAACAACTTTGTCTATGAAGCCATTGCCGTATCTCATATAGTTTATATGGGATGCTGGTGGTCTACATAAAGTACTCCAGACCCTCGTGACCATTTGCCAGCAGAAGCGGCCCGTCATGCTAAATAACTTTTACTTTGAAGCCATTACCGTATCTCTTATAGTTTATATGGGATGCTGGTGGTCTTCATCAGGTGCTCCAGATCCTCGATGACCTTGTGTCAGCAGAAGCGGCCCGTCATGGTGAACAGCTTTGTTTATGAAGCCATTGCCGTATCTCTTATAGTTTATATGGGATGCTGGTGGTCTACATCAGGTACTCCAGACCCTCGTGACCATTTGCCAGCAGAAGCGGCCCGTCATGCTGAATAACTTTTACTTTGAAGCCATTACCGTATCTCTTATAGTTTATATGGGGTACTGGTGGTCTACATCGGGTACTCCAGCCAGATCCTCGATGACCATGTGCCAGCAGAAGCAGCCTGCCATGCTGAGTAACTTTTACTTAAAAACCGTATATCTTATAGTTTAGATGGGATGCTGGTGATCTTTATCAGGTACTCCAGATCCTCGATGCCCATGTGCCAGCAGAAGCGGCCCGTCATGGTGAACAACTTTTTCTATGAAACCATGACCGTATCTTTTATAGTTTAGATGGGATGCTGGTGGTCCTCATCAGGTACTCCAGATCCTCGAGGGCTGACAAAAAGTAATCCATGTCCTTCTTTACTATGCTAGTAATATCAGTGCCAAATTTCGCGAAGATCGGTAAAGCGGGCTGGCTTATTTGGGTAATATCCGCTGTATTTCCCGCTTTTCCTTCTGCTTACCGTTTTCCCGTGGAAATGAGGATTTTTTCCGTGGTAAAAAGTAGCCTATGTTACTCAGGAATGTTGTAGCTTTCTAATGGTGAAAGAATTTTCGAAATCGGTCCAGTAGTTTCGGAGTTTATCGATTACATACAAACAAACAAACAAAGTTTTCCTCTTTATTATATTAGTGTAGATAAAGCTTTCATTGTTCAGTACAACAGATTTATCGTATAACGCGCCATTTTCGATATATGAGCAGAAAAACAAAAATATGGACCTTATTCTCCTTAAGAGCCCAAACAAAGTTCCGTCGTAAAAGTGATGGTCCAAAATTTTCCAAGCAGGAGCCCTAATAACAACTCATTGGATACTCTAAAAGCAGCAGAACATATTCTTTGAAAAATCACAGTACAAACTTAGAAAAAGGTAGACTAGCTATGTGCCACTTTACCGTGCCGTGTGGTATCGGCTAAGAATACTGCCACCCCTAGTCCACGCAGGGTGTTTCGTAAAAGGCGACGTAGAGTTTTTGACCTCGGCTGAATATCTGTCAACTTTGGTCAACCGCATGGTGGCGAAGATACCACCTACAAAATAGCATTCCGAAAAGTTCCTTATCCCAAATCAAAGGACTCCAAGGATCCCAAATCGCAGGAAGATGATGATGGCTTCATGCCACTATGTAAGTGAAGTCTAGTTATTTATTTGTTTAGGTATTAGATTGCAATAAATACCTAGATGAATGTTCCTTAATTACATTGTCTGGTCGTCTGTTGTCCCTTTAAATAAGTTTATCAATTTGTTTCATTCTATGTGTCTTTGTATAAAGTTTAGCCGGGAATTTCACTTCCAAACAGTCTACTTACTCACTAACCGATTCGTACGAAATTCCAAAAATCAATTTCATTTTAGGTACCTACATGTCTCTCTACCGTTTATTTATTCAAAAAATATTTGGTCAACATACGTATTTATTGTATGAGCTAAGAAGGAATTTGTGTGAGCTACATACGCAAAAAATTTATTAAACACGAAAAACTTAAAGCCCATTATTTTCTCCGCCCTCATCTTTCTCATGCTTACCTACAGTTTTCTTCGCCCCCTCCCCTCCGCCCCCCACCCAGCGCGCAGCGTCTCAAGAAAATCAATAACTTCTTCCCAACTACCTACATACAACTATACATAACACATAGCGCGCGTTATACCACGTTATTTATTCTACCCGGGAGCCGCGAAAATAGAGCCGCTTCGCGAGGGGGGGCCTTACCCCCCACCGCCCCCCACGGGGGGTTCAGGCCCCCCCGTTCCCAGCCACCTGAGACACCGCTAAGACGAAGGCACTCAAAATTTCGCTTATATAAAGGGGGATGTAGAACATTAATTAGTTTTACTGGGTAAGTTTTACAGTTATGTCTCTTCGTATAAGTTTAGGATTTAATGGCTCCTGTTATAGCGTTGATAATAGTTATGTTTATGTATTATTGCTTGGATTCTACATTATATTCGAGATTTCAGGTAACATTGTAATGTAATGTGTTTGGTCGCTAAGGAGGACCTACTAAGATGTGCTACAAAGTAAGTAAAAGATCTTCCAACTATAACTACGTTTATGCTATTACGAGTATAAGATAGTATCTATGACTATGAGCGAGTTCTTGAACTACTTATGAAGGAGCAACTAGTAATAGTCAATAACAGTTAAGTCCTTAGGCGGATCTCACATTTGACGTCCGTTGCTGCGCATTTTAGCGCGTGCGTAACGAATGCGTTTGGTCTATCACATACCTACAAGGAAATTTTGGAATCCCCCATACCTACTAATCAAAACACCGACATTGACGCAGGACGTAACGCAAAATAGTCTGCCTCTGTTACGCTATTATAGTACCTAGATGCAATACGAGTGTTAGGGGCATCTCTCCGAATATTGATAGTGTGTATTTAGACAATTATACTGAACCACTTTCCATAAGATTTTTTTCCAGGAAACATTTTTTTTACCTTTCATACAAAAGCACGATCAGCTGACTGCACTTACAATGGAAGGTCAAATTGTTTTTTACTTTTCCTAAAATATTTTCTTATGGGAAAATGTTCAGTTACGTGGTCTGATTGCACCCTATCAGTATTCGGAGATTCGCAATAGTGTAAAAATTTGACAAAGTCAAAGTCAAAGCATTTATTTCTCAGTAGGAATTACAAGATTCGCTTTAATAAAGTCACATTCTAATTCAAACTTAAAAAAGGGAAAATTTGTAGTCCAAATTTTCTCTTCTTTTATAACAATTTGTGTTCCTACTCTAAACGGGGCCCGGGCGGGATAAAAATAAATAAAAATAAAGGCACTGCCTCGGGGCTGGCCAGGCTAACCACACAGCATGTATCTTTATGCCTCAATGAATGACAAGTTGAATGAAAATATTGCGAATCCATTGCGGCGCGAAGTGAAACTGTTGTCAGTTGTTGCAACACTCAGATCTCACTCAATATATGACCACAAAATAGAGAATTTACATAAGGACAGTTCGGCCCTTCTTCCGATCATTTATGCCTATACTTTAGGGTTTCTACTTTTTTTTACTGAATTTTTAATATGCCGTACCTGGGTCAAACACACTTAGGTACATTTACTTCATTATATCAAACATACACCATAACATTCTATACAAAATATTAGCACTTGCGAGTCGTAATTTTGTCGTCCGCACGCACCGCACGCTGTTGACACTCGCGACTAGCCGGTTCGAACCGGTTCGAAATTGCGCGCGATTGGCGTGTGAATGTCTGTGTGAGTATAGCGACGTTTCCTTGAAGCCGCCTCTCTGGATTGACGCCAGCCAAAACATACTTTGTGGCAATACTGTCAATTTGACAATATTGTGAATCCATTGCGTTGCGATGCGAAGGACAACTGTTGTGAATAGTGCAACCAAAGGAACCAAATTTCAATGTATGACTGTTAATTTAGATCAAGTTTAGATCTTTCGCGTGAAACTAGGCGAGTAACTAGTAAGCTGCGTTGCCTACGTGGAACTCGAGAAGTAAGCAACACCACACATGCATGTTGAAATTGAAACATCTACTCGGAAAGCTGTTTATTACCTCTAGGTACTTAAGGCTGTACCTCTACCTCTACATACATACATACATACATACATCACGCCTTTATCCCTTGCGGGGTAGGCAGAGCGTCAACGGCCATAAAAGTACGGTCGTTATCGCCACGTCTGACACATATTTGAGAGCCGTTTTAGCTATTGTCGTGTATCGCTATAGTGACAGGTTGTCAGCCTGTCGCCTAAAATCGCAATACACATGATACCCTCGAGTCCTTTAGTCGCTTCTTATGACACCCACAGGAAAGAAATGGGGTGATGCTATTCTAAGCCGGCATCACATCTACCTCTACCTCTTCAAATAATACGCAATGAATGTTTCAAGCTTAGAGTATACAGGGTCTCAATTTGAATGCGTGCCATAGCTTCAAGGTAGGTTTTGTACTTATCGATGAAGGATGCCGTAAAATATATGTTTTTTTTCTTATTTATCCGAAATTTTATCCAAATATGCCTATATTTCAGACAACATTTGTTCTAACTCGAAAGTTGATTAGACAAAAGTGCTTGTATTGTATTGGCCCTCTCCAAACAAAGAGAGTAAAAAAATAAATTGAATGAGTCAAAAAATGATTTTCGTGCTAGGAAATTTTAAAACATTTTTACGGGCGGCATCCTCTATCGATACTAAACCGACCCTAAAGCTAAGGCACGCATATAAATTAACACCCTATATACGGGGTTTAAGGGACGGTGTAACGAAAACTTTGCAGGCGTGCTCAGACCACGAAACTGAACAACTTTCCCCAAGGAACATATGGAGGCAAACGAAAAAAAAATTTGACGTCTCATACAAAGTCAGTCAGCTGGTCGTGAATTTTGCATGGGCGGTCGTTTTTTTTTTCATTTACCACCACATGTTTTATGGGGAAAGTTGTTCAGTTTCATGGTCTGAACACGCCTGCAAAGTTTTCGTTACACAGTCCCTTACACCCTGTATAAGCAAGCTATAGAGTGCGCGTATCGCCCCGCGCCGTACTGTCAAAACGTAAGCAAAGCAGTTGTTCCATAGATATTTATGTCAAATGTATGAGAAGTTATAGAGGTTCAATATAGTTGGGGAATTCTGGAAAATCAATGTATGGCGTCACGCACGAACGAGCACGTTTTTACAGCTATTTTTTTTTTGAGGTTAGATACATGTAAGTATCTATGCTTGAATATGTTTGAAACTTTGCAGGCGTGATCAGACCATGAAACTGAACAACTTTTACTATAGAGCAAATGGTGTGAAAAGAGAAAAATATTTAGACCTCGCAAATACAAAATTCGCGATCAGCTGACTGATTTTGTATGGAAGGTCGAAAATTTTTTCTCGTTTCCCACCATTGGCTCCATAGTAAAAGTTGTTCAGTCTGATCACGCCTGCAAAGTTTTCGGTACACCATCACTTACACCCCGTATACTCTAATGTTTCAAGTGAAACATTTCGTGGTGGAATACCTATGCTGCAGTGGGCTTTTTTTTTGCTCTACAATTATGAGTTATGTCAAAAATATTCACAAGTTTTTATAAAATCCTTCACGGGCAGAATTGGGGTGACGCTTGATTAAATGTAACCTTATATACCTACCTGGTTTCTCGTTCCACACAGCACAGCTATAGGTACTATGTATAGCGTTCATACATTCGAAATTAATACAAGTACAAAATCTCCCGGCGCGAAGTTGCAGGCACGTACTTCCTTGGAGGGGGGCGCCACCGCCGCGCCGCTCCGCCGAGCGATTCGTTTTGAATTTCGAACGAACAGGGCTGCCTCCAGAATGTCTCAGCTCAAAATACCTACTGCACTTACATACTATATATTTTATTACAGCTTCCTATACATAATTGCGAGTCGCTTCGCATTGTAGGTAAGTGTCTTAAAGTTAAAAGTTGAACGACTCGGTGTCCCACACGAAAAGAGAGAGAGAGAGTTAAAAGTAACACATTTCCATAGCGAGTACAATAGTGATGTGAATTCGCAATTCATAATGACAGACAGGTTTATCTTTAAACCAAAAAAGATCACAGTAGAATTTGCAAAAATTGCCACTGCTTTCAGTATATGAACCTGCGACTTTTGGCATGCGTAGGTACTGCAGAATTTTACGAGGTTTCCATAAATTAATTGTGCCTTTAATAATCTCTTCAAAAGAATCTGTAGAATAGGTAGCGTTTACGGGAAGAAAATCTTCTTAATGCTACGAAAGCGCTACGGGTGCTACGACGTAGCGCAGCACATAAAGTGCGGCCGTTTGAATGGGCCATATTTGACAGCTGTCAAACCCATACTAGTAGACATTTTGAATGCTGTTGAATACGGCCTATTCTAACGGTCGTTTATTATTTAGTTTTTGACATTTTGCAACTGAATGGATTTGGAACGGATGGAATCGAATCGAGGTGCGATCAGAACTAGGACGAAGTTTTAACTTGACGTCGATTTTAGTAGATACTAACAATCAGCACACCTTCAGGGATAAACTTGAACTGACGGATAACTGAAGAAAATTCAGTAGAAATTGAGAGGTCTGACGTGGTGGTATGGCGCCCCGCGCGCCGTTATCTTTTGTTAATTTGTTCATATTATCAATAAATAAAAAAAAAATAAGAAATTACATCTTGGGCGACATCTGCCAACTTATTCCTTACTTTATATACTATTATCACCCCTAAACGTGTTGTAAGCAGGCAGTGCGAAGCGAAGTTAGATTGAGAACGAAGTCCCTCATCTTAAGGAACACTCAACATTCTGGAAGCAGAGATGACAGCGTCAGAACTTAAAGCTTACTAGTGACTCGTCCGTCAGCACCCGCTGCAACAAATTTCCCCGTAGGAAAAAGCAGTTTTTACAGCCTGAATTTACACTAGCAATAAAATAAAAACACATTCAAACAGACAGAGAAACACTTTATATTACAATACAAGTTTATTTGTACCTCACCCCTAAATGTCTTGGAAGCAGGCAGTGCGAAGCGAAGTTAGATTGAGAACGAAGTCCCTCTTCTTAAGGAACACTCAACATTCTGGAAGCAGAGATGACAGCGTGAGATCATACAACTTACTAGAAACCCGTCCAGCGGCTGCACCCGCAGCAACTAATTCTCCCGTAGGAAAAAGGAGTTTTTACGGACTGTAGGTATGACACATTTGAAAATCCTTTTCATTTAAATTACTGTAGCCAAAAAACACATTAAAACAGACATATATACACAAAAGGCGACTTCATTTTATATTACAAAGCAAAGTTTATTTGTACCTCACCCCTAAACGCAGTGCGAAGCGAAGTTAGATTGAGAACGAAGTCCCTCTTCTTAAGGAACACTCAACATTCTGGAAGCAGAGATGACAGCCACAGACCATACAACTTTCTAGCGACCCTTCCAGCGGTTGCACCCGCTGTAACTAATTTTCCCGTTGGAAAAAGAAGTTTTTACGGCCTGTATTCGCACTAGCCATAAAAAAGCATCAAAACAGATAGAGAAACACACGAAAAGCGACTACATTTTATACTACAAAACAAGTTTATTTGTATCTCACCCCTAAACGTCTTGGAAGCAGGCAGTGCGAAGCGAAGTTAGATTGAGAACGAAGTCCCTCTTCTTAAGGAACACTCAACATTTTGGAAGCAGAGATGACAGCATGAGATCATACAACTTACTAGCGACCCGTCCAGTGGTTGGCACCCACTGCAACTATTTATCCTGTAGGAAAAAGAAGTTTTTACGGACTGCATGACACATTTAAAAATCCATTTCTTTTAAATCACTGCAGCCAAAAAACACATCAAAACAGACATAGAAACACAAAAGGCTACTTCATTTCATATTACAAAACAAGTTTATTTGTAACTCACCCCTAAACGTCTTGGAAGCAGGCAGTGCGAAGCGAAGTTAGATTGAGAACGAAGTCCCTCTTCTTAAGGAACACTCAACATTCTGGAAGCAGAGATGACAGCGTCAGATCATACAACTTACTTACTAGAGACCCGTCCAGCGCTTGCACCCGCTGCAACTAATTTTCCCATAGGAAAAATTAGTTTTTACGGCCTGTGTACACATTATGTATATCCTTTTCTTTTAAATCACTCTAGCCATAAAAAACACACATCAAAATATACAGAAAAATACAAAACGCTACTTCATTTCATATTACAACACAAGTTTATTTGTACCTCACCCCTAAACGTGTTGGAAGCAGGCAGTGCGAAGCGAAGTTAGATTGAGAACGAAGTCCCTCTTCTTAAGGAACACTCAACATTCTGGAAGCAGAGATGACAGCGTCAGAACTTCAGAACTTATTACTTGTGTAGTCGAGTGAACAATACCCAACGGCGTTTTCAAGATATACAGCTTTGGAAGTAGGTGTCTTACTTGTCTACCTATGACTTGCTGTTAAAGTTTTCAATGCGCCGCATGATTCTTTTTAACGAAAATTCGTATACAATGAATGACATAAAAATACAGTAGGTTACACAAAGTCTCTTACAAAATCGCATAGTTACCATGGCACAGGCAGTTGCATAAAAATTTTGGCTGTCACATAGCTGTCACGAACCGCAATATAATCCGATGAGTGATTCGCCGATAGCTTTCACGTATGACTTGCCGTAAAAGTTACAATATTACGTGCGAAGATGGAAAACAAAAAAATCAACGCTGAGCAACAAATAAAAAAAAGTAAGTAGTCGTAGTGACATAGCATAGATCAGTAAGCTGAAGTGACTGTCTTTGTGAGTCTTTCAATCTTTGTGAGTGCATCAGGAATTGAACCTGGAACCTTTACGCTACAGCCGGTGGCACTACCACTGCACCACATCGGCCGCCATAGTTGATAGTGTCATAGTGTTGACTAGTGAAGTTTTGATTGAAGACATACTTACAATACCTATGCTTTGGTACCCTAACCTACACATCAAACTAATCCCCCAGACATTAAATCGACAAAAGAAACACATCACCTCAGAATTTAATAAGTTCTTACTATTTTTATATGAAGTTAAAAAAATCAACAGCAAATATTTTAAGGGGTTAATCAGCCCTTGAAACTAAAGAACTTTCCCGAAAAAACATACCTAACCTAGGTCGAAATATAAAAAAAAATGGTACTTCCTGCCATACAAAATAATTCCAGCTGGCCGAGTCAATGAGTATGGGATGTTTTTACCCTTTTCGACCTATGTTACTTGGGGATAATTGTTCAGATTTAAGGGCTGGTTTACCACTTAAAATTTATGCAGTTGATTTTTCTACATCTTGCATAGTTGAGTTGTTTTCTTAAGATTTCCGAGAAACTATCAAGCATACAAGTACTTACTTACAAGTTACTTACCTTTGTTTCTTCTCGCATTTTTGTACCTCTATAAGCAGTAGGTACCTAACTATTTTTGTATGATTGGTTTCATCAGTTTTGTGATACTTAGTTCTCCACTGCTAAGAGCACTTGCTCATCGAAACACTAGTATCGAAATATTAACCTTCTATTCAGCAGTCGGTTAAAAATATATCTCCAGCTAGAGCAATCTTAACCGCAACCGCAGAGGATTCCGATACCGCAAGGCTGAGCTACGACTTAATAAATTATAACGTAGTACATGTATTGATGGCGCTAGCGTCGCAGATATAGTCGGAAATCTGGCAACATTGAAAATGGCTAGTCGTAGATGAAAAGCTAAAGCTAAACACGAAAGAATGCATCACACAACAAGGTTTCGCTTACTACACCTGCTATCCCGATGGATATTAAGTAGGTAGCGGAACGCTTGACAATTTATACCAATCAGGATATCGCTACCCTGGTACCTACTACCTACCCATATGGTTGGGATGACACTCAGGTTTGAATCAGGCCCTTTGCACTTTAGTATAATTATTTGGATTTTAGCATTAGAACTACAAACAAAGATGTAGAGCTCTTAATGTTAACAGTCATTTGTTAATATTAAGAGCTCTCCAAATTTCAGTTTTTAAGGCTCTATCAACCTTAATCTTCTGCATACCAGTACCTGAGCTAACTGAACACTATTAAACAGCCACAACAGTCCACTACCGGAGGTAATGCCATACTCACCACGCTTGGCAGGCGGATTGGCGAGCGCAGTGCTAGATGCTGCATTCACAGGGAATGCTGCTACCTTAGATGATTATTCAATAGTCACTTTTTAGGACACTCACGGGAAGAATTAAGGTGATGCTAATAGCACTAAGCTTACTTACTACAAGCATTCCTAAACCGTAACATGACGAAATAACAGATTTCTCAGTCTCACAGCAACATGACACATAATACAACATGTGCCAAAGCGTCTATACACGTGCTACACGCGCATATACGTACACACTTATACGTACGTATAGATAGACGGCGTTTTAATACATTATCTTGTGGCGCGTAAGTAACGAACGCCGAGATGAGATTCAAGATGGCGGACTTCTTAGAGCGAGCGCGGGTCGGCTAATGTGGAGTAGGCTTCTTCTTTTGTTACTGTAGTAGGAGTAGGTAAATACCTGTGACATGTGCTCCAGATCTGCAAATATAAACTGTGTATTTCTTGCGACTATGATCTTATTCTTTTTCTTCTAGGGCGAAGCTTCACTCATGACGGACGTAAGCATGAGGAGCTACTGCTCCGCCAAACATCTCCAAGTACACAGACACCTGCGTACCTTGGTTACCTCCTGTACTGCATCAGTCCAACCGGTACTTTTTATCTTACTTTAGGAAACAATTTAACATCCCTCTTAATTATCATTATCAAGAACAACCACTGCAGTCCACTTCTTGACCTGGGTCTCTACATCTGGTGAATATTTCCCATACCTCTTTACGTCGGCGGTTTGGCAAGCGTAGTGCAAAATGTTGCATTAACTGGGAACGCAGATAGGTTGTTTTATCCTTTATTTGCTTCTTACAATACCCACAGTAGTACCTAAAATGATCCTACGTCTATAAAAAAGTACAATGTTTATTCGAGTACAATGGGAAACTTTTTATGGATTCTCAAGTCTCATTTAGAAGGCGCTAAGCTAAGTTGAGATACCGTTTCTTTACATGGAAAATCTGTACGTACCACTTTAAAAATTACTTTTTATTATGTGTTTTTTCCTCGTTCCAAATCTCCTATTGATTTTCAGTGTACTATTAACATAAATGAAAATGACACTTAATTAACAAGACGACTTTATTTAATAACAAATCAATCGAACAGTAGGTAATAAATTACGAACACAACATAAAACGGAACGTGATAAACGCCAGCCATATTGAAGTTTGCTGATTGGTTGGTATAAATTTTCTCAACTCAGAACTACGCTATCTAGTGTGACATTTAAGCGCTGACTCGGAGCTGTCAATAGAAAGATTCCCATTATGATTATTGAGTCTCGTGACCTAAAAACAAGCCTGCTCCATACCGGCGAGCCCTCAGCACACGAAGTTATAATATCGCTGGTAGTTTTCACGCGAGGAGGAGAGGGGGTGCGCTAAGACGTGGGTGGTGTGGTGGGGTATACCAGGGGGGGTTATAACTGGGTACTTCACCATTTACTTATTTACATAATTACATACGAGCAGTTATTGCTTGCGAGGTAATGACAGCTCAAATCTTGGCGGTATTGCCTCTATTCGCCGCGTCGTGTGTTAATATTAGGCCTGTGATGTTAATAAGGGCTTTGAAGTCGACTTCGTACAATTTTGCGGATAATTCTGAACGATAATTTGAATCTGTTTGAATTTAATCCAGTATAGCAACTGATTTCTGTAATTTAATTATTTCAAGACAAAAAGGAAAGCTAAGGAGCCGTTTCTATGAAAAACAATCGACTGATTTAACCTCTCCTCATTAACAGCCGAAACAGTCCATTGTTGGATATTGAATCCTTTTTTGGGGATACTTGCCACATTTTTACCTCCCATACAGAATTGCCAGTGATCTGAGTTACTATGAATGGGACAAAAAAAATCTTCATATTTCTTCCTTTGTTACCTTTTGGAAAGTTGTTTCTTATCGCCAGCCAATCCTGCATATTCCTATCGGTCACTAATATCCATCAAAACAGATATTTTACACAGTAGTCGGTAAGCTAAGCAGTTAAGCCCAGCTTGACTGTGAAGTTGAATCAAGTCTTTTTCTTTTGGACGGTATACCGAATCGTCCAACGACCCGATGAGCCCTGGTAGCAGTAGCAGGCCTCCGATATGGTTGAGTAACGACCGCCGAATCATACGAAGTAATCATAGACAGCAACCGAGACTGACGGCTTAAGGTGCCCTTCGAAGCGCGGAACTAGCTTTCCGACAATCAGGTGGTTTGGACTGCAACGTTCTAACCAAACTGGGAACAAATTCACAAAGTGATAAATATCAACTTTGAGAGTGACCCACCGAGAATCGAACGCGGAACCTTCTGCGTCGCAGACAATCGCACTACCGCTACGCCACATCGGCTGGCTGAATCAAGTTATGCTTTTGATTTCCATAGCGCACCTAATTCTCGTACCTTCATCATGAAGTTAGTTGGCAAGTCACTGCACACGTCTTCATAACTCGCTTATGCATACATATATAAATCACGCCTATATGCCTTGCAGGGTAGGCAGAGCGTAATTGGTTGCAAAAAACTGTATCAGCTTATACTTACCTACTAGTTTTTTATACAGTTGGTAAGAGAAACAAGTGTAAGGTGATCCCTTATTTGGATCCCTTTTAGGAATCAGCTAATACTGGCTTTTCATACATTTGCCTAGGAAAACCAGACTAAGTTGGTCCCTTAAATGAGTAGGTAGATACCTACATAGACGTGAGGTAACAATATTGAATACCTAAATAACATTCAAATTAAAAGTTGCGCAAACAACATTTTATCCCATATACCTACAGTCCGTTCGCAATCATAGTGTCATGAAATGGCATGACCAGCCTTAGCGGTAGGCCAAGTTACGCTGGTCGCAATACTTAGATACCTAGGTACTACGCGACCAGCATAACTTGGCCTTCTGCTTAGGCTGGCCATGAAACTGTGATTTTGAATGGACTAAGTATACCTACCTACTTTGATTTTCGGTATTAAAATAGATAGGCATAGGAAAGAAAGGGCGATGATACCTCAGGAAGTGGGACACAATTGGGCCAATAGTACAAAAAGAAATCATTTTTAAAACACTGTAAAAATGTTGACGATCTTACTTCCATAACACTTTAAATAAATTTTTCAAACGCAAATGCAATACAAACTGTTCTTACTTCGACGGTAAACACATTATTTTAACGAGTTTCAAACCCCATATTCACTTTACAAAATTCAAGCTCGGTTCTTCGAGATAATAAAGTTTCTTGCCGGCCGCTGAATCAATACGGCGTTTACTCACACAAGCGTAGCGCGAGTGCGCGGCAAAAACTATCCCAATGAAAATATACGAATATTCGCGCGACCAGCCGCCGTTCAGATACTACGGAATGCTGGTTCGGTGAGAAACACACGCAACGTCCGTTTGTACGTCACTCATTTGATTCTACATCCTACCTTCATACGAACACGGTTTATGTCAAACGGTATTGTACAACGCTGCCTTGACCTATGCGTCTGTCAAACCATTTGACATAAACCACAATCATAATGACAATAAGGTGGCAAATGGAACTTACGTGTGTTTCTTGTCTTCATCGTCACATGTCCCCTTTATCCCTTAACGCTCGAGTCCCTTGGTCACCTCTTAAAACACCCGCGGACTGATGCTATTTTAAGCTAGGTTCACACGGAAATGGTTTGTCTCCCTCATAGCGCAAACAAAGTTCTGTAGTAACATTTTACAGTTTATGCTTTTCCGTATTGACATCATACGTTTACGCTACACTAACATTCGAAAATGAAATGAAAAGTATGAAACTCAACAATAATCCATTTTATTAGGTAAACAATGTACCTATAATGCTACTATTTCACGAAATCTGCACAATATTCTCTGGCGTTAGAAGTGTAATTTTGTACTGATTTTCGAGAACTGCCTCTTTTGTTTGGGTCGAATATTTGGCGAAAGACATACGTAACGTCCGTTTGTGCGCTATTTTCGCGTTAGGATTTCACCTTATACTCATACAAATACGGTTTAACTATTTGAGGGACACATTTACTAGGACTGATTCTCATTTTGCACATATTTTCACACCTAGGTACATAAGTGAATCAATCTAATCACCACGCTTAGCGCTTGGCAGGCAAATTGGGCGAGGTAGATCAAAATATTCAATGTGTTGTATTCACATAGAACGTGGTTGCTTATTCCCTGAATACATTCCGACACCCACAGCTGGAATTGGGGTGATGCTATTCTAAGCCAGCACACTACGGACCACGAGCGAAAACCTACAGTAAAACTAATTAGTTTTATGAACTTGGACCTGAAACCGCCACTGGCGCACAACAAACTTGCCTTACATCTTAGAACTCCTTGTCACGTTTCCTTACAGCTTACGCAATACACGTGCAGCCCCCCACGCCCACTACTATGCATCAGGTGTGTGCAACCCCCCTCACTCCCCCGCGCCTTAGACGTTGGCTTTTTACATGGACGCGAGCAAAAGGGGGGACCGGGGAACCTTTGCTCGCTGCCGTCTGAAGTCTGAAGTGCGAGCCGAGATGATCGATAAGTGCAAGGGTGTTTTTGGATTTATAGCGCGGCAAAGGTCCTGTTTCGGAGACGAGGGGCTGGTGCTTTGTTGAAAAATAATAAATATTATACAGTACCAGTAGAACCTTAGCACTTCAACGAACGCACGCGATTACAAATATTAGGTAAAAAAGTCCTTTTTTATATGTCAGATGACAAAAATACAAAAAATAACATAATATTCATTTTCAGACAAAGAACTGAAACATTACAAGGGATACATCCTTTTTTATCCCCTCGTTTTGGTTTGAGAAAACTTATCTTTTTACTTAGCTACTTACAATAAGATGTTCAAGAACCAACAAAAACAGATCACCCCATTCACAACGAAACCAGTTTTTATAGTTCTTCAAAACTGTATCAAAATCTTGAATCAGAAATGATTCTTTTTTACAAACTTGTCTTGTCCATCCTAGTCGCGACAGGTTTTGAAAAAGTACGCAATATGCTTGGGTTTATGGGAACTTTTTTATTAGGTCGACTTAGGGTAAGGAGAACCTGTTCGTTTTTAAAATTTCGCATAAAATCTTGTTTTCTCGAAGGCAGGTTTTAACACAATCGCTGTTTGATGGTCTGCCGTTCAGAATTAGTAGTATTTATCAGGTTTGAGCGTGGGATATAAATTTTATAAAGAATGATTTCGGTACCTACCTCATACATACATAGGTAAAAGTCCTGCAGGACCAGTTGTACACTTGGAAATCATTTGTACACTTGGTACCATTGATGGTTCAACTGGGGGAAAATTATCCCACCTGTATCATGAAAAATTGTACAATAAATTACACTCGGTTTTATTAGCATTTCAGAATTTCTGAAAATTTATTTTATAATACTCTGTTTCTTAACAATTTATTCTCGCTCCATAAGAAAATAAATACTATCCAAACACCCAAGAAATTGTATTAATGATACGAAACTTTATAGTCTTTAGTACTTGAATTCCTAAGATCTTCATTTTACATTTTACGTCGGCTTATCTAAAACTTACAAAGTAGCAATCATTATCAATCTTTCAATCGATCCAATGAATCAATCACTCATCTTCGCTATTTCTTTTTAGTAGATCTTGGAACAGGTTCCTACTTTACTATTCCCCTTTCACTTCCCACGAAGTGCCCACACTTGACAATGTTAAGTGGTCAAGCAAGATATATTCAGAGTCACTATTGTTATGGTAACTTGTTACAGTTTCTTTGAATACACCTACAGGTGTATTGAATAACTTTAGGGTACATTCCATTTATTATGAAATACTATTCAGTTTATCGTCGAGACGCAAGAAGGTCAGTCGATCTGTCTTTACTCAGTGAATCAGTTTTGAACTTGGTTATTTTTTTTTAGTTTAGTGTCGTATGGTTAGATGTTAGTGCGCGTCTAAATATCATTTTGAGAAAAACACTTAAAAACTCTACCTGTACTTTTTGTTTCATTTATGAAAACGAAGAAGAAGTAAAACCTTCCTAGGTAATATTTGTAAAACACTCATTTTCACTTCGCCGTAGTCGTGTAAAAAATCATCATATCCAAGACTCAGATCTTTCATGTACTAACTATCCACTACATACAAATTAGACTTTCAAACGCTTCCATATGTTTATCTAAATTCTGTAAACAACGACTAACGATAATGGTCCTACTTGTGGTCCGACAATTTAAATCTCACCCCATTTCAAAATCCTTAAATAAACGTAACATTTTAGTTAAAATTCCTGGCACGAACAAAACATTGCAATACCCTAATTAGGTATTTAATTTTAAATCTGACATAAATTCTTAACCGCCCAGATATATTAAAATTTCACTTCCCCAGAACGCCTATATCGCGGGGCCTATCTCCACCGCTGTCTTTCTAAGGGGACCGCATAAAATAGTTATAGAGGGGAGGGGGGAGCTACTTAACCGTTTTTAGGAGACACCCCGCACACCCCCCGCTACTTCGACCCCACTTCCGTCACCCTACGCCTCCTTGCCCCGGTCTCCCCACGCCGCTATAACTACTCATATATTTTTGCAAAATTCTTACCGAGGGTTGCCGATACCTGACTCACCTCTGTTCGAAATATAAATGCGGGTCGGTGATTGGTGTTTTTGTAGTGCGAGGGTTTGGATTTCGAATTCGGGTCGCGCGATTTAGTTTTAATTTCGGGGATTCCGGTTAAGGTGGTATGTTTTTGTTATTGTCACGTGTTCAGCATATGAATGGTTAAAAACGGTCTTTTTGTTATTTGGCTCTGGGCCAGATAGAAAATAGTTTTTGCGAAGCAGAGTCTTTTCCTTTTATTGTTTTATACATAGGTAACAAACATTTTATAATAATTGAATACCTGCGCGAGAAAATTTACTAACGTAGTAAATACATCGCTCCTCAGTAACAGTTTCCCATTATTTACCTAGCCTCTGAATAAATAACTAGAAAGCAATTATCCTTAGAGCAACATGAAGCCTTCCTCCATCTAATAAGTATAAGGCAGTCTTTGTCTTCGCGCCGCCATTAGGCGAAATACCAATATACAGGATGTTAGGGACGGTGTACCGAAACTTTGCAGGCATGATTAGACCATGAAACTGATCATGTCTTTCTATGTTGGTTATGTTTAAAAACGTGATATTTTTTTACAGTCCGCACAGAATTCCCAATGAGCTGTCTAACTTTCTACGGAAAGTAAAAATGTTTCCCAAAATATTTGGCTCCATAGAAAAAGTGGTTCAGATTCACGGTCTGATAGTGCCTGCAAAATTTCGGTAGACCGTCCCTTACACCCTGTATATCGACAGTGGAATGATATAGGTGTAGCGCGAGAGATAAAGCGCGGAACGAGCCGAGGTAAAATTTGAGGGGGCGCCACATTCGCCGCGACGCAGACGGCCGTAAGTGAAAATTTTCATAAGGCGGAAACGGCTATTCTTAGTCGTTGGTAAACAGTTTCACACTTAGAAAATGTACTGTAATTATTAAGTGGGATATGCAGGTGTATTGATTTACATTTTCTTATTTCATTTAATTAGCACTTACCTACTTCATTATTGCAACGAATTGGCATTTTTCATTTGACATATTATTGAATTACAAATTAGTTTTTTAATTACTACCTACACACCTAATACCTGCTCAATTATACTAACTATAATCATAAACAAGTCATCTTATACTGCACCTACTCATTACTGTAGGTACATTTCACTTTGACGACCATTTTGAAACAATTCGCACCCTGTTACAAAAATCAAAAATGGCGTCAGTGACCCCAAAAACAAAGACACCTCACAGTTTCCCCTAGCGTCGTTCTCCGCACGCCGCGCGCGTGTCTTGATACAGCATATAAGTCGATCGCGGGGGTGGTTTTTACATTCACCCTCAAGTATACCCACCCCACTAGCGCGCCTGCCCCAAAACGCATAGCAACTACCAGCCGTAAACACGACGCGACAAGAACCATTTTGCTATTCTAGTTTTGTAAGGCGCTGGCTTAGCTCTGCCCGGGCCGCAGGGTGTAATCTTAATATTAATATTGCCTTGGGATGCTCCTTATATGATGAAGTTTTATGTTGTGTTGTGTCTATGTTGGAGAATTGCTATGGAGTATTAAGCAGGCGCTTTATGAGATATTCAGGAGGAATTAAGCAGTTTTATGTGCTTGTTTATGGTGTGCCATGCCTACAACATAGTACTTAATGTAGAAATATACCCAATATTAGGATACATACGCTTAAAATACCCATACCTGCACGATAACTTTAATTTAGGCTAAAGTTATTTTTCAAATAATTTTATACTGCTATATTTTTCTTTTCTTCTATGCCAACTTTGTTATAGACAAAAGGGTGGAATTCATGAATAAATAATCATAATAATTACTCGTACCTACTTATTTCAAAAGTTATTATTAGTTCTAATTTAAAGTAGGTATCGTCGTTGTTAGAAATACAGTTTCGGAAATAAGGGAAGAGACAAGAAGTATTTCCCCACAGCCTAATATTGGCTCTTCATACCTTGCTGAGGACTAGAATTCTTTTCACAGAGATGTCAGAAGTTATTTTCAGGATTATGTCCACAGATGACAGGCCACCTTAATAGACGCATCGCATTTTAGAAATATTATAGCAGGTAGTATACATAAACAGCTAAGCATTTATTTATTTAGGTATTCGTTTTAATTTACAAAGTTCTTATTTAATAAATATGTAATTTAAACGTAAAGCTAAACGTAATTGCTTGACTTCTAACGTACTTTATTTAGTTTGTATTTAATTACAAGGTTCTTATTTAATAAATATGTCATTTAAACGTAAAACTAAAAATAATTGCTTGACTTCAAATGTACTTTATTTAGTTTGTATTTAATTTACAAGGTTCTTCTACACTAATATAATAAAGAGGAAAACTTTGTTTGTTTTTTTGTTTGTTTGTTTGTTTGTATGTAATCGATAAACTCCGAAACTACTGGACCGATTTCCAAAATTCTTTCACTATTAGAAAGCTACAACATCCTTGAGTAACATAGGCTACTTTTTACTACGGGAAAACTCCTCATTCCTACGGGAAAACGGTTAGTAGCAGGAAATCGGGGAAATAAAGCAGATATTACCCAAATTAGCCAAACCGCTTTACCGATCCTCGCGAATTTTGGCACTGATATTACTATCATATAAAAGACGGACATGGTCAGCCCTCGAGGATCTGGAGTACCTGATGAAGACCACCAGCATCCCATATAAACTATAAGAGATACGGTCATGGCTTCATAGAAAAAGTTGTTCACCATGACGGGCCGCTTCTGCTGGCACATGGTCATCGAGGATCTGGAGTACCTGATGTAGACCACAAGCATCCCATCTAAACTATAAGAGATAGGGTAATGGTTTCAAAGTAAAAGTTATTCAGCACGACAGGCTGCTTCTGCTGGCACATGGTCACGAGGGTCTGGAGTACCTGATGTAGACAACCAGCATCTCATCTAAACTATAAAAGATTCGGTAATGGCTTCAAAGTTAAAGTTATTCAGCATGACGGGCCGCTTCTGCTCGCACATGGTCACGAGGGTCTGGAGTACCTGATGTAGACCACCAGCACCCCATCTAAACTTTATTAGACTCGGTAATGGCTTCAAAGTTAAAGTAATTCAGCATGACGGGCCGCTTCTACTGGCACATGGTCACGAGGGTCTGGAGTGCCTGATGTAGACCACCAGCATCCCATCAAAACTATAAGAGATACGGTAATGGCTTCAAAGTTAAAGTTATTCGCCATGACAGGCCGCCTCTGCTGGCACATGGTCATGATGAGTAACTTATGCTAGAATGGATTAATGGACTTTTTACTACGGGCAAAGATCCCATTTCTACGGGAAAACAGGTGAGTAGCAGCGAGTGAAACCGCTGGGCGGGCCGCTAGTATTCAATAAATATGTAAACTAAAGCTTGTCTTGTGTGTTAAATTTAGTTCAGCTGGTATTTTGTGAAGTATTTTTTTCCATTAGCGCTTATTAAACTAATTTAATCCTTACAAGAATTTGGCCTTTAATCTTACAGGCCAATAACTTCATCCAATATACTAAACCAAACTTTCTCCAAAATGTATGAAATAGTCGAATATACTAAACTTAAACTGGCTTGCTTAACAGTTGTTCGAATTTTGTTTACCCGAATTATTCATCTGGCTCCTGCATTGATTGTTTACCGTTTAAAAATATTTCATACTTCGGTTTCAATTTATAAATGAAATATATTAAATAGATCTTGATTTGAATGTGCTCCTAAATAACAAAAACGCAAAGACGTAAATATTTAGAATACCATAAGTTCGTTTAAAAATTCAATTACCTGTCAAACTTAACATCTGCTTATTTCGGAAACAATTGTATGATTTCTAGGCTATTAGTTATTTAGGGGCAGTTATAGGCCTTGATAAGGTCAGGGACTGTTGTCAAACTAAAATCGCGTTTATCTTGAAAACTAGGCATACTAGACTACGAGTGTCTTAAAGAAAGATGTAGTTCTTATTAAAGCCTGAAACTTATTTTTAAAAAGTGATAGTTTGACAGGTGACATCATACATGTAGGCCTAAAATTTTCCCGAACAAGTCTATCATGCATAGTTTCAGAAATAACGAGTTTTCAGTGTGACAGATGTCATCATAAATGTAGGTATCTTCAATGCCTACAATATCCTCTAAAAATCCGGTATTCTGGTAACTGCAAGCATAGTTTGTGAGAAGAACAAGTTTTGATATTTAGTTTTACAAATATTTTCTTTAATTCTAAACTTGGCCGACTTTAATACCCTGTTTTATCCTCTGTGTAAACTGGCCCACTCTTACTAACTGCTAACTATTTTCTACGAAATGTTTATTCGGCTAAACGTTGTTCGGCCAATGTATAAGCGGGTCGTACTTAGCTATATTATTACGATATCGCCACAAAATAGAGCTGTTTCCCTAATTTGTGATATCGCGGACAAAGTTTGATAGTTGGATAGCGGGCAATAATATAGTTAATTCACAATTAGACTCCCTAACTAAGTATTGACATTGATATTCGGCATTAGGTTTTTCGAATAAACGTCGTTCGGCCAATATTTAGGCGGGTCGTGCTCAGCCATATTATTAGTAATCGCGGGCAAAGTTCGGGAGGTGGATAGCGGGCGAAAAAGTAAGTATAATTGATTCAATCAGACTCCCTTGTAACTAAGTATTGATTAGTTTTACCCAATATTTACTGTAACTCAAGCACATTTCAAGGGACGATATTCGGCATAAGGTTTTTCGACTAAACGTCGTTCGGCCAATATTTAGGCGGGTCGTGCTCGGCCATATTATTAGTATATCGCGGGCAAAGTTCGGGAGTTGGATAGCGGGCGGAGCTATGCGAGCGAACATAAATTTTATTGCTACAATCTCAGAGCCCGCAAGATTCACTGGGTGGAAATTTTAAGATATACGGACCGGGGTACGGTCGGCAGGATAATGTTAAGGCGTAGGCTGAGATTCAGCCGCGCTAGCCCAGACGGTAGAGGCGTCGCCAGTACAGATGATTAAAAGGCGCGGGTTATAATCCAGCATGTAGTGAAAAAAAATGCAGGTTTTCCAATAATTTAATATGATGTTCAACGTGTAGTCGAATCAGCCATCCATCACAATGAAATTAATATCGAGAATGTCAAATTTCATGTATCCAATTCTTATGACAATTACCTATCTATAGTTGAGACTGCCACTCGCTACATTTATCGGCGAATGGCGCTCTCTTTCTCGCTTGAGTTTACCACCAAGCTAATGTGTGGATGTCCGCAATAAATGGTCTATCCATTATGATCACATCATCTAGCTGCCGTGTTACGCGGAACTCGTGTAACTCTTATTACACGAATTACGCTTAACATGTCTTAATCGTTTTTTCGGTGTCTATTTTATAAAGGGAGTTTGAATAAAAAAATATATTGTATGAAATTTTTTACAACAAAATCAGAGTTAAACTAAATCAGCAAGACATAACTTTGCCGGTTACTATTACGCGCTGCGCGTGTAACTCAATTACACGATTTAACTACAGTAAATGCTACTAGGCGCGGCGCGTCGCGAAATAAACGTTGAACAAAACCTATCTTGCGAAAAGCGTGTAACTCGGAGATACACGGCCTCGCGTAACACGATTTGTATGAGATTTTCACTGCTCCAAACTTCAAATGGCTATAACTTATTCTGCATCAAATATTATGAAAAAATATTTGTATGTCCTTCAAAGAAATAAGTAAAATAAAAGATTTGTTATAAAATTATATGATTTTAATGTGCGCATAGCATTCAGAAAGGAAAAAACAGATTTTAGATTCAAATGCGTTTTTCTCAAGTCGAGCAGTTTTAAGATACACGAGTTCCGCGTCACACGGCAGCTAGGTTCTACTCGAATTTCATAAATTCAAGGGTATGAATGAATGGTTACTATAGTATAGTAGAACATGTGATACAAGAACAATTATTATAAGACTTCAGCAGCATGCAAAATATAAAATAAACCTACACCACCGAAAGCAGTTTTTGCCTCAAAAGACTGCTTTTACCAATTTTACCGTACAAATTTAATAAAACTCTCGTCGTAATCGAATGAAGCTTGTTATGCGGACGCTACATGTTTTATTAGGTCAACTTGTAACAGCGTCTTCTCTAATCAAAGGAAATTTCCAATTAAATAGATTACGATCAGCCGAAGCCTACCGAGTATAGTATAACGGGTATAACACATCCCTTTGCGTATATTTATCAAGCATATTGCTTTTAGATATGTTACCGGCCAAACCCGATTTTAGGATAAACTAGTTTTTCCTAGGCCAAAGTAGTTTATCCTACATGCGGTTGGATAAACCGGTATAGACTAGGCTAAACCGGTCCGTCCGATGGCCGATAGGAGAAACTAGTTAATCCTAGGCTGAACTAGTTGAGCCTAAAATTAATAAGTACACTTCAGGATAAACTAGTTTGGCGTAGTTAAAAATGGTTAAGGCTACAGTGACATAGCTCTAGAGGGTAAAGGGTAAAGTTGGACATCCTGGACACTCGAACACCCCAGAGGGTGGGGTGTAGCATTGGATACTGAAGGCTCGGAAGCCCTGGAAGGACGCCCTATAGTGAGTCACTACGTACACCCTGGAGGCATCAAACATCTGTAAGGCTCGAACACCCTGGAGGATGCGGGGTAGCGTCGGACACCCCTAAATGCTCGGACGCTGCCTGCCGTGGGCTGGACTCCCACAGACACCTGTGATGTGACAGCTCGTGGGAGCTATCGCCGATAGCGATGTTGCAAGTGCTCGCATCAGGGCCTACATGGTGTCTGAGCCTTCAGGGTCTCCGACGCTACCCCGACCCTCCAGGGCAATCGAGCCTCACTTTACGCTCTATCTTGAGCTACATCACTCTAGAGCGTCCCTCCAGGGCGTCGGAGCCTTCAGGATGTCCGATGCAACACCCCACCCTCTAGGGTGTTCGAGTCTCCAGGGTGTCCGATGTCTCCAGGATGTCCGACGTTACCCTTTACCCTCTAGAGCTACGTCACGGTAGCCTTAACCATTTTTAACTAAGCCAAACCAGTTTATCCTGAAATGTACTTATTAATTTTAGGCTCAACTAGTTCAGCCTAGGATTAACTAGTTTCTCCTATCGGCCATCGGATGGACCGGTTTAGCCTAGTCTATACCAGTTTATCCAACCACATGTAGGATAAACTACTTTGGCCTAGGAAAAACTAGTTTATCCTAAAATCGGGTTTGGCCGGTAACAGATACATGCTGTATATAGAGTGTGGCCAGGCGCAAATATTTTACGCGGCTTAATTACCCATGGCACTGAACAACTTTCTCTATACAAAAACGTACTAGTCGTCAAAACAATCTTTCGATTTATTTATGCATTGGGATTATTATGCACTACATGAAAATATGAAATTGAAAAAATGACAATCATGCATGGCAGAGCGGTGGGACGTGGGACCCATGCGACCCGGGTTCGAGCCACAGTCGATGCATGAATTTTTCCAATTTCATTATTTTATTTTCGATTTATTACTTTTTTATCGACATATGGGTGTTTTTAAGTGATGGAAGACAGCACCTCCTAGACTTTGGTAGCCTCTTAAGCCGGGCTGGCGGCATGTCCCGAAAGCGTGTCACCATTTGTTTTTTTTTATGACATTAGATTTAGCATCACCCCATTTATACCCGTGGGTGTCGTAAAAGGCGACCAAGGGATCCAGGGAATATGCAGCAGCGTTCCCTGTGAATATCTGCAACTCCTTGCACTGCGCTCGCCAATCGGCCTGCAAAGCGTGGTGAGTATGGCAATACCGCCCTATTTGGTGAGGCCCATGTCCAAGAGTGGATTGTTGTGGCTATAGTAGTAGGTAGCAGCTGTATGCCGACTTTTTGCACTTTGACGAGCCTATTTTTTTCATATACTTCAAATCCTGCCAGCGATGAAAAATTTTGGAAGTTTTCCGAAAATTGTTTACCTAACACGAGAAGTGTTTTAAAATTTGGTATACAACTTACATAATTGCACAAAATTAGTCAATTTTAATTTAAGAAGATAAGATCTCATCACGGATAAACTTTATAACCCAGAACATGTACGTGAAACTGTAAAGAATAAAAAATAAAAGGTAATGTTATGTAAATTAGGAAGTAAAATCTCCGGGAAAAACGGAACGGAACACGTCCCGGCATTCAGAGTGTGAAAATAAAAACTCGTCCGGAGCGGAAATAAAAACACGGTCGAACATGTTGTTAGTGGAAATAAAACGCCGAAAATGAATGCTAACAAGCTGGACCCCAAGTCTGCTAATTTTTAGCCATTGTAATGCTAGCGACACTCAGCTGTCGTTGCGATTTTCCATATGTTAGCAGAATACGAAACTACCAAAACCATCCAACTGACATGCCATAGACACGCAACTGAAACGATTTTTATTTATAGTCCATTCGCAATCATAGTGTCATTAAATTACATAACCAGCCTAAGCAGGAGGCCAAGCTACGCTGGTCGCAATACTTATACATAGCGACCAGCATAAACTGGCCTCCCGCTTTGGCAGGTCATGACATTATGATTTTGAATGGCCTACCTATAGCAGACCTATTTGAGTTACATTCTAATTCAATC
Organism: Phthorimaea operculella; assembly: GCA_024500475.1. Lineage (NCBI taxonomy): Eukaryota > Metazoa > Arthropoda > Insecta > Lepidoptera > Gelechiidae > Phthorimaea > Phthorimaea operculella. The sequence continues at coordinate 2,359,355 of JANFCV010000051.1, read as the reverse complement.
TAATAGTATGACCGTTTTTACAGCCGTTTACGCTCTACTTATCTACCTATCAAGGGATAAATATAAGCGTAATATATGTATGTTATATGGATTGATAATATGTCATTGTAAAGAAGAGAAAATTGTAAGACAAAAATTAACAATTTTCTAAATTTTAAAAAATTGTCAATTGAGCCTTACAATTTTCTCTTTTTCGTAAAGAAATTTCAATTGAGCCTTACAATTTTCTCTTTTTTATAACAATTTTGAGTTCCTAGTATAAACGCGGTTATTAAAACAGACCGTTGCAGACTTGCAGCACATAATAGAGGGTCAACAGATTATTCGATCCTATTTAGGATTTTCGCGATTGCCACTTGTTACATAGCCTATCAAAAATCTTATATACTTAGCTACTGTCAATGAGATAGCCGATGTAGCGCAGTGGTTAGTATGACTGCCTGCCACGCAAAGGTTCCGGGTTCAATTCCCGGTGGGGTCACTCACAAAGTTGATATTTATCACTTTGTGAATTTGTTCCCAGTCTGGTTAGGACATTGCAGGCTGAACCACCTGATTCTCCGCAAGTAAGATGGTTCTGAACGACTTGGTGTCCCACACGAAAAGAAGAAGAAGCTACTGTCAAAAATCTCAAATTGTTTAGATCCTCTCAAATTCCAGTTCATTAGGTAAGCGTCAGTCAGCACACATCAAAATCGTTGCTAGTACTGGGTGAGCTATCTGTAAAGACGGCCCGCGCGTCGTCTCCCTAACATGCGAAATCAGTAACTCTTTCTCCCATCTTATATCATCTAGCTTAAGTCATCCCACTGCTGGGCAACTAGGCGGTGAACTCCTGATTCAAAAATACGTCTCCATCTCTTTTTCAGCATGGATTTTCCCACGCTTTATTACGATAAAAAATATAAAAAAAGTCTCATAATGAACACGTCCAGTAATGGCGAGTTTATGTAAACAAATTGGCGTTAAAAATGTCCGCCGCGGGCTAGTCGCCGTGTCCACCGCAAATTGCCCGGCAAATTACAGCAGGGCGGGGCGCGGGTACGTAACAGATACCTAATACTTAGTATTAGTTACCGGCCAAACTAAGGGCATGAACGAAAAACATTTTTACAAAAAAAAATGGTAGATTCAATATCAACTTATTATGAACCAGCTAGCATTAGAATATTAATTTAATTTTTGGTGTGGTGCCGGCTTAGAATAGCATCACCCCATATCTTTTCCGTGGGTTTTTTTTAAGAAGCGACAAAAGAATTTGAAATTTGCACGGTGAATTACAGTAGAGCGGGGCGCGGGGGATCCGTAACAGATAAAATAATAGTTACTTACTACCAGCCGCCCGCTAGGCGAATTGAGGGCATGGTAAAACATTTGCACAAAATAATAGGGAATAGTAGATTCAATAGCAACTCATTTATGACCCAGCTAACATTAGAATTTTTTTTTTTTATGTAGCCTGTATAGTGTCCCACTGCTGGGCAAAGGCCTCCCCTCTTTTACGCCACTCATCCCGATCTTGGGCTTCCGATTGCCAGTTCTGGAGAAAGGCTTCTATATCATCGTGCCATCTTCTCCGAGGCCGCCCGCGACGACGACGACCATCTTGTGGTATCCATTTAGTGGCTAAAATAGCCCATCTGTCGGGATGCATTCGACAGACGTGTCCTGCCCAGTCCCACTTCAGCTGTGCGGACTTTTTGCTGACGTCTATGATTCCAGTCTTAGAGCGCAGGGTTGTATTCCTAACACGGTCGATCCTTTTAACACCCAGGATACTGCGCTCCATGGCACGTTGGCAAACCTTGAGTTTGGACTTTTGAGCCTCAGTCAGAGACCACGTTTGTGCGCCGTACGTAAGGACGGGCAGAATACACATGTCGACTAGTTTTCGCTTCAGTGTAAGAGGAAGGTCTCCCTTCATCAGCTCTTTCATGGACCAGTAGCTCTTCCAGGCGTTCTGGATTCGTCTTTCGACCTCTTTGTCCTGCCTGTTGTCGAAGGATGCTATCTGGCCCAAGTAAGTGTACTCGTCGACATAATGTATTATCTGCCCGTCTATTTCACAATGCGTTTGGTACTATTGCACATGAGCTGGGTCTTTGTCATGTTAATTTTGAGTCCAACCTCAAGGCTTGCCACACTTATCTCTTGCAGCATGGTTTCGAGTTCCGCGGCTGAAGTGGAGAACAGAACTAGAAAAATATATCCCTAAATTAATTTAATCAACACAACGTTATTCAAAACTAGCGGTCTGTCAGCGGTGGTGTCACCTGCTGAAACTCATGTTTCCGGGGAAGAAGATGTTTTCTCGGCATCTGTTATACATAAAAGCCTTATCCTCTTGAATTACTCTATCATTACAAAAAAACGCATTAAAATATATTGCGTAGTTTGCGAGAAGTTTGCGAATTCCACTACAGACAGACAGACAGACAAACTTCATTTTATAAAATGTAATTGAGTCATTGCTCCACTGCGGTATAGTTCCCTGACAAATAAAAAACATCATTATCGTTCCAAAAATTCCATACTTTATTTGTCTGTTTCTTTGAATTCAAGAAAATAAATAATTAATGTCACAGTAAAAATACAAATTGATATCAATATTAGAAATAAAATAAACTCGTTATTAAATTATTTACAAACCTCAATTACAGATTTCGTAACACCTATCGCATATCCGCATCGCATCTAATAGTAGTTTATGCAACTGCCTAATAATGAGAGGCTTTAGGATGAGAGTGTCTGTTTATCACACGAGGCGCAGCCGAGTGTGATAATAGTTTGACACGAGCATTCTAAAGCCTAATTATTTGCAGTTGCATGTACACTATTTTATCTACACTTTACAAGAAAAACTATGAAAAATAATTCAAACCTCCGCACTGCACTATGGCGATTGCAAGCCTATCTACTGGAACCACCAACTGAACGACTTTTGTACATAAGTAACTTTTTAACTAAACGTTGAAATGGAGGCTCGTAAAAACTAAACAACTTTTAAAATTAAAAAGCATTTATCGGTGAATTATAATTCGAAAAATGATTTGAAGCAAAGATTTAATAATAAATAAGTCCTCATAATTTCAAGTGTCGTCGTCCCGCCGCGGGTGACACTAGTTCTTTTTTTCATTCGACTTACTGATGGCCAGTGTCAAATTGGAACAGATTACAATTTGGTACGCGGCGCGCGGGTCAATTCGTTTAATTTTTTTTCAAATACTAGAAATCGAGTTACTTTATGTAGCTGCCAGTAGTATGAAAGTTTTTTTTTAAAGGCTGTATATTCGTAATGCAGTTCATTACGTTCTTACTTTTGATTCTGTAAAACGAATATTACGAACTGAGTGTAGATAAAATATTTAATTTTGAAGTTGGTATGTAGTGGAATATGAGAAAAGCTTATTAGATTATTATTAGACAAACCCATAAAAGGGTCATCCCATTGCGAATGTAACAGTACAGTTCGGTACCCGGTAACTGTTACTCGCGGAACAGTCGAAGCCCATCCCTAAAGTCAACCCCCGAAAAAAGCAAGAAAAATGCTTTCCAACCATTTAACAGGAGAGTCAACAGGGAATTAATCACCATAATAACCCCGAGGCAAAAAAATCTGTTAGCGTTCCGGGATTCCGGGGTTTTTTACCGGGACACTTAAAAAGATATTTATATTCCCGTCCCGTACCGGAATGGAGCAGGAAAAATGGACAAAAAATATGCTGAAGGGGAAGTAACAAGTGGTAGCTTTTCGGGCGGAAAAGAAAAAGTCGTAGTTATAGTATGCTGTGTGGTGCCAGCTTTGATTAGAATCATCCCAAGTCTTTCTCGTGGATGTCGTAAGAAGCGACTAAGATACAAAAATACAAAATACAAAATTCTTTATTCAATCTTGAATATAAAATATCACTTATTGATAGTTATTATTACACAGAAATGGATTTGCAAGGCACAATTTTCTCTTTTTTTAACAATTTTTATGCCTGGTATAGACGCGGCTCGGGCGAGATAAAAAAATAAAAATCAAGGCACTACACTAAGGGATTTAAGAGTCGATGTATTGCAATTTTAGACGACAGGCTTACAACCTGTTACTATGGTAGGTAGACTGTGTATCACCTGACAACCTGTCACTATGGTGATACACAGTCTTCTGACTGAATTTCAAGCTCTTGTCAGACGTGGTGCATAAGGCTGTTTTGTACAGCCGTTTGCGCTCTGCCTACCCCGCAAGGAAGATAGACGTGAATGTAGATATGTATGAATAATACCTACATATATATTTTTCAGCTTTAAGTACCTTTCACGGCACAAGATGTTATGTCATTCCAACAGTCTACTGCTGGACATGGGCCTCCCCCTTTCGGAAGGTATTGCCATACGATCACACATGGCAGGCGGATTGGCGAGCACAGTGCAAGCTATTTAATTTACGAGGAACGCTGCGCAGCTGCCCTTTCCCTGGATGAATATCCATTAGCCGGTTTTTACGCCACCCTCGGAAAGAATTAGGGTGATGCTATTCTAAGCCGGCGGCACCACACGGCGAACCTTCAAGTATTTGACGTAGGTAGCTGCCGATGAAATTTGAATGGTTGTCTCCATTAGTCCAACATAATTCTAACTAGAAATGCAATGTGCAATGAAACTATAGTCTGATGTGATGAGTAAAACTACCAAATATATAATGTTACTTTAGATTAGGTACATATATAATATTTTAAGAGCGTGTTCTACTCACAAAACTGTACAAATTTTATGAGAACCTTTTCTTCGATATGTGAAAGAAAAATTGTCTCTCCCATACAAACGTGTTGAAAAAGTTCGTCGCTTAGTATGGGAAATCCAATTTTTGTTTTCATATTTTGAAGAAAAATTTCTCTCTAAATTAGTTTTGTGAGAAGAACATTTGTACTTAATTAAATTTAACCCTATATACTGATAACCTTTTGTTAAAAACTGCCAATTAGAAGCAACATTATAATTGCAAAAAATACCAATTAGGACGGGAAGCAAGGAGCAAAGACATAATATTCAATTACTTTCACATATAGTTATATGCCGTCTGGTTAGCCTGGCCAGCCCCAAGGCAGTGATTTTATTTATAACCGCGAACCGCGCTTAAATACTAGGAAAAAAGGACAATTATACTTCGTTGCTGCATCCTATGAGATTTAATAAACCATGTAGTACGTCCTTCGTCGTACTGCACCATCACACGTATTTTTAGATATATTTTAAAAGAAATAATCAAAATCAAGTAAGTATTTTGACTACCGCCGTACTTAGCCCCGCCGTTCCCCAGATGGCGTGGCGCTCGCGTCATTCGTTTTTCGTGTGCCGCACCAGTAACGCGTTCCGTAAAAAATAATTACTTTTTAGTGAAAAAAGTGAAAAGTGAAGTTTTAGAAGTGCAAAAGGACTGGTGAAAACTTCGATAAACACGACTGGAAATGGATTTGACACGAAAATGGAGGTTAGTTTTTGATAAACCCATGTCTTTGGTTCTTGTCCAAAAAATCTTTTGTATTCCCTCAGTGTCGGCACGGGATGTCGTCCGGGAATTACTGTTGATATTCCCTCAGTGACGGCACGAGATGTCGTCCGGGAATTTCTGTTGATATTCCCTCAGTGGCGGCACGAGATGTCGTCCGGGAATTTCTGTTGGTATTCCCTCAGTGGCGGCACGAGATGTCGTCCGGGAATTACCGTAGTAAAACCAAGCCGAGAGCCTGTCCCTTGTCGATTGCTGCCATTACCGCAATCCCATTTTCATGACTCTTTTCCTCAGTGGTAACACGAGATGTTATCCGGAAATTACTGCTTTTTTTTTTTTTTTTTTATTTATGATGGGCTTACTCTTGACCCCAATCTTACCCTAGAGCAGAGATGGGATCTACGGTGGAGCGAGCTTGCCCAGAAGATGCCTATTCACTCTAGACTTAAAGAGATTCAGGTTATATGCACTCGGAAATACACTGCTTACTTTCCTATTGTGGTGGCTTGAAATGTCATCCAAGAAGTAAATACATGAAAGATGAAACTAAAAGCTAAGTTCTTGCATACTTTCCTAATGATGTGGTGGCATAAGATGTCATCCAGGATGTAAATACATGGAACATGAAACTAAAAGCAAGTTATTGATTACTTTCCTAATGTGGTGACACGAGATGTCATCCAGGAAGTAGAATACATGAAACATGATAATATGTGATAATATTAACCACTTACTTACTTGTTTTCCTCTTGCGGTGGCAAGATGTGCAACCCAGAAAGTAAATACATGAAGCATGAAACAAATAGTTGATTGCGTATGAGCTTGTCTTACGTGGTTTCACGAGATGTTATCCATTAAATCGCAATAGAAAATGAAACTCAAGAGATTTGGATTTTCTTCGCCTAGATCGTAAGATGACACCAATGCTTACAAGTATGCTGATGATCGCAAACGAACCACTTAAGAATGAACTGCTGCACTGTGAGGAAATGGAGCCTTCATTCTAGCTGGAACCAAGTCAACCTCAAGTAAAATCGTATGTTATTCCAATTATCTCTGATTTAAGGGCTGCTGGTGTTTTCAAAACACATATTAACTTCATTTTTGTAATGGAGAAATGTTTCCGAGGTATGTTTGACTGTCAATGGACTCAAAAATGGCTAAAAGCCTTTTCATGAGATCTCTGAACGTTTGGGGGAAGATCCTCATAGGTTTGGCTGCTGATCAGTAAAAGGTAATTGTGCAATTGGCTAAGACCCTATTTTCAGAAACCTATTTCTAAAAACATGGTACTTTAGAAAGGCCAGACAACGTATTTATTGTTTTATCAATAAACAACTCAATAATCTACAACAGACCTGCATATTCTAATAAGAATATCTGAAATTATCTACATTCTCCTTAACCTGCGCTTTTGTACTGAATAATGATATATCATATCAGTAAACCTTGTAAACAAAAGTCTTATCTGACTATAAGTCACAATATCAACATTGGTTGACATGACAATGTTTTGTTTGGTGGGTAGGTACTCAGAATAAAAATTTAATAACACAATTCTTTGGAAGACTCAGCGTGTAAATTACTCTGACAAGGCCTTGAAACCAAGGCACAGTAAGCCTTGCTGAGAAAAAAGTTCAACAGCAGCAGGGCGTGCTGCTCTTGCGCAGTCGCGCTTCTACACCGCTGCGAAGGAAAGGCATCAACAACATCACCCCCATTGCCGAACCAAGCGTCCTACTGGAGCCACTAGAGGTACAGAAATGTCTTTTCTACATGAAATGTGATTAGATTGTATTCAAAATCTTCTACATGTAGGTATGTTTCCTACTTTTCCAAATTCAAATTCCACAGCACTGCAGTGGACGATTAAGATTCATTCTTAATGTAAACACAAAGCTAAACTAAATATCAACATTTAAGATGTAGTTTCAAAACAAACAATTATTTTGTGTCATTTTATGTGACTTTGCGGATGACTCATACTCATACGTGGCGGAATAGACCTGCTATCTATACCTACCAGCCTAATCGTTCATCCGAAGCCAAATCCGAATTGAAAGAATTTTTCTTTATTCCTTTGTTATGTTAATCGACCGTTTGAGTAGATGAACGATCCGACTAAATAAGTATCTGCGATTTTGTTTTGATTAACTAGTCAATGTAACAATGAAGTTACATGTTTACCATTGTCAGTGGTCAGCTCTGTTCCTTTACTCAATAAGATTGTGCTTACCTACCTAACTGACGCTGTAAAATAAAGGCCATTGTGGTTTAGATGATTTATCATACATTATATATGGTGGAAATTATGTATTATTTATGCTCTAATAATGCGTATAACTGTTGTTTATTCCGTCTAAGCTTCGACTTAGTACCAAACGAAAAAAAAAGTATTTTTTATTGGGTCTGGTATTATTGAAATCTTTAGAGCATTGAACATAATTCTCAAAATATTAATTTAAAACAATCTGCCGAAAAATACCATAAACTTTTATGAACTTTTACAAAAATGTGTCAACAAAGCAAACATCAAATTATGAAAATTTGCATAGGTAATATGTAGGTATGATTTTACTGATTGTCTGCAGTACGAGTAGCTGCCTATAGATCCAAGTAGCTAAGTTAAACACTTACCCACAGTTCCGTAGTTATTATTATCACTCGTGAGTGAAAAACCCGTTAGTTTTCTCTAAGTTTGGTTTTACATACACAAAACCTTTAGAATAATGAAAAGAATAAATCTGGCCTTATTAGAATGTCATACATCAATATAACTGATGGTAAAAATAAATTTTGTGTTGGATTAAACTATGTCTAATAGCATGTACCTTTAAATAGACAACCCTATCACGGTTAAGACATTTTCAAATAGAAATCTTTACAGATTTTTCGTTATTGGCATTGGATTCTGTTCATCTTATGCCGGCGAAGTAAGTATAGTTACTAATGGAAATCAGAACTGCCTTCGTGGAACTGTAGGTAATGGTTATGTAAGAAATTAAAAATATTATATTATTTTTATTTCAGGCAATTATATAACTCAAACGTGGTTTGTTAATTACCTACATTTAGTACAAGGACGTTAGACTGACCGATAAATAACACTACATATGTACCTACTTACTTATTACAATTGTTGTAGGTCCTGTTATTAACTTATTAGAATAGTGGGGTACAATTCTCACATTAGTAACTTAACAAGAAAGATCTTGTACTGATGTACTGCAAGCAAACAAAGTAGGATTTTGTATAACATAACTTCATGTGGATTTGTTCAAACAATATCCACACAAGTTCAGTAAAAACATGCATATAAAATTGAAATTTTTACTCTAAAACGGGATAAGAATATTTTATTCTTACACGCTTTTCCCATATTTTTTATAAATCTAAAATAATATAGATCCACCCGTTATCATAATATTATGTTCCTACTTTGTCTGGACTAGACAAAATTTTTATTTTATCCTTTTTTTTATGACCTTGAAGTGTGAGGAATTCAAGATAGCGTTTTTCTAACAATAATCAGAAAAAGATACGGCAGGAATAGTGATGACATCGTAGGTAATAGATTGAAATCTTAAACCTTTTAACAGCCGTCGTGTTTATTTTGTAAACAAAATAACATCTAAATATATTTTTTGTATTACTACCTGATTTAAGTACTTATCTACTTAAATTGCTTACAAAACAATTAAATATTAGCGCTAGTATACACAACATGAAGATAAACTTAGGTCAAAACTTTCTTTAAAAGAAAAATGAACTGAATAATATTTTGAATAATTTGTAAATGATGACATTAGGACTAGGCCTAATCTACGTAGATATCAAAATTTCTAGAACCCTAGTGGGTATTGTTTCAGATCACAATAAAAACATTCAAACAACATCCAAGTGCATTTTTAAAAGACTTTGAAGCTTGTTCCCTATTCGCGACAGGACATCGTATTCAAACATTAACACTTTTGTGATATTAACATAGCTTGCTTTGCTACCACTATAGGTACATGAAATACCTAAAAAGACATAACTAAAATCTAGTATTTTAATTTAACTCCGCAATGAGTTCAGTACCTACTGACAGGTTACTTACTTATGCTACGAAAGCCTATCCATAATAGAAAACATTGCATTGACTTAATTATTATGATATTTTAATGTCAATTAGCCTTAGCACACGGCTAACTTAACTGTACCTTTCTTTGTTTTGATACCTTTTAATAAGTTTGATCAAGATGAAGCTTTCGAGCAGTTGGTGACGTAGATAATAATTTGTTTATTCTTAGTATCCTACCTAGATATTTTGTATGTGTAGGCGAATACTTAATACAGGTATTGCATATTAATTGCGTGTGTAAAGCCTAAAGTTCTTTTCAAATATTGTTGGCAAGTCATTCTGCAATAAGTAGAGCGCTAAACATCTACATGGTTTATTAAATCTCATAGGATGCAGCAACGAAGTATAATTTATGGTTAATTGAACTTACCTAAGTGAACTTCAACCAAAATTATACGAGTTGCTGCATCCGTAGAGATTTAAGATCCCACCCTCCCGTCTTTACTTCGTAAAACCCTTATTGCTATTGCAGAATGTGCCTTGATTCTCTTACTCTAAAAATACTGACGCGAGCGCCACGCCATCTGGGGAACGGCGGGGCTAAGTACGGCGGTAGTCAAAATACTTACTTGATTTTGATTATTTCTTTTAAAATATATCTAAAAATACGTGTGATGGTGCAGTACGACGAAGGACGTACTACATGGTTTATTAAATCTCTACGGATGCAGCAACTCGTATAATTTTGGTTGAAGTTCACTTAGGTAAGTTCAATTAACCATAAATTATACCTACAAAAGAAAAAAAAATGCCTTGCTTTCTCTTTTTTGCAGTGACTAATCCATTCATGTTATCTGACTATCAATAAGCGGTAATTTATTTATATCCAACTTTGAGTAAAAATTTACATTATCAGTAAAAACATATCTACGTACCTGAAAGAGGTAAAAATAAAGTCGAATACTATTTGAAAATTTATAAGGGTAAACAAATTACTAATTTGAATAGATAAGACCACATGAGGATAGAAAGCCCCAGAAAAACATAATTCCTCCAAAAGTTTAATATTTTTTCTCACTTCCCCCTTGAAAGTATTAAAATAACACCCTCTTAATATGGACCCTGTCTCATCTATGAAAGTAATCAGTTTATAGGGTCGTTGGACGACTCGGCGACCCACTGGCTGATAGATACATAGATAAGTACAAGCAGCGCCCTCTATAGTATGGAAAAGTAAGAATATTTTCAGTTGCTTCGGTGCCTTCAAAGGTCATTCAATTGACAAATTAAATTGAATCCTTATAAACATCCTTAAACCCATATTTATGTGCGAGATATTAATACATAAAAAATAAACCGAAACGAAAAGAATGGCATAAATTTTTTGTATGGTTCTGCTACTCGACACTGCAACATGCAGCCGCTTTGGCCAAAAACAGTTTATCTACCCTTACATAGATGGCGCTGACTCGTTTAGTATTTCTATTCGATACTTGATGGCGCTGTAAAAAGTACCGGGCAGGGCTTGGGCAGGGCTGACTCATAGTTTCGCTACTCGCCGCAAAGACTGTAGTACTGCTACTCGCCACTAGGACCGCTAGTGTGAGGGGTGCGCCATGCACTACGGGTCGCTGGAAAGGGTGGCGGTTGGCTTAGCCACGTTGGCCCGCCGCTTCGAAAAATGGGTGGTTGTTTCGACAGATATTTCTTACCGACAAAAGATCGGACGATGTTCTTGTTCATCTACTTGGGACTTTTTACTGAGAACTAATAAAATAAACTAGCGGTTTACTTACACTGGTAAATATAACCAAGCTTATTTCAATAAAGAAAACTGTACAAGTTTCCTCTGAATATGGGATGCAATTTCATTTATGTAAAGGTCAGTATTTATCGTATATTATCGACCGGTTTCATTAAAAAAAATGTTTAAAGTCTTACGGTGTGATTACAAACAAATTAGGCGCGCATTTAGACAGTGTTTAAATTAATTTCCCATACAATTTGACTTCGTCAAGCGATTTAAACCATGTCTATTTTTTGTTATATTTGTATAATAAATCGTATAATCGTACGTATTGTATCATAAAAATCTTACCTACGTACTCGGATTAGGCCGATCCATCAAAAGTAGCTATAACTAGAATTTTCTGCTGAAAATCAACGAGCTCTCAAATGTGTAGGTGTATTTTCTGGCGAAAGTACCTATCTACTGCATTTATAATTTCATATTATTGCAAATATATTTTGATCGCTGGCTGACCCCAAAGTGTCTTTCTCAATTTTGCTAAAATAATTATTATGAAAATGCAGAAACTCGATAATTTTAAGTTTTTCCACAGGGACGTCTATTTTAAAATTAGGTGACCCACTTTCAGATGAAAATATATTTATGAAGAGACAAATGAGTTTTTTTATTATAAGGCCGTGTGGTGCCGGCTTTGAATGGCATCACCACATATCTTCCTCGTGGGTATCGTAAGAAGCAACTAAGGGATTTGAGAGTTGATAGATATGTATTTCAATTAAGGCAACAGGCTGACTACCTGTCACTATGGTGATTCACAATCATCTAAATGACTCTCAAAATTGTTTTGTAGGTAAATGGCCGTTTTCGCTCCGCAAAGGATAAAAGCGTGATATGCCTATGTATGTATGTAGGTATCTACACTAATATAATAAAGAGGAAAACTTTGTTTGTTTTTTTGTTTGTTTGTTTGTTTTTTTGTATGTATGTAATCGATAAACTCCGAAACTACTGGACCGATTTCGAAAATTCTTTCACCATTAGAAAGCTACAACATTCCTGAGTAACATAGGCTACTTTTTACCACGGGAAAATTCCTCATTTCCACGGGAAAACGGTTAGCAGCAGGAAAATCGGGAAATACAGCGGATATTACCCAAATAAGCCAAACCGCTTTACCGATCTTCGTAAAATTTGGCACTGATATTACTAGCATAGTAAAGATGGACATGGACTACTTTTTGTCAGCCCTCGAGGATCTGGAGTACGAGTACCTGATGAAGACCACCAGCATCCCATCTAAACTATAAAAGATACGGTCATGGCTTCATAGAAAAGTTGTTCACCATGACGGGCCGCTTCTGCTGGCACATGGTCATCGAGGATCTGAGTACCTGATGAAGACCACCAGCATCCCATCTAAACTATAAGAGATATGGCCATGGCTTCATAGAAATAGTTGTGCATCATGACGGGCCGCTTCTGCTGGCACATGGTCAGCGAGGATCTGGAGTGCATGATGAACATCACCAGCATCCCATATAAACAATAAGAGATACGGTAATGGCTTTAAGTAAAGTTACTCAGCCTGGCAGGCCGTTTCTGCTGCCACATGGTCATCGAGGATCTGGAGTACCCGATGTAGACCACCAGCATCCCATATAAACTATAAGAGATACGATAATGGCTTCAAAGTAAGAGTTATTCAGCATGACGGGCCGCTTCTGCTGGTAAATGGTCACGAGAGTCTGGAGTACCTGATGTAGACCACCAGCATCCCATATAAACTATAAGAGATACGGTAAAAGCCTCAAAGTAAAAGTTATTCAGCATGACGGGCCACTTCTGCTGGCACATGGTCACGAGGGTCTAGAGTACCTGATGTAGATCACCAGCATCCCATATAAACAATAAGAGATACGGTAATGGCTTCAAAGTAAAAGTTATTCAGCATGACGGGCCACTTCTGCTGGCACATGGTCACGAGGGTCTAGAGTACCTGATGTAGATCACCAGCATCCCATATAAACAATAAGAGATACGGTAATGGCTTCAAAGTAAAAGTTATTCAGCATGACGGGCCACTTCTGCTGGCACATGGTCACGAGGGTCTAGAGTACCTGATGTAGATCACCAGCATCCCATATAAACAATAAGAGATACGGTAATGGCTTCAAAGTAAAAGTTATTCAGCATGACGGGCTGCTGGATCGGAGTAATGGACTTTTTACTACGGGCAAAGATCCAATTTCTACGGGAAAACAGGTAAGTAGCAGCGGGTGAAACCGCTGGGCGGGCTGCTAGTCTTATTATAAGGCGAGAGACACACGCAAAGTCCGTTGCTGCGGTACTTTAGCACTGCTAACTCTCATTTATAAAAAAAATACTAAAGATAATAACAAATCACTACCCCGGTCCTGCCAAAAACAAGATCTCATGAACGCAATTGCTATTATTATTAATAACTATCCCTAAGAAAGGTCATTAGACAAAGGTGACCCTTTAACAATCCTTCATCAAAAAAATCTCATCCCTTCGTCCATTATTTTATAGACATCTTATTATTCTCTAAGAAAACATTATCTTAGTTCCCTGTTAGTAATAAATGCAATTAATTTGCATATCAATAGCTCGGACAGTGTGAAGGGGGTCGTATAAGACAATGCGACACGAAGAAAGAAGAAAACGGTTAGCAAAATTGTAAGAGTAAAGCTACTATGAAATCACAAATATCTTGGTGATTTCATAGTAGCTTCTTGGTAGTTTCCTACGTTACGTAAAATTCTCGCGCGGAATTTTAAATTAAATATTCCCCAAAATACATGAAATGAAATACAAAAATGAAAATTATTGGACATCCCATGCAAGATGACTCGAGTATTACACACACATATTACAAAAAGTAAATTTTGTCGGGCGCCCATTTGTGTAGGTGTGTGTAGTGTAGCGTTCGTAGCGTATTGCTACAGATTTGCTACGTTATATATAATATAAAGATGCAATAAGTATTTTTATTTTTTATCGTACTTGTATAAATGGCTCATAATTATTCTTACTGAAAATTATATGGCAATTAATAGTAATAATCAAAAAGTTTATCCCTTCAAAAACATGACCATTAGATAATACCCTTCCGGCAAGGTGGTCGACCGAAGACGCAGCCCTTCCGTGAGAACCAGTCGGTCCAGTATGCTAATTCACTAGGGTGTCAGCAGTCCGATGGTCGGACCAACAGAAAACTTAATAGTAGTATTTAATTTTTCATTCGTCTTTTTATAGGAGCAAACATTGGATTTTTATACCTCGCCGGGAAAGATACAGTGGTCAACGGCAAATCGATCCCTTTCGTGACAGTCTTTTTTATTAGTTCAACTTTAAATAAATAGGTAGGTACGTAATCAAGCTTCCGCTGGTATCATAACCGTAAACAGTCACAATAATTCGCTGCTAGACATCATGCTCTCCCTAATAGGAGGTATTTTCCATAGTCATCACGCTTCGCAGGCGTTTAGTTTGGCGCAGTGCAATGAGTTGTACATTAAAACGGAAAGTGAACTTCAGAACATTCTGACATCAATCGTAAGTAATAAAGCTGTATTCGTAATATGGTGAAATTCGGAAGTGTTTTAATTTGCTGGTATATTGGCGGGCTAACCCTTCAGCTGCCGGCAAGGTAACCACTGCTGCCCCGGTTTGAGAAACGGTCGGTCCGGTATGCTACTCAAAATATCTAGATACAGAAGATCGCTCCGATAGTCGGGCCAACCATCCTACCTACGAGATTATTGGTCCATCTCTAGAGTTTAATATTCGGTGTATGCTCCTTCTTATAATTAGACATTCTATTCTCCGCTTTTAAATGCTTCTGACACGATTAATCGTCTACTACAGATGTTCATAAAATCTGTAAAATTCGGAAGTGTCTTAATCTGCTAGTATTTTGGCGGGCTAACCCTTCAGCTGCCGGCAAGGTAACCACTGCTGCCCTAACGTGAGAACCGGTCGGTCCAGTATGCTACATAAAATATCTAGATACACTGCAGGTCTCTCCGATAGTCGGGGCAAACATCCTACCAACGAGATTTATTGGTCCATATCTAGTTTTATATTCGGTGTATGATCCATCTTGTAAGTAGATATTCCATTCTCCGCTTTTAAATGCTCCGACTTCAAAACATACTTATATCCTTAGGTAATCATCTACAGAGCTATGTTCGCAAAATCAGTAAAATTCGGAAGTGTTTAAATCTGCTGGTATTTTGGCGGGCTAACCCTTCCGCTGCCGACAAAGTAGCCACTGGTGTCAGTCGGTCACATCATTAATCGACTACTACAGAGCTATGTTCGTAAAATCTGTAAAATTCGGAAGTGTTTAAATCTGCTGGTATTTTGGCGGGCTAACCCTTCCGCTGCCGACAAAGTAGCCACTGGTGTCAGTCGGTCACATCATTAATCGACTACTACAGAGCTATGTTAGTAAAATCTGTAAAATTCGGAAGTGTTTTAAATTGCTGGTAATTTGGCGCGCTAACCCTTCCGCTGCCAGCAAGATAGCCACTGTTGTCAGTCATTCAGACCATTAATTGTTAGTAATAGAGCTTTATTCATAAAATCAAAGAGGAAGTGAATCAATCTGGAAGTATTTTGGCGGGCTAACCCTTCCGCTGCCGGCAAGGTGGCCACTACTGCCACTGCTGCCCCTGCCTTGCGTGAGAACCGGTCGGTCCGGTATGCTAATTCGGTCTTTGTGACCGCGGACAATCCTGCGCGCCGCATTGTTGCCGGCCCAACGGCCTGTCTGATAGGTGTGACGATGAGGCACTCCTGGTATGTGTATCGATAGTTTTTATCGATAAACTATTATGAGCAAAACTACGTAATTTCAATTATTTTGAAAAAAAAAGTAATTCAGGTTACGGAAAATAGAGTAGATTTAATATTAATGTGTCTAGATGAAGTGTTACATTTCTTACTTATGTTGATAAGACAAATGCAATAAGACATATTTTCTAATTTGGATTAAAATTCGATAAGACAAGTTTTTTCTTTGCATGAAACAATTGAGAAAACGGCTACTTTAACATACTATTATTTTTATAATAAAGATTTACTAAGATATACAAGGTTTTTAGGTTATAAGTACTTAGTACAACTCTATTAAAAACATGTTTTCTAATAAAAAAATTAAACAAAGAACTTCAGTCGATTGTGTAAAGATTCAAATCTGTTCTGACTAAGCATTTAAAATAGGACTTTATACCTACAACGCAAATGCATATCGACGCTATCGACATACTGTCACCCAACATTCCGACAAACTACTCCCAGCCCTAAAACTAACCCACGCCGAAAACCGGTCAGGTCAGTTTTGCAAAAATCACAATAGCCCTTCGGTACTCAAATAGGTCCAAAAATTACAATACATTTACCTTTATTATTACCGGCCCTATTATGTCCGGCACCCCATCTTTTGGGGCCCTCAGGCAAGATAACTGGTAAGACAAGTTTGACCCGCGGCGTCGGAAGGGTTAAAAAGATCAGTCGAACTTTGACCATGACGTGTGATAGTTATAAAATTGTGGCGTTCAGTGTGTTAATAAGTTGGCATGTAAGTTGCTTTTATTTATAATTTAGACCTAAGATACATCTAGGTCCCGCTGGTCAGCAAATTACCCTATAAAAAGTACAAGGTACGTGGTGAACTATGGCATAAAGACAGTCTCTAAAAGTAATTTTAATTTTAAATGCAAATCTTAAAGTACTACCAAGCAAATTATCCTTCGCAGCTCTTGAATCGCCAAAATAAGAAAATGCTAATCTACAAATTTGCATAAAAACCCTACCATTGACGCTTCCACCCTACTTTTTTCTCCCTGAACTATTTAAAATGAAATCCATGAGTTTTTTCGTTTGGTGCGCGCCACCCGCACCTCCCCCATCGATCACATTTTTATCCCGCCCGCTGATTGGTCCGCTCCCGCATTTTTGTTCCAAATTCAAAAGCTTTTTCTATCTTGGGGGCGGCCGGGGTGGCGCGGCAGAGCGGCGTTTCTTAAAAATGGGGGCCGCTTTGGACCGACTCCCCCTTCTTTTAAATTTACGAATTTTAATACTTTTCATCTCCGTTCGCGTTTATTTGGAATCGTTTGTAAGACGCCCGCTAAGTACGAATTGATTAAATTTATTGAATTCCTCTTGAAAAGCACGAATCGTGATTTCGCTTTTCGTGAAAAGAGAATTTTTGAATAAAACATACCGTTTTTGAATATCCAAACGTAATCTTAAAGTAGGTACCTATAGGCAGTAGAAATTCTTAGATAGGTAGGTATTCAGTTACTTACCTATTTTTAACTTTAAAGGTAGGTATCATATCGGTTCTTTTTAACTTATCCAAAATATAGAACACCTTTGATTAGATGTAAGAACCATAATCATACTAACAATTGAAAGTATCATTTCATAATTAGCCAAAGTTATTCTAGGCACATGAAATGTAGGTAGTATGTACCTTAATAAATACCTAAGTATGTCAAAATGTGTAATAAAATCCGCATTTACAACTCAAAAACAAAACAGCCCTTCACAAACTTTTTCCTCGTTAAAGAAACATAATAACTTCCAAAGTGAAGGTGAAGGGAAGAAAAACTCCTCCGATCCGGGGGTGGCACGGGGTGAAGGGCTGGGGGGGGGATTGATTTTGTTCCTCAGTCGACACGATTTTTTAATTAAGAAAGGCCCGAGTTTCGGCGAAATTTTAATGATGGCTGACAACCGACTGGGAGAGAAAAACCGGATTAAACAAAGTCTATTACTTAGGCACTAAAACGATTATATTTTCCGGGAATACTGCCAATTTCTGCTGAACTTCAATTTGAGCCAAGGGTCTGATTCTGTCTGTGTATAGTTCAGTCATGATGTGAAAATCTGGATTATTTAAATATGATATGATATGAAACATACGTTTTTTGCGCAAGTTGTCATATCTCATACAATCTAATATTCTGCGGCTAAACTCTACCTATACCCAGTCAAGTTCTAATTTTCTTTTTGCCAATATTTTTGTACCATGTACTTAGATAAGTTTTTGACTTTTACTAGCGGAAGTTGTGGAATCTGGATAGATAGATGATACGTTAGTAGGTTTCTAAAATTGAGAGGTATGTTCCTTGCAAAGAGTGTTCAAAAGTCTAGTCACCCACATAAAGAAAGAGATGAAATACTTTGGAATGGAAACTTATAAGCTGTTTGTTTTAATAGTTTCCAGTAGGTGCACCAAACTTTTCTCAGACTTGTTGTAAATGACCATCTTTTACAGCCGTTTACGCTACCCCGAGTATGCATGCGAGTAGGTAGTTTTAGTGTTGGGTGTTGCTTTGCTATTTCAGAAAAATAAATAAAGATAAAATAATACGAGGATATTTAGTTACTCCCTAAGCGGAGTCTCGTTAGAAGTTTATTCAGTCTGTTGTCCGAAGTCTGCCATCTTTGGCGAGTTTGGGAAAATGATCCGACGGCGGCGCGGATTCTTTGAGCCGAGCCGTTTGTTTTTAAAATAATTCCGCCTTCAAATCCATGCTTCGGAGGGCACGTTAAACCGACGGCCCAATCGCTGTCTATGATTACTTAGACAACGATCGCTACTATGTTAAAGGCCTACTTACTGGTAGGTAGTAGTATTAAGTGGTTTAAAATAATAATTCGAGCTAAATTCCTAATAGAGAACGTAGCTTTTTCTATCGTGAATCTTTTCTTTACTATATGTACCTACCTAATATTTTTTATAGTTCATTTACCATGTGGTGTTGGCTACTTGGCTTAGAATAGTATCACTCCATGTCTTTTGCGTGGATGTCGTAAGAAGCGACTAAGGGATTTGAGAGTTGATATTGAATTGCAATTTTAGGCTCACGGCTATTAGTGACACACAGTTTTCTGAATGACTCTCAATTTTTTGTCAAACTTAGTCCCTTAGGACCGGTATGCTACCAGTCCCGCTATGTTACCTTTTTCGAATACGTCAAAAATTGAAAATACAGCTAGAAAGAAAAGTGTTTATTATTGAGTTGGTTATGAGAACATTTCATGTACTAAGTGGACGACTTGATGTCCTCTCAAAGAAGAAGTGGCAGTTTTTTACAGCTATTCGCGCTCTGCGTACCTCGCAAGGGATCGGGCGTGATATAATTATGTAGGTATATATGAAATCGCACCGAGAACCAGTTCAGTTGCAGAATTTCAAATAGTTTGAACTTGTCTTAACTAAATTATCTAAAACTATACGGAGATAATTACCGACTTTTTATAACTCTTGTTCGTTTTAAAATTGCGCGTCAATACATCAGTGACTATATTACCTAAAACTATAAGAAGATAATTACCGAGTTTTTAATACTCAAGTTTAAGATGGGTGGGTGGCTGATAAGTACTCGAGTTGTTCGTTCAAAAATGCGCGTCAATATATCAGTGACTATATTATCTGAAACTATAAGAAGATAATTACCGAGTTTTTAATACTCAAGTTTAAGATGGGTGGGTGGCTCATAAGTACTCGAGTTGTTCGTTCAAAAATGCGCGTCAATACATCAGTGACTATATTATCTAAAACTATAAGAAGATAAATTACTAAGTTTTTAATACTCAAGTTTAAGTTGGGTGGGTGGCTGATAAGTATTTGAGTTGTTCGTTCAAAAATGCGCGTCAATACATCAGTGACACGTGCCGTTTCCGCTCTGAGCAGTTTGCGACTCAATTTGCCGATAATAGCCACCATTTGTCTGAAAAACATCGTCACAACTCTAATGTTGGCACTCAGATCCAGGGAATGTGGTAGAGGGAACCGCCAAGGCAATCAAGGTGAAGCTATATAATTTCGTTGCCTCGATGCGTGGAGCTAGAATTTAAATTTGGGTACTTATAGATAGGTGTTTAAGTTTTTTACTTAAAACAAGTTGTTCATTTGTTCATCAGTTGATTTCTGATTTTGTATGAATTCGTTTCGTTCTCAAACATAAAGTCCACCTTTTCTCGGAATATAAGCAGGATGTTTATATAGTTCATTTGTGCAAAAGAATAATTCAATCGTTACCTGCTCGAAATTATTATCAAATCAGTCTCTGTGTTGCAAATCATCTATTAAAATTATTCTGGGCCAACTTTATTTCGCATTTCTATGAGACGAGTTTTCGTAGCTTCAATTAAATAAGTTCTTTGTAGATTACACTTCACTCTTTAGGCGAGGCTCACACACAACATCCGTTGCTGCGTTATTTTATCTAAATAAATAAAATGCAAAAAACAAATAAAAGCTTTATCCAGTAAGCAAAGACAAACCTACAACTTTCCGTACTGAAAAAGGAAAAATGCTAAAACTCGAATGCCAGTCCTACTATTCTGACACCACGGTTCATCGGATCGTTTGTCGACACCACTCACTGCAGTGCAGCGTTCCACTCTTAGGTCCCACTGCAGGGCAAAGGCCTCTCGCGCCACCCGTCTCGATCTTGGGCCTCCAGCTGCCAGTTTTGAAGAAAGGCTTCCAAGTCATCTCGCCATCTTCGGTGAGGACGGCCACAACAACGGCGACCATCATGTGGAGGAACTTACGTTGTGATATTAGCCTTCCGCTTCCCAACAGTCAGCTAGGTGTCGATTTAGTAACCCGTAGGGTTGTAATCGTAGGGACAGTTAGAAAAAAAAAAGTATTTTTGAACGTCGGTTTTTTGTACGGGGAAGTCGAAATTTGTACTATCTGACACATGCATGTGTTAGCGCTGCGCTAAAGTAGCGTATCAACGGACTTTACGTGAGGATTCCGCCTGATTGACGCATCAGAACTTCACCTATTTATTTCGGAGCAGGGGTTTGTTTATAAATTGACTTAGTTTTCCGCGACGCGTCTTTGTGAGTTTTCCCGAATGAACGACATTCTTTCCCGATGGGAAATGTTATTGTTATTGTTGCGATCAATAAAGGTGCAAATCTCCCTTTTCAATCATTTCGAGTTGTCATATTCATTCCTTCTATTTTGGCGACTATGTCTATAAAATGATAGTTACTATTTTTCTAAATATATTGTCAAATCCACTTGTACGTATTTTATGCAAATTAAATAAAATATCTTGGACAAAATTACACTTGGAATTGATTATGAGGGACCTATAATAAAATATATAAAACGTCTCTTATATATCTTAAAAAGAATATTTTATTTCCAATCTTCTATCAATTTACCGTTCATAAAGGGAACACGAGTAAATATCTTTAACAAAATCAAAACCTCTCCCAAAAGACAGCATCCGAGAAATATTATAATCATCTCAATTGAGATAACAAGAAACAAGTAAAAATAATTGAAGCAGGAGGCAGGGGTAGCCCCTTGCAGGGGGGAGCCGCGTACTTTTTTGACGCCCACTACCCTTTTTTCCAAGGGGGTGTTTTGCAATTTAAATTTTATCTCAACGTAATGAGGGAGCTGACGAATTTTACCGGATTTAAATACAAATACAAAAGAACGATCCATTTTCTTGTTCGAGTTATCTTTAGGAGGATTTTTGAGTCTTATCGGTGGATTAACAGAAGAGAAGGGTCACTTGCAAAGCTCTTGCTAAATCTAGTGTCTGTTCTTTACGATTTTGACGAAAGTTAAGGTCTACCATCAGCCATTATCAGCCCAGCTTTAGGCGGAAATAAAAAATCAAAATAAAAAAGTAAGGCGACAACCGAGCGATGAGTTCGAAAATTGAAAAGTTGAACGCGAAACCAAAATGGCGGTGGAATAGTTTCCAGTTTGAGGGAAAGTGTTCCAAACTTTTTAATTTGCACGGTTTCGTTCGGAAGTCAAATTTTTCATCGCCCCGTACTCTCAGCGCAGCCGCCAACTTTTACACCGCAAACTTTTGCCGTTTAACATTTTCTAGCGATTTTAAAACAACTTCTGAAATAGTTGGATGGCTTTAGTTGGTGTGGTGATAACTAATTACTAATTAGAACTTTTGTTTGACTTTCACAAAACGATCAGGGGGCCTTGAACTGAGTACGTATTAGTTAAATAAGCAAGACAGGTGTTTACATAAATATGAGATCCAAATATCTATCCCGATAAATACACTTATGATTTTTTCTAGATTGTATTAAATATGGCCTTTAACGAGAGTGAGTTACGTTATGGCCATATTGAAAACTGTGCTCTTCCGGTAAGGCACTTCCTGTTGCAGCGGAGGTCGCCTATTACGTCACATCCGCCCGAGCACAACTTTTGTATGCGGTCATTCATTATTATAAAATAAGGAAATAATTACCTTATAATAACGTGTAGTGTGCCTAAAAAGTCCTGACACAAAATAAGGGCGCCACTTTGTATGAAATTGGAAAATAAAATGGCTACATTGACTTTAAATGGCAAAAAAATAATTTGTTTTAGGTCCATTTTGTTTTTTATTTTAGGACTTTTTAGACAGACTGTATTGTAGATAGGTATCTAATACTTATAGGTATACCAGTTTCAAAATATTATTATTGACAGATCATATAACTATAAATATTTTGAAAGTGAATCGTTTTAATTTCAAATGCATATAAACAGAAAGTCAATCAACAACAGTAGAATTTCCAACTACAACTGCAGTAACTAGGTCAAAACTGTGACGGCCTCAAAGGACATGCATGACACAGTAAAGGGATTATTCATAAACCTACAGTACGGCCGTTCGAATAGGTGGTATTTTACAGCTGTCAAAATCATGTTAATGCTATGATATAAGGTCTATTTTTCTTTGTAGATAAATTATTACTGTAATAGAGATAGGATAGGTACTTACTAGGCAGACAAGTCAAAAAAGAACATTTATAAAAAAAAAATGTGAAGTCATATTTTATTACTAGCTGGTGCCCGCGAACTTCGTTTCGCCAGGGAAGATTATGAGCCAACAGAAGCGGCACATCATGCTAAACAACTTTTCAATACAGTCATTATACCGCACAGAAAGATTGATTTCTTCTTCTTCCTTGCACCTTCCAACTTTGGGTAGTGTTATCTCTAGATTTTCGGCACCATAAGGTTCTTTCTGAGGTTGTCGGGTCAGGTAGGTTTTTTGTCGTGAGCCTGGTCATACACACTAAGAGATTACATTTCCAAAAATAGGTAGGTAGTTTTCAAAAATATTGATGGTTTACTTATTTTATTTTTAGGGCCCACAATTTTTAGGGCTCCGTAGCCAAAGTGTACCGTATTCTCTGAGAGCTGTCTGTCTGTGACCAGGATTCTATCTCATAAACCGTGATAGTAAAACAGCAAATATTTTAAAATTTGAATTATAGATGTTGTATTTCTGTTGCCGCTGCGGCTCCTTTAAAACCAATTTGATTTATATGCCATTTTTACACATAATGGTACCGGTCAAGTGTAATTTTCTGTTGTCATTTTCGTACTTTGTCTCATAGTTAGTATTTAATGCGTGATTGGTACAATTAGGGCAGACAGATGATGATGGTGATGACGATGACAATGATGATGGAATAACCTGGAGGAACCCCGAATCACCGCCGATTTGTGTTTGTTACTTGTCTATTGAAGGGGAAGCTCACCCCCATTTCCCCTGTTTCGAAGTCTGAGCACCTGAGTCACATCTCGATGATATAGGTAGTAAGTTAGGTACACTACCAAAACCGTCGTTGTTTTATTATTAAGGAGCAAGTCAATCTGAAGTTACTATAAAAACTATATTGTTTAAGAAAAATAAAAGTTTTTGCAATTTGCGGTTGATACAAACAAACAAACCAGCAACAAAATTAACTTCGTAACACTGATAAACCTAATTATTTGGTTTCCATACCTCTAAAGGTAAAAAAACAGAACCCTTATAGGATCACTTTGTTTTCCGTATGTCTGTCATTCTGTCAAGACCCTTTATCTCAGGAACGCGTAAAGATATCGAGTTCAAATTAAAACCATATACTTAAGTCTATGAACGCTAATAGTTGTGAAAAAATCAAGCACTTAACTTCAAGTTAAAAAAGGATATAGCCGTTTATGCAGTAAAACGCGTGTTTTTACCCTCTCAAGGGAATCAAAAGTCAGAGGATACTTCCCGTAGACCTAGAACAAACTCTGACACCAGGGTTTCATCGGGTCGTTAAACGGTTCGGTGTTCCACATGAAGAGAGAGAGATGAAATGAGACATGAAAAGAGAAGACAATGAAACTTGGCATGTAGCTGCGTTTTGAAGTACGAATCCGCTACTTGACTGACAGGTCAAATGAGCTACTTTTTAAGACGACCGAAAACGATATTATGTATGAAATTATAGAAATATGACGTCATAATTCAATATTTTGGATGGAGTCAATAGAATAACTTTTATATAATTTTGGTATATATAAATTCTAACTTTTAATATTTTGGCAAACGATGAATGAAGCCTGCAGTATTTTTGGACAATTGTTTTAAGCATACAACTTTTGTATTTTATTTATGTCCCTGTCAAGTAGCGAATTAAGGAAAAACTCTAGATATTTTTATAAATTTATGGTTTTTATGGAGGCCGAAAAAAAAAACAAAAATTTAAGAAATTTAGCTAGTTGTCCAAGTGGAGTATCATATGAAATATTGGTTTGAAACCATAATAACCTACAAATCTTAGTACGGAACCCTCGGTGGGCGAGTCCAACTTGCAATTGGCCGGTTTTTTTACATTGACTACGAAACTCTATTTGCGGGCGTGTCTGACACGTTCATGTCTGGATTTTTAATTCGCTGTAAGGATATAAAAACAACTACAAATATTGTAAGAGGTTACCCAGCTCAAGAAACTAAACAACTCTCCCCAAGAAACATAGTCTAAAACTAAAGATGTAAAAAAAAACTGCATATATTTTAAGGCGTGAACCAGCAAACTTATGAAACTGAACAACTTTCCCCAGGGAAAATACGAAAAAAATTTGGACCTACCATTAAAATTTTTAAGTGGTGAACCAGTCCATGAAACTGAACAACTTTACCTGAGGAATATAGGTCGAAATATGAAAAAAAAATATATGAAATATCCTCCTCCCGAATAAAAAGTATTGGCCGGCCATGTCAGTTTGTATGAGAGGAACAAAATTTTTTCGAATTTCGACCTATGTTTCTAAGGAAAAGTTGTTCAGTTTCATGGATTCGTTTACCCCTTAAAATATTTAAAGTCATCTTTTTTACATTCTATGGAAAAAAAATTGGACCTCCTTCTATGTAAAAATGTTCTTGCCGATAGCTGACCGAGTAATTTGTAGGGAAGTAATATTTTTTTTCATTTTTCGACCTATGTTCCTTGGGGAAAGTTGTTAATTTTCATGGACTGGTTCACCTTTTGAAATAATTTCAGTAGATTTTTTACATCTTATACCTAGGTACTTAACTTATTTATCTACCGCAACGCAATATCGATTTCCGTGCAAACTTATTTCAAGTAAAATGGCAACCCCTTTTAGGGGTTGATTTTTTTTAGCCTATAACCTGGTCGGTGATCTTCCCGACATTTTGGTATAATTTGCATCAAAATTGGTTCAGTAGTTTTTGCGTGATGCTTCCTCATACAAACAGATAAACAGATAAACAGAGAAACAGATAAACAGATAAACAGACAAACAGATAAACAGAAAAAAAATCTAAAAATTGCTGAAACGTGTTCTGTTATCAATTTCAAGTATCACCAAAAACTTTTTTTTGGAAAATCTTCTATGTACAGACTTTCGACCTTCTACAACTTTATTATATGTATAGATTAATTATGGCGCCAAAGAAGTAACTTTTATTTTTATTTTCTGTTAAACACATCTAACTTTAAATAACAGGCATACTATTTTTGCTAAATTTACTCAGAAATAATTTACGTGCGTAATTAAAATTGTTTCAAAAGCATAGTAATAAATAGGTAATACCTGAAAGTGGTTTGAAAAAAGTATAAATATCGCCGTTTTTTATTTTTGTAGATTTAGCAACAACAAGTTGCATGAATATCCCTTGCGGGATAGACAGAGCGTAGACACCACGTCTGACTAAACTTTGAGAGTCATGTGTATCACCATAGCGGAAGGTTTTCAGCCTGTCGCCTAATATTGCAATACACATAAACTCTAAATCTCTAAGTAGCTTCTTACGACGCCCACGAGAAAGATATTGGGTGATGCTTTTCTAACACGGCAAACCTACCTTCACGCTTACCTTATAGTAAATGTTCAATACACTTACTTGAGTATAACAACTCGACCGAAGACCATCCTTTAAAAACTTAACAAAAACATTATCCAAAAACGAAAATTAACATTTTTAATCAATGACCCAACGTCTTAACAAACGACCGGACCGCTTTCTTATTAGAGTTCAAATTTGAATAAAACCAGTTTCGAATAGGTACAGAAAGTTTCTTAAGTCGGCGGCAATTATTCTTCAAAATGGCGGTAAAAAACTAGGGGATTTCAAAGGATTGCGCCAATTTAGATTTATTTTTCTCCCTTCTTCGGGGGGACAAAGTTTTGTTGCCACCTAGATAGGGATGTCGCCTGGCTGGGTGGCGGAAAAGTTGACGGAATTGTTATGGATAGATCCTTGCTTACTTACTAGCCGATTATTTTACGATACTTATATAGATTTCTTTAATACCTACAAGAAAAGAAGTGGATTAACTATCCAATAAGAATTGCTAAAACTCTCGTTTAAAACTTGAAACTAACTCAGTCACTATTTAACGTGACAGCTGATCGAGTAATTTATGATTTAGGTGATTTGGAAAATATCAACAGTAATAATATTTTAGTTTTTTATGCTTATATCTTTAGTTTACTGGATATTATTCTTCACTAGTTTTGAATAATAATCATTATCAAGTAGAACATGAAATAAACAAATACTTAATCAAAATATACTGTTGTGCCCAACAGAGTCCATGTTTAAAGTGCTATAATAAAACTACCACCTCTTTATGTATCGAATGACACATGGCATGCAATAAAAATATTGAGTATTGAATGTAGTCCTGATACTGCTGTAGGTATTTTATATAACTTTTTTATTACTAGACTAGATACGAACAAAAATACGCAAAATTATAAATTATAAAAAAAATGTCGTAAACTTTTCTGCCACCCCTTCTCTTGATCGTTCGGTACCTCGGATAAAAAATAAAATGGGGTGATTTACCCCTTGCAAAAACTCGCTCGCCTTAAGTTCATAATAACTCCCCTTTAGGTGCCGTACCTAGCTATAGCTATGTAATTTGTGTCTTGCAGGAAATATCCGATGACATTTTCATTTAAAAGACGTGACTTTATTTTTATAACAATTTTGTCTTTTGATAGTTATTACAAAATATATTTTTGAACTTAAACCTATCATTTACAATTTACCTGCCTACTTGACCTACATACATACCTGTAGGTACATAACATGGCTACGGAAAACTCCAAAGTAATACCTATTACGTACCGAGACCGTACCGCTGAACCTTTATTTTATACAATGGTACAGTATGTATTGTTCTTTAAGCAAACCGTCGTTGTATGGCCGTGTGGTACCGGCGCTATAAAACGGCATCACTCCATATCTAACCGTGGGTGTCGTAAAAATGTATCCAGCCAATGGGCTGCAGCGTTCTCTGTGAATACATCATCTTGCACGGCGCTCGCCAATCCGCCTGCCAAAGCCGTGGTGTGAGGCCCATGTCCCACAGTACCTACACAGGTAGATTGTTGTTGCTGTTGTAGTTTGAAACTTCGTATGAAGTTTTCGTCTGAATACATGACATTAAAGAATTTACGCGCAAGATGTCATATTCTCATACGATGTATAAATCCGCGGCTCTACCATTCATGTCAAAGCTATTTTATAAATGGATTCGCTTAGAATGGCTTAACTTGTCATATTTGTTGCAGTTAATTTTATAGACAAGTAATGTTTATAACGGTTTGTACGTACCTATTATCAGCACTACCTACCTGATTTTTATTATTAGTAAAGTGTAGGTATTTTTTAATTACCACTTTAAGTTGATCCCTTAAAAGGGTAGGTTGGTTTGCTGCTTATAGTACCTACTGCCATTCTATTCTACATTTTCCATCTTAAAACATAAAAAGAAAGAAAACATTTAGTTAACAAACTTTTCATTGCCTACTGAAAAGGATAGCTTGGTTCGTTTTGACTGCCAGTTCTACCATATTGGCACCAGGGTTCTTCGGGTCGTTTGTCGACGCTGTGCCATACACGACACGAGTACTGAGAGACCACTCACAGGATTAAATAGCTCCACTATTTCAGAGCGCAACTGCCGCTTCCCTCCGTGAGATGCCGCTGTGAGTTTTCAAAACGCGGTATCAGAGTGTTTTGTGCTACGCATATAAGGCCAGACGAGACTATGGATTTTGAAGTCATTGTTGTAGCTGGAAAAAGAAGAAATTTTTGAAAAGCGGCTTTTCACCGCTTATATTATTAAATTAAATTAAACTATAAACTATACTGTACTATACTATTATGCTACTAAAGGCAGCCCTGCGTTTTCACCCGCTGCTTACTGTTTTTCCGTGAAAATAAGGCATTTTCCCGTGATAAAAAGCCTTTGTTGTACGGTAGCATTCTAATGGGAAAGGATTTTTTAATCAGGGATCAACTATCCCTTGAAGAGTTAGGTTGATGTGCTGCATAGTACATATCTTCTGCCATTCTTTACATTTTCCATCTTAAAACATAAAAACAAAGAAAACTTTTAGTAAACAAACTTTTCAGGGCCTACCTACTGAAAAGGGTAACTTGTTCCGATTTGACTGCCAGTTTTATACCTATTGCACTACCTATTGGCATCAGGGTTCATCGGGTCGTTTGTCGACGCTGTGCCATACACGACACGAGTGTATAGCTCCACTATTTCAGAGCGCAACTGCCGCCTCCCCCCATGAGATGCCGCTGTTAGTTTTTAAAACGCGGTATCAGAGTGTTTCGCCCTTTGTGTATAAGGCCAGACCAGACTGGATTTTATTGCTAAAGGTTGCGCTACAATTATAATTTTTAAAAAGCGGCTCTTTTTACCGCTTATATAATTAAACGAAACGATACTTTACTATATTCTACTAAAGGCATCCCTGCGTTTTCACTCGCTGCTTACTAATAAGGCCATTTTCACGTGATAAAAAGCCTTTGTTGTACGATAGCATTCTAATGGGAAAGGATTTTTTAAATCAGTCAATCAAACAAATTTTATCTTTTCTCTTTATAATATTAGTGTACACTACAGTCCAATAACTTTCCTTTTTTGATGAAAACTTAACTTTTAAAGCACTCGCAATTACTTTTACACATAATAGTTAGTTTACGTCGAGTTTCCAGGTAAATCGCTCATTTACTTAAAAAACTGGCTGTTAAGATGATTATGATGATGACCTAAAAAACGCAATAAAACCCGGTACAGTAATGAAAATATTTATACATGTGAATTGGGGTGAAATTTTACTAATGACCGATAGCCAAAACTCATTGATAGGGGCTTACTTTTCCCAGGGATTGTAGGTCGAAATATAAAATGAAGTTGGACCTCCCATACAAAATTCACGATCAGCTGACTTGAGTTTCTATAGGAGGTGCAAACTTTTTCATATTTCGACCTATGTTTCTTGAGCAAAGTTGTTCGTTATCACCAGCTGGTTCTGAGTTTTCGCTATCGGTCACTAGTAAAATTTCACCCAGTAGGTATACCTAAGTTTAGTAAAGATTGGCACCTGGAGGCCCAAAATAGAACAGGATGGAAAGAGGAAGGGAGGCCTTTGCCCAGCAGTGGGACAATACAGGGTAATTAAGATAAGGTATACCTAAGTATTAGTTGTGAATGTACTTGTGCGGTATAAAAGCGTGATATGAAAAATGATCAAACGATCTGCGGCAGACTTTCGAATGCGAAGTTGTTTCCGAAATACACCTCCTTACTTACTGAAATCGTATACGGAAGTTCGTAACTGCTGGTTTAACCACTCGTATCACACTTACAACTAAGTACTTGAATTGTTTCTATTTTTGCACCTCGAGTAGATTAGTGCGAATTTAGTTAACTAGAACGTGTGATACGAGCATAATTTCACAAACGAACATTCAATACTAGAGCTGCAGTATGGCGCGTGTGAATACTTTCTACCGATTAAAAGACAGCCGATGTGGCGCAGTGGTTAGTATGACTGCATGCCACGCAAAGGTTCCGGGTTCAATTCACGGTGGGGTCACTCACAAAGTTGATAATTATCACTTTGTGAAATTATCAACTTTGTGAGTTTGTTCCCAGTCTGGTTAGGACATTGCAGGCTGAACCACCTCATTGTCCGCAAGTAAGATGGTTCCGTGTTTCGGATGGGTCCCTGTTGTTGTCTATGATGGCGGTCGTTACACAACCATGTCAGAGGCCTGCTACTTGCAGTAGGCGGTTGAAAAACTCTGACACCAGGGTTCATCGGGTTGTTGAACGACTCGGTGTCCCACACGAAGAGAGAGACCGATTAAAAAATACGGTCTGCGAGCCTTAAATCAGTGTGCGTAAAGTGAAACATGGCACATGTTATTTGCTGCTCCCGGCGGAAGCAGACGAAGCCTCCTGGACGAGCGCCAGCGACGGTGCCGCCATCTACAATACCGCTTCCTTACCTAGGGCTTTCTTTTTGCCTTTTTGTATACAGGGTTATTTTTTAGTCAGTGCGCAAACTTTGCAGGGTGTTTCTACTCGTGATTCTGAACAACTTTTACTATGGGGCCACCTGAGAAATCTAAAAAGTAAATTTGGGTGTTCCATACATTTTTGCCGAGTAGGTGTGAATTTTTCTATGGAAAATACAATTTTTTTTTGCGTATTCGCCGTTGGCCCTATAGTAAAAGTTGATCAGAATCACGAGTAGAAACATCATACAAAGTTTGCGCACTGACTAAAAAATAACCTTATATTTCAAATATACAAAGTGCACCAATCTTGTACCTATTACCACAAAGTAAGTATTGGCTAGCGCAATCCAGAGAGTCGGCTTCGAACAAACGCGCCGATACTCACTCAGACATCCACACGCGTCGTTTACGCGCTCTGTGGAACCGTGTCGAACCGGTAATGGTTGAGTGTGAACGGCGCGTTCGGTGCGGGCGGACGGAAACATGGCGAGTAAAGAAAAATATTTTTTTGATGTGTTTGGGTGTAATAACACACTACAGAAAATTGTGCATTGTCATTTTTCCCACGCAATAATGAAAAGTAAGTAGAACTTACTTCAAAACACTAAAAATGGAAGGATTTCATTATAAAAATCAAATTTTTCGTTCGTAATAATGTGCTTTAGCGTTTAAGGTACGTACGTAGAAGTAGGTAGGTTGCGCTTTAGTTTGATTAGGTAGGTTAAATGGGTTTAGGTAGGTACCTACCTACAGTAGATAGATACCTACCTATTTAGCATTTGAGGTGAAGCGATGAGTACCGAAATACCGATAGCAAAAGGTCCAGGTTATGTTATCTTCATTTCCGATCATCAGGTAGGTACCTACCTATAGTCGTCCAAATGGACTATTAGGTACGATCCTTCTTTTTTTTCAATTTTTTCGCACGGCAGCTGGTGACCTTCGAAACTGTAGTAGGTAAGTACGTATACTTCGAAACCTACTTAGGTACCTACCTACCTACCTACCAACTTACAGCTACAGATACAGCTTCCATGCCCGCATTTTTTCCGGGCGCGTCCCCGCGTTTGTCATGTCGTCTGCTCATGTCATGATTGGTACCTAGCAACCTACCTACCTACCGTTTCCAGCGCGTATCACTCGCCTGCCAATACATGAGTAGGTAGGTAATCTGTGTGCGACTGACTAGTGACGGCACGTTTGACTTTCATGATGGCTTGACTCCCTGTTCAAAAATACCTACCCTCCAACCAAGTGACGGCAAGATAGGTATTTTTTTGGCCATTCTTTTAGATAGATACCTACACTTGTTTTCCGTGGGAAACACCGACGAACGACGTGAGGAACCCTTTGTCGTATCGGTCATCGCCGCCGGCCGGTCCTCTACCTACCTAATTACCTACCTGCCTACCTATGTGTCGCTTCGCTCACCACCTAGTCTCGTGACCCAAACCCATTGCCTATTTACCGATTTAGGTGGGGACCTACTTATTTCCTATTAGAAATATTGACTTTCTACTCAGGTAGGTACCTACTTCCATATGGTAAAAAATATTTCATATCGGCCAGGTAATTTAGGAGTTTATCAATTGCATATACCTAATTCATACTTACAAACGATAGGTAACTTTATTTAAAAAATCAGAATGTAAAAGTAGCAACCCTAGAGAGTAGGCATAAGTGATCGAAAGAAGGGGCGAGCTGGCCTTCTGTAAATTCTCTATTTTGTGCTATTACTTATTATACTGAGTTGTATTCGAATCGCCAGCATGTATTTCACGCGACTTTTTGTAGTTCCCGAGTTATTCTACTTTTAAGGTGGTGCCATCGCATCGTCAATACCGCTTCCTTACCTATGGCTTTCTTTTTGCCTTTCGGTATATTTCTAATTTACTAGGCGCATCAATCTTGTACCTATTACTTATTAAACTGAGTTGTATTCGAATCGCCAGCATCATTTCGCGATTTTTTGTAGTTTCCGAGTTATTCAACTTTTAAGGTTGTGCCATCTACAATACCTACCGCTTCCTTGCCTATAGCTTTCTTTTTGCTTTTTGGTATATTTGTGCACCAATCTTGTACTTGTACCTATTACTTTTTATACTGAGTTGTATTTGAATCGCCAGCATGTATTTCACGCGACTTTCGTATTTTCCGAGTTATTCTACTTTAAGGTGGTGCCATCGTCAACACCGCTTCCTTACCTATAGCTTTCTTTTTGCCTTTCGATATATTTCAAATATACAAGGTGCACCAATCTTGTACCTATCAATTTTTATACTGTGTTGTATTCGAATCTCCAGCATGTATATTTCGCGATTTTTGTAGTTCCCGAGTTATTCTACTTTTAAGGTGGTGCCATCGTCAATACCGCTTCCTTACCTTTAGTTTTCTTTTTGCCTTTTGGTATATCTTAGATAATTGACAGTATCAATCTTGGCTATGTAACAAGTGACAATCGCAAAAATCCTGAAACCGCAAAGACGTGATTTGCGTGTGTGAAAGAGAAATCCTTTTTTTCTGTTTTACACGGCTCTTGTTTTATAATTAATCAGGCATACAATCAAACATATATCACGCCTATCTCATCATTTTCCCTTACGGGGATGGCTGTGAAATAGGGACATTTACACTGCACTTGATTCATTCAGAAGACCCACCATAGTAACAGGTAGTCAGCCTGACGCCTAAATTTGCAATTAAACCTCTTAGTAATTTTTTACGACACTCATGGGAAAGTTATAGAGTGATACTATTGTTTGTAAGCCAGCATCACAAGGCAACTAAACAGACGTCTACAGAATAACCAACTTTTTACTTTAAAAAGAAACAAGAAACCGAGAAAATTTACAAAATAAACAAGCCCAATTTGTTGTTTAGTTTATTCTTAGACGGCCTACAATGTCCAGCGGAGCATTTAAGACGTTGTTTAGGGGAGGCAGGGGAAGGGTGGGGAACGGCGAAATTGTCTTAATTTTTCATCTCGGCCCCGGCGTCTTAGTAATTGTTTTTAATCTAACAACGTTCCGGTCTACGCTGCGGTCGCTACAAGAAAAATAATTTACAAACAGACATAATTTTCTCGGGAAATTGTTGCGGACGTAAAACTTTATAAGATAAGAAAAATAAATTAAAATATGGGTAAGGAAAATTTGCTTTGTAAACTAAAACATAGCTTTTGAACTAACTTAGTAGTGGACATCAACCAAAAGATAGACCCGCTAAAAGAGTAAGTACTAGTACCATCGCCAGCAAAACCTACTACCTATTTAAGGGACCAACTTGTACTAGATTTTCATACAAATACTAACATTAACCAGTATACCCAGTAAACCAGTGGATTGTTGGATTTTATGTATCATTTGCTTACATTATTTATTTTTAATGAAGTCTAATTACTAATTTGCAAAATTATCAGATCACTAAGCAAACAAAATAAATATAAAACAACTTTATACAATCAAGAATACTATCGCTCAACAGTAAACAAAAACCTCCCTCCCCTTTAAAAAAAACTCTAAGAAAGAAATAGAACATCTTTACCATTTGCCAGACAAGAAAGGGGAGAGCGGGGTAAGGAGAAAAATTAGAATTCAAACAGTAAGAAAATTAAAATTCGTCGAACGGCCATCGGTCTGTCCCTGTCTTACTCGCTTTTGTTTCGTATTGCTGTCTCTTTTCCGCATTGGAGTGAAAAATGGGGTTGATCGGAGTCTTATTACTGCAGGGTTAAATTAAGTGACAGCGTTTGCGATGATAATGACAGGCTTTGAGATAATGTTTTCTAGACTAACTTTTTTTAAGTTTAGACGTTTCCCAGTTAGCTATACTTGATAGGTACTGAAAACTGTAACAAAAATGTCTTAATCTTCTACAAATTCAAAAATACTACGCCAATAGATCTCCGTTTTCTTTTTTACTTTATTACTTTGTCCTAACTACAGCCACGACAGTCCACTGCTGGACATAGGCCTCCCCCAGTTGGGGGTATTGCCGTACTCACCACGCTTGGCAGGCGGATTGGCGAGCGCAGTGCAAAGTATTCTAGATAATATTCACAGGGAACGCCGCTGCCCTTTTCCTGGATCCATCCCTTCGTCGCATTTAGGACACCCACGGGTAGAAATGAGGTGATGCTATTCTAAGCCGGCACCACACAGGAAACTTTCCTATCTATGTCCCTTGATATAAGTAACTTTGAACCATTAAAACACTTTTCTAACTTTATTCTAATTGGAATATGCGGCTCAGCGTTCCTAATGCTAATATGTAAAGGAAATCTGCAATAGTGGTAAAAATTTTCATGCGCTGCCTACCCCGTGAAAGAAAACCTTCAATTGGATTTCATTTATTCCAATGAATAGGAAGTCTACGCCTCATACAGGCTAGTAAAGGTCACAGAGTAGGTATAGGAGCAGAGCTCACCCACGAAAAGTTCTCTTGCGGAATTTTCATTTGTATGGAATATGCACAGGAAAGTAAAATCAGTCATGTTGGGCGGCGCGAGTATGATGGCGTCATTGGTATGTGGAAAAATTACAACTCGCGTATAAAACTTATATGACTATCATATTGAAACATTCCGAAATTCTGTCCTATTTGCCGATGCGTTACTCCATAGCTAGTCGGTTCCCGTAGGTTATATGTATTTTGTTTTTTTTTTTTAGTTTACAGCTTGTTCGCTTTTTAAATTATAAGATTGACTAATACATATTTAAAAAAGAAACGCGCAATATAATAAATTTTTACAAACAGTTAATTAAAAAGACTGTTCCGTCAAAATGTAGCCCGATCAAAAGGGGTCTGAAGGCGGTAAAAATTCCCCCTCCCTCTTCAGGAGGTGGGAGGGGGCTTCGTTTCTTTGTCCCGCGTTATCTATACAATTATTTGAAGAAAGTAAAGTCTCGCAAAAAGATAGGAAGGCTGGACGTCCCGAGGGATGGGAACCACCTTTCTTTGTCAATACATAGTACGAAATAAAATCACTTTTCGTGTTTCTCTGTCTGCCTGTCATGGACACCGCTAGCTCCTCCTAAGCCGCGCGACGGATGTTGATGCGATTTTCCTAATAGATGAAGTGATTCAGGAGGAAGATTTTTACAAAACTGAACAACTCTTATTAGAAACTTTTCTTCGAAAAAAAATCAAGTATACCTCCCTCCCATACTAAAGTGGCTCACTTTCTACACATGTTAGTGTGGGAGGTCCAAATATGTTTTCGTATTTCAAAGAAAAGTTTCTATTAAAAGTTGTTCAGTTTTGTGAGTAGAACACGCCCTGAAAATATTTACTTGTACTTAATTGAATTTAACCCTGTTCTTTGTTTACATACTGTTAGAATTTTTTCTTCTTTATGTGTGTAATTGATCATCATCTTTTTTCGCATTTCAATCCCAGTTGGTACCAGCCTCATTTTTTCGTTTCACTCACGATCTCTTTAACTAACAAAACGTATGCTTGCTACATCAGTTATGTTTATTTGTATGGGTATACATGACCTTGTAAGATTACCTCACCAACTTCTTTCCATTTTAATTCAATATAAAAGTCACTTCTATAAAATAAATCCATAAAACTCTATGTTCTACCTTAGGTTCTGCCAAGTCTTTTACTAGTCATAATAAATGCAGAAAATGGGAAAGATCCTTTGGTTATTAGCATAAAATAATAATGAAAATATTTTTATTTTTTCAGGACGCGAACATCACTAGTATTGCTGGACGCCCTACAAAAACGATCCGCGAAAGGGGAGCCTGGGCAAAAATGACTCTCCCAAATAAAATAAATACCCGACCAGCTTCACGAGACCCCCACCCCCTCTCTTGTTCAACAGAGAATAGTTACATCTCGAAGAAACAGTGAGGGAACCAGGGACCAGAAAATGTGGTCCATTTATATTGTCTTCAGCAGGATCTTTAGACTGTATAGATGGCGGCGGACGCAAGATTTACGCGCCAAAAAATATTTGGTAACGAGATTTCTTTTTTGTTTAAAGTTAGTGGCTCGTATTTTATTCACGCTTTTACCACTTTAGTGTAGGAACCAGCCTGCGTATAGTTTAATCACGGAATTAATAGATTGTATGCGACACACAGTTTCCTAAAATGCGCATCAAATTTTTTAGCAAAATATGGCTATGATATGATGAGATGACAATTTCTTTTCTTTATGTTTCGACCTACCCCGCAATGAAATAGGCTTGATGTACATATGCATGTATGAAATATAACAATTTGCGCAGAATACTAGATAACGTTTTCAAACAATTACAATTCCGCATTTGAACTTATTTTTTTTGTTAAGTATGCAACTAGTTAAACTCTATATATCAAAATAAAAATGATTAATGTTTACGTACACCTTGGGAATAAAAAAATATTTTGAACCATTTAAGGATTAGGTATGCTCTTTCGACCCCGACCGCACATGAGTTACCTCTTTTGAGGGTACTTTGCTAAGCAGCCTTCAGATTCTTTAGGTAGGTTAGGTACATAATATACAAAAGGCAAGACAAAAGGCTATTGTATTGTTTTCAAATTCAGTCAATGTCCACCTAATCTACTTCGGCAAACCTGACGAGCTCCTACCATTCTCACACAGTGAGGTAAATAAACACTAATTTTTGATCGGAATCGCACCGATGGTTGTCTAAGAAAATACTCCGAGTACACTTGAACAGTGTAGAACCAGAACAGTACAGTTTGTTACTGACACATAAGTACAGCTTATCCAAACTTGTGATTCTAGGGATCTAATAGGTGGAGATCACAAGCGTTACGCTGCGTTAATAATCGCATTAACTGACGCCAAATATGATACCCGCCTACGAACAACGTTTGCAATGGGGGCATCTGCGATATCTCAAAACTAGCGTACCGAATATCGAGACCCTTCGTTTTTTTTATATTATTGGGTCTTCTTCCCTACTGAAATCGCCGTCTGTGTCCCTGACGAGCCTTCAATTTTCGGAATGGTTAAAGTAAGTCAAAAATTTTTTTTTTTTAATTATAGTTTTTTTTGCTATCAGCCCCGACATTCAGCTCGAGTGTCATCTCATCAGCGTCACGTCTGTCCGTAATCCACCTAGTTTGGCCGGTGGTGTAGTAGGTAATACCTCGGCTACAGTCGAGGCAGTTACTCCTCGGGTCACGACTCTCGGCGCAGGCAATTTCCTATCTGACTGACAATTTCCTCGCTCTCCCGATTTTAATATAAAACGAGAAAAAACACCGCCCGCCGCGCCTCCACGTTGGATTACTGTGGATGTGACCTAAAATTCTCTCTGTACAAAACTTTAACAGGTATAGTGCAATCTGTAAAAAATGTGTAGAGAATGATATCAAGACTTGCAATTTGTATAAAACTATAAGTACTTATTAGGATTTGCCAAAAAAGAAAAGCAGTAAAAAATAAGGTAACGTGACGCAAATACGTAGTGCCTAGTAGCTGTCACGCTATTTGTTGTTGTTGCGAGCAAGGAGTTCCCAACAAGACTACTAAATCTATGATTTTGATGTAAATCTATGATTTATGTCACTTTGGTCTTCTGTTTCATCCAAACCAGCTTACAGTCCACGCGATTACTACATTTGTTTTGATCAGTTTTGTGGGATGTTTCTTTCAGGTTTATAAATTGTATTCAGTAACGTTTTACACCAACGCATCAACAATCCAATATTTTATTTATTTCCCCTGCTAACTTGTCAAGTTGGAGCATTGTACCTAAAAATATTTCAGGAGGCGATCCAGCCCATGAAACAGAACAGCTTTCCTCAATATATTACAGAAAATTGGATCTCACGGAAAAAACCGAGTTATTTTGCACATGAGGTCATATTTTTAAAAGGTTTAAATAAGTTATTTGAAGGAAGCAAGAATGACTTTCTTTTATATGCTTCTTAAAAACCTTTTAACTTACAATTCTTTTGTTGTAATTATCTTCTTCTTCTTCTTCTTCGAGTGGGACAACGAGTCTCTGTCAGAGTTTATCAACCGCTTACTGCAAGTAGCAGGCCTTTAACATGGTTGTGTTACGACCGCAGACTGGGAACTAATTCAGAAAGTGATAAATGTCAACTTTGTGAGTGACCCCACCGGGAGTTGAACCCGGAACTAACCACTGCGCCACATCTGTTGTGATTCTGATCAAGTACGAGGCATATCCTCACAATTCCTTTGCGTCTAAGAAAATGGCTTTGGCGAGAGAAATAAAAGTGGTCTGCTGGCTGAATCACTTTTCCTGCTAAAATTGATAACAAGTTTTAGCGCTACGATCGCTGCTACGACGTAGCAAAGCGCTACGCGGCTACTAAAGATTTGTGAGGCATATCCTCACAAAGCTTTCGCGTCTAAGAGAATGGCTTTGGCGAGAGAAAGAAAAGTGGTCCGCTGGCTGCCCCGCGCCCCGCGCCCCACCGCGCCCCACCCTCCCCCGCCCCGGCGTTATTTTATAAGACGCCGTTTTATTTCACTTCACTCACTATTCCATTGTTTCAGCGCCATCTTTTATAAATAAATACACAAAAGAGGGCTTCCAGTTTGTGAACAGCATTTAATAAGTGAATACAGTGACAAAGCAAGCATATTTTTATTAGGCGTTTTTAAGTTTGGATACCTAGTAGTGCCGGCTTAGAATAGCATCACCCAACACCCCATATCTTTCCCGTAGGTGTCGTAAGAAGCGACTAAGGGATTTGAGAGTTGATGTATTGTAATTTGAGCAACCTGTCACTATGACGATACACAGTCTCCTGAGTGGCTCTCAAACTTTTGTCAGACGTGGTGTATATGACCGTTTTTACAGCCGTTTGCGCTCTGTCTACCCCGCAAGGGAAAGCGTGATTTATGAGTACCTGCAAGTTTTGCGATCTTTGAACTTGAAATAGGCAGGACTCTTCCCGTGGGGGTCGTAAGACTCTTCCCGTGGAGGTCGTAAGAGGCGACCGAGGGAAAAACCCGACCCAAACAACCGTATGGTGGCGGTTAATCCACCACAAAAGCATTCCCAAGGAGGGTTGACGTCTGGTAGGTGGCCGGTCGTAAAATTAAGCCAAATCCTTTGCAACACGATTTTGTGTTCAACAAAATGTGTTGCGCCGACCCCAAGTAGTTGGGATAAGGGCAGGAAGATGATGATGATTATGTTGTTCAGGTTTACATCGCCATAAAATGCACCTACATATCTTATCATATCTTCTACAGGGTGTTAATTTAAACGCGTGCCATAGCTTCAGGGTAGGTTTAGTATCGATAAAGGATGCCGTAAAATATTTAAAAAAATGTCTGAATAAAAAAAAATCCCTCATACCTTTATCAGCTTAGAAAAGCAACACCCCTTATCTTTCCAGTGGGTGTCGTAAGAGACGACTAAGGGATTTAAGAGTTGTACTTGTGAATTGCAATTTTAGGCGACAGGTTGACAACCTGTTACTATTGTGATACACAGCCTTCTAAATGACTCTCAAACTTTTGTCAGACGTGCTGCAAATGGTTGTATTTTTCCAGATGTTTACGATCTGCCTACCCCGCAAGGGATATAGGCGTGATATAATTAATTAAGTATATGTATGTAATTTTTTGTCAGAATCGGCGATAACGACCATTTTTCGCAGTCATATAGCTGTCCCTGAATGAATGAATGAAATGAAACCGATAATCTCCTTTTTAAGAGTAGGTTAAAATTCACTTTTCCTGCTCTAATTGACAACAAGTTTTAGCGCTACGATCGTTGCTACGACGTAGCAAAGCGCTACGCGGCTACAACTTTCGCTTTTATGCTTTTTGAACTTTCATAAGCCCACTTTGCTTGATTTCGTTATGTACTTCTAATGTAGGGTTTGATTGAATAAAGTACAAATAAAGGGCGTGTTTTACTCCCAAAATTGAACAACTTTTAAAACAACAACAATAAAAGTTGTTTAGTTTTATGACTAGAGCACGCCCACAGAGTAACTTATTGAGCACGCCTATAAAAATTTGTACATATTAATTGTAACCTTATATAAGAAAAGGTGTATTTTTATAGTTTGTTTTTCAGTAGAAGGTAAATTATAAACATGTCTTTAATCAAAACCTAATACAATAGAACTAGGCTGCCCGTCTGTATGACAAACAGTAATACCCGATTTTTAGGAGAAAAAGGCGTTATCCCAAGGAAAAAGCGGGTCTGTATTAATATATTGTAGCTTTTCAGTCAGAGAAACATTTTCAAATTCGGTCCAGTAGTTTTGGAGGTGAGCTAATAATTAAGTACGTAGTTACATACAAAAAATAAAAACTGATTTCCTCTTATAAATCAATATAAAGTGTATTAAATAGATAACGATCGGTAGAGCCAAAAATTAGTAACTCAAAATGCTGCTGATAGTACAGGAGACTTATTTTTGAAATAGTAGGTATCCAATTCGCGTGCGCAAGACTATGAGTGGTCTAACCACTCATATTATCACCAATTCCTACCCAAGTGTGTGAATGGATCGGAGTATTTGTGATGTGGTGTAATAAAAGCTGACAATACAAGCAGCGGTAGCAGAATTTCGCATGCGAAATCAAATATGTTATCCAAAAATACGCTCACTGCAGTGGGGTGATTATTAGAAGAAAATGAACAAGTGCATAAACCCAAAATCGTCTCAATGGCTTGGCAAACAGTCACTTAAACTTGGTTTGAAAGCCAGTCGGAGCTACTCCATCAAAATAACAATCTTGAATGTTGTAATAGTGTGAAATTTTACTAGTGACCGATAGCAAAAACTCAGAACCGGCTAGTGATAAGGAACCACTTTCCCCAAGGACTGATTTAAGTTACCTACTATGGGAGCGGCGGTCCAACACATTTTTTCATATTATATCGACCTTATGTTCCTTGGGGAAAGTTGTTCCTTATCACTAGCCGGTTCTGAGTTTTTGCTATCGGTCACTAGTAAAATTTCACAATATATAGTTAAGATCCTGGCTTTTTGTAGGTACAACACGTTTGTCGGAGAGACAAACGGTAGCGGTTATGAATGCTGACTACCCTCCTAGTCCACTCAGGGTGTTTCGTAAAAGGCGAGTAGAGTTTTTGACCTCGGCTGAATATCTGTAGACTATGGCCAACCGCATGGTGGCGGTGATACCACCTACAATAGCATTTCGAAAGAGCATTGACGTCAAGCAGCCGGCCGGTCATAAGTCAAATCCTTTTGTTTGTTTTAGTTTCTACCAAAACATGTTGCGCCGACCTTAACTTTACGAGATGGAATTTGAGATGAGGGCATGCAAATAAACGCATTTTTCGGAGAAAAACTTAGCTACATTGATTAATCACCCCCGGAACCCGTCATGAATTTATTATTTTTCCAAAATTCGAAAGAAATCAACTATTTCTTGTTTTAAACAATACCAACTAAAATGTTCTCGTTTTCGAAAGATTTGCGAAAGCTGTAATACATACACACATCAAGCCTCATTCCCCTACGGTGTACGCAGAGCGTCAACGGCCGCAAACCAAGGTCAATACAAATACTTGAGGGCCGTTCCAGAAAATCGTCGTCAACGTGTCGCATTAGTACACCGTGTGGTAGCGGCTAAGAATACTGCCACCCCTAGTTCATTCAGGGACCAGGGTGTTTCGTAAAAGGCGTAGAGCTTTTGACCTCAGCTGAATATCTGTCGACTATGGTCAACCGCATGGTGGCGGGCATACCACCTCACCTACAATAGCATTCCCCTAAGAGGGTTGACGTCAGGCAGGTGGCCGGTCATTGGGAAAAGGGGAATACGATGATGATAAGTCCCTTAGTCACCTTGACGTCAAGTAGCCTTTTCAAACAGTTGTTTATCAGATAAAGCCTACACTTAGTTAGAATTCAATTGAACCGCCTAATACAAGTCAAACAATATTTGCAGTATTTCCGATTACAAATATTCCAACAAAAAGCAAAGTAGGAATGAAACAAACGGTTTTTAGATCTGTTCGCCGATTGATTTGTATTCTAAAGATAAGTAATTACGCGCCCACTCGGAGAGATCCATAAATCCAAGGGGGCAAGCCCCCCCGGCAACTCCCTTGAAAAAAGGGGGTGTTCTTCTTATATTTAAATATCGAACCCCTTCCGGGTAGGTGCCACGGTTTTTCCAGTGAAAGGGGTAAGTGACAGAAGCAGGGAACATCGGCGGACGTGGAGCCGCGAGATGTTCAGAAGTCTTTTAAACTGGATGTAAAAAAATACTTGCAATATTTAAAGGAGTGAATAGGACGAAATACAAAAAAAAACATTTAGACCTCCCATACAAAATGTGATGGCCGGCCGGATCAGTTTCTGTGGGGGAATACATTTTTATGGTCTACTAGCTGCCCGTCAGCGGTTTCACCCGCTGCAACGTATTATTCCGCGGGAATAAAGCATTATTCGCCAAGAGATGTCGCTGTTAGTTTTCGGCAAAAACGTATAAAACGCGAATCGGCTCAGTCACGCCACCTATTTCAAAAATATTGGAAAATGCGTGATCCCGTGGGAATGAGACATTTTTCCGTGGTAAAAAGTATCCTATGTGTTATTCCAGATGCCCTCTTATATTTTTGCAAAGTTTCATGTCTATCTAATCAGCCGTTTTTGCGTGATGTCGTAACAAACACACACACAAACATCCGCCTTTATAATATTAGTAGGATGTTCCATGGAGAAAGTTGTTCAGTTTCATGTATTAATTCACCCCTTAAAATATTTGCAGTTTTTTTTAACATCTTGTAGGATCAGTCGTTGCGTTTGTGATGTAATTTTCTTCGCTGGCTCGGGATTCAAGATTCAATCTTATGAGTATACCAAACTCGTAGCGAAATAGTAGTTTATGCAACTGTCTTATAACGGAAGGCTTTAGGACACGAGTGTCCGTTTATCATACGACGCGCAGCCGAGCCCAGGATATCATAGTATTCTTCGCTGCGTCGGGATCCAAAATACTTAGCACTTGTAGCAAAAAACTTTTCTCTCTCGTTGTACTTGTACAAATAACCATCTCCGTTACCTTTTTTGCTCTCTTGTTGCATAACAAA
The DNA here is from genome assembly GCA_024500475.1 of Phthorimaea operculella. Taxonomy (NCBI): domain Eukaryota; kingdom Metazoa; phylum Arthropoda; class Insecta; order Lepidoptera; family Gelechiidae; genus Phthorimaea; species Phthorimaea operculella. The sequence goes on along the minus strand of JANFCV010000051.1, from coordinate 2,315,354 downwards.
ATAAGCTATTATTTTTCTAGTTTTACAAATAACTATTGCACGATTATATAAAACTTTTTTACGCAAATGATATAGAGTTCGTACGTATTTTGCAATAATATACTGTCTGTTCGTATTTTATGCGTTTCTATAAAAGCCATGAAAATGCAACTTATTTTTATGACCTACCTATTGGATCTATTACCATCTACTTACCCAACTACTATTTAACCTATTTAACAAACTTCAAGAATATGGAGAAAAGAAAAAGCTTATGTAAAATAATAATTAAAACAATATTATTTCTGTCTATTCCAGGGCTGCCGCTGTCCCGTCTCAAGATGGACTTAAGAAGCAAAAAGGAAAGAGTCCAGAGGGGTGGCCCCCACCCCCCCACCATCGGAACACAGAATAATAATCGCCAAAAGAAACAGGGGGGCGAAAAATATAAATAGCCCGCTATCTACCTACCACCCTGAGATATTAAAATTTCGAGCGGCCCGGTTTCAATTTTGTTAAAAGAAAATTATATTCATCAGTTTGGACCGAGAGGTTATTTCTTACTTTGTAGGATAACAAAGTGTTTTTGTTATTTGTAAATTTCTTTGTTTTATTTTAAATACTGTGGGGCTGGTTGTTTATCCTTCATTTTAACGTTAGAAATTAGTCTTGAGTAAGTTTTCTGGCTTGAAGAGCACCTACTGTAAGAATTGTCGTGGACTCTGTAGATGTGCCGAATATCGGTGGATAGCAGAGTCCACAATCATTATTTGCACCTCCAACTATCGAGAACATTATTTCGGTAGTATTATTATATGCCTCAACCATCACACCAGAGCAGTATATAGAGTGAAATATCACTAGTGACCGAACGAGAAATCTAAGAACTGGCTGGTGATAAGGAACATACATCATTATAAGTATGAAAAATTGTGTTGGACCTGGTTGGACATCTCATACCTAGTAGTAGGCAACTCAAATCAGCTGATCGCCAATTTTGTATGGGAGGTCGAAATTTTTACTTCATATTTCGACCTATGTGGCTTGGGGAAAGTTCCTTATTACCAACCGATTCTGAGTTTTCGCTATCGATAGTAAAATTTTACCCTATAGGTACTTATATAGGTACAGGATGTAAAAAAATAAGCGCAAATATTTTAAGGGGTGAACCTTTAAACATCTGGTTTGCTTGCCAATGTGTTGGGGTTGAGGTGGGCTAGCCTCTTCAAACCATCAGTCAAACCGTGGTAGTCCGTGGTTGCAGATGTTTTGTTACGAAAGTTGCGATAAAATTACACGCAAAATAACGCGCTATTATAATATCATGAAAAACTACAGTCCAGCAAAAAAGAGTAGACAAAAAATGAGGGCGCCACTATGTATGAAATTTCAAAATTAAATGGCAACATTGACTATGAATGGCAACAATTTAGTATGAAAAATTTTTAGTTCCATTTTATTTAATTTCTACTCTTTTTTGCTGGACTGTAACCATAATAGGTATGACTTAAAAAAATACATGTTATTCAGAATGATGTACTCAATCTTTTTACAGAAAAATATATTTATTTTTATTCTTAATAACATTGTTAAAAATATTCAAATACCTAATATTTTTCGCAAATCGACAATCCTAGACCCTAGCAGCCTGCCATTGCTATGTCTGGCCGATACTTTTATACGGATGCGAGGCCTATTGTCAGAGAGAACCTCAGAAAACGTATTGAAGCGTTCGCAATGTGGATCTACAGGCGTATGATGTCGATCTCCTGGACTCAGAAAATAACAAATGAAGAAGTTCTGCGGCGGGTTGGTCAGGAAAACAAGCTTTTGCAAACCATCAAACAAAGAAAGGTAGCTTATTTGGGACACGTACTGAGGAATTCCATATACGGGGTGTTAGGGACGGTGTAACGAAAACTTTGCAGGCATGACCAGACCATCAAACTGAACAACTTTTACTATGGAGCCAATGGTGGGAAACGAAAAAAAAAATCCGACCTCCCATACAAAATTCACGATCAGCTGACTGACTTTGTATGGGAGACCGGAATTTTTTTTTCGTTTCCCACCATTGGCTCCACAGTAAAAGTTGTTCAGTTTCTTGGTCTGAGCACGCCTGCAAAGTTTTCGTTACACCGTCCCTAACACCCTGTATAAACTACTACAACTTATTGTGATGGAAAAGTTGCTGGAATAAGAAAACGGGGGCGTAGAAAGACATCATGGCTGCGTGCGAACATACGGGAATGGACGGGAACCGCGAGTGCTGCCGAACTGTTTCGCCTCGCGAAAGATAGAATAGTACGGGTCCTTAGCTGGAAGCATGGTCCCATCTGGCAGAAAGCATGAAACTTGGCATGTGTGTAGCTTATATATGTAAGCTTCAGGAAAAGAAGGGAAGCAAGTTGGACCCCCCTGCTTCACCCCTTTACCCCCCCTTTTATGTCCCAATTTTCAGTTATCTTTATTTTTCTCGGAAACTATTGAAGATAGGAGAAATTTGTCACGGTAAGAAATATTCCTCATAAAATTGTCTACAAAATTGTTCTTGGGTCGACGTTGATAAGACTTATACTTTTCGAGTTATGCTTCTGGGAAACCCATCATTTTTAAATATGCGGAGCTGACTGACTACCTGGAGAGAAGAGCAGTCTGGCCGGGAAAATTGTACGGGCTTTGTGAAAATCTTTGATTGGATTTTCAGAGTGAATGTGCTGCCCGTTTCTTGTAGGTAGATATTGATTGAAAGACTAACGGCCCGTTAGCGGTTTCATCCGCAGATCCGCTGCAACTCGTTTTCCCGCGGGAAAAGGGAATTTTCCTGGCATGTGTTTGTACATATAAACCTTCCTCTTGAATCCTCTGTCTATTACAAAAAACCGTATCAAAATCCGTTGGAGTAGGAGTTAGGGAATTCCACGACAGACAGACAAAGAAACAAAAAAAAGCGATACTTTATATATGTCGCAGGAATGTAGCGAAATCCGGTTATTCGCGAAATCCCTAGGCCCTTCGCGAAGAGCCGGATAACAGATATAACCCTTACGACACTTGGCGTTCCATGGGCCGCTGACATGAATGAGTAGGCAATTGCAGGCAAACCACCTGATCAGCATATGGAACCTTTGCTGGAGACTAGAGGGGCTCGACTGCGGCGGAACCTTCCATTACTGCGACGAACGAGAGCTTACGAAGCGTCGCGAGTGCTCCTGTGCGCGAGCTACAGCGGCGGCGTAGAGTAGAGGTAAAAGTCGTAGCAAGTGCGTAGGTGGCTTCGTAGCCGCGTGTCGCCTTATACGCAGTTTTCCTGGATTTATGTCCATGCAAATAACGAATTCGCAGATTTCCGGGAAATGTGCGAATAAATCGATGCATTTCGCAGTTATCCGGCTCTTCGCGAAGGGCCTAGGTATTTCGCGAATAACCGGATTTCGCTACATTCATGCGACATATCGACGGTGGAAAGGTAAAAGGGGCCAAGCGACACTAAGACAATTTTACAGGAGAGCGTTTTAAAGTTTAAAAAATCGGAAAAAAATTCATAACTTGGTAAAAAGATGTTATTTTAAAAAAATGGAAAAGTACTTTTTTTTAATTTTCAAAGCGCATATTTTAAGGGTTATTCGGATGTTCTATCGTTTATATTAATTGAAATAAATGTCGGTTGAGACAAATTGACTCCAAATCTGGGCGAGGTAAAAGGGTCTAATGGTCATAGTAAATTTTAGCGAAACTGGGTAAAAAGGTTCAAGTTTCTTCATTTCTGATATGAGAATGTGTAAAAACGCATTACTATACAAGTAATTATAAAACCGCGCTAGGTATAAAGGGTTAATTTTTGATGTTAGTTAATTTAAAATGAGGTAAAAAGATATTAATACTGTCAAGTTCATATATCGATGAAGGAAAAAAGTATTAACGTGCTAGCTATAAATGATGAGGGCCAGGTAAAGCGACTTAGTTTTAATCATAACGAAAAGTAAAATGAAGTAAAACGAACCATATCCTTTGAATTTGAAATAAAAAACAAGGAACAAAGAATGAAGTCATCAGGTTTAGATATTTAAATACAAGAAAAATGGTTTAATTGCGTTACTTCAAAAAGAAAGAAGCGCCGTTTTATTGAATGAAAAATAGTAAATTGCCATTTAGGTCCAAAGATTGGAAGGAGTCAGGAAACATGTGTATTTAAAATAAAACTAAATAAATTAGTTTGTATCCATAATCAAAGTTTTATTTGGAATGTTAGCCAGCAATTAACATAATTGTATTATTTTCTTAATTAGAGATTAATAATTAACATTAATTCTGCCACAACTAAAAGCTGAAAAATTGAGATCAATCTCATGACTTATTATTAGTTATTAATTCATAAAAGTAGGGTATCGCCACCGAAGCAATCATCCTCATGTTGATCTCTCCGGCCGGTTTTGGCCATGACGACCACTTCTACTCCTGATCAAGTCGGCGCTGATGCGCCCGTAGGTGGCTCTTGTAGCCAATTTTGGCAGTAAATTCCCGTGCACAGTGTGGGCACGTTAGTTTGCCATTGATATAATTGTAGTTAATGGCGGCAGGAGCACGGGCCTTCAATTTATCGCCTTTAGCGTCAAGGTCTGCTTTAAGCTGCTACTCAAAGTTGCGGATTCGTCTCTTTACAAGACCGCGCCATTCTGGCCGTTGTACTGCCAAAACCTCAAATTGAGAGGGCTGGATTTTGCATCTTTTCATGTGTCTCTTCTGAACATCTTTACTTAAAAGGAGTTGACCGCCATGCTTCCGCTTGCTTGCCCTCCTCTAGCTCAGAATTGAAGATGCGCCACTCGCGCATCCTGCATCCGCAAAGTATAAGGCTAACAGTTTGAGAACTAGAACGCACCCTCGTTTCACCCCACAGGAAGAAACTAGACTGTTTATCGTTTTCCAGCACTGCATATCGTTATGCAGGAGTCTCAAAAGGGGTACAAACTTCTCCGTGCACCCTAGTTTTCCTAGCACCATCCAGAGAGCTTCACGAGGTACACTGACGAACGCTTTCTCTAGGTCAACAAAGCAGAGGTACAACTGACGATCTTGTTCTCTTATTTTTTCTTGCAGTTGACAAACCGAGAAAATAGCTTCACATGTGCCTCGGTGATGTCGGACCAGCCAACTTGGGTTTCGGGCAGAATCTTTTCTGATAAGTCTTTCAAGCGGTTTAATAGGACTCTTGCAAAGGCCTTTCCGGGGACTGATAATAACGAAATACCGCAGTATGAGTTGCAGTCAGAAGGGTTACCTTTGTACTTGTAGAGGGCACTAATGCGAGACACTTTAAAATCATCCGGGGCTCGCTCCTCCTCCCACATTCGAACAAAAAGTTTCCATACCAACGAGTGCAGCTCCGCACCGCCATATTTAAGTATTTCACCTGGTATGAGGTCAACGCCGTGTGATGCCGGCTTAGAATAGCATCACCCCAATTCTACCCGTGGGTGTTGTAAAAAGCCACTAAGGCATAATTATCAATGGAATGGGCAGCAGCGTTCCCTTTGCATGAAACATCAGCGCTCACCAATCCGCCTGCGAAGCGTGGTGAGTATGGCAATACCCGCCAATACGGGGGAGGCCCATGTCCAGCGGTGGACTGTTGTGGCTGTAAAGGTGAGGTCAATGACAATCGCCCGCTTATTATGCTGCTGTCTGAGTTGAGGTAATAAACCGATGTGATGCAGATTAGCTGATCAATCTACGTTAAACAGATCGTTAAAATCTTCAGCCCATCGTTTGAGCACATCGTCTTTGCTAGTCAAGAGTTGCGATCCATCCAGAGACATCAAAGTCACTTTTGCTCTATGGGGTTTGGACTTAACTGATGTCTCTTTGCCGCATAATAGCATAAGTGATCAAATGCCAGTGTTTGAATCGTGGGTGCATCCACGTCGTCTTGTGCTTAGCGGCAAGTCTTAACATAGTGTTCTATATCGCTAGGTCGTATTTAGCACAAAGACTGAGTAGCAACTGACAATTGCTGTTCATGCTGCCGACTCCGTGTCGCCCCAGTACTCCAGGCCAAGTCTCATAGTCCCGACCAACTCTTGCATTGAAATTGCCCAAGGCCTTGAGATATAAATAGATAGAATTTGTCCTTAATGTCATCAGACTTGTCTAGCATTGTATCATAGATACTGATGACATTATGGTAGTTGTCTTTATCCAAGTGAAGGCGCAAAGTGGTAAAGCGGTCCAAGATGTTGCTTTACTAAATGATTTTTGATGGTAAACGTTCATGGGTAGATGAACGTCGAAGTTCGGATACGGATGTAGACTTTCAGAAGAAAGTGTAGCCCCCTCCATCCTTAACTAGTTCTCTTTCATCGTCAAGATGTGTTTCGCTGAGTGCAGCCACATACACGTTGTAGCGATCAAATTCCCTAGCTTCTATAGCGGTTTTACGTTCAGCACAGGCGTTGCCATCTCTACCAATGAGCGATTTCACGTTCCACGCGTCAAATTTCATAATAGATGGTGTAGAGTTTGTAATATGATGCGATGGCAGCCGTGGTTACTACCACATTCCAGGTAGGGACGAGCATTCTTTTAGGGCACCTTTTCTAGCCCCCTCCTTGGCTGAGCAAAGAAAGCAGTGCTTCCCTAAATAGGGCTGCTTTGTCACCCCAGGTGCTGCCGAATTCGCATTGTCGTCCCGATTTTTCAATGCAAACCGATGTGGCGCAGCGGTTAGTATGCCTGCCTGCCACGCAAAGGTTCCGGGTTCAATTCCCGGTGGGGTCACTCACAAAGTTGATATTTATCACTTTGTGAATTTGTTCCCAGTCTGGTTAGGACATTGCAGGCTGAACCACCTGATTGTCCGCAAGTAAGATGGTTCCGTGCTTCGGATGGGCACGTTAAGCCGTCGGTCCCGGTTGCTGTCTATGATGGCGGTCGTTACACAACCATGTCAGAGGCCTGCTACTTGTAGTAGGCGGTTGAAAACTCTGACACCAGGGTTCATCGGGTCGTTGATGTGTCCCACACGAAAAAATGCAAAAGCGACCACAGCGTGTACTCACACCCTGGGACCGCTTGCGTGCAGACACCAGATAAAGCCTAGCTTGCACGCAAGCGCACACACTTAAGTCCTTCCCCTCCCCGGTTCAGTGGAACGGAAAACCGCTACGATTGAAGGATAGGTCAGATGCAGTATCTGGCTGACATTAACTGCCCGCGTCCTCTACCGTCGCCCTAGGCCATCCACCTTGCTTTGCTGAGTCGCCGAGTCCGCCAAACCCATTCGCACTATCTGCATTGGGTTGGCATTCTTGTCGAAACGGACTTTGTTTGTTAAGCAGGAGGGAGCTGCTTTTGTCCTCTCCCTCCCTGATTCAGTGGAACAAAGAACCGCTACGACTGAAGGAGAGTTCGGATGGTGTATCTAGCCGACAGAAACCCCACGCGCCCTCTACCGTCGCCCTAGGCCATCCACATTGCCTTGCTGAGGCGCCGAATCCACTAAGCCCATTTGCACTATTTGCATTGGGTTGCCATTCTCGCCGAAACAGACTTTGATTTTTAAGCAGGAGGGAGCTGCTTTTGTGGGATCTAGGAGAGATGAGCAAGTAGGAATACGAGTGGGGAGGAATGTGGTGAGATTTGGACAGGAACACAGGTAGTGGGATATTACTGACCGGGAGGTATTCAAAGACAGTAGAAGCTCGGGAAGCCGAGGTCGCGTACCCGTATACCACAACTCAGCTTTCGATTCATGAACTGAGATGGGTACCCCTGGCTAAATAAATAGTATTAATCATCCTCATGTGTAATAGAAAATTTGGATCCTTAAATCTTCTAAAAAGAATATTTTTGGTAATTTAAGGAATATTTCACCTATCAGTCCTTTGGTTTTGATTGGGGATACCAACTGACTGAGAATTCGCCCGCGCGCGCGCCGATTGACGGTGGGGCGCGGGCACAGATACGGCTTCAAAATCAAAAATGTTTGGGGTCCATTAGGATAGGACCCAAAAATGTACGGTTTATCCGACTGCACTGTTTAATTTACTATAAATTTTTGATGCTTTAAATAAACATTGTTTTTAAATATGATTCAAGAAAAAAGTCTTACTTACAATAGAATGTAAACTCGTAGGCATTAAATACCTAAGGTCATAATAAATGACACGAAGTAGAAGGTGCCAACAATAATTATTTGTAAAATAGAAAAATAGATAAAGGGTTTAACAGTTATATAAACTATCAGTAAAGTACTGTAAAACGACTTAATCAAAAATATTTCTATTATTTTGATGACGTAATAAAGGCCTAACGAACAATATAATCAATAAGGAGTACGGGGTAAAAGGGTCTAAGTTACGCGGCTGCTTATTACAGATCGAGGTAAAAGGGTATAAGCGACATAATTGCTTTTTACAGATCGAGGTAAAAGGGTCCAAGCGACACAAATGTTTATTATAGGACGAAGTAAAAGGGTTTAAGCGACACGGTGGGTAATTATAGTTTGAAGTAAAAAGGTTTAAGTGATCTAGATGCTAATTACTGATTGAGGTAGAAGGTTTCAAAATCAAATATTTTTTTAATAGGGTGTGGTAAAAATGGTTAAACAACATCATCATTTTATCTGAAATAGCGTATAAGGGTTTAAATACGTTGCATAGAAAAAATGGAATGAGGTTAAACGATTGAAATAGTCTGTCTTTGAAAAGTGAAGATAGAAATAACGACTCAAGTAAAAAATTATAAAACTCTGTTGGGTTCAACCTATAAGAACCAATAATTTTAGATTCAGCGAGGGCACTCAAGCGACATTTTTCACTAAAATACAGGGGGTACTAAGCGACACAAAAGTGCTCCGATTCAAGCCAAACCCAGCTCAAAAAACGCAGAAAAATTCGCTGATTCCGAATATGTATATAAGTCATTTTACCCCAAAGTGTCGCTTAGCCCCTTTTACCTTTCCACCGTCGATATATACTATGTACCTACCACATAGACAAATGAAGCCCTTTTCACGCTTTTGGTGCCCTGTGAATCCTGTGATGTACCATATTGATGCGCTGACACACTGACAGGTAATGACTGAACTATACGGGTGTAAAGGACGGTGTAACGAAGACTTTGCAGGCGTGCTCAGACCATGAAGCTGAACAACTTTCCCTGTGGAACATATGATGGTAAACGAGAAAACAAAATTTACTTCCCATACAAAGTCAGTCAGCTGATCGTGAATTTTGTATGGGAGGGTGTTTTTTTTTTCGTTTACCACCGTAAATTCTATGGGAAAATTGTTCAGTTTCATGGTCTGAGCACCATTTTTTGTTTTCGTTACACCATCCCTTGTATAATACCTAAGCATTAAGTTACACCACCTGTTGAGGGCGCGTTGTGTTATGTACAGTCTCTCCCAATCACGATCATGATCAATCCAAAAAGCGAGGTTTTTATTATCTCAGTCAGACTGTAATATTTTACAGCAATCATTGTTACTTTTGTAGATACAGAACCATTTTTTAAATCGCACAACATAGTTTTAGTCCGGCCTGTCGGTATCAATTGCAAGAAAATCGAAACCTTAAAAATGGAATTGTTCATGAGTTAGCGAGAGAAACAGTACCTCGAGAGAAACACACCTAACACCCGTTTGTGTGTTATTTTATTATATGAAAATTTGATTTTTTTGCCGAAATTCATACAATTACACGTCTTTTGTTCTATACGTCTGTCGAATCGTTTGACATGTACCGTGTAAGTGTGAAAATAAGGTCGAAATTCGTAGTCCTAAGGCATTCGTTAGGTATTTAGCGCAAAAATAACGCAAAACGGACTTTACGTGTGCTTTTCACCTAAGGTTCCGATAATGTTCTTGCAGTCTTTATTTTTAACGTCGTCAGGCAGAATGTTTATTACCTTACATTTCATTTCATACAAGCAAGTTTCGAGGAGCCGCTCTCGTCACTTCTTTCACTAGCATCTAGTGTGATCGCACCCTAAAGACATCAAGAGTAAAAACAAACCACCATCGAACCGAGACGACCCGGGTACAAATTAGACGGCGGGGCGCCTTTACACACGGCTCACTGTGTACTAGTGACGATTTTCACGCTTACTGGAATGAACTGGAATCTCAGACGAACTCAAGTTAACTAAGAAGATGGTTACCATGAACGTCGTACCTACAGGTGGGTCAAAAGTGTCTCGAAACGGTTTGGGTAAATAGCGCGCGCCCTTGCTTTAGAACTTAGCCGGCGCTGGGCGCACTGTCGTAAGCTTTGATAATTTTTTGGGTTAGAATAAGACTCAGAAATTGTGCTGTTTTGATATTTTTGATTTAGCGATTTTCTGGGTTCCGTACCTCAAAAGATAAAAAACGGAACCCTTATAGGATCACTTTGTTGTCCGCCTGTCTGTCTGTCCGTCCGTCTGTCTGTCAAGACCGTTTATCTCAGGAACGCGTAAAGAAAGATATCGTGTTGAAATTAAAACCATATACTCAAGTCTAAGGTCGCTAGTAGTTGTAAACAAATCAAGCTCCTAACTTCAAGTTAAAAAAAATATAGCCTACGGAACCGTCGGTAGGCGAGTCCAACTCGCACTTCGCCGGTTTTTTCACATTTTTGACCTTGGCTATTTAACAAGTGGCAATCTCAAAAATACTAAATGGGAACGAGTGATCCTTCTGTAAACTCTCTGTTTTGTGACCCCGGTAACCGTTTTAAAAATCAACCAATGACATCGTAAAGCGGGAAAGGGACGACTGAAGTGTGGGGGGGGGGGGGGGGTCATTTTTGCCAATCCTTAAAGAAAGATAGATAGGGACCACCCCGAGCAGGGAGTTAAGAAAATTTTAACTTTTCTTTATTCAGGGCAACCCCTTTGATAGGGCTGCCAGCAAAGCTCTCACCGGTCACATGCAGACAATGTTATTTTTCTCCGGATGAAAGTAACCTCGGCAGTACAGATGCCGAAGGGCGCAGGTTCAAATCCTGCCTGCGGTGGAAAAATATGAATTTGTGTGTGTGTTTGTTACGACATCACGCTAAAACGGCTGATTAGATTGATATGAAATTTTGCACAAATATAGAAGAGTATCTAGAATAACACATAGGCTACTTTTTACCACGGGAAAATGTCTTATTCCTATGGGATCACGTATATTCCAATATTTTTGCGTAGGTGGCGTGACTGAGCCGATTCGCGTTTTAAATGTTTTCGCCGAAAACTAACAGCGACATCTCTTGGCGAGTAATGCTTTTTACCCGCGGAATAATAGGTTGCAGCGGGTGAAACCGCTGACGGGCAGCTAGTATATTATATTTTTTTTATTATCCTATCACTTCCATCTTTTTGCGTGAGACACCGAGTCCTCCAACGACCCAATGAACCCTGCTGTTAGTAACAGGCCTCTGACATGTAACAACCCCCGTCTAAGTGTTAGGCAGCAACCGCTGAAGCACGGAACCATCTTTCTTTTCCGACAATATAATGGTAGTTCAGTCTGCATTTTCCTATCCGCATCCGGTGCGATGGTGCCCGCTTAGAACAGCAGGTGTTCTAAAAAGGCCTAAGGATAAACTATCCAAGGAATGGAAAGTAGCTATAATTCATACATCTTGTACTGCGCTCGGGAATCCGCCTGCCAAGCATGGTGGGTATAGCAGTACCTAAGGGAAGGGAAGGGCCATCACCAGTAGTGGACTGTCGTGGCTGTTAAGGTTAGGTAGGTCCTAGCCAGAATGGGAACAAATTCGCAAAGTTATAAATAACTACTACGTGAGTGCCCCATAGAAAATCAAACCCGAACCTTCGTGCTGGCGCCACCAGTTGCACTACTGCAGCGCCACATCGGCCGTTGACAGCCCTACTGCCTGGGAAGGCCAGGGGTGACCGACGGGTGGGGGGCACTATTTTTCTTCTACTATTCTCTTTGGCCACTCGGCTAAAGGGGCAAAGGCGAATAACAGTGTTCTCTCCTCCCGTTTGAGCATTTATTAAATCCAGCATTCAGAATGAATTGCTAGAAAAGTGTTTCTGTTTCATTCAAATTTTCTCTTAAATTTTCTTGTGCTGTTGTTTTTAATTAGACTGCGTTAGAATTTATTCTGTTCTTTGTGTAGCAATGATGAATATAATTTTATACTTGCGATTGACGCCTCTCGGTGAAACTCATCTACATCTACATTAATATAATAAAGAGGAAAACTTTGTTTGTTTGTTTGTTTGTTTGTATGTAATCGATAAACTCCGAAACTACTGGACCGATTTCCAAAATTCTTTCACTATTAGAAAGCTACAACATCCCTGAGTAACATAGGCTACTTTTTACTACGGGAAAATTCCTCATTCCTACGGAAAAACGGTTAGCAGCAGGAACCTTTAGGTGCATAATGTCCATTTTGCAAAATGTCCAGTGGTGAAAAAATGTCCAGTTTGCATAATGTCCAGTTTGCAAAATGTCCAGTTTGCAAAATGTCCAGTTTGTAGAATGTCCAGTTTGCAAAATGTCCAATTGCAAAATGTCCAGTTTGAAGATTATCTGACTTGAAAAATGACCAGTTTGCAAAAGTACAATTAGCGAAATAAGGGGTGAGTTCAGACCATAAAAGCGAACAACTTTCCCCAAAACAAATGGGTCAGTCACCCAGTATTTCATGTAAACTGGACTTATTGCGAACTGGACATTTTGCAAACTGGACTTTTTGCAATTGGACATTTTGCAAACTGGACATTTTGCAAACTGGACATTATGCAAACTGGACATTTTTTCACCACTGGACATTTTGTAAAATGGACATTATGCACCTAAAGGAGCAGGAAAACGGGGAAATAAAGCAGATATTATCCAAATTAGCCAAACCGCTTTACCGATCCTCGCGAATTTTGGCACTGATATTACTATCATATAAAAGACGGACATGGTCAGCCCTCGAGGATCTGGAGTACCTGATGAAGACCACCAGCATCCCATATAAACTATAAGAGATATGGTCATGGCTTCATAGAAAAAGTTGTTCACCATGACGGACCGCTTCTGTTGGCACATGGTCATCGAGGATCTGGAGTATCTGATGTAGACCACAAGCATCCCATCTAAACTATAAGAGATAGGGTAATGGTTTCAAAGTAAAAGTTATTCAGCACGACAGGCTGCTTCTGCTGGCACATGGTCACGAGGGTCTGGAGTACCTGATGCAGACAACCAGCATCTCATCTAAACTATAAAAGATTCGGTAATGGCTTCAAAGTTAAAGTTATTCAGCATGACGGGCCGCTTCTGCTCGCACATGGTCACGAGGGTCTGGGGTACCTGATGTAGACCACCAGCACCCTATCTAAACTTTATTAGACTCGGTAATGGCTTCAAAGTTAAAGTTATTCAGCATGACGGACCGCTTCTACTGGCACATGGTCACGAGGGTCTGGAGTGCCTGATGTAGACCACCAGCATCCCATCAAAACTATAAGAGATACGGTAATGGCTTCAAAGTTAAAGTTATTCGCCATGACAGGCCGCCTCTGCTGGCACATGGTCATGATGAGTAACTTCTGCTAGAATGGATTAATGGACTTTTTACTACGGGCAAAGATCCCATTTCTACGGGAAAACAGGTAAGTAGCAGCGAGTGAAACCGCTGGGCGGGCCGCTAGTTTTTAATAAAATACTAATATATAATCAGTTTAAGTCTACTTAAGTGGTGTAGCAAGCCGAGCGTTTTCAGTAGCAAGCATAAAGGGCATTTATTTAAATACGTGCCATTGAATATAAGGGTAGGGTCAGTATTGATAAAAGAACCCGTAAAAATATTTTAAAAGTCCAAGTCGTTTTTTTATTTTGTTAACAATTACGACCGACCGCGCGACTTTGTGAAAATCTCTATCCCACCAAAAACATTCTGTAAAAAACTAGCCAAGTCTCGATTGAGCTGATTGTTTATCTCTATAAAGTAATGAAATCTAGACAAAGTCTTGCCAAGTGGCTCTGTGGCAAGTCATGCAAATATGGGGCATAGATCTAGTCCAGAAGAGTTATCTATTTTGGCAGAGGGATACGTTGAAAGCGTTTGTATGAAAAAAAAACACTAGAGAGTACCAAATTGATCATGAGTGAGTGAGTGAGTGCGTGAGTGTCTGTCTTAAATGGGAAATTTTGCCTTCGCTTAACTTCGGACCTAGAAATTTTGGATTGAAAGTATGTGATTATAGCTTACTAGACTAGATGATGAAAGTGTCTGCGTTCTGGTCTTATCTAAAGGTTCTTAAATAGAGAACTGAAAATGCTTCGAAATGGTTCCAGTAAAGGATGGTACGGCAGTGAAGCAGTGTTTGCTTTGCGCTCAACTTGGCGGGGGCACTGCTGTGCCCCCAGATTTAGAAGTACGTAATTAATTAGTTTAGTCTTCTTTTGTATCAAATAAATTTTCCCGCCCTGAAACATTACCCCCTGACCAGCAGTGCCATCTCTCGTAGCTTTGATAAACTTAATAGCGGAGTAACCCTACTGAGCTGATGCCTCCCAGATTCCGAAATTCTCCCCTAGATGGATATAAGCGTAAGATTAAGTGATTGAGCCTTGGATTGAGCTTCAAAAGGAATACTAGGTAGTGGAAGCCTTTATTGACTTGACAACTTAATCCTGGCACTATCCACTTGCATAAGACACAAACTAACCTTGTGTAGTGTAATGTAGGCTCGCCCACAAATAGGATTTCGTAGTCAACGTAACTTAAATTCTACGTATATATGTAGGTTTAGGTACTTTTTAGGACGGCGACTCACCTTGCACGGGGGGGTCGATAGCGCCTAAATACGACTCCCTGTGGCCAGAAATCTTCCCGAATAAACTCACACACGATATTCCGGGCCCCGACAAAACAAAAGACCTAAAATTGGATGCAAATTTAGACTCCAGTTGTCGAATGTAAACCGTTGAACCGGCGGGACCGCGTGGAAGTTCCTGGCGAAGCTTACGCATCTTCTGCACGTGCTGCATGATGTCCTTTGTCGTATTACTATCCAACCGGGACACATACAGTCCAGCAAAAAAGAGTAGAAATTAAATAAAATGGAACTAAAAAAATTTCATACTAAGTTGTTGCCATTCACAGAGCAAAAAAATGACATTGCGCTGCGCGAAAAAGGTTTCATTTGTCTGTGTTGCCATTCATAGTCAATGTTGCCATTTAATTAATAAAATTTCATACAGTGGCGCCCTCATTTTTTGTCTACTTTTTTGCTGGACTGTACAGCTTTGTTGAGGCTGCGGAGACGGTGCCACCGAGTGCCAACTGCCACATTATTGCAGTAGATTGCGGCGAAGTCGACGCTTCCTGGATTCTGCCAGTGTAGCCTTCCTCGTCTACAAAGCAGTGGGGTAAGAATACACAGTCGAGAGTAGAGCCGTTAGTTCCTCTGTTGGCTACCCCACTTTGAACTGGTAGTACAGTACTGGTAAAAAAAACGACAAGCGTAGTGTTTAATTGGCGCCAGTCTTTATGGGAGGGTGTTATTTGTATGTAATGGGTGTTTTCTATGTATGATATGTATTTATTTACAAAAAAAGTATATATGTAATTTCTCAGTTGTCTAGTTCCCATAGTACAAGCTTTGGTTAGTTTGGGACTAGATGGCGCTGTGTGTCTCGTCCAGGGATATATTATTTTTTATTTGAAAATAATAAAACACTGAGTACAACTAATATCACAAGTATGTATTTAGATACTAGATGGCATTCCGGCATTTATTTAGAACCAGAATCAGAAGAATTCTTGGCATGCGAGATGAGGCTTGTGTGCGTCGAGGTCAATTTGTGCGTGTTAACTCGTGCTAGAACAAAATTACATTATAATTTATAAGCCGCACAAAGTTAGCTGATTACAGGCGAATTTATAAAAGAAAAACTGGCCAAAAGCGTGTCAGACACGCCCACGAATAGGGTTCGTAGTCAACGTTGAATTATCCGGTTTTTCAGCGTTACAAAGTTAATTTTGTTGCTGGTTTCCTTGCAGCTGTATGGTTACCAACCGCAAATTGAGAAACTTTTATTTATCTTCAAACTGTAGAGGTACAGTATCCGTTATAACTTTCATTAACTTCAGATTAACTATATTCCATATATTTTTCAATTTTTTAACTTTATACTTTAGGTGTTACAGCTGGAACAAATTATGGCTCAAAAACGTCCCTTTTAAAAGCAAATATCCCGAGACAGAAAAAAATTACTGACATTGTTTCAAAGAAACTTCCCCTTAGTTTTAAAAGACCTATTCAACGATACCCTACTCAATATTTTCTAGGAGAAAAAAATATTTTCACTTGTATGGGAGGGGGTCCAAAAACCATTTGATATATTATTTTCTTAGAATTTCTGGGTCAACACGATCTATTTTCTCACCAAATTTCATGTCGATAGCTCTTAAACTGGTGAAGATATGAGGGCGCGGCATACAGACAGATAGACAGACTTGACGAAATGATAAAGGTTTAAGTATAGTAGAATACGAAACCCTAAAGAGCACCATATTATTTGAGTGAACCATCTTATACAACTTGAACAACTTTCTCTAAGGAAAAGGATTCGAACCTCTGGACGGACCTATCCTATCTAGTGATGAAACAGACTCAGTCTTGTAAGGTTTTAATAAAGACTCGCCTTATCTTTGACGCCTCACGACTGACTCAGTCTTTTAGTCCCCAACCTTTAGTCGAACGACTAGCCTTCTAAATCGAAGTCTTTAAACGTAAACGGCTGAGCTGTTACTTAAACAACTTAAAGGACTTAAACAGCTTAAATGACTTAAAAGACTGGCGTAATGCCCTATTCCGCATTTTCACTATCGGTCACCTAGTAAAATTTCACCCTAAATACAGTATAGTTAAGTTATAATAAAATAACAGTTAGTAGTTATAATTAATTTGGATCGACCTTTATAAAAACAAATATTATTTCAGCCTACAGATTTTAATAACAATTATCTATCACGCATTACGCCAGTTCTTTTGTAAAGGACTGCATTCGTGTAAGCCACCGACTAAGTCGTATTGCTAAGACAAAAAGCTGCAGTCTTAATTTTTGAGTCAAGTCGTATAAAAAGAGGCTAGTCTTATAATAAACGACATAAAGAACTCAGTCTCTTTCATCACTAATCTTATCCGATACTATCGAGCCGTCGTCGGGATCCTACTGCCATCCCATCCCTCTCATTTAATATTACCCTGGATCTGAAACTTTAATTTCTTTGTATCAAAATTAAATTGGCTATATAAAAATCTTAAATAGGCCATATAAAAAATATACAGGGAGGACCATGGAGTGACGTCAATAAAAAGAAATTAGATTCTTCACATCTTGGGGTATTCGAAAATATCCCATTTATGTTCCGCGATTATTTTTAGTTTCCGAGTTATTCAACTTTTAAAGTTATATGGAAATATTATATTTCCGTTTAAGGGCTTCTCGCGCGGTTGATTTCCTAGCACAATCTTTATGATTTGTACTTTTTAGCGTACAAAAAAAGAAAAAATGTCTGCCATTCGAGTTTTTCCCATACAACTTTAAAAGTTGAATAACTCGGAAACTAAAAATAATCGCGGAACATAAATGGGATATTTTCGAATACCCCAAGATGTGAAGAATCTAATTTCTTTTATTGACGTCACTCCATGGTCCACCCTGTATATAACTTAGTACTAGACTAAACTTAGATCAAATGATTTAGGACAGTGTTTTTCAAACTTTTTGGGTACGCGACCCCTTTCCAGTCAAGAATTAACTGGCGACCCCCCTGTTGAGTCATCATAGAAAGACAAAATTAGTAATGGTCATTTAATCAGTGGCGGATACAGAAAAAACTTCAAACCTTGTGTGCATGTTCTGGATTTTTATCTTAGTAGGCTGTAGTTTTCAGGTATAAATAAGCCACAACCCCCTGGTAGTACCGCGAGCGAAGCGAGCTCGACTTTTTACGCTACAAACGATCGTGAAACTTGAACACAAACCACTAAGGAAACACAGGCTGGAAAATACAAGTTTGCGAGCGAAGCGAGCTCGACCAAACAATCGAGGAGCCTTAACACTAGCCGTGAGCGTAAGTAGTAGAAAGGTACCTACACGTATGGCGAGCGAAGCGAGCCCAACTTTTTACGCTACAAACAGATAAAGAGCACACATACTGCACATAATAGCACTTCTTTTGAAAAAGCCCATTCATTGTTTTTAAAATTGTGTTTTGTCTTTCGCCGGCGACCCCCTTAGCAAGGCTCCGCGACCCCCCTGGGGGTCGCGACCCACAGTTTGAAAAACACTGATTTAGGATAACCCAACCAATCATCCCTTAAAATGTGCACATCGATCGGCCGGACACCCTGAATGACACATGTCGGTAAAACATGTTATTCCCACAGGAAAACGAGTATAGTTCGACAACTTCGTGCACGACCTTCCTGCGGGGTACAGACGGTGTGGGGACAAGATAGCACGTCATTCTAATAGAATCGGACTATAGCGACACGCCCAGCGGGTGCACCCGCTGCTATAGTCCGACAAATTCGCGCGCAACCTTCCCTAGGGGTAACAGACGGTGGGGGGGCGAGTTATCCACGATGTCAGCGGGTAGCGGGAGGTGTAGCGGGGAAGGGACACGCGTGCATCCGCACCGAGCGTCATATAAAAATGACGTGCTCCCTCGCTCCTCCCACCGTCTGTACCCCGCAGGAAGGTCGAAGTTGACAGACTATAGTTACTATAATTAAAAAAGAGCTTTACCTTTGCCTTCAAGTTGCCGCAAAACATCATCAGGAACGGGCAGTAACTCTATTTCTTTAATTTTCATTTTTTTACTATATTCTTCTGCAATTGACTGAGCTATTGAACGTTTGCTCGGTGTCGATTTTGAAATCGATTCAATATTTTTACTAGAATCTTGTTCTTTGGATGTATTGACAACTGGTTTTATTATGTTTCTTCTTTGTAATATAATTGGTTTTTTAATTTTCGGTGGAGCACACTTTTGCTGTATAATTTTCTTTGCCGTAGAACTTTGCTGTAAACTTATCCGCACATAATCTGTTTGTTCTAACGTTCTCGACGGATGATATTTTTGTTTTAAAGTTTTCGGCACATTCTCTTTTTGTTGTAACGTTCTCGGCACATAGTCTTTTTGTTCTAATACTCTCGACAAACTATTTCTATGATTATCGTTGGGATTTGTATCTTCTATTTGTTCATTTTGTGATTCCAGTTCAGTGTTTTGTTCGGTTTCTATCGAACTGACTAGTGAATAATTTGGGTCAAATATTGATTCATTTGGGTCAGTTTCTACAATATTATCTTGTGTTGGTTCTGTGTTTTCTATGTTGATTGGGTCCTCTAGGTCTTCTTCTTCTTGTTTGATTTCAAAGCCCTCCCTGAAACGGTATAAGGCAATTATTCATATTTGATCTGCTCCAAAAGGTAAAACTGGTTATATTATTAAAAATTTGGTCTACGTGAACAGTTGCCTGTCGTTAAACTATGGCTATACGATTAGGCCATATTTGACAGCTGTTAAACTCATACTAGAAGACATGTCAACAAAGAAAATAGACCGACTTAGCATCAACATAGTTTTGACATCTGTCAAATATGGCCTATTCGAACGGACGTAATCTAGAGAAAGCCGTTAGATTATCAGACCGATCGCTGATTGGTCCGCTTTCGTTACCGTTAAATATTAAGGATAGAAATTTAAGTTGCTAATTACTTCTATACGAAGGGTTTTTATAACTTGGCCCCATAATGGAAATTATTCGGTATGATGTACACCACGTCTCCAATTAAATGTATTTCCATTGGAACACCTTGTATAAGCAAGCTACAGAACGCGCATAAGGCCCCACGGCGTACTGTCAAAGAGTAAGCAGTTGCTCCCTAGATACAGATGTCAAATGTATGAGAAGCAAGTATGAGAAGTAATAGAGGTTCAATATTAGTGCTGTCAGAGAGGTTGTGTGCAGACTACTGCAGACAGTTTTAACTTTTTTGGCGTACTATATAGCTTGCTTATACAGGGTGTTAATTTAAATGCGTGCCATAGCTTCAGGGTAGGTTAAGTATCGATGGATGCCGTAAAAAATATTGAAAAACATCCCAGTCAAAAATCATTTTTTTTATTCGTATTTAGTAAAAACTTTTTTATCCATACTAATATTATAAATTCGAAAGTAACTCTGTCTGTCTGCTACGCTTTCACGCCTAAACCACTGAACAGATGTTGATGAAAATTGGCATGAACATAGATAATAACCTGAGAAAGGACATAGGCTACTTTTTTCCGCGGAAAAATTCCGTTGGAAAATTGAAAATCCAAAAAACGATTTATTCAGATGCCCAAAACCAAAGATAGTAGTATAGGGTAGGTAGATGGAGCTTTTTAAAGTTGAACTTTTTAGATATATGAATCCTTTTTACACAGATGTATTACGTCATAAGAAAAAAAGAAGCAGCTATAGCTACTTTGACAGCTTCAAATACTCCAGTGTCGCCACTTTGTCTATATATACACATTTATTTATGTATATAGCACTAGTGTTGTGCAATGTGCAATATCGATAACTTTTCGCGGGAAATTCAAATGAAAATTATTCTGTACCTTATCAAACTGCCCGAATAAAGCATCTATTGAAGCAGATTGAAACATAGCGCAGACCGGTTGCAGCATGCGTGCGTGCGTGCACGCCTGGCACCAGTTGTAATGTATGGAAGTGTATGACACAAATACCAACCAGATGCGTGGCATTTGCGGTTTGGTGCAAGATGCTTGCTGAATGGTGTAGTATGCTTGCGAGATGGTGCGGGATAGTACGGGATAGAATGGGGGCTTGCGGTAAGATGCGGGATGTTTGCAAGACTGTACGGGGTTTTTGCGACATGATAAGGAAAAGTAAAAAAGCTGCAACTACACACTTACAAAGTTTAATTACTCACCATTGATTTACAAATGTTCAATTTGTTTGTGTTTTTAAAACAATGTTTTATTTACAAAATTGTACAGAATATACACTATTTACAGCTATACGCAAAAGCAGAAAATTTTACAACTTTATGTAATCTACAAAAATGTACAGAATGTACAATTATTTACTACAACTATTATAACAGCCTTTTTCGTTGTTTCGCTTGTTTCGCTCTTCTTATATTATTTATCCACTTCAACAACTATAACAGCCTTTTTCATTGTTTCGCTTGTTTCACTCTTCTTATATTATTTATCCACTTTTTTTTAGTTCGGGATCAACTGGGAATCTGGAATGATTATTTATTTTATTAAATTGATATATTATTCAAAATTACCATACGAATTTATCCCATTTGGGTCCTATTAATAGCAATACTGCACTTATGCAGTACGAAATGTAAATATTTTATCGATATCGATTGGACGCACTTTTGTAGAATTTATGAGTAGGTAACATGTCAAATACCGGCGCTGGGAATTAGTAAATAATATTTGTATTAAATAATCTAAATTATTCACCTAATAAGAACCTGCGACGTAAATGTATTGTTCCAATGACTTCAAAGGATGCATTTAAGTAAGGATTAGTTTATTTATCGCGGAGTATTTGGAGTAGAAAACTTACCGGTGAAATGACTTTTTTCCGTTTTCATCATTTGGTTCAGTTGCGTGGCTCTTGCAGCCAGGAACCACACACGACATGTTTAAAAACAGTTGCGTCCATTCACTTTAGAAAAAAACCCCAAGATTTATGATTATTTTTCACCAGAAAATAATAAAAATAAAAATCCAATGTTTGTAATCATCTGGTTACACTCAGTTTGACCTTGATCCGGCTAGTGGCGCGCGACGTTTCAAGTCAGTCACTGACGTCATAGTCGTCACTTTTTTTCTCGCGAAAAAGGTTCGTAAGGCGTAAAAGAAATAAAGATAGGTTTATGAGTTCAACTTAAAAAGCGGTATCCACCTACCTATACTAAATCCTTGCCCAAAACTACCTACATAAAGAAAACACACAAGTATCCGTGGTTGATATTGCTCTGCAGGTTTTGTCAGGCGCTCAAAAAATATAGTAATATACTTAGGTATATAGACGTATCAAGATCTTGCTAGCAAAAAAAACTTTGCATGTTATTTTGTCCGAATGCATAGTTCATGAAAAATGGGAGGATGAATGCCTACGTAGGTATCAGAATGGCCATCGCGCGCCATATGAAACATACTAAACGCATCAAAACTTTCTTTTAACACAAAAAAGGAGTTACACAAAAGTTGTTAAGGTTGATGGGACGCTTCTGCTAGCGAACAGACAACGAAGGTTTGCAGCACCTGATGTAGACCATCAGGTGCACCATAAGGTGCCCGGATGAACTTTAGGAAATACAGATATGACTCTAGAGCAAAAGTTGTTCAGCTTGATAGGACGCTTCTGCTGGTGAAAAGATATCGAAGGTTTGGATTACCTCATGTAGACCATCAAGTGCACCAACAGGAGCCCAGCTAAACTATAAGAGATACAGATATAACTCCAAAACAAAAGTTGTTCAGGTTGATGGGACGCTTCTGCTGGCGAAAAGACAACGAAAGTTTGCAGTACCTTATGTAGACTATCAGGTGCACCAACTGGAGCCCAGCTAAACTATAGGAAATACAGATGTTACTCCAAAGCCAAAGTTGTTCAGGTTGATAGGACGCTTCTGCTAGCGAATAGACAACGAAGGTTTGGAGTACCTTATGTAGACCACCAGGTGCGCCAACAGGAGCTCAGCTAAACTATAAGCTTAACGCTTCTGCTGCCAAATAGACAACGAAGGTTTCGTACCTGATGTAGACCACCAGGTGCACCACCAGTTGCCCAGCTGAAATATAGGAGATACAAATATGAATTCAAAGCAAAAGTTGTTCAGCATGATGGAATGCTTCTGCTGGCATCTGTTGGCAATGCAACTATGGTTTGAAAAATGTTTTTCCTACAATATTTGCCTGATAATTATCTAAAGCGTGACGATTTTTAGGATGCTGGTAAGGAAATCAGAATTTTGAACAGGTTTAAGGAATGAAACGATACGAAGTTCGCGGGTACCAGCTAGTATTAAATATTTTTTTGACGCTGTTGTTGTTTAGAGAGTGCCCATACAAGTACTTTCGTCTAAACAACTTTGAGATTGAACGAATTTCGGCCGATATACAGGGTGATTGGAAATTCGATGCATTCCCTGAAGGTGGTTAGAGGGGGGGCCATTTCCAACATATTCTTCCATGGAACCAGGGGTCGGAAATGATTGGTTACAAAATTATTAGGACTTTTGATTTTTTAAAGAAAATTTCCCGATTTCAACTTTAAAAGTCATGCGAAAGCTAGCCAAACCGTTTTATGCATAGTTTTTTGACATGATCTCATAGTGAATGAATAGGACAATCATTTTAGTTACAAGTTTAGTTAGAAATACTCTTCTTTTTTAAAATACAGCGCCAAAACAAGAAAATATTTTGGTGGAAAGGGATTTTTTTTCAACATTCATAGTAATCTACTGTAAAAAATCACTATGGAATAATCCGTAAAAACTTCATAACAGAGTTCTCTGTTGCATTAGCTAACCAAAAGGTACAATAATCTACAATCAAACATGTTTTCATAAAATAATTAGCATTAATGCAAAAAGCGGCGTGCGAAACAAGGCAATTGACTATGGTCGGTCGACTACGCCAATGTAAGCAAATTCTGTTTAGACTACTTTTTCAAGTATTTTCGTTGTCTTATGGATGGAGCATTCGCCTCAGGATTCTGTGGTTCCTAATTCGTTTCCCGTGATTTGACCTACAAGGTTGATATTCAACACTTTGTGAATTTTTCCCAGTTTTGTTTAAAAATCACGTTGAACCACCTGATTGTCCGTAAGAAAATATCGTGCTCCGGAGGGCATATTAAACCATCGGCCTCGATTGATGTCTAATAAACGCAGACGGTGGTTGTAACACTACCATAGCAGAGGTCTAATACTTGTAGAAGGTGGTTTAAAAACTCCGACAAAGATTTATCATTTCAGTTTTTTAGGCTGTTTAAAGCTCAGGAGCTCCATTTCTGAATTGTCGTAATCCAAATCCGTGCACGGAAATCTAAAACGAGTGGTCTAACCATTCGTATTACACGTTCTACTACTCGACACTTTAAATGTTAAGGGTTTGTGTGAATTTATTAGGTGTGCATAAATTAATAAGTTTAGTAGAACATGTGATACGAGCACAATTAGTAGCAGATTTTCGCACGATTAGGATTACGACAATTCAGAAATGGAGCTCCTGAGCTTTAAACAGCCTAAAAAACTGAAATGATAAATCTTTGTCGGAGTTTTTAAACCACCTACTACAAGTATTAGACCTCTGCTATGGTAGTGTTACGACCACCGTCTGCGTTTATTAGACATCAATCGAGGCCGATGGTTTAATATGCCTCGGAGCACGATATTTTCTTGCGGACTTTTCGGTTAGCTAATGAAACAGAGAACTCTGTTATGAAGTTTTTACGGATTATTCCATAGTGATTTTTTAAAGTAGATTACCATGAATGTTGAAAAAAATCCCTTTCCACCAAAATATTTTCTTGTTTTGGCGCTGTATTTTAAAAAAGAAGAGTATTTCTAACTAAACTTGTAACTAAAATGATTGTCCTATTCATTCACTATGAGATCATGTCAAAAAACTATGCATAAAACGGTTTGGCTAGCTTTCGCATGACTTTTAAAGTTGAAATCGGGAAATTTTCTTTAAAAAATCAAAAGTCCTAATAATTTTGTAACCAATCATTTCCGACCCCTGGTTCCATGGAAGAATATGTTGGAAATGGCCCCCCCTCTAACCACCTTCAGGGAATGCATCGAATTTCCAATCACCCTGTATAGGCCATAACCATAACAGCCACAACAGTCGACTGCTGGACATGGGCCTCCCCCTATCGGGGGGTATTGCCATACTCACCACGCTTGGCAGGCGGATTGGCGAGTGCAGTGCCAAGATGTTTGCATTTACAGGGAACGCTGCTGCCCATTCCCTGGATGAATATCCCTTAGTCGTTTTTTACGACACCCACGGGTAGAATTGGGGTGATGCTATTCTAAGCCGGCATCACACGGCGAGATATAGGCATTTGAATCAAATATCAGCCAAGTAAAAAAAAAACTCATCGGTTTTTTTTTACGGCATCCTTTATTGATACTAAACCTACCCTGAAGCTATGGCACGCATTTAAATTAACACCGTGTATTATCATTATATATAATAAAACTAAGTTGATAAAATGTACGTGCCGATAAAACTTAAAAAGGATTCCCGGTACGATAAAGGGACTTATATTGTGCAATAGCCCTTTATCTCCCCTCGAACAAGAAAGTCCCCGTTTTAACTTAAAGGGAGTATTTTTAAAGATATAAGGGTCTTTCCAATCCCTCAATAGTGGCGCCATCTGTTGTCGAGTAGTTGAACTCCATTCAGAACAACGATTATTTGAGTAAATGCAATGTACCTATTTCAAACTTTTTTATTAGACCAAAAAGCTAAATACCGCGAGTGAAACTGCGGGCGGAAAGCTAGTATACTATAAGGAGCCATAACTTGTGCCCATACATTAAAACCGGTACGACGGTTGACGATGATGATGTACTCACCGTGGTTCGTCGGCGACGTGCACGAATGCGTCGCTCAGCAGGGCTCGGCGGATAGTGTGCAGCATCGCCGACACCTCGCCCTGACATAACAAATATTCACTTAAAAAAACTGCCCAAGAGCGTGTCAGACACGCCCACAAATAGGGTTTCGTAGTCAACGTTTAAATATTAGGTCTTTCAGCGTTACAAAGTTAATTTTGTTGCTGGTTTGTTCGCAGCTGTATGGTTACCAACCGCAAATTGAAAAACTTTAATATTTCCTTAATCTTAAGTGGTACAGTATTCGTTATAGTTTTCATAGTAACTTCAGATTAAGAACTATATTCCATATATTTTTCAAATTTTTAGCACTATGTTCCATATTTTTTTCATATTTTTAGCATGCATACTTTAGAAGTTACAGCTGGAACAAATTATGGCTCAAAAACGCCTCTTTTGAAAGGAAATATCTCGAGACAGAAACATTTTAGAGACTTTGTTTCAAGGAAACCTCCCCTTAGTTTTAAAAGACCTATTCAACGATACCCTACTCAATATTACAGGTGGTTTTTTTTTTCAGATGTATGAGAAGGGGGTCCAAAAAACAATTAAAATATTTTTTTCTCAACATTTCTAAATTTTGGTCAACACAATCTATCTTCACACCAAATTTGATGTCGATAGCTTCAAAACTGACGAAGTTATGAGGGCGCGGCATACAGACAGACAGACAGACAGACAGACTTACCGAAATGATAAGGGTTTCTAGTAGACTACGAAACCCTAAAAACTGCCCAAGTGCGAGTAGGACTCACCCACCGAGGGTTTCGTACTAAGGTTTGACCGTAAATTCAACTTGGTAAACCTATATTTTACATGATACTCCACTTCGACAACTAGCCAAATTTTTAAAATGTTGTTCTTTTTCGGCCCCTATAAAAACAATACCTAAATTTATACTTCAAAATGAAGCTACTTGCCAAATTTCATTGTTCTAGGTCTACGGGAACTACCCTCTGCATATTGATTACCTTGAGAGGGTAAAAAACATGTGTTTTTACAGCATAAATGGCTATATCTTTTTTAACTTGAAGTTAGGAGCATAATTTTTTTACAACTACTAGTTAGCGACCATAGACTTGAGTATATGGTTTTAATTTCAACTCGATATCTTTATGCTTTCCTGAGGGTCTTGACAGACAGAGAGACGGACAACCAAGTGATCCTATAAGGGTTCCGTTTTTTACCTCATGAGGTACGGAACCCTATAAATTGAAAATGAAAATATTGAAAAATCCATTAGCGACCGCCGGGACCTTAACGTCGCTTCGAGACGAGCATCAAGAGGTTGAGGAATTCATCATCATCAGGGTCCGCCAGGCGCCCGTAGCTCAGTTGGCAGAGCGGTGGGACGGTACTCCGCGGTCCCGGGTTCAAGTCCCGGCGGTCGCTAATAAATTTTCCAATTTACCTACTCATTTTCAATTCATTAGAATAATATAGCACTGTGAGTGCATTAAAAATCCCAATACAAATATTCACTTGGTACACACATAAGGTTAAATACTAGGCCTGCCTGGAGCACTCCGCTGCGTAGGTATAAAGTTGTAAGCATGGTATAATAAGATACTCCGCCTGGTATTCCATTCCGAGACTCGTGAACCACGTGACTAACACAAGCCTACGTCATCATTCTTGTGGGTTACCAGAATTACCCACTCTTACGATGTTTTTTGTAAATCATTTATGATAAATACAATTTAAGTGTTGTTGTAAAGTTCAAGTTAATACACACGTAAATCTAAATTATAAAATTATTAAGAAATATTTTAGCTCATTTTTCTGAGATCTGGGGGCACGGCAGTGGGTAGGTAACAGACATCATCTTATAGTAACCATATCGATATTTAAAAACTTTAATATTCACAATAACTAGAATGACTTGGCAATCGCACACTATTTGCTTGTGAGATACGATGGTCTGGTGCGATGGCCATGTCATTCTAGTTATTGTAAATATAAAAGTTTTTAAATATCGATATGGTTACTATTAGATGATGTCTGTTACCTAATTACGCAATAGCTTAAGATGATAGTTCCCTGAAGGAGTCCTTGAAAAAACGAATAACCGACTTGGCATCACATGGATCTCACAACTTTTTACAGTAGAAGAACTGAGAGGCGAGACTTGGTTCTTTTTACAAGTGAATGTTTTTTGGTGGGATTGAATTTACCCCATGACGTATTTTATTGGAATTGTTCTAACTGTCTTATTTCTCTTGCATACGCTTCCACTAACTATAGACAGAATACTTTTATATGGCGAGCATCTAAAAATTTCAATCATCTTTCTAATCAGTTTGATCTCGATCTATTTAACACGAGTTGCGAGTCAGCGAGACGAGTTATTAATCAGTCGTTCTTTGGCGGTGATCGCCATGATTAGTAATACTAACTTGATAGTTTGTTATATTTTGTAACTTTGCATGTTTCTGAATCATTGCATTGTTTTATTCTTTTTCCTTGAATTGTAATTAACTTACGGAATTTAAATGTTTTTATGTAATGTGTGGTTTGTGTTGTTAGTGTCTCATGTGATTGCTTCATATTTTCTACATTAGTGTTTATCAGTGAAAACCTGTAATTGGCTTTCTGTTTTTACTATTGTAGTGTACAATGTTGTTAATAGCTGTTGGTTTTCCAAAATAAATAAAATAAAATAAAATAAAGTGTTTTATTAGACTCATAGTCTAATAAAACATAGTCTTACATTCCCAGAGAAACACAAGCCTACGTCACTAGTATTGCCACTTTATTTCAATAAAATACGTTATGGGGTAAATTCAATCTCAGAAAAATTAGTTAAAATATTTCTTAGTAATTTTATAATTTAGATTTACGTGTGTATTAACTTGAACTTAACAACAACACTTAAATTGTATTTATTATTTAACAGTATCATAAATGATTTACAAAAAACATCATAAGAGTGGGTAATTCTGGTAACCCACAAGCATGATGACGTAGGCTTGTGTTAGTCACGTGGTTCACGAGTCTCGGAATGGAATACCAGGCGGAGTATCTTATTATACCATGATTAGACTATGGTTGTAAGTACATGCGGCCGCCAGTTGGTTGCCGCGCGCTGCTCGTTACGCACACGCTCCGATGACGTTCGCATGCACAGATACTCTAAGCAAGGGAGATTTGAAATGGGGGCGTGGCCGGTGTAACATCAGTTTGGTCAATTTGTGCAAACTTCGTTTCTGGAGGTGATTGCCGTGCTCAGTCGCAGTTCAGTCGCGCACAACTTTTTTAATAAAATGCCGTGTACTACGGTGGCAGTTTGTTTTAATTAAAGTGATAAATGCAATTTCAATACCTATAGACTCGCATTACGTCGGTAAATAATAATTTGATTATGATTTTAAGTTAAAAAACTGAACACATATTCTGTTGTAAAAATTCTCTTAAATTCACCACGAGTCATAGCGATAGTCACAGCTCTATTAGCAAACGGTGTACAATGCTTAATTTGTACTACTGTTCTGCAAACGTCTAGTTTCAATAACGCAATGGACAGTGAACACATCAATAATCACAAAATAATGCAAGTCTCATATTACAGCCGCTTCTCGCCGTCGTGAGTAAGTGTTGTAGTAGGATTGTGTAGAGTATCGATAAAATTGTTAGTAAGTAGGTAAGTTACATGAAACATTATTTTGTGAAAGTGTTATGTATTTATCGAATCGAATAAAAGTCAATTAATTAAATAATATAAAATTAAAATAATTCTTGATCTTGCGATAATTGTAGTTAACATTAAAAACTTTCTATTGCGCTTAAAGAATTTAAATTTGCATACTTTAATAATTCATTTTATTGTAATATTTGTGTAAGATATCTTGGTCTGAGGTCGGTCTGAAACACTAATATTTCTTTGCATAATATAATTTACTCATTTGATTTTTGTTATAATAGTAGGTACACGTACTTTTTGGCTTTGCTGACTTTCGTACACAAAACAATTTTCTTTTGTTGTGTGTGCGAAAGAGAACACAAAAATCTATAGTCAATAACCAGTTTGGCCTGGCAATAAATTATGTACCTACAAACGGCGCCCGGCGCGCATACAGAAAATAACACAAAACCATTTACTTATAGGCATATATTCTGTGCATACCATGCACATTACCTCTTTAACCAATGTCTAATTTGTAGGTTCTCACAAGATTCCACCTACTATAAAAAGGAGTGGATCATTGCAACCAATAGAGGATCTAAATTTTCAAAAATCACCAAAAAAAATTTATCTAGATCACGAATTTTTCATTTTATCATTTTATTAACTTGCATTCTGACCTACGAATTTGAAAGCGTTGTTCTATCTATTAAGCACTTTATACAGTTCTTAATTTTTCTTACACCCCATTAAAACAAACCAACAACAGTCATAAAGTAGGTACAATTATGTCAATCTCTGTCACTACCCCCTGGATATCACGTACGATATCTAGGGGGGATATCACGTTGGATTTTAACAAAACCATTAGAAATCGCCCATGTCCAGCTGTAGGTAAATTTTTGAGATAGTTGATGTGAACGTGTAAACACTTGCAGTTTTATTATTTAAATACGTGAAGTTTATTAGGCAGTTAGACTTCCGCAGTATTTGAAACAATTATGAATATTTTAGATATCGACAATGACTCATCGACTGTCAATCACTAGCACTGTTAAGTGTTGTAAAGTGCGTAGTTACGCGCCGAAACAATTGTGTGCGTGCGTCTCGTCCTTGTCTTTGATTGGTCTAGTTTTGTGAATGTGCGCGTTAAACTTGCGTCCGTATTTCAATGTGCATGTAGGTGTGAATTTTTGTAGCGACATCGAGACTCGAACAAATTTCGCCCGGTAACCCATCTCCCTTGCTTAGAGTATCTGTGTTCGCATGTATAACTGACCTTCCTGTCTCATTCGTAAATTTTGTATAATAATGCAATTTTAATATTTTGGACGACAAAATGAACTCAATTTGTATAGGAGTTTTGTAAGCGTTGTACAGTTTGGTCATGCAGTCCTATACCGAAGTAAAGGGATTTGATTCCATATAAATTTCAACAGATGGCGTTACTGGTAGCGAATTTAACATTAGGTCCGAAACAACGGCAAAAATTATAGCAAAAAAGTATTGAAAAAATATAATTCCATTATTTGAGACGCCCGGAGACTAAAAAACGCGAAATTAGCACATTTTCGCAAGCACTAGAACAGCCCGCTTGTAGTGTCATCTGGCGAGCATTTAATGAAAACCACCATAGCCGGCCGGCAACCCCTTTTTGGGGCTATTGGTTTTTTAGTTTGACATAAGGTATCTGTAAACGTTAGTTTATTATAGTATTATCTGTGGCGTTCGTCACAGATAATATAATAAACTGTATAATATAATAAAAATATAATAAACGTTTACAGATACCTTATGTCAAACTAAAAACCAATAGCCCCAAAAAGGGGTTGCCGGCCGCTATGGTGGTTTTTGCGAAAATGTGCTAATTTCGCGTTTTTTAGTCTCCAGGCGTCTCAAATAATTGAATTATATTTTTTCAATACTTTTTTGCTATAATTTTTGCCTTTGTTTCGGACCTAATGTTAAATTCGCTATCAGTAACGCCATCTGTTGAAATTTATATGGAACCAAATCCCTTTACTTCGGTATAGGACTGCATGGTTTGGTTCATGTTCCGCGGGGCTTATACTAACGT
Organism: Phthorimaea operculella; assembly: GCA_024500475.1. Taxonomy (NCBI): domain Eukaryota; kingdom Metazoa; phylum Arthropoda; class Insecta; order Lepidoptera; family Gelechiidae; genus Phthorimaea; species Phthorimaea operculella. The sequence goes on along the minus strand of JANFCV010000051.1, from coordinate 2,283,986 downwards.
GTGTCCGTGGTCCGGGTATGCGCAGCACGTAGTGCGTGTCGTGGGCCTGCCGCGCCTCGCACGCGCCGCACAGGTCGTAGTCCGAGCATTGCACGCAAGTGTAGCGGAAACTGCAACAAAGAAAACGATAATTCGCTACTTCACTGGGTCGTAAACAAAATACAAAAGTTCATCATCATCTTCCTGCCCTTATCCCAATTACTTGGGGTCGGCGCAACACGTTTTGTTGAACACAAAATCGTGTTGCAAAGGATTTGGCTTAATTTTACGACCGGCCGCCTACCAGACGTCAACCCTCCTTGGGAATGCTTTTGTGGTGAATTAACCGCCACCATACGGCTGGCCTTGGCTGTTTGGGTCGGGTTTATCCCTCGGTCGCCTCTTACGACCCCCACGGGAAGAGAAGGGGTGGTGCTATTCTACTCTGCCGGTACCACACGGCGGCACAAAATACAAAATACAATACAAAAGTTGTATTTTGATTTGATTTTGATTTGATTGGCACCGTCCCAGCCAGGCCGAAGCCAGTCCCCAGCAAGCTGTATAATACCGGGGGGTGCAGGTTTTGTTCAGGTGGGACACGCTCTGGGATAGGGGAGGAAGATCATCCAGATGCCTCCAAATGACCACATTCATCCGACTATACAGCCTTGAGACAAAATAGGATGTTGGGAAAGACGGGTAGATTCTAGAGGTAATGAGCGTTGATGCTGGGCGGTTGGGCCATCAGTGCCTTAGATGGGTGCGAAGTTGAGGTTGAACTCCTTTATTTGAATTCATGTTGTGTGTCATCTTGTTTCTTAGGTTCCTCTTCTTTTTCATTAGATAGTTTCCTTTAGTAGATACCAATTATCATCGTATCGTAGTGTAGATATTTTTAATGTCGAGCGCGCTGCTTAGTTTGGAGGCCTCATTTGTTGACCCGCCGCGTCGTATTTTTTTTTGAAGCCAGATGTTTGTTTCTATTCATTTATAGGCGGGACGGGCTATTGTCTTCATTCTGTCGTCCGGTATATTGGTTTGGTTTCCCTGGAACTGACCTGAGTTGTCCGTTTTGCACTTTATGAGACTCCAGCCAACTGTAGCTTTATGATCCCAGATGTTTTGTAAATCCATTGACGTTGGGGTATAGTTAGATAGTGTGCATTGATAGCTATTATAGCAATTCAGGAAAACGGCGCGCGGGGCGCCTTTGTGATGGCGTTATTTAATGGCATTACTCAACCTAACCATGGCGGCAACGTTTAAAGGAGGCACTGAGGCACTATAAATAAACTCACTAGTTTGATATTTAGCTGTACGGTAAACACTTAACACGGTAGAAGATAATCATTTATAAACTCACAACACTCCATGCACTAGTAACATAACACTCTGCAATAGACACAAACTTTTCACGACAAAATAAAACACGCTTTTAAAACCCGTACTACCTAGATATTAGTTAGGTAGATGTCTATCATGTTTCTATCTCATTTAGTGTCATCATAACATAGGTAAACGTGAATACCAAATTTTAAAACACTTCTCGTGTTAGGTAAACAATTTTTGTAGGTAGGTTCGTTTTGTAGGTAGGTTCAAATCCTGCCTGCGGTGTTTTGGAAGTTTTCCAAAAATAGGTAAACGTTTAAGTTAAAGCTCTTCCGATGCCGTCGTTGACGCCTTTTTCTTCTCGCAGGACATTATTTTATTTTCAATAATGCTAAGACAGTTACCTCTTTAGTAAGGCTTTTTATAATACTCATATATCAGGTTTTTGCCAATAGTTTACTTAGTAATTATTTCCTCAGGAGGGTATACCAGTAGCCCACGCCTTGAACTAACAATTTCTTTATCATTAGGTACAGATTGGATCGCCGTGGAATACAATTTTTCCGCCATATAAATACCTAGGTTGTTGTCTAGATTAATGAATAAAACCATGCATTTCGCAGGACAGATCTCACCCATTCCCCGCGATACGATGCGCAGCGCACCCCTTGTTTTACGGGTTTTCATAACACGTGCTGACACCACCACGTGATTCACTAAACGAAAAATTTACACAACACTAAACATATAAAATCACTTTCACTTCACTGAATCGACATATACAAAAACAGATTGTGAATTTAAAATATTCAAAAATTTTCGAGCTTCGTTGCGCGCGCGCACCCCCGGGCGACCGGAAACACGTCCACCCTCGACCGCTGTCGCTCGGGTCCGCCCAAAATACAATACAAAAGTTGTATGCTTAAAACTATTGTCCACTACAGACTACATTCATCGCTTATCAAAATATTCAAAGTTAGAATTATTAGTTACTAAAATTATACAAAAGTCCAAAATATTGAATTATGACATCATATTTCTATAATCTCATACCAAAGTTTCATACAAAATTTAGTTTTTGGTCGTCTTAAAAAGTAGCTCAATTGATCTGTCTGTCAAGTAGCGGATTACTTACACATCTTTACTAATGTTGTTACTAATAGAAAAGAGCTACCGACACGGTTGGCATAGTTAGTGACCTTGAAACAAAAATGTTGAACTTTGAAACCATATAGGATGCTATTTTATTAGTGGCGGATCCGTTAAGGGTGTGTTCTGTCAATGAAACTGAACAACTTTCCCCAAGGAACATAGGTCAAAATATGAAAAAAAAATTTGGTCGTCCCATACTAAGTGTGTTGGCCGGCCGGGTCAATTTGTATGGGAGGGCCAATTTTTTTTTTCATATTTCGACCTATGTTCCTCGGGGAAAGTTGTTCAGTTTCATTGACAGAAGACACCCTTAACCGATCCGCCACTAATAAAATTACACCCTATTTAACTCCGAAACTACACGCTTTACGACTTTTTATCAAAGGACACCGACACATTTGGTCTGTATTTTTATGCCTAATCGATTGCGGTATGTTTTAACTCTGGCCACACCAAAATATTTCTTTTTGTTTCAAAATCATAAGCTACAGTCCAGCAAAAAACAGTAGAAATTGAATAAAATTGAACTAAAAAAAATCATACTAAATTGTTCCCATTAATAGTCAATTGCCATTTAATTCTGAAATTTCATGCAAAGTGGCGCCCTCATTTTTTGTCTACTCTTTTTTAACTAACGACTTTAAACGTATAGTAAGGCGAAACATTGTAAGACCAACCAAGACCTAGTTTAGCAAAAATTAATGCGACTGAGAATTATAAATAGCCTTGCATGTTATAAAATTTACAAAAGATTTAATGAACACTACGACCATTGTTCTATGTTATTTTAATACCTACCATAAAAACAAGCAGATGTATTAAAAAACAAAAACCCGACTGCAGTGATTTCAAAGTTGTAATTCGCAATAAAAATCCGCCATTTTGAATTTATGATTTCTTAATGTACCCAGTGTTACTCGCGCTGCTGAGACGAAACTAACGACACCTCATATGTCAAAATCCAACTATTCGTTTGGGCTGTAGCCCGTGAAAAATAATTTTCTTGTCCACATACATACACTCGAAAAACATAACCCTCCTTCTGAGGCAGTCGGGTAAAAACTCGATGAAAACCATAGTCTAATAAAACATGGTCTTTCCTTCCCAGAGAAACACAAGTCAACGTCACTTAGTATTGCCACTTTATTTCAATAAAATACGTTATGGGGTAAATTCAATCTCAGAACATTTGGTTTAAATATTTCTTAATAATTTTATAATTTAGATTTACGTGTGTATTAACTTTAACTTTACAGCAACACTTAAATTTTATTTATTAGTTAACAGTATCTTATATGATTTACAAAAAACATCATAAGAGTGGGTAATTCTGGTAACCCACAAGCATGATGACGTAGTCTTGTGTTGGTCACGTGGTTCACGAGTCTCGGAAAGAAATACCAGGCGGAGTATCTTATTATACCATGATGAAAACGATGCGAATCTGCCACGCTGTATTGACATTTTTATACTTTGATATTGGTGACAGTAGCAGCCCTGGCTATGTTAAAAGTGAAAAAAAAAGGGCTGAGTGTAGGTACCTTATGTAAACGCTCTATTTTGTGCTATAACCAGATTTAAATGTGTTTATACTCACTCTTTTATTACCGAGTTGCATATATTGCACCGATACACCGCATGGTCCTCTGTTGTGTGGATTCCCTCCTTATAGGTGCTAGTGTCATCATCCGCCATAAAATATTCGTCCGTAGGCGAATTCAGGTCTGCAATGAAGAATAGTCGTAGCAGCATGATATGATAGAGACCTAGGGCCTTACCACAAAAAAGTTAGACCAGTGTTGAACGCGTGTCTAAAATAAAACTTCATACAAAAAAACGCTAGACACGCGTTCAACGCTACACACGCTTTTAATAGTACGCTTGAACCTCTAAGTGAGATATCCCGCGCGTGTTGCAGTTTGGCCTTGTCTTGTTGGTAAATAATTTTTAAGCTGTTCTATGCTATGCCGAAACGGGGCCAATTTGAAAAAAAAAATGCAGCCATTTCAAGGCCCTAGGTCTAGTAGTTTAGTAGTAGTAGTTTTGTTTGCTTGTGCGCTATTATATTATACAAGTTGTTGGAAAATTAATAAAGTTTGTTTAAGGTGGATCGTTTTCCGTACAAAAGTTAAATGGAGTTACGTCTTTAAATGAGACGAAAATATGATTAAAAAACTTGATGGGAAGTCCCGTGCTTCTATAACATTTTCGCAAAATAAAACAAATAATTTTTTAACCATCAGATTTCTCGATAAAACCGTTTCGCCACTTTATGAACATAGATGGAGCTACTGCTGCAATAAACACGTTTATTTTTTTTGTGGAGAAAATATTTAATATTTTTTTACCATAAGCAGGTTTGCGACAAATTTACGTGTGCCTTCATCATCTCACAAAAAGATTTTTTTGATATAGTTGTTGTTTAGCTCATCTTTAACTCGGTTGAAGTTCAGATTTTCGTTTGTATGACGAAACGATGCGCCTTAAGGCCTTACTCTTTCGACTTGTAACTGAATGTCAGTTTAACCACTGCAGCAAAGTTCACGACGAAATTCATACTTTAGAGTTTGTCAGTTTTCAGCAAAAACTACCAAACTACTAGATTATGAAAAAAGATGTTGTTCAATACAATGTTTTTTTTTCCTTTGAGGCATTTATCATTTTTTGAATTATTACAAAAATACAAAATTTCGATCAATATTTTAAGGGTTTCGTAGTCTACTACAATTAAACTCGAGTCAATAGGCCCATCATTTCAAATACAAAAAGGGGTCAAACAGGGCGATCCCCTTTCCCCTAAACTGTTTAACAGTGCCCTCGAGGAAATTTTCAGGAGGCTTGCGGATGCATGGGAAGGACGAGGTATTTCTATTGGCACAATCAAACTTACTAATCTCCGCTTTGCCGATGATATAGTTCTGTTTGCTTCTTCAGCTTCCGAGATACAATGCATGCTCCAAGACCTGAGCACTGCGAGCTTTGAGTCGGGACTGACGATGAACATGACAAAGACTATGCTCATGACAAATAGCCCCAAAACCAGAGTGACTGTAGATGGCGGAAGAATGACATATGTCCATGAATATATATATCTAGGCCAAATAGTCTCCTTCCAGGCTCGACAAGACAAAGAAGTTGCGAGACGCACTGAAAACGCCTGGAGGAGCTATTGGTCTATGAAAGAATACATGAAAGGCGATCTACCAATATCTCTAAAGCGCAAAATCATGGACATGTGTATTCTTCCGATACTCACGTATGGGGCACAGACATGGTCTTTGACAAAAGCTCAAAAGTCCCGGCTCAAAGTTTGCCAACGTGCAATGGAGCGCAGTGTACTAGGTCTGAAACTAATTGACAGAGTCAGAAATACTACACTGCGCTCTAAGGTCCGTATTCTTATACGTGACTCAAGCACTGGTCTAGCCTTAAAAATAGTTTTAAGTTGAGAATTGATTCTAGAACGTCACATAGAACGAGATTCAATTATCAAAACTCTCCAGAGTAATGTCTTATTCCAGGACGATTTTTAAGTAACAATCACAACACAAGCACAGATTTTGACAGATTCGATCATCGTTTACGTAAGTCAGGTCGATTCATGACTTGAGTAGAGAAATTATAAGCTTTTTAGGTTATGTGGACATGTTGTTTGGAATTCGGCGGACGTGATTATGTAGAAAAATGGATGTTGTACATCAATATGTGCATTTGTGGTTAGGATGAATAATGTGAAAGATGATTCTGCGCTTCGGAGGGCACGTTAAGTAGTCTTTCACAGTTGCTGCGGTCGTTAAACAGTCATGTTAGAGGGTTACTACCAGTGCAGAATTTTACTAGTACTAGGCTACCACATGGCTACCAATAGTTGTCGGTTTTTGGCTTGTTTGGATAGAAAAATGATTCCGCACTTCGGAGGGCACGCTAAGTAGTCGGTCACAGGTGCTGCGGTCGTTACACGGCCATGTTAGAAGCTTACAACCAGTGCATAATTTTACTAGTACTAGACTACCAATAGTTGTTGGATTTCGGCTTGTTTGAATAGAAAATGATTCCGCGCGTCGGAGGGCACGTTAAGTAGTTGGTCACAGTTGCTGCGGTCGTTACACAGCCATGTTAGAGGCTTACTACCAACGCAGAATATAAATAGTAGGTAGGTATAAAGGTACTAGCCTAGGCTTAGCCTAGTAGGCTACCAGTAGTAGAGGTCTTTCAGCTTGTCCGAATAGAAATATGGTTCTGTGCTTTGGAAGGCACGTCAAGCCGTCGGTGTCGTTATACAACCTGACATTGAGGCCTGTTAGGTACCTAATTATTGTGGCCAGTTGAATATCTCTGACACCAGGTTCAACGAGTCGTTTGAAAAATCGGTGTCCCAAGGCAACAAGCGGTTTACCTACTTGTTAGGGGCTGATAGGTACCTTTTATCTATACTATTATTAGAGGTATATTGTGTTCTGATACCTCACAGATTGTGTGAAAATAAAGCAAAGTAAACAAAAGATAATATTTCACATTAAAAATATGTATTCATTCATGCATTGTTTTAGAAAAATAACATTTATAGACCACATTACAAAATAAATTACAACTTTAATATATTTATTACATATATGAAAATCATGTAAGGAAGACAATAAACATAATACATGCACAATTCATCACAAGGATGGACAATAGGTCCAATTGATTCCAAATCGAGTCCAAAATCAACTAATAGTAGTGGATCTTTTTCTTCAGAGGCAGGTAGTGATGTTATTCCTGTATGATTTTCTGTAACAAAGACATATAATTCATTAATTTGTTTTATTTATTCAATTGTGCCGTTAAAATACTGAAAATACTCAGAATGTACTTAGTAAGTACGACAGAACAAGCTGATGTATTAAAACACAAAAATCCGACTGCGGCAATTTTAAAGTAGTATTTTGCTGAAAAATCTGCCATCTTGAATCTATATTTTTTAATATAGCCAGTGTCACTCGCGCTGCTGAGACGAATCTGACGACACCTCATAATGTTAAAATCCAACTATCCCTTTGGGCTGTAGCCCATGAAAAAGAATTTTCTTGTCCACATACATACATACTTACATACATACATACTCTCGAAAAACATAACCCTCCTTCTGAGGCAGTCGGGTAATGACCGCAGTCGGGTTTTGGTTTTTTAATAGGTAAGTACATCAGCTTGTTCTTCTCTTTGGATCAGCGGTAATGAATGATCCCATACTGATATATACCATATTGATATAAACCATAATGATAACAGTTTTTGATCCTAGAGGGTGGCAATGACAATTGACTTTTATTTGGCCTTATACAGGTCCTCTTTGTACTATTTAAAATACTATAATATTGAGTATATTAGTTTCTTTGTTTGTATAAGATGTGATCAATTATATTTTATTTACTTACTCATAAAATTGGAGTTGAATGCATCTGATATTTCTATCACGAGAGCAGGTGCATTTTCTTCCATATCTGTACCAATATCATCATTTGGACCTCCATCAACTGTGGGCATTCTAGAATGCCTTCCTTCGGTATCATGAATAATTTTCAAGTTCTCCAGATGCAGCAAAACATATCTCCTGTAGCCTGTGAAATACATAATATCTATGAATATTTTATAGAGATTACTAATATTTGAATATTTGAAAACAAGAAATAGAGAGTGTTTACATGTATATTTTTGGTCGGTTTTCATTTCTTTTTGCTCAGTTTGCAATAAAATAACTAAACATATCATTGTATGCACATGCATGCATTATTCATCACTTGTAAAATCATTTTCTAGATACATACACGCCTATATCCCTTGTGGGGTAGGCAGAGTGTAAACGGCTGTAAAAATGGCTATTTGCACCACATCAGACAAAAGTTTGAGATGTTCAGGAGACTGTGTATCAGCAAAGCAACAGGTTGTCAGACTGTCGCCTAAACTTTCAATACAAATCGAATCTCAAATCCCTTAGTCGCTTCTTATGACGCCCACGGGAAAGATATGGGGTGTTGCCATTCTAAGCGGGCATAGTAAGTATATGGTCAGAGTATACTTTTCGGGGCGGGAACCGGGGGAGTTGGAGTATAGCCTTCGGGGCCCTATGAAACGTAAAGAAAAAATAAAAAAAAAATTTGGAAAAAAAATATTTTTTTGAACCGAGTTTGGACTTAGACAAATTCAGACCAAAATTTTTTTTTTTAGAATTTCGTGTTTTTTTCTTTTTTATCGTGTAGAGGGGCCTAAAACAAACACTTTTTGTCCTAAACAATTTTGGAAAATTAAAATTTTCGTCGAAATTTTTCTAAGTCCCTAACTTTCAGTACAAAACACTTAGAAAAATTTCGATGGATCTAGAACTTTGAGGGCCTATATCTCGGCCTAGGTAGGTCCAAGCCCAAAATTGTTTAGGACAAAAAGTGTTTGTTATAGGCCCCTCGACACGATAAAAATGAAAAAAAACACGATATTGGAAAAAAAAAATTTCGTCGAATTTTTTCTAAGTCCCTAACTTTCAGTACAAAACACTTAGAAAAATTTCGATGGATCTAGAACTTTGAGGGCCTATATCTTGGCCTAGATAGGTCCTAGCCCAAAATTGCTTAGGACAAAAAGTATTTGTTTTAGGCCCCTCTACACGATAAAAAAGAAAAAAACACGAAATTGGAAAAAAAAAATTTTGGGCAAAATTTTTCTAAGTCTTTTCCCATAGCGTCCCGAAGGGTATACTCCAACATTTTAAAATAATTGTAAAAGTTATTTACTTACCAAGGTAATCACAGTCTAATGCCCCGGTATTTCTACCAGGAGAGCTGGCGCTATCTCTGCAACATCGGGGTTAATGTTTGCATCCGGACATGGGCCTCCGCCACCCGTTGCTAACCTATACTGGCAACTTTCGCTCCAGCACTGCTTTTTCAAGTTCTCAGTAGCCTTTTCGGTATTTTTATTATCTAAAATATTTTTGTTTCCCTTGAGATTGTGTAAGACCAGGTGTTTTTCCTGAAAGGACACAAAAAATTACTAACAAGAAGGGTTGGAATGAACTTAGGGGGCTACCAAAATGTTTCTAGGTACTAAAGTGAACCACAATGTTGCGACAATGCTGTATTGAGAAGATACCTAATATCAGTGTCACAAATGTGATACAGAACATGAGATAAGTGAACCCCATGGTAAAATCTTGTGAAGGCCCTATGCACCACTGGTAATACCATGGTAAAATCATTGCGAGACTGACTTTAGAAAACCAAGAGAAAACGAATGTGAATCCATGAAGTACATACCTGTGTAGTAAAATTCTTTTCATACACCATACACACTCTTTAACACGATAATTATCGATAATAATGCGAATTCTAACTAAAAATCTAACAAATACGGTTCGCGGTATTTATTTCCTACTTTTGACAGTACGGAGCACAGATCACTGTACGGAGCACAGAAAAACGTTCCGGTTCACATAAAATTAGTGTAAAAGTGGAACGGAAAAACAATTTAAGTCGTAAATGACTGCGTAAAACGGAATATTTTGTCAATCAAGCCAAAAATGGCAATGAAAACAAACTTATTGCACAGATTATAAAAATAAATCAGTAATATGGCGGCAAAATTTGAACTTGAGATTATATTCAGCAGAGTGGATCTTATATTGCGTTCTGGAATAAGAGGACTGCTTAAGTAATGAAAAGGATGTAAACATAGATTCACGTGAACTGCACTCTAACGTGATCTGAGTCACGTATAAGAATACGAACCTAAGACTCGGATTGCTGATGTGGCCCGTGCAGCCGCAAAGCTCAAATGGGATTGGGCCGGTCATGTCTGCCGCATGCCAAACGAATTATGGGCTCATACTACCACCAACTGGAAGCCAAGACCCGACAGACGTCGTCGCGGGCGACCCAGACGCAGATGGCGAGACGAACTGGACGGATTTTCTAAGAATTGGCATGTGGAGGCACAAGATCGAGATCAGTGGAAGAAGGAGAGGGAGGCCTTTGCCCAGCAGTGGGATCCCGATGGCTAGATGAGATGAGATGAGATAGTCTACTAGAAACCCTTATCATTTCGTCAAGTCTGTCTGTCTGTCTGTATGCCGCGCCCTCATAACTTCGTCAGTTTTGGAGCTATCAACATTAAATTTGGTATGAAGATAGATCGTGTTGACCCAAATTTAGAAATGTTGAGCAAAAAATATTTTTAATGTTTTTGGACCCCCTTCCCATACATGTGAAAGGGGGCCAAAATTTTTTTTTTTCTCCTTTAATATTTAGTAGGGTATCGTTGAAAAGGTATTTTAAAACAAAGGGGAGGTTTCTTTGAAACAAACTTTCTAAAATGTTTCTGTCTCGAGATATTTGCTTTTAAAGAGGGCGTTTTTGAGCCATAATTTGTTCCAGCTGTAACTTCTAAAGTATGCATGCTAAAAATATGAAAAAAATATGGAATATAGTTCTTAATATGAAGTTACCATGAAAACTATAACGAATACTGTACCACTTAAGATCAAGGAAATACACTCGACTTCGCAAAAAAATCGCACGTCCGTAAAAATGGGCTTCAGCACTGGTAATCCATAAGACAAGCAGTTATTCGTAGCATAGTTATTAGTACCAATATGGTATCATTTGAGAGCCCTATAAAAACTCTTTAATAAAATATCCATTTCATTTGAATAAAGAAAAAGCTTGACACTTCACGTCACTGTGAATGACAATGGAACTGATTCTCCTCTTCAAATTTTGTTTGTATTGTTTTGTTTTTTGGGTATAAAAGGGTCGATACAGCTTATTGGGGGATAAATTTGCTACCAACAGTCGAAGAAGACACAGAAGAATATCTTTCATCAGAAAAACGTCCTTGAAGATGGACACTACAGCTGCTGAAGCCGCCCAAGTTATCGCACTACTGCAATCAGGACTACGTCAGTGTGATGTTGCTCGGCAATTGCACTTGAGTCGCTTTTCTGTTCGAAGAGTGTACCAGCGGTTCCTGCAGACCGGTGGCTTTGTCCGAAGGCGTGGGTCTGGTAGAAATCGCTGCACTTCTGCGAGAGATGACCGATTCGTCGTATCGAAATTTTTGAGAAATCGGTTCTCTAATGCTGTTGAGTTGCAACAGCAGCTTCAAGCAATTCGTAGAAGGGCCGTGAGTGTCTCTACAGTTAGAAGAAGACTAAAGGAGAGAAATATTGTGGCTAGAAGACCTGCCACGGGTCCAAAATTAACCGCAGCGCATCGGCGAGCACGCTTGCAATTTGCTCGCGCCCACGTTAATTGGACCCTGGCTGGACCAATGGAGAACTGTTCTCTTCTCAGACGAAACGAGAGTGTGCCTTTTCTGCAACGATAGACGCAAAAGAGTATACAGAAGACAATGGGAACGTTTTGCCCAAGCCTGCATCCAAGAAACGGTAGAATACGGGGGCGGTTCCTGCATGTTCTGGGGCGGCATATCTGCCGATGGCAAAACTGAACTTTCTTGCGTCTCTCGGACCGGCGGTGCTCGCGGGCAAGGGTCGATGACTGCTCACCTCTCTGTACCATCACAGAGATCCTGGAAGAACATGTGGTCCCCTATGCTGGATTTATTGGCGACGGGTTCACATTAATGCACGATAACGCTCGCGCACACACTGCTGGTATTGTGCAAGGCTACCTTCAAGAGGTTGGGATCCCTGTCATGCAGTGGCCAGCGCAAAGTCCAGATCTGAACCCGATAGAGCACCTCTGGGACCAGCTGAAACGCAAGGTTAGATCCCGTGATCCCGCTCCCGCGACTCTTCAGGAGCTCCAAGACGCCGTTATTGAGGAATAGGACAGTATCCCTCAAGAAGAGGTCCTAAAGTTGGTGCGATCCATGAGGGAGCGCATGGAAGACGTCATTAGGGCTAGGGGGGATAACACTAGGTTTTAGGTTAGTTTTAAGCAACTTTGTTCTGAAAAATTAATCAGATTTCATTAGAGTTTTTAAGGATTTTTATTGTTTTGTAATTTTTTCTCAATTCCAATAAAAAACATTGAATGAATTATGGTTTTTGCTTTCTCTGTTTCCTTACCTTTCAAATGATACCGAACATTACCAATATTTCATAATACAAATACGATTGAAAGATGTTTGAAATAGATTTCTTAAAAGGTGCGATTTTTTTGAAGCCGAGTGTATTAGAGTCTTTCAATTTGCGGTTGGTAACCAAACAAACCAGCAACAAAATTAACTTTGTAACGCTGAAAGACCTGATATTTAAACGTTTCGTAGTGAAACCTATTTGTGAGCGTGTCTGACACGCTCTTGGCCGCTTTTTTTATTGACTGCCATTTTTTTTTAAGTCGGTCAACTCGGCGCTGGTTCGGCATAGGTAAAGAATAGCCTTAAACGTTAGTTACCAAGGAAGGGCCAAAAGTAACACGCGCGGTAACTCAAAAATAATTTGTATAGGAATTCATACGTACTATAACGTGTGTTAGTTAACTTTTTTGTGTTAATTAATACGCCTCAATTTCTGAAAAGGTGACTTCTGAAATCGTGCACGGAGGGCTGCAACCAACTGGTCTGGTCTGTCCCCGCTAACGGTTTTACTTCCCGTTGTCCCCGTTATGAGGATAGGGCTAAAGGGAAAATCGGTTCGCTTAATTTGCAAGTATCATTTTCGCCATAATTGCAAGGTTTGGTAGGGTGGGGCAAGGCGTGGCATGGTAAGATGTCCCACCTTGCCGCACCCTCAATATGCTTACCGGGGACAACGGGTATCATTTTCGTTTATATTTATAAATCCCGTTGTCCCCGCGCGGGACACACGCCTGATTTAGTAGGCTTTTTGTCATCGTTACCTGCATCGTCGGTAGGCACCAGGGCGCTGTCTTGTTCCCATGAGAATGGCACTTCTGTAGACTGTTCTGACGTCTCTTCTGGAAAAACCATCAATAATCTATTAGGAATACATTGTCGCGAAGACTCTGGATGCAGGGTTGGAATAGTACCTACATATTGCATTAATTATTCTGTGGTATCATTGAGTAAATATACATTCTTTCAAGCGTAGTGATTATGAAATAACATAAGGAGAAAACAGAGCAATGCTAGGTCAAACAAGTTCTGATTCTGATTACAGATGATGAAGTGCAAAGTGAATGCCCTCAGGCACGTCCTTTCGGATGATGATGATCCCATCACATTAGAAGCTGCTGCAGCCATTGCGAGTAGATCACACCCGACAAGCTCTTCAAGCAACCGTCGTTCCCGGCGGAGACACGGAGGTCCCTCATTTGTGCCCTTCTTTGGCAACTACTGGTATATACGGGTAGACATAGTCCGATCCGTTCTTCCCAGAACAACTCGTAAGCCCAGTCTCGCCCCAAGGGCGTAACTGGGCTGATTATTTGAACAACCACCCACACACATACGGGTAAGCCCTCGCTCCCCTCCAAATAGTTAGGTGTAGCTAAAGGCCCGGGGCCAAAAGTATAAAAAAGTGATTGATTAGGTAGGTACTTACTGCCAATGGTTGCGTCGGTCGGGACCTCAGGCCGCTGCTGGTCATGGTATTCGAGCTCTGCTGGTTCATGTACAGTATAGGCTGAAGCAAGAAAGTTAATGAATTTAGCAAAAAGCATGGGATGAGAGGACATAACAATTGCAATACACCCAGACTCTCTGATCCTTTAGTCGCCTCGTACGACGCTCGCAGGATGAGATGACTGATGCTATTCTAACCCGGCATCACACGGGCGGGACTAAACTCACTAAACTTTTTTAGGTCCGTATTCTTATACGTGACTCAAGCACTGGTCTAGCCTTAAAAATAGTTTTAAGTTGAGAATTGATTCTAGAACGTCACATAGAACGAGATTCAATTATCAAAACTCTCCAGAGTAATGTCTTATTCCAGGACGATTTTTAAGTAACAATCACAACACAAGCACAGATTTTGACAGATTCGATCATCGTTTACGTAAGTCAGGTCGATTCATGACTTGAGTAGAGAAATTATAAGCTTTTTAGGTTATGTGGACATGTTGTTTGGAATTCGGCGGACGTGATTATGTAGAAAAATGGATGTTGTACATCAATATGTGCATTTGTGGTTAGGATGAATAATGTGAAAGATGATTCTGCGCTTCGGAGGGCACGTTAAGTAGTCTTTCACAGTTGCTGCGGTCGTTAAACAGTCATGTTAGAGGGTTACTACCAGTGCAGAATTTTACTAGTACTAGGCTACCACATGGCTACCAATAGTTGTCGGTTTTTGGCTTGTTTGGATAGAAAAATGATTCCGCACTTCGGAAGGCACGCTAAGTAGTCGGTCACAGGTGCTGCGGTCGTTACACGGCCATGTTAGAAGCTTACAACCAGTGTATAATTTTACTAGTACTAGACTACCAATAGTTGTTGGATTTCGGCTTGTTTGAATAGAAAAATGATTCCGCGCGTCGGAGGGCACGTTAAGTAGTTGGTCACAGTTGCTGCGGTCGTTACACAGCCATGTTAGAGGCTTACTACCAACGCAGAATATAGTAGGTAGGTATAAAGGTACTAGCCTAGGCTTAGCCTAGTAGGCTACCAGTAGTAGAGGTCTTTCAGCTTGTCCGAATAGAAATATGGTTCTGTGCTTTGGAAGGCACGTCAAGCCGTCGGTGTCGTTATACAACCTGACATTGAGGCCTGTTAGGTAATTATTGTGGCCAGTTGAATATCTCTGACACCAGGTTCAACGAGTCGTTTGAAAAATCGGTGTCCCAAGGCAACAAGCGGTTTACCTACTTGTTAGGGGCTGATAGGTACCTTTTATCTATACTATTATTAGAGGTATATTGTGTTCTGATACCTCACAGATTGTGTGAAAATAAAGCAAAGTAAACAAAAGATAATATTTCACATTAAAAATATGTATTCAGTCATGCATTGTTTTAGAAAAATAACATTTATAGACCACATTACAAAATAAATTACAACTTTAATATATTTATTACATATATTTAGAAAAATCATGTAAGGAAGACAATAAACATAATACATGCACAATTCATCACAAGGATGGACAATAGGTCCAATTGATTCCAAATCGAGTCCAAAATCAACTAATAGTAGTGGATCTTTTTCTTCAGAGGCAGGTAGTGATGTTATTCCTGTATGATTTTCTGTAACAAAGACATATAATTCATTAATTTGTTTTATTTATTCAATTGTGCCGTTAAAATACTGAAAATACTCAGAATGTACTTAGTAAGTACGACAGAACAAGCTGATATATTAAAACACAAAAAATCCGACTGCGGCAATTTTAAAGTAGTATTTTGCTAAAAAAATCTGCCATCTTGAATCTATATTTTTTTTAATATAGCCAGTGTCACTCGCGCTGCTGAGACGAATCTGACGACACCTCATAATGTTAAAATCCAACTATCCCTTTGGGCTGTAGCCCATGAAAAAGAATTTTCTTGTCCACATACATACATACTTACATACATACATACTCTCGAAAAACATAACCCTCCTTCTGAGGCAGTCGGGTAATGACCGCAGTCGGGTTTTTGTTTTTTAATAGGTAAGTACATCAGCTTGTTCTTCTCTTTGGATCAGCGGTAATGAATGATCCCATACTGATATATACCATATTGATATAAACCATAATGATAACAGTTTTTGATCCTAGAGGGTGGCAATGACAATTGACTTTTATTTGGCCTTATACAGGTCCTCTTTTGTACTATTTAAAATACTATAATATTGAGTATATTAGTTTCTTTGTTTGTATAAGATGTGATCAATTATATTTTATTTACTTACTCATAAAATTGGAGTTGAATGCATCTGATATTTCTATCACGAGAGCAGGTGCATTTTCTTCCATATCTGTACCAATATCATCATTTGGACCTCCATCAACTGTGGGCATTCTAGAATGCCTTCCTTCGGTATCATGAATAATTTTCAAGTTCTCCAGATGCAGCAAAACATATCTCCTGTAGCCTGTGAAATACATAATATCTATGAATATTTTATAGAGATTACTAATATTTGAATATTTGAAAACAAGAAATAGAGAGTGTTTACATGTATATTTTGGTCGGTTTTCATTTCTTTTGCTCAGTTTGCAATAAAATAACTAAACATATCATTGTATGCACATGCATGCATTATTCATCGCTTGTAAAATCATTTTCTAGATACATACACGCCTATATCCCTTGTGGGGTAGGCAGAGTGTAAACGGCTGTAAAAATGGCTATTTGCACCACATCAGACAAAAGTTTGAGATGTTCAGGAGACTGTGTATCAGCAAAGCAACAGGTTGTCAGCCTGTCGCCTAAACTTTCAATACAAATCGAATCTTATGACGCCCACGGGAAAGATATGGGGTGTTGCCATTCTAAGCGGGCATAGTAAGTATATGGTCAGAGTATACTTTTCGGGGCGGGAACCGGGGGAGTTGGAGTATAGCCTTCGGGGCCCTATGAAACGTCAAGAAAAAATAAAAAAAAAATTTGGAAAAAAAATATTTTTTTGAACCGAATTTGGACTTAGACAAATTCAGACCAAAATTTTTTTTTAGAATTTCGTGTTTTTTTCTTTTTTATCGTGTAGAGGGGCCTAAAACAAACACTTTTTGTCCTAAACAATTTTGGGCTAGGACCTACCTAGGCCGAGATATAGGCCCTCAAAGTTCTAGATCCATCGAAATTTTTCTAAGTGTTTTACCTTACATTTGTACTGAGAGTAAGGACTTGCAAACATTTTGAAGAAAATATTATTTACATTTTTATCGTGTAGAGGGTTCATCGAATCGTAAGGGTTCATCGGGTTGCAACTTTGACAGTGGCTTTGACAGTGACTTTGACAGTGAATTTCACAGGGATTTTGATAGTGACTTTGACAGTGGCTTTGATAGTGACTTTGACAGTGACCTTGATACTGGCAAAGCCACTGTCAATGTCACTGTCGAAGTCACCGTCAAAGTAACTGTCAAAGTCACTGTCAAAGACACTATCAAAGTCACTGTCAAAGTCACTGTCAAAATCCCTGTGAAATTCACTGTCAAAGTCACTGTCAAAGCCACTGTCAAAGTTGCAACCCGATAAACCCTTACGACCCGATGAACCCTTACGATTCGACGAACCCTCTACACGATAAAAATGAAAATAATACTTTCTTCAAAATTTTTGCAAGTCCTTACTCTCAGTACAAATGTAAAAAACACTTAGAAAAATTTCGACGGATCTAGAACATTGAGGGCCTGTATCTCGGCCTAGGTAGGTCCAAGCCCAAAATTGTTTAGGACAAAAAGTGTTTGTTATAGGCCCCTCGACACGATAAAAATGAAAATAACACGATATTGGAAAAAAAAAATTTCGTCGAATTTTTTCTAAGTCCCTAACTTTCAGTACAAAACACTTAGAAAAATTTCGATGGATCTAGAACTTTGAGGGCCTATATCTCGGCCTAGATAGGTCCTAGCCCAAAATTGCTTAGGACAAAAAGTATTTGTTTTAGGCCCCTCTACACGATAAAAAAGAAAAAAACACGAAATTGGAAAAAAAAAAATTGGGGCAAAATTTTTCTAAGTCTTTTCCCATAGCGTCCCAAAGGGATACTCCAACATTTTAAAATAATTGTAAAAGTTATTTACTTACCAAGGTAATCACAGTCTAATGCCCCGGTATTTCTACCAGGAGAGCTGGCGCTATCTCTGCAACATCGGGGTTAATGTTTGCATCCGGACATGGGCCTCCGCCACCCGTTGCTAACCTATACTGGCAACTTTCGCTCCAGCACTGCTTTTTCAAGTTCTCAGTAGCCTTTTCGGTATTTTTATTATCCAAAATATTTTTGTTTCCCTTGAGATTGTGTAAGACCAGGTGTTTTTCCTGAAAGGACACAAAAAATTACTAACAAGAAGGGTTGGAATGAACTTAGGGGGCTACCAAAATGTTTCTAGGTACTAAAGTGAACCACAATGTTGCGACAATGCTGTATTGAGAAGATACCTAATATCAGTGTCACAAATGTGATACATAACATGAGATAAGTGAAACCCATGGTAAAATCTTGTGAAGGCCCTATGCACCACTGGTAATACCATGGTAAAATCATTGCGAGACTGACTTCAGAAAACCAAGAGAAAACGAATGTGAATCCATGAAGTACATACCTGTGTAGTAAAATTCTTTTTCATACACCATACACACTCTTTAACACGATAATTATCGATAATAATGCGAATTCTAACTAAAAATCATTAAAAATCTAACAAATACGGTTCGCGGTATTTATTTCCTACTTTTGACAGTACGGAGCACAGATCACTGTACGGAGCACAGAAAAACGTTCCGGTTCACATAAAATTAGTGTAAAAGTGGAACGGAAAAACAATTTAAGTCGTAAATGACTGCGTAAAACGGAATATTTTGTCAATCAAGCCAAAAATGGCAATGAAAACAAACTTATTGCACAGATTATAAAAATAAATCAGTAATATGGCGGCAAAATTTGAACTTGAGATTATATTCAGCAGAGTGGATCTTATATTGCGTTCTGGAATAAGAGGACTGCTTAAGTAATGAAAAGGATGTAAACATAGATTCACGTGAACTGCACTCTAACGTGATCTGAGTCACGTATAAGAATACGAACCTTAGTGACTGTTCAGAAATCAAACAAATTATTATTTAAAAATGGAATGGTATCATTCCGGTATGACAAGACAATGTATCTATGCCATGCATGTTATTTATACATGTTATAGATATTGGTACAAGTATTCAAGAAATTAACTAAAAATATTAATATGGTTTCGTAGTCAACGTTTAATTATCAGGTTTTTTTAATTTTGTTGCTGGTTTTTTAGCAGCTGTATGATGAGATGACCAACCGCAAATAGAACAAGTAGATGTGTTAAAAAACCAAAAATCCGACTGCGGTAATTTTAAAGAAGTATTTTGCTGGAAAAATCCGCCATTTTGAATCTATGATTTTTTAATATAGCCCTAGTTTATATAAATAAGTCTATGATATAGCCAGTGTCACTCGCGCTGCTGAGACGAATCTAACGACACCTCATGTCAAAATCCAACTATTCAACGTAACCTACTCAATATTACAGGAGAAAAAAAAACTGCCCCCTTTCACATATATGGGTCCAAAAAATATTGAATATATTTGATGCGATGATAATTAATAAGCACAAAAGAGAATGCCTACGTGAAGGTACTTACATCCATCAGTAGGTACACGATGTTCAGCTGTACTTATA
Source organism: Phthorimaea operculella (assembly GCA_024500475.1). NCBI lineage: Eukaryota > Metazoa > Arthropoda > Insecta > Lepidoptera > Gelechiidae > Phthorimaea > Phthorimaea operculella. The sequence continues at coordinate 2,264,269 of JANFCV010000051.1, read as the reverse complement.
CTTTGCCTGGAGGATGTTCCAATTATTTGGTGATGCTGACGATCATCTTCCGATGAGTCAACCTGAAAAATAACAGTTTAGAAAAAAAATTATGTACCGTAAGCAATTTTAAAGTTGCAGTCAGAAACTGGAGACTGAGAAGAGTTACATGCCGTGTGATTAGCCTGGCCAGACCTGAGTAAGGCAGTGCCTTCATTTTTTTTTGTCTCTAAGGTTTCCATTTCCATAACTGTCAATAAGTGATATTTTTTGTATCCTACTTAAACAAATAAGAGCTTGAGTTTGCGTAAAAGAGGGGTGACCTGTGCCCAGCAGTGGAACACAGAGCAGGCTACATAATACAAATACAAATACGAAATTCTTTATTCAATGTAGAATATAAAATATCACTTTAAAATATCACATTGATAGTCATTATTACGCAGAAATGGATTACTCATCGTAAAAAAAAGAGAAATTTGCAAGGCACAATTTTCTCTTTCTTGCAAATTTCTCTTTTATATTATAACATTTTTTTATTTCTAGTATAAATGCGGCTCGGGCGGGATAAAAAAAATAAAAATAAAGGCACTGCCTCGGAGCAGGCCAGGCCAAAAATAATAATTAAAGATCCACCAAAAACTTGATAATTAAAAATAGAGAATATAATAAGAAATCATTCATCACAGCATAACATAATCAATTTAGAGCTTAATATTTATTCTTTTTCTAAACTTTCTCAAGTGTGATTGCTCTCTAATATTAGAATTTTTTTAATGGCACTTCCTCGGGGCTGGCCAGGCTTACCACAAGGCGGAAATGCAGAACGGGCTGGCGAGAAGGAATAACTTAAACCAGGAAAAAAAATAAGAAAAAAGTTTGACCTCCCATAAAAAATAAATAAAATAAAATAAAAAGCCTTTTATTTTGTTCCAACATGCATATAAACCTTACATTTTCATTTCAAAATTTTATTGTTTACAGTACCTTATAGTCAGTTACACAAAATATTATTATTACTAGCTGCCCGTCAGCGGTTTCACCCGCTGCAACCTATTATTCCGCGGGAAAAAAGCATTACTCGCCAAGAGATGTCGCTGTTAGTTTTCGGCGAAAACATTTAAAACGCGAATCGGCTCAGTCACGCCACCTTTGCAAAAATATTGGAATATGCGTGATCCCGTAGGAATAAGACATTTTCCCGTGGTAAAAAGTAGCCTATGTGTTATTCTAGATACTCTTCTATATTTGTGCAAAATTTCATGTCAATCTAATCAGCCGTTTTAGCGTGATGTCGTAACAAACACACACACAAACATCCGCCTTTATCATATTATATAGTAGGAAATTCTTAAATGTTGTCAATTACAAAATATTACAAAAAAATAACAGGATCAGTACTTAATTTATTATTTCATTCTTATTCATAATTAATAACTTAAACAATAAGTATCAATCAATACCAGAAGATATTAAGGAATAACATTTTTAAATAAATTGAAATTTGAAATATTAATTTTTATCATTAACAATTTATTTTCAATTTATCATGCTCTTTAGCTAGCTTCATTGCTGTTGTCATTGGGAACCCCCATCCGGGTAATGGCCTCCTCCAGTTGTTTCCACTTCTCTCTGTCTGTCGCGAGTCGTGTCCAGTGTGCGCCGGCAGTGGCGCGGATGTCATCAGCCCAGCGTTTGAGTGGGCGGCCTGGGCGGCGTTTGCCTTGCACCGGCCCTGTCCACTCTGTTACTTTTTTCGTCCATCTTCCATCTTCGTACCTAGCCAGGTGTCCAGCCCATTTCCATTTGAGCCGTCTTACATGAACAATAGCATCTTTCACTTTAGTTTTTGGCTTATTGTTTCGTTTCTTTGTTTGTCTTTTAGTTTAAACCTGAGTAAGCTTCTTTCCATTGCTCTTTGGCACACAGATATTTTGTTTGCATTTTATTCTGTTAAAGACCAAGTTTGGCTCGCACTTGGAGGAAAGCCGGAACGGGACGGAAGATGCTCGAAGGGCTCGCATATGTAAGAGTTGGAAGGATGCAGGTGTCCATCAGTTTTCCTTTAATTCTGGCTGGGATTTTTGATTTGAAAATATGTTTTAGGCTCCAGTATCGATTCCAGGCAGTGTTTATACGACGGTCTATTTCTTTTTTATCTGTATCATCAAAGGAGACCAATTTTCCAAGGTAAACATACTCATCAACATACTCAATGCTTTCATCTTCTATTTTTATCACAGTTTTTGTGTGGTTGGTCATTATTTTAGTCTTTTCGAAGTTTATTTCTAGGCCAATCTCCTTGCTTGCTTTGTGTAGAGAATTTAGGGAGATTTCCAATTCTTGTGCCTTTTCTGAGAATAGCACTATGTCATCAGCAAAGCATAAGTGATTTAGATATGCATTGTTTATTCTGATGCCCTAATAAGTTTGGGGTGGGTGGGGTCTACCTCCTAGCGGTCCACCCCGGGCAACGTCCTCACAATACGTGTTGGCGGCTGAAGATCCCAAAAGCGGTGGTAGGCCATGAAAGGGGCCGCCTGGCTCGCGACCACCATCCCGCCGGAGTCCGGCGCCAAACAGCCTTGCTGTGTTCCGTCGGTGTGCGGGACTGCCAGTGCCATTGGGGGGTAGCAATGTAGTCAGTTGCGCTGCCGGAACCGGTCTTTGTCTTTAGGTGATGCTGTATCCGGTAACTCGTTTTGGAGGGTAGCGGGATCCGAGGCACGGTCTTAGCCGTTGGCCGACCGCAGTCAGTAGGGGGCCCGACTTGCGCGCTAGCCACGCGCAAAGGCTGCCCCGCCAACTGTGAAAAATCCCGGTATACTCCACCGTGCCAGTTGGCGGCTGGATGGGAGGACCCGGTGGAGTGTTATCGGGGGGGCTCGGGCGTCCCCGCAGTCTCCAAGCGAGTCCCCTCTCTGATCAGTTGAACCGAAAGGTACGAGTAGGGTTTCTATGCAGCGCCTCGACTATCATTTCTTTCCCCCACAAAAACTCTTTTAAAAACATGAAAAAGCTAAAAAAGAAGAAAAAGTTTGACCAACGGCAACACTTCCTCCCACTCAAAGTGCACCTCACGAACATCCGAGGTCTACACACAAACCTAGACCCGGTCCATCACCACCTGGAGACCGAGAAGCCGCACTTATTCTTCTTAACGGAGACGCAGATAGCAACACCGTTGGACGTGGCATACCTCAACTACCCTGGTTACACTCTTGAGCACAAGTTTAAGAAGCGTGCAGGGGTCTGTGTGTATGTTCGCGATGACGTTTGCTGTAAGCGTCTCCGTGGCTTTGAGAATTCAGGGTTTCCCGTGCTGTGGCTTTTGGTTGACACTGGAGTAGAGAAAACTCTCTACGCCAGTGTTTATCGTTCGCACAGCGGAGATCAGGAGACGACTAGACTCATGGAGTACCTCTCTGAGACGGCAGATACAGCAATTCAGCGATATCCAACAGCAGAGCTTGTTTTTCTGGGGGACTTCAATGCTCACCATAAAGAGTGGCTGTTCCCATACCAGAAAACTGACCATGCTGGGCGAGAGGCGCGTAAACTAGCATTGGCGCTAGATCTCACCCAGCTGGTGGAACAAGCGACGCGAATACCAGATATCACAGACCACACACCCAATTGCCTGGACCTTCTGCTGACAACTGATCCGCACAGACATTCGGTTTCGGTCTCGGCTCCGCTGGGATCATCCGACCACTGTGTGGTGAAATCCGTGTCCATCTGCTCTCCTCCGGATTACACCCTAGGGGCACGAGGAGAGTATGGCGATACGAGTCAGCAGACTGGGACGAGATGCGTGCTTTCTTTGCTTCATACCCGTGGCGGCAAATGTGTTTCTCTTCGGAAGACCCTCATACGTCGCTGATGCGATCACAGCTGTAATCCGGCAGGGAATGGAATATTTCATTCCTTTCTCCGATATCCCGCTCGGTTATAAAGCCCAACCTTGGTTCAATGCGGACTGTGCTCGAGCTGAGGCTCGTAAACAGTCCGCTTAAGCTTGGGTAAAAGCTCGTGATCGAAAAGTGCGAGCGAGAAGAGTGCGAGCAAAGAAGAGAGCATATAATGCCGCCGCCAGGTATTGCAAACGGGTGCTACGAAAAGCTAGGTTCGACCATATTAGCCGTATTGGGGCAAAGCTTGCATCACACCCACCGGGTAGTAAGCAGTTCTGGTCCCTTTCGAAATCAGTCGAATCCAACTTCTGCCGTCCCTCACTACCTCCAATGCAGAAACCTGATGGGTCGCTTGCCCACACCGCGGCAGAGAAAGCAAATTTATTTGCCGATCTGTTTGCGAGCAACTCTCGTATAGACGCTGGCTCGAAATATCCACCCACCTTACCTCACTGTGATTCTTTGATGTCTGAGATCACAGTGCACAATAAAGAGGTCCGTAGAGCCCTTCGCAGTCTGGACGTGAACAAGGCCAGTGGTCCTGATGGCATACCAGCAAGATTGTTGAGGTATTGTGCGCCTGAGTTGTCTCCTGTACTGACACGCTTGTACCGCTCTCTCTCGTGTCAAAAATTGTACCAAAATCTTGGAAGCTTGCCAATGTGCAACCTGTGCCCAAGATGGTAGCCGTGCCGACCCTAGCAACTATCGACCGATCGCCATCACTTCCGTACTCTGTAAGGTTATGGAAAGAGTTCTGAACTGCAAACTGCTTTCGTACCTCGAAGACAATGATCTTCTCAGTGATTGTCAATATGGCTTCCGCCGAGGGCGTTCCACGGGAGATCTTCTAGTGTACGTAACGCATTGCTGGGGCGAGGCCATTGAAAACCACGGCGAAGCAATAGCAGTGTCGCTGGACATTTCAAAGGCCTTCGATAGGGTGTGGCATGCGAGTCTGTTGAGCAAGCTTCCAGCGTACGGCATACCCACTGGCTTCTGTAGCTGGGTGGCTGACTTCCTGAGTGAACGGTCGATCCGAGTGGTCATAGACGGCTGCTCCTCTGACCTCAAGGCTATTGACGCCGGAGTTCCTCAGGGTCTGTACTCCGCGACGCTTTTCCTGCTGCACATCAATGACCTTCTATCTTCAGGAATTGTTGGGTACGCAGATGACAGTACTGTCACCGAGAAATATCTGTCCGGCGCAGGAGCCAGTGGTGATGAAATCCAAAGATTGAGAAAGGCTATGATTGAGCGTACGAGCCTGACGTTAAGTAACGTCTCCCAGTGGGGCGAAGACAATCTCGTCAGCTTCAATGCTTCAAAAACGCAGGCGTGTCTTTTCTCCGCAAAAAGGAGTCCTTTCACCTTTTCTCCTACTTTTCGGGGTACATCTGTTCCAGTGACCAACACTCTTCAACTCCTTGGCATGGAGTTGTCCTCTGACCTCAACTTCGGCACCACCATCGAGTCCAAGGCTCAAATTGCAGCTAGAAAGTTGGGCGTCCTGAATAAAGTCAAGCGGTACTTCACGCCTGAACAGCTTCTAACTCTTTATAAAGCTCAAGTCCGATCTTGCATGGAGTACTGCTGTCACCTTTGGGATGGCTCGGCTAAATACCAACTTGCTGCACTGGATTCGGTGGAACGCAGAGCCAAGAGATTAATAGGCGATAAAAAACTGGTGGCGACCAAGCTTCACAGCCTGGCTCACCGCCGCAAGGTTGCTTGCCTATCGGTCTTCTACAGATTGTACTTCGGAGAGTGTGCGCGTGAGCTGCATGAGCTCATACCACCGTCTCCTTTCTTCTATCGGACATCCAGACGCACGGCCGGCTACCATCCGTTCCTTGTTGATATACCCACATTACGCACTAAGCGCTTCAAATCATCTTTCATTATGCGCACGGCTAAGGAATGGAATTCCCTGCCTGCGTCTGTATTTCCGAGTGCATATAACCTGAATCTCTTTAAGTCTAGAGTGAATAGGCATCTTCTGGGCAAGCTCGCTCCACCGTAGATCCCATCTCTGCTCTAGGGTAAGATTGGGGTCAAGAGTAAGCCCATCATAAATAAATAAAAAAAAAAAAATGCCCACGGTTGACCAGTTTACTTCTTTTAATATGAATTCCAGGACAGCGATGAAGATTTTAGGAGAGTGGGTCGCCTTGCCGTACCCCTCTACCTATCTTGAAGGTCTACCTGTCTTGCAATCTTCATATATGTTCATAATTATGTTGATGTATGCTTCTTCGATTCCATGGTATTTCAGAGCTTCCTTGATTGAATTGTGTGATATGGAGTCGAAGGCTTTTCGGTAATCAATGAAAGCCAGATATAGGGGCCGGTTAAACTCTTTATACTTTTCGATTACCTGACAGAGTACTTGAATATGATCTGTTGTTGAGTAACCTGGTCTAAACCCAGCCTGTTCTCTTGGTTGTTTAATATCTATTTTTGGCCCAACTCTAGCTAGTATGCATTGAGAAAAGAGTTTGTAGAGGCTGGACATCAAACTAATTCGTCTGTAGTTTGATACATCTGATGGGTCGCCCTTCTTGTTTAAAAAGTGTGATTTCAGATTCAGCCCACTGTGATGGTACCCGTGTTTCTTTAAGTACTTTATTGAAGATGTCTCTTAACAAACCAACTAGAATATGCAATCCGACCTTTAATGATTCGTTAGTTATTAAGTCAGGTCCTGGGGTTATTTAAATGTTTTATGGTTGTTTCAATTTCTTTCATTGTGAATTCTTCCACTTCATTGGTAGTGTGGTTTGGTAGTAATATTGTATTATTTGTATTTGTTATAGTGTTGTGTTAGGTTCATATAGTTTTCTGTAAATGTCTGTGGCTACCAGTATTAATTCTTGTCTTTTTCCTGTGCTGCCTTGAGAGGTTTTTAACTTTGGAATCCATGATGTAGAGTCCTTTAGTTTTTTGTGGGCTCTTTTCACTCCATCCAAGGAACATAATACTAACCTGGCGGTGAGAAGAATAACCACTTCATACAAATGAACGTGATTCAAAATATGACTAGGCGCGCCATCTATTCCAACCCCCCTCAACTAATTCTATGGCGCAATAGGTAGGTACGCTTAATCCGATGATATTTACTTTTCTGATTACCAGCCGACCCCAAGTAATTGGGATAAGGGCAGGAAGATGATGATGATGTATGTATGTATTAGTTTATAAATATTTAGTATGTATTATGCATATTATATTGCCGTTGTGCGTATCTATGTATTCCATATACCCAAAGGTTGCCTGGAAAAGAATGCTACTTTAGCATTAAGGCCGCCTTATAGTACTGTGTTCTCTGTATCTGTTAATTTTTTTCTTGTAATATTGTTTTTTATGTGTAGTAAAAGTATATTATTATTATATTTGGTAAATCTGTTTAATAAGTACTCTGTCTTTCATAATTATTACAAGTAAGTATTATTTTTACTTAAGTTACTCAAATTAAATACCGAAACAGCTTATTTATTACCTTAACAGTTTCTGGTATGGCCGATCTATCTAACATCTAGGGAATGCAATCTCGATCTCGCGAGATCTCGAAATCACCGAAATCTCGAGCTATTTTTCGAGATCGAGATCTCGAAAAAGGAAATCTCGTTTCAGAAAAATCCTTCGAGATCTCGACAGTATCCGTCGAGATTTTGAACGAGATTTCGAGATTGAGCTTAAATTCATAGGCGTGTTTCTTGATTTGCGAAGCTTAGTTTTCGGTGTCTACCGGTCTATTCCGAGCGTACTATTTATTCAGCAAGAGAAGACTGTTGTTGTTAGACATTTTTAGGGAAATCTAATAAAATGGACAGGTTATAAAGGGGCCCCAAGTCGGCAATTTTTTAGCCATTGCCAGCGAAACTCAACTTTTATTCTATTGCCAATGTGATTTTTCATACTAAAACTGTTGGCAGAATATGAAACTGCCAAAACCATCCAACTGACATGCCATCGGCACCCAACTGAAACGTTTCTTATTTAACAGACTTCGGGCTCATAAGTTATAAGAGATGGATATACTACTACTGACTGGGGGTAGTGAGGCAAAGTCAGTCAAAGTTCGGAGAGCAGGGATCGCGTACCTGGGTAACACACCGTAAATTTTCGCCTAGAAGTTTAGATGGATTCCCTGACATGATAATATTACAACAGTACCATGGCATGGAAAGAAAGTTTAATTTTGAAGATTTTTATATGAGAAGCAAAATCTTGATCTCGATCTCGAAATTCCGAGATCTCGACCAATATTCCAACGAGATCTCGAGTTGGTCAGTCTCGAACCTTAAGATCTCGACCGAGATCTCGAGTAGTCAATCTCGGGTCGAGATTGCATTCCCTACTAACATCTTTCTTGAAAAATCAATGTATGAGGATACTTTAAAGTGGTGGTCACATAGCATCCTGTGTTCAGCGAATAGTTTTCTCTGAAACTCCAAGGAGCACTCCTTATCAGGAAAACAAAATTTCGCCCATGATTCAGAACTGAAACAAATAGGGTTGAGGTGCACTTTAGAGGGCTGGCCACAACAACACTTGTTTATTGGAAAACCTTGAGGAAGAAAAGTATTACTATTATTTACTCACCGAATCAGGTTCCTAGTTCCAGGTCGAGGAAAACGATACAGCTTAACGTTTGGGTCCAAGGAAGGAGAACGTCCACACTTGACGCACTTTCTCTGATTTTCTTTCATGGTGCTAGGTTTAGCTATTACCTCCTACTAAGGAGTCTTTGGGGTGTGTGTGTGGCGGTTGTCAAAGGAAGATCGTTATAACTTACGTCCGCGATTTTAGTAAATTTTTTGATGATATTTCAACTATCTTACAGTAAAATAGTGTTATTTATTACTAAAGTTTGAAGCACCGATCACCTGTTGTGCAGTAAATATAGGAGAAAACAACACCAAATCGAAAGAAAAGTGAAGAAAACAGTGCTAAAAAACCAGTAAAAATCTATACATCTAGCTACCTACATATAACAAATTACAAAGTGCAACTGTGTGAGTGAATGACCGGAACAAGTATACTCACCAGTGTTCCCAAACCAAAAATAATAATTTCGGTAGATTATCAGTCGAAAAATCGGTAGAATTCGGTAGATTTTTAAAATGAGCAAAATGAAGGCTGTTTTTGCGACTCGCGAACAAATGCAATCAAAAAACGAACCGAAATTAGACTGCAAACGCGCACGACTGCGATAGCAAATAAAATGCGTGCGCCGCGTCGCGCGGTTTGTTCAAGCGAAATCGCATGTAGTTCACTCGCTTCATCTGAATCGCTTGAAGAAAACTCAACTTTACCCACGGATCATCCACATTTTGTACAAAATTCATGAAAATAGAGGGGTGCGGCGTTAATTTCTAAGAAAAAACCCCGAAAACTGAAAAATCGGTAGATATTTGTCTTAATTCGGTAGATCGGTAGATTAAGTCCCAATTCGGTAGATCTACCGAAATATCGGTAGGTTTGGGAACACTGATACTCACTCCTTGTCAGGTGACAGATGACAGTAAGGCACTGAGTTGCCATTTCAAAAGTGTTGCCAGTCACAACTAAATTCTACTTAATTGGTAGTTTTTAGCAACAATCAGTGTCACCAAAAATGGCTGCTCCGATAACGATAGAAATACTAAGAGAAGAATTAGGAAGACAGTCCGCATATTATACAGAACAACTAACCAAAAAACTGGATGAAAAAATTGACCCTCTTATAAAAGAAAATGCCGAGCTGAAAGAGGAAGTCAAATTGCTCAACGCCAGAGTGCATGCTCTAGAAAAAGAATCAAGAAAAAACAACTTGATAATACATGGATTGAAAGAAACCGAAGCAAACAATACAGAACTACTAAATCTGGTCATAGATACTCTGAATATTATGAGCAAGAAATCTAAAATAGACGAATGGGACAAATGGGAAATAGTCAAAGTGTATAGAATCGGGAAAAAGAATAGCGAAAAACCCAGACCCATACCACAGAATAGACAATAGTATGTAGTATAGTACTACATACAGAACGGACACTCTCCCCCCCGCACCAGCGCCGCTTACCCGCCCCCGCCCGCGAAATGTCAAAAAATTAGTGAAGACTTAAGTGAACCAAAGCGCTAGGTATGGTGCTGGCCTTGTTGCATGTTCGTTTCATCCAAGAAGGTTTCATCGTGGATTCGTGGTTTCTTGTAGATATTAGACTGAAACGAAGGAGGTGCCGGCCATATTCATGTCCATAAAAAAGGCGCGAACATTTGAACTGAGTTCGCCTTAGATTCGCGGACGGACAAAAGTATTTCTTAATAAAATTGTTGGATAAAATAAAAAATGGTGCGATATTGTGCCGTGTACCGTGTACGGCTGTATGTCCACAAACAGAGACCCAGACAGGAGATTTTTTCGTTTTTCGCTGGAAGAAAAGAGGCAAGAACCTACCTACCTAAGAAGTAATCGGTTCGTATTCCTAACTACTTTCGACTCACATTTAATCGTAATAGATCGATGTAGGCCCCAAACAATGTTAAATTAGCAGCAACTAGTCGGTACATTATTTTATTTATTACATACTCTTTGGTAGGCACTGTACGTAGTCATTAGTTGTATCAAAATTAACCCGAATGTCAACCCTGCACTCACACGCCTGTCGTCACGCACACAAACATAAGTAAAAATGACAGTTGTCTATAACGAGCCCGTTGTATGGAAGTGTCCGAGGTGTGCCCATACTGTTGACTGTCAACCTAGAATGGCGTAAAATTGAAATCTTAAAAAACAAGAAAAATCTTCCTGAAAAGATCAGTGTTGTCGAGGACTTTCCAAAAGAAATTTTTAATTTAAGAAAGGATCTAAAAATAAAAATGATAGAAGAGAGAAACAACGGGAAAATTGCGTACATTCGTTACGATAAATTGATTGTGAAAGATAAACCAACATCCCCAATCAAAGAAAAAAGAAAGAGATCTCCGACAAACTCTCCAAAAGACATTGCTAACCAAAGTGGGGAAACAACTAAGAATCCCAACAAAATAAACAAAACAGACGCTTTCGCATATATGAAGTATAATAGAGCTAAGACAACCGATCAAATATCGCAATAGCAAACGTCAGCCTCCTCCAAGCAACACACCACAGAACAACAAAATAAAAATGATAGAACAAAACAGAACACCTCTCCCAAGCCGGGTGGTCGCCGTGGGAGCAGTAGACCAAAACCCTCCAGTAACAAGTGAAAATAAATATGCCACACAAACCATAGTCCGAGTTCTTAATTGGCAGTTTGTATGGAGGTATGGTCCCATCTGGCAGAAATCATGAAACTTGGCATGTGTGTAGCTTACATGTGTAAGCTTCAGGAAAAGAAGGGAAGCAAGTTGGGGTAGATATTGTTAGACTTATACTTTTCTAGTTATGCTTCTGGGAAACCAATCATTTTTTGAAGGTGACTTCCAGCTCTGAATTAGCCATAACTACCATGTGATAGAATATTTTTTCAAACTTGCTATTGGCTGTTGTTAGTTAGGTAGTCTTCAAAGGAAATCCGCAGAGACAACACTTCAATCACGCCTGTGGAGGTGGGGGGAGGGAGGCAAAGTTTATTTTTTCCGAGCTGAACTTGAGGACTTCTGACTTCTTAAGTAAATGTGGCACGAGAAATTGAGTATCATTTTCGAATAAACCAAGGACGGAGTATTCATTTCTGGGACGCTTTTTGGCACATTTCATACAAAAATATAAATATATTAAGTGAAATTGGAAAAAAATGTGTTTCGTTCTCATTCAAACTCTGTTTTCTTCATGACCTTGAGACATATTTATTAGATAATAACACATACTCGAAGACATACTCACCCTAATTATAAAACCAAATTTATTTTCGAAAATATTAGAAAATACCTACCCTACGGAAGCCTAAATATTTTTACAAAGTTATGTTTGTAGCTGGAAAAATTTCAAGTTCATAGATTTTGTATGCAAGAATAAGATTACCAACCGCAAACTTATATTTCTCAATTGTCGCTAAATCATTCCAGATAGAGAAATGCCCTCATAGGGAATGTTGTTTATACTGAAGGGTAGTTTTTGTTGGAATAAAGAAATTGAGGATCTAGAGTACTTGATGCTTAAGAAGACATTACAGTATCTCGAATAGTTTAGCTGGGCTGTTGATGTTCCACATCAAGTACTCCAGATCTTCAATTTCCATATATCAGCATAAACAACTCTTCAGTATAAACAACATTTCCAATGAGGGCATTTCCCTATCTGGAATGGTTTAGCGACAATTGAGAAATATACGTTTGCGGTTGGTAATCTTATTTTTGTATACAAAATCTATGAATTTGAAATTTTTCCAGCTACAAACATAACTTTGTAAAAATATTTAGGCTTCTGTAGGCTAGGTATTTTCTAATATTTTCGAAAATAAAATATGGCTTTATAATTCGGGTGAGTATGTCTTTGAGTATGTGTTATTATCTAGTAAATATGTCTCAAGGTCATGAAGAAAACAGCGTTTGAATGAGAACGAAACATATTTTTTCTTATTTCACTAAATATTTTTATATTTTTGTATGAAATGTACCAAAGAGCGTTCCAGAAATGAATACTCCGTCTTTGATATATTCGAAAATGATACTCAATTTCTCGTGTCACATTTACTTAAGGAGTCAGAAGTCCTCAAATTCAGCTCGGAAAAATAAACTTTGCCCATCCCCACAGGCGTGCTTGAAGTGTTGTCTCTGCGGGTTTTCTTTGAAGACTACCTAACTAACAAAAGCCAATAGCAAGTTTGAAAGAATATTCTATCACATGGTAGTTATGGCTAATTCAGAGCTGGAAGACACCTTCAAAAAAATTATGGGTTTCCCAGAAGCATAACTCGAAAAGTATAAGTCCTATCAACATCGACCCAAGAACAATTTTGTAGACAATTTTATAAGGAATATTTCTTACCTTGACAAATTTCTCCTATCTTTAATCGTTTCCGAGAAAAATAAAGATAACTGAAATTTGGGACATAAAAGGGGGGGTATAGGGGGGAAGCAGGGGGGGTCCAACTTGCTTCCCTTCTTTTCCTGAAGCTTACACATGTAAGCTACACACATGCCAAGTTTCATGATTTCTGCCAGATGGGACCATACTTCCAGCTAAGGACCCGTACTACCATGCATATAGCAACTCTAAATACCAGAACATTGAGAACAGAAGAAAGCCTGCAAGAACTTGAACTGGCAATAGCTGAACTAAAATGGGATATTATTGGAATCAGCGAGCTAAGAAGATTGGGAGAAGCAATAGAAGAACGCTCTTCCTATATTCTGTACTACAAGGGAGAGATCGCAGGACACAGAGGGGTAGGTTTTTTAATAAAACCACACCTCAAAGAAAATATCAAGGAATTCATTGGCATCTCTGACAGAACGGCTGCTCTCATTGTCAGTATACCTGGATACAAAAAAAGATTGGATAATAATACAAATCTATGCCCCAACCGAGGAGTCCAGTGTCAGTGAACTGGAGTCCTTCTATGGAAAATTAACAGAAATTATTGAACCCCACAACGATAATAAACATGTAATAATACTTATGGGAGACTTTAACGCTCAGGTGGGATTGAAGCAAAATAACAATGAATTTGTTGTGGGACCATACGGGCATGGAAAAAGAAGTCCTAATGGACAAAAATTAGTTGACTTCCTACTTGAACACAATCTTAGAATCTTAAATACTATGTTTAAGAAAAGATGCACCAGTAAATGGACATGGATCTCTCCAGGTGGGAAGTACAAAAATGAGATTGATTATGTTATGACAAATCACCCAAGAGCATTCACAGATACAGGTGTAATACAAAATCTCAACTTCAATACCAACCACCGAATGGTAAGAAGCTCAATAAAAACAGAAATGCCTAAAAAATCTAGAACTAAATTCTTAAAACACAAAGAAACAAAAACCGTAGAAGATTGCTATTCCAATGCAGGTGACGCTCTTAAAAATGTCAACAGAGAAATTGAGAAACAAAGAGGAGTCCCGGAAAAATATAAGCTATTGGAGACAGAAATGGTGAAAGTAGTAAAGTCAATAAACGTAACCAAGAAGAAATCCAAAATAAGTGACAAGACAGTCCAACTTCTGCAAGACAGAAAAAACCTATTGGCTGAAAATAAAGAACAATACAATAGCAGAGCTGTTACCGACCTAAACAAGAAAATAAGGGAAAGCATGAGACAGGATAGAAGGGACAGAAGAAACAAGACACTAGAGAAGCATATATCTGCAACAGGTGGCACGAAAAAAGCTCTCACACTACTGAGAGATACAGGAAAGGAATGGATTCCTAAAATTAAGAAAAATGGCACCAGAAAGACAGGAAGAAGAGAGATCAAAGAGACTGCAACAGACTTCTACAGTGCGCTCTACTCTAACCATGAACCAAACCTAACAATTGAAACCGCACCAAAACTATGCTGTACCAATAAAGAACCTGAAATACTTATCAGCGAAGTAGAAAGGGCCATAAAAAGCCAAAAACTAGAAAAAGCTCCGGGGCCAGACAGAATCCCAAACGAACTACTCAGAGGAACTATAACAGAAATAAGTCCAATCCTGGCAAGAATCTTTAGTGAAATTTTAGCGACAGGGCACATACCACATGAGTGGGGAGAGTCAAATATAATACTGATACACAAAAAAGGAGATAAGGACAACATAGAAAATTACAGACCTATAAGCTTAATGTCCAATGTGTATAAAGTATTTACTAAAGTGATATTAGAGAGAATAGCTTCTTAAACAAAATAGCTTCTTACTTGTACATGCGCATGAAAGTGAATATAACTGTTATGTCACGGTCGATTCACTACATCCTAAGATACAGGAATTAATTTTCTTAGTTTGGGATGTAGCCCTTTACAACCGAAGCAGCAAAGTTTTCTGGATTGATTTCAAAGTTACACCAGCTTTTTTAAACCATATATGGAGTATGGGAAAAATGTTTAAAATATCCTGGATGAGCTGGTCTCCAGCAATCAGACCAGTTCAGGAATAAAAGTTAAGTCGCACGATAGTGAGTGTTAGTTTTGCAAATATTATAATTCTTAATTTTCTTAACTAAAACAAATAATTATCTATAAATAAGTTATTATCGTTATTGTGGAACCTTTTTCATTTTAATTACAATTAAAAAATCCTCAACTCATAAACAAAAACTGTTAAAAAACTAAAAATTATAATATTGCGCTAGTTCATGTCGTAGTAAGTACTGATTGGGGGAATACATGCCCTCGAGGAGCAATTTGACTCAGTAATAGCCAATAAGACAACCATAAAGATGTGGAGCAGTGGTGTTCTGGCATGATTGTCCAAAAAAGAAGACAATGTGCCCCAAAAAATTATGCTGTCCTCGAAAGTCACTATGATTGGTCTGGCATTGAGTCAAGAAAATCTTCCGACTCTATTGAAGCTGGGGCTGTTTAAGAATGCTTGCAGCGCGCCAGAACGCCTGGTATAGATGGAGATGCTGATTTATCCTGTACCGAATGGCAACGTTGTCCGTTCAGGTAGAGTGCCACATAACAAGACCCAACGATCTACTCTGAGGTGTAAGCCAGGGTGACATTATATCTCCGGAACTCTTCACCAATGCGCTGGAGGGTGTTTTTGAGATTCTACAGAGATATGAACTTGGCGTTAACGTATTGCCAACGACATAGAAATAACAGAATTCTGGATTTCTGCAAGATCCGCCAGTAATGTTGCCCACCCCGGTCTAAATTCAGCTCCGAGGCTCGTTAGATTTGAGATAAAATTTGACAGGGCCAATGTCGTATTCAATTAATGCATAGTCGCTGTGCCGGTCTCCATCGAAGGTGTCTACTTTGAAGTTATCCAGAAGTATATTATGTATATTGTATACTTGAGCAGAGAAAGCAGTTGGGTAGGGATCACTGAAGAGTGCAAGCTGCACTGTCTGGACAGTATTTGGGAAGTTAGGTCATATCTATGAGATTCCAAGATACAATACCTCATTACAGAGTGTTCAATCAGTAGGTACGTCCTTGGCATAATAATATGGAGCCTAGATGTAGAACCTCACAATAAAATTGGATATCCTACCGACTACATGTCACACAGGGAGCTATCGAAGAGGTCTATGATCAGGATTGCGCTAATGGATCAAGTTATCCAACATAAGACCAAGGTACCAGAAGACATGGTCTGGAAGTATAGCAAATAAAATATAGCAGTCAGCTGGTCACATCTGTAATGAAAACGATGGAATGCTGTTTTCAAGTGAAGGTTACCACCCTTTGGCAAGCGTACTTAGCCTAGACCTCAACGAAAGTAGTCTAGTCAGATGGACCGATGAGCTGAAGATGAGCCTGGATGATCTGCCACACACTGATCAGCCACGAGCTGCTGATGCAGGTGGTGAAGGTGACGGTGGTAATGAGACAACTCTATACTCCACATCAAATGGCTGCAAACTTTCATCAAGAGCTAATCAAGGTTAAAATTTTCTACGACTTTAGTCTAAACCTTCATGATTTGAAAGAGTTCCATCTCCCAGCTGGTCTATTGCAACTTATGCTAGCAAATATATTCCAAAAAGTGGAAATCATAACACATTTTTAAAGGAATCTTAACAATTGCTGTGACAAACTGACCAAAAGTAATAATGCTAGTCACAACCGAAATAACACGATCGTGCGTCTCATAATTCGAAAGAGCGCTGAATTCAAATTAAAAAAGATTTCTATTTAAATTTCTTTAAAATGGTTTGATTGAACACTATTTTATACTCCCACACCAAAGAAGTTTATAAACAGTAGCTACATTTCACAAAAAACTCGTGTTTACACGAGCGGGTCCAACGTCCCGAAAGCGCAACCCTCTCTCAGCAAGGATTTGGGCTACTGGCGCCCAAACACTTGCGCACCAAACCACGAAATATTTTTTCCGCTAATAAGAGATACCCGCACGATCGATCGACGCCGGTTGCGTTAAGAAAAGTTGTTTTCTACAACTGCCAGATTTTTTTAAAGTCAAGTCGCACGATCGTATAAGCTCGGGTGTAAAGGGGTAGAGGTTGGGTAGAGGTATAAAACTCCTGTTCACTTTGAGAAAATACCACATTTATTTAACATTAGTGTATTAGACTAGTTTTAAGAACAGATCTGTAAACCTTTTAGTTAAATAAAATTATTATTATTATTATTATATAATTAGTTGCAAATTAGACGAACAACAACCTATTGAACAAGCAGGTTTCAGAAAAAAATTCTCAACAATCGACCACATCCATACAACTAAACAAATAATAGGAAAATACAAGGAGTACAAAAAGATTCTGTATATTGCCTTCACTGACTACACAAAAGCATTTGATAGTATAAGCCATAGACATATATGGACAAGCCTAGAACAGCAAGGAATAAGCCAGGACTACATAAACATCATCAAACTGATCTATCAAATTAGCAAATCAAGAATACAATTAGAAACAATCGGGGATGAATTCCCAATCCAAAGAGGAGTACGTCAGGGAGATCCACTTTCGCCCAAGCTCTTCTCATCCGTACTAGAAAGCATCTTCAGAAACCCAGACTGGGACAATTATGGCCTGCGCATTGATGGAAGACGTTTAAATCACCTTCGCTTTGCGGATGACCTAGTACTTTTCGAAGAGGACCCAGGGACACTGAAAATTATGATCAACCAGCTAGCAAATGAAAGCCGAAAGGTGGGCCTAACTCTGAACACTACTAAAACGAAAGTAATGACCAACTCAGTAGAAGAGGAAATAATGCTGGAGGAAATACCACTAGAATATGTTACAGAGTACACATATCTAGGGCAAATTATATCTTTTGAAGACCAAACAGAACGGGAAATAAATGTAAGAATAGCAAATGGTTGGAAGGCATACTGGTCAATGAAGGAAATTATGAAGAACAGAGATCTGAGCCTAGGAGTGAAAAGGAAAGTGTTTAACACAAGCATACTTCCTATACTAACATATGGCTGTGAAACCTGGTCACTAACAAAAGCACACAGGGACAAACTAAATACATGCCAACAAGCTATGGAAAGAACTATATTAGGAGTGACTAAGAGAGACCACATAAAGAAGCATAGACATAAGAACCAGAACAAAAGTAACAGACATATTATCTAGAATTGACCAGCTAAAATGGAGATGGACAGGACATTTGATAAGATGCAAAGAAGAAAAATGGAGCAAAATTGTGTCAAACTGGTACCCCAGAGATGGAAAACGGGCAAGAGGAAGACCGTTCAGAAGATGGGAAGACGAGGTCAAACTGACAGCCGGCCCACTATGGCGCCGTGTAGCCCTTAACAGAAAGCAATGGAAGTTACTGGAGGAGGCCTTTGCCGAGAGGCACACTGAACTTAGAGATTTCATTGATTTATGAATAGTTTAATAAATGAAAATGAATAAGAAGTTAATTTGAATGCGACATCTATAATTTAAATTGATATGAAATGGAATGAATGAATTTATTTATTAAGGTTCAAATTATTTATTGATTGTAAATGAAACACTATATTGTAAATGTTATTGTATATTGCATGTTCAGAAATAAAGGCTATTTGATTTGATTTGATGGAGTCTTTGTCTCACTATTCAATAACACACTGTTCTTCGGCATAGAAACGAAGGAGCATAAGCTCAACTCAACGTCGTATTAGAATATCAGCCACAGAACACTATACTCCTTGGCAGGAGGGGGAAGGGGTGAAATTACACAACTTTTTCTAGGAAAATATTGAGCTGAGACGTGGAACCTTGGACAAATCCTCATGGAAACTAACAGTAAAACTGGCCCACTGGCTACATGTCACTTAGAGAGCTATGGAAAGGTGTATGCTCAGTATCTCTGTAATGGACAAAGTCCGGAATGAGCTTATCCACAAAAAGACCAAAGTGACGGACATTGTCTGGAAGTGTAGCAAGCCAGAGTTGGCAGTGGGCTGGTCATGTCTGCCGTAGAACCATTGGACAGTGGAGTAAGCGGGTAAAGATAGATGTTGCAAGTTAAGCCATTGGTCCTGGTTACCTGGTTAAGTGGTATAAGTACTTACATCATATGGGACTGCAGTAGATACCAATCTTGTTTTAGAAGCATTAGTAAAATCATCAATGGCAAAGTGATCCTGACAGAGCATTCTGTGTTCACTATGCAGCTTTTTCATGAATTGTATTGATAAAAACTGATCCTCTAAAGGAAACATAAATTTTGCCCACAATGAACACCTGAAAACAATCAAAAATTTTACTCAACTGATGTAGGTACTTCTCATGCAAAATATGGCTATAGTGAATTAAAATATGTAATTGTAATAAGATAACAACCATGGACTTATATATTATCAATCATATCATTATAACGCAAAAGTTTATACAAAACTTACTTTAAAATGTTACGTACTCCCGGGTTAGGATAGCGAAAAAGTGTGATGTTGTCTGTAATGGGACATTTCCCGCACTTAAAACATTTTCTTCTTTGGTCCGACATTATTAAGGAAAGTCACTGTCTTATAAAAACAACACAAAACTTACAGAGACGGAGAGAGTCCCTTCATTGTACAAGATAGTATTGTACACCATAATACTGGCCTGGCCGTCAGAGTAATGTACGACGTGATGAAGCACGACATGGTGGATGGAATCAAAACAATCTATGAAAACAATGTCGCCAATCGCCATCCATCACCCCGTACCTTAAGTGCACGGGGGTGGATTGCACGACATGATGGTTGGAGACATCACGTGTTATGGTAGAATAGTGATGTGACTAGATCGACAATATTATATGCATTTCTAGCTTAATCAATATTGTTTTTACATGAAATATGTTCAATTTAAATGCAATTTTTGGTATTATGGCCATGAAATATGTTCTTAAGTGAGCTTGGTCGCTCACTTCGTTCGCTCCAGGAGGTCACTGTTCTAACCTAACCTAACCTACTGCACAAAATAGAGAATTTACAGAAGGCCAGCTCGCCCCTTCTTTCGATCACTTATGCCTACTCTTTAGGGTTGCTACTTTTACTTTCTGATTTTTTAAATGCAGTTACCCGTCGTTTGTAAGTATGAATTAGGTATATGCAATTGATAAACTCCTAAATTACCTGGCCGACATGAAATATTTTTTACCACATGGAAGTAGGTAGGTACCTACCTGAGTAGAAAGTCAAATTTCTAGGAAATAAGTAGGTCCCCACCTAAATCGTAGATAAGCAATGGGTTTGGGTCACGAGACAAGGTGGTGAGCGAAGCGACCCATAGGTAGGCAGGTAGGTAAGTAGGTAGTAGGTAGGTAGTGGACCAGCCGGCGGCGATGACCGACACGACAAAGGGTTCCTCACGTCGTTCGTCGGTGTTTCCCACGGAAAGCAAGTGTATCTATCTAAAAGAAAGGCCTAAAAAGATACCAATCTTGCCGTCACGAACTTTAATAGGTTAGGTACCAATGGTTGGAAGTATTTTGAAACAGGGAGTCAAGCCATCATTAAAGTCAAACGTACCGTCACTAGTCAGTCGCACACAGATTACCTACCTACCAATGTATTAGCGGGCGGGCGATACGCGCTGGGAACGGTAGGTAGGTAGGTAGGTTGGTAAGTACCTACCTATCATGACATGAACATGACGACATGACAAACACGGGGACGCCATCCGGGAAAAAAATCGGACATGGAAGCTGTATTTGTAGCTGTAAGTTGGTAGGTAGGTAAGTTTCGAAGTGGTGACCTTCGAAACTATAGTACTTACCTACTATAGTTTCGAAGGTCACCAGCAGCCGTAACGAAAAATTAAAAAATATCCAGGATCGTAATAGTCCATTTGGACTACCATAGGTAGGTACCTACCTGATGATCGGAAATGAAGATGACAAAACCTGGACCTTTTGCTATCGGTATTTCGGTACTCATCGCTTCACCTCAAATGCTGTCTATGTAGGTATCTATCTACTGTGGGTAGGTACCTCCTCCCTATACCCATTTAACCTACCAAATCAAACATATGTGCAACCTACCTACTTCTACGTAGGTACGTACCTAAAACGCTAAAGCACATATTACGAACGAAAAATAAGATTTTTAAAAAGAAATCCCTCCATTTCTAGTGTTTTGAAGTAGGTATCTATTTAGTTATCAAATAATGACAATGCACAATTTTCTGTGGTGTTATTAGGTACACCCAAACACATCACAAAAATATTTTTCTTTACTCGGCATTCCGTCCGCCCGCACCGAACGCGCCGTTCACACTCATCCATTACCGGTTCGACACGGTTCCACAGAGCGCGTAAACGACGCGTGCGGATGTCTGAGTGAGTTTAGCCGCGTTTGCTCGAAGCCGACTCTCTGGATTGCGCTAGCCAATACTTACTTTGTGCCTACTGTGTCGGATTTGCGTTGAATGTGTTTTTTTACTGCGGGGGGCTGCTCCCCCAAACCCCCCCGCAGTGGGATGCCTTGCATGTCATGTTCGAATAATTAATCGATAAGTCGATCAAAGTCAACACTGTCACATCACTACATCCGCTGTGACGTCATTTGTTTTGATTCCATTTCCACCCCTGTACATTATCGGTCCGGGCCCGTATTTCAAGACCATCCATCCATCATGTCGTACAATGATCTGCTGTACAATACGCTGCCGTGCCTTAACCTGCTGTGCATTGAGTATGTCGTGCAGTGTGGTTCCCCGACGAAGAAGCATGAACTATAAATAGGTATACTCAACGTCCTGTGCTTGCTAAGAAAGTCACTGTCATTTTACACCAAGCCACAAAACTTACATAGACGGAGGAGCATGAACTCTACTCAACGTCTTATATCTTGTATGCTTGTTAAACCGAATTTGTTAAAAAACAAATGAAAATTATCACCGACCGAACAACGAAATTGAACAACAACCGCCATATTTGTCACGTGCACGTCTTTGGCATAGTCTAATAAAACATGGTCTTTCCTTCCCAGAGAAACACAAGTCAACGTCACTTAGTATTGCCATTTTATTTCAATAAAATACGTTATGGGGTAAATTCAATCTCAGAACAATGGGTTAAAATATTTATTAATAATTTTATAATTTAGATTTACGTGTGTATTAACTTTAACTTTACAGCAACACTTAAATTTTATTTATTAGTTAACAGTATCTTATATGATTTACAAAAAACATCATAAGAGTGGGTAATTCTGGTAATCCACAAGCATGATGACGTAGTCTTGTGTTGGTCACGTGGTTCACGAGTCTCGGAAAGAAATACCAGGCGGAGTATCTTATTATACCATGAAATTTGGAAGTGTCTATATAGCGGGGCGCCCCGCTCTATATAGTCATTTATAGTACCGTCATTGGAATAGGCCATATTTGACAGCTGTCAAACCCATACTAGGAAACATGTCAACAAAGAAAAATAGACCCTATGTAATAGCATTAACATGATTTTGACAGCTGTCAAATATGGCCTATTCGAATGACGGTACTATAGGCTATTCACCGGGGCGCCCTGCTGAATAGCACTTTGTTTTTGGATAGGCTATTGAGCGGGGCGCCCTGCTAAATAGCGCTTTGTCTGTGGTTTGGCTATTGACCGGGGCCATAGTATAAAGAAAGGGGGGAAGTAAGTCATCTTAGAACAACCGCACCGCGCGCGGCTTGTATGTGTGCGCAATAGTATCTACGCGTCGCCGCACGCACACATCTAATGGCGGCCCCTACCGAGGGTCCCCGAAACGTCCCGAGATTTGTCAGTGTGTGGCGTACAGATATATTGCGCACACATACAAGCAGCGCGCGGTGCGGTTGTTCTAAGATAACTTACTTCCCCCTTCCTTATACTATGCCGGGGCGCCGCTCCGCCGTTATTTCGACTCGTATGTAGGTATCACGGTAGTTAAGGTATAAGTACAGGGCAAGTGTACCCACTTTGATTTGATTTAGTAAATCTATGTTTGTTTTGTTTGACTTCGCTCGCATATACATACTGTCTAACTAGAAAAACAAGACGCCAGTAGTCCATACTAATCCTTTCTCATCTCATAACTTCCTCATCCTCACCCATCCTCACGCATCCTCGTCACTTCCTCACCCCTCCTCATCACTTTCTTATCCATCTTACTTAATCCATCCTCATCACTTCTTCAACCATCTTCGTCCATCCTCATTACTTCCTCACCAACCCTCATCACTTCCTCACCCATCCTCATCACTTCCTGACCCATCCTCATCACTTTCTCATCCATCCTCATCACTTCCTCACCCATTCTCATCACTTCCTCACCCATGCTCAACACTTCCTCACCCATCCTCATCACTTCCTCACCCATCCTCATCACTTCCTTACCAATCCTCACCCATCCTGTTACGACCTTTTTGGACATGGACGCTGGCCGGTTAAGGGATCCTGGCTGGTCAGCGGACTGACAGGCAGACATGACGTATTGACAATGACTTGACCATTTCCACTACCGCCGCCTAGCCCCCGACGCTGCACCCAAAAGTAACATTGAGACAAATATGTGTAAGTTTATGGCAAGACAAACGACAGCGAAAGACCTGCCCCCATTCTCAGGGGCACCCCAGGACTGGCCCCTGTTCTATAGCCAGTTTGTCGAGAGCAGTGCCCTCTGTGATTACAGCGATGGTGAGAATGATTTCAAGATTTTTATTCAATTGCATATTGTACAAGCATATTTAAAAAGATCTTAAAAGTATATATAGACAGTTAGGTACAATAACCCGTCGGGGGCGTAGCAATAATGGTGTAGTCTAGTATTAGTTTTAATGTTTACATATCCAAATACATAATTATTTTTAAAAACTTTACTTTCTACATATCATTCAATTTAATTTAATGTCAATTTTATTATACCTACCTAAATAAAAACAAGTCAATATATAAGGTGTAAAAAAATAAACTGCAAATATTTTAAGGGGTGAATCAGCCCATGAAACTGAACAACTTTCCCCAAGGAACAAAGGTCGAAATATGAAAAAATAAATTGGATCTCCCATACAAAATGAACCAGCCGGCCGAGTCAAATTTGTATGATTTTGTATGGGAGGTCCAAATGTTTTTTCATATTTCGACCTATGTTCCTTGGGGAAAGTGGTTCAGTTTCATGGGCTGATTCACCCCTTAAAATATTTGCAGTTGATATTTTTACATCCTGTACATTTCAAACATACTAGCAGTCTAAGTAAATTCATGCATTTATAAAATCACCTCATTTAACAGTTTTATCATTTAAAAATTCAGCTATGCTATAGTATGCTTTCTTAAGTAGGAAGATCTTTACAAGCCTATCAAACTTTCTTTCATATGTCTCTTGCTTAATATCGTCAGACAGTTTGTTGTATACAACTAATGCTCTGTACAGGGGACTTTTCTGAAATATTTGTAATTTTGGTGTAGGGAGGACTAATTTATTTTTGCGTCGTTCTCTGGAAGAATGTCGCACGACTAGCTAAGTGCTTGCGAGGAGAAGCTCGTGAATCGGTGAGTGCGCTACTAACGAGTGCTTCTAATGTTCATAAAATCACAGACCATGACACAAAACATCCAATAATCTTACACCCCAAAGACCGTTTCACTTAACTGCTCATTGACCGGTCGGTACCACCAGGAAGCAAGTCACGTCGGTAAAGAGCAAGTTTTGAGCAGCCTACGACAAAGATTTTGGGTCATTAGAGGTCGGTAAGCAGTCAAAGCAGCCTGGCGAGACTGCCAGTTCTGCAAGAACCGAAGTGCCGCACCGGTCCCACCTCTAATGGGCCAAATTCCGACCATCCGACTAACAACAAACCGTAAAGTTTTCCCGGTAACAGGGCTCGATTACTTCGGGCCAATGTCCGTCAAAATCGGACGTCGAGTCGAAAAACGTTACGGGGCCCTTTTCACTTGCATGACAATTAGGGCTATTCACATCGAAATTGTATCTGACTTAACGACCAGCTCGGCCATAATGGCCCTACGTCGTTTCATTAACAGACGCGGGGCTCCCCAAGAGATTTGGTCCGACAATGCGACCACCTTTCGAGGCGCGGCGACTGAGCTCAAAAACGCTGTGCGTGACCTAGACGAAAGTATGCTCCGTCAATTTTACACACGAAGGTATATCGACTGGAAATTCATCTGCCCCAATGCCCCCCACCATGGTGGGTGTTGGGAGAGAATGGTACGGTCGGTCAAGACAGCCCTACGGCTGACCTTGAAAGACCGTACCCCAACCGAACCGATTTTACAAACCGTACTTACTGAGACTGAATATAATGGTCAATCAACGACCGTTGACCCATATATCAATCGACGCGAGCGACGAACCAGCCCTGACCCCGAACGACTTCATATTTGGGGTAAGGGCTGTAGTAACGAGCTCAACTGGAAACTTTGACAACTCTGACTTACTAAAGAACTCCTGGTGACACTCGCAAAGGCTTTCGGACCTACTCTGGAAGCGTTGGGTTCGAGAGTACTTGCCGGACCTGACCAGACGAACCAGGTGGTTTCGGGTGGCAGAGCCACTAAAAAAGGATGACTTAGTCATCATTTGCGACAATGACCATGACCGCAACCTTTGGCCTCGGGGTATTGTCGTCGACGCGACGTGCTCCCAGGCCCTGACGGACAAGTCAGGGTTGCCGACATAAGGACATCGACGGGGACTTACAGACGACCAGTGACAAAACTAGCGAAACTTGACGTGACTAGGACCTAAGACATTTACTCGACGCGTCAACTATCTGACTGGCCCGACAGGCCATTGACTAAATAACTGACTGGCCCGACAGGCCAATGACTAACTGACTTACTTACTGGCCCGACAGGCCAACGACTGACTGACCTGACCTGTGTTGAAAACATAAAAACTTTTTTCTAGTGCACTTGGCACGTAGGAAAATTCGATGAGGATGGGTGAGGAAGTGATGAGGATGGGCGAGGATGGGTGGGGAAGAAAAACTTTAATATTTCCTTAATCTTAAGTGGTACAGCACTCGTTTTAGTTTTCATGGTAACTACATATTAATAACTATATTCCATATTTTTTTCGAATTATTAGCATGCATACTTTAGAAGTTACAGCTGGAACAAATTATGGCTCATAAACGCCTCTTTTCAAAGCAAGTATCTCGAGACAGAAACATTTTAGTGACTTTGTTTCAAAGAAACCTCCCCTTAGTTTTAAGACCTATTCAACGATACCCTACTTAATATTACAAGAGAAAAATAATATTTTGCCCCCCTTTCACATGTATGGGAAGGGGGTCCAAAAACAAATTAAAATACTTTTTTCTTAACATTTTTAAATTTAGGTCAACACGATCTAGATGTCGATAGCTTAAAAACTGACGAAGTTTTGAGGGCGCGGCATACAGACAGACAGACAGACAGACAGACAGACAGACTTGACGAAACCCTAAAAAGTGTATTTCACAGCCGATGGGTACTGTGACGTTTATAATTTGAAATAACTAGTGATGTAGTAGTATTTAAATCGAACGAAAAAGTAATCGATTTTTATGTACCAAATAGATGAAACTGGAGGACTGGAGCTAAGTGGTTGAAAAAGACAAAGAAAATTGTGCTCCACGTTTGGGGGTGGGGGGATGGGGGGACATACAAATCGATAATCTTATTGACTACCAATTAGTCACACATTTAAGCGAGAATTAAAGCGACTCATCTGATGTAGAATAACTATTTTAAGTATACCGGGAGTAACGGAAAGGGTATAACAAGCCGAAAGGAGGTGAAGGTTCTCATGAAACTGAACAACTTTCCCATGGAACATGCCCTGCTGAATAGCGCTTTGTCTCTGGATAGGCTATTGAGCAGGGCGCCCTGCTAAATAGCGCTTTGTCTGTGGTTTGGCTATTGACCGGGGCACCGCTCCGCCGTTATTTCGACTCGTATGTAGGTATCATGGTAGGTATAAGTACAGGGCAAGTGTATCCACTTTGATTTGATTTAGTAAATCTATGTTTGTTTTGTTTGACCTCGCTCGCATATACCTACTACAAAAAAAGACGCCAGCAGTCCATACTAATCCTTTCTCATCCATCCTCATCATTTTTTCACCCATCACCATGACTTCCTCACCCATCCTCGCCCATTCTCATCACTTCCTCACCCATCCTCATCACTTTCTCACTCATCCTCATCATTTCCTCACCCATCCTCACCACTTGCTCGTCCATCCTCGCCCATTATAGAATAAACTCCAAAACTACTTAATCAATTTCAAAAATTCTGAGAAGTGATGAGGATGGGTGAGGATGGGCGAGCAAGTGATTAGGATGGGCGAGGAAGTAATGAGGATGGACGAAGATGGTTGAAGAAGTGATGAGGATGGATTAAGTAAGATGGGTGAGAAAGTGATGAAGATGGGGTGAGGAAGTGATGAGGATGCGTGAGGATGGGTGAGGAAGTCATGGTGATGGGTGAAAAAAATATGAGGATGGATGAGAAAGGAGTAGTATGGACTACTGGCGTCTTTTTTTTCTAGTTAGACAGTAGGTATATGCGAGCGAGGTCAAACAAAACAAACATAGATTTACTAAATCAAATCAAAGTGGGTACACTTGCCCTGTACTTATACCTACCATGATACCTACATACGAGTCGAAATAACGGCGGAGCGGTGCCCCGGTCAATAGCCAAACCACAGACAAAGCGCTATTTAGCAGGGCGCCCAGCTCAATAGCCTATCCAAAAACAAAGTGCTATTCAGCAGGGCGCGGGCGCCCCGGTGAATAGCCTAAATGACTATCGAGCGGGGGCCCCGCTATATAGACACTTCCAATTAATTGTATGGAAAATCATTTTTTTTTTAATGCGATCTGTTCCAAAATTTACGATTAGATCAAACAGCTAAAAAAAGAAATAGGTACGTGTTTCAAGGATTAAAAGATATGAGCGCCGCGCCGGCGCGCCGCCGCCGCCGCCGATTTTCCCGCGCCGCCGCCGCCGCGTAATTGCAACGGCGCGCCGATCGAGACGAAATATATTCTAATTTTTTACTTCTCGCGTGTATTTGCGTCTAGTACTTATTAAATTCTAAATTGCTGTATCGATATCTTCATTATACTTACCAGACCTTGGATGTTGTTAAAATAAAAGTAGAAAGAATTACTTGGGAGTCCCCATACCACCAGTAAACTTGGCAGCAGCACTAGGACTCAGAAACTGCCCAGCTTCCAATGAAATTGAAGGCTTACTTGTAGTCCATCAAAGCCAAACACAGAGTGGTTATTTGTACTTATTTCTCAGAATTATGTATAATTTGTCGTACAGTATGGATGTGGTTCACAGTTGAAGATTTTTCCAGTGGCTGAAATAGATCAAATCTGAATGTCAGACGCTACGTAAGGACTCTCAAGAAGAGTTTATAGACGTAGATCAGAAGTGTGATCGGCATTCGGTTATTGAGGATCCTTTTTGAAAAATAGTGCTATAGCTATACTTTTTTTCCACGTGTCTTCGGGTGCCTTGTTGCTATTTGGGTATCGCGGAGATGAATAAAGAGCATCTTCAGCTCCTCAGAACAGAATGTCCCCATAGCGCAAAGGTCATTCCGTATTCCTCATTAGACTTCCTACTCGTAAGCGTTTTAAGTGTTGCTCCGATATAATCTTTATCTGCGTTCGGGGAGTGGCAAATAGCAGGGACTCTGGGTTCAACGGCACCCCCATTAGGACCTTTTTCTCTTTTTTCAGTGTAGGTACGGTTATCAAAACTTCCACTTTCTCACATACACGGGCTCGAAGTCAGCGCATTCACCTGTATGAACTTGATATCAGGTTCAATACGAGGTACGCTACCCGGGTCGAGATGCTGCGGCTATCCTTCAAATTTTCACAGACAGCTTTGTTGACGAGGTACCTTACGCCACTCTAGGATTTTGTACTACCTTCCTGAAGGAGAATTTAAGGCCTGATTCTTGGATTGCCGTGTCCTTCCGCTCCTTCGGACTTCTGCTAACCAAAGTACATGTCACCGTGTCTTTCATAATTCTACCACAATGATTTGAAGGTTCAGATTCAGTTAAAACAGAATTCTCTTTAGGCTGTCGTCCGTCGGCTTGCCTCCACCAAGTATTATACATCGCCAGGGTGAAACTATGGCGGCTGTCATCCGTAGCCCAGGATGTTTGTTTTCGTCAATTTCAGTATAGGATGCGCTACCCGAGTCAAGATGCGACAGGTCGCCTTCAGATTGTCACGGAGATATTTGTTGACAAGGTTCCCTGGGACTTTAAATACTTTTCTGAAGTAGAACAGGCGGTCTGACTTCAGGTTTCGCGATTTCACAGGTGACCCCATAGTAAAAATTGTTTATTTCGTAAGTAAAATTTATCTTGCAAACGTAGCACACCAGCTAATAAAAAAAACCTTAAAACATTACCAGAATTCGGAAATTAAACCAATGGACAAATAATTTGCAAAAAATATAAAAAAATGTCGCGCCGCCGACGACGCCGCCGCCGCCGACCCTAAACAGTCGGCGCGCCGCCGCCGCCCTTTTAGCCATCGGCGCTCATATCTAATTAAAAGTGATATGAAAAATCCATATTTTTAAAATGGGATCTGTTTCAAAATTTTCGATTAGATGAAAAAGATTAAAAAATGAAATACCTACGTGTTTCCGGGGTTTTTGGTTTTCAACCTCTAAAGGGGTAAAAAAGGGGTTAAAAGTTTGTCAGGAAATTCATAATTTTTAAATGTGATCTGTTTCAAAACTTGCAATTAGATCGAACTGATCGAACATCTAAAAAATTGAGTACGTGTTTCAGGGATTTTCGATTCTTCACCCCTAAAGGGGTAAAAGATGGGTTGCAGCGGGTGAAACCGCTGACGGGCAGCTAGTTCACTCACATATAAAAAGGTCTCATTCTGGATCCGTCTGAGCACTTAACTCAAAAAGTGTGTGGTTGTGGGTTGGATCCCATTTGCATAACTACGTCCAGTTGGTAAAGAAATGGCTTCTATTTGTCAATAGATCTCATTCTTAGTAACTCCATCTCAAATACAAATACAAAAGCTTTATTATCAAAAATACATTTCAACAAATGTTTGAGTCTTCCCAGTAAGTAAGAACACTACTTGTGTAGGGAATGACTCCTTCTTCCTTGGGTAGTAACAAAGCTGTGCGTTTGTATAGAAACAAACAAATTTAAACAGAATTTAAACCAAAATTTAAACTAAATTTAAACTAAATTCAAACCAAAATTTAAACAAAACTTTAACCAAAATTTAAACAGAATTTTAAACAAAAATTTTAAAAGATAAGAAAATTAAATCTATAGTTCCTTAATTTTACAAACTTAATTAGGTAGGTACTTATTCTAAGAAACAAGTTCTTGTGTGTAGTATGCGTGTGTGTGAGTGTGTGTGTGTGTGTGTGTGTGTGTGTGTGTGTGTGTGTGTGTGTGTGTGTGTGTGTGTGTGTGTGTGTGTGTGTGTGTGTGTGTGTGTGTGTGTGTGTGTCTGTAACTCAACTCCTCCCATAGTAACTCAAAACAAGGTGGTCAGCAGTTTTGTACGTTAAATACTGTGTGTGATATGCAATAAAGTACATATAATTGAATTGAATAAACCTCAAATAAACTTACCAACACTTGAGGTGGTTCATTTACAATGCGCCCTTGATCTGTTGATGTTCCCGCTATTGGTTGATGAGTGAAATTAGTTTTTTCTGAAATGGCTTGGTCGTGAGAAGAATTCACCTTAGAAAAAGAAATAAGTCTCTTCACCATCACTTTAAAAATGTAGGTTACTACAATAAAGAAAAAATTGGTTACCTACCACTCGCTGAACAATTGAAGGAATTTTTGCTCGTATGGAATGCAAGAGTTTAGTTACATATTCCCTTGTTCCTGGAACTGCATATTTACTAAGTTTTTTCCTGGCACTATCAAGGTAGCAATAATCTTCAAAATGTCTGCCACACAAAAGTTTACAACTTTTATAGAGACCCATTAAGGAGTCCACTGAAGACCAATCCTCATCTGGTTTATAAAATGTTGCCCAAGCTGTTGCTCTACAAATAGATAATAAATATAAATACAAAATGCATTAGATTAGTTGGTCGATGAAAAACGAAATTGCAAGGTTTCCACACATCTGAATCAATCAGCTTGTCGACTCTTCTTTTGAAGTTTGATGAGTAAGTATGTAAAATACGACCCATGAATGGTTTATGTCCAGCTGTGGATAGCTAGGACTATTGAAAAACTTATACCGCGAATAACAGAAAGGTTATAACAAGCCGAAAAGAGGTCAAGGTATTCATGAAACTGAACAACTTTCCCCATGGAACATGGGAAGAAATATGAAAAAAAAATTTGGACCTCCTTTAGTAAATCAATCAGGTGATCAGAGATTTTGTATGGGAGATCCAATTTTTTAGGGTTTCGTCAAGTCTGTCTGTCTGTCTGCATGCCGTGCCCTCATAACTTCGTCAGTTTTGGAGGTATCGACATCAAATTTGGTGTGAAGATAGATCATGATGACCCACATTTAGAAATTTTGAGAAAAAAAAATTTAATTGTTTTTTGGACCCCCTTCCCATACATGTGAAAGGGGGGCTAAAAAATTTTTTTTCTCCTGTAATATTGAGTAGGGTATCGCTGAATAGGTCTTTTAAAACTAAGGGGAGGTTTCTTTGAAACAAAGTCTCTAAAATGTTTCTGTCTCGAGATATTTGCTTTTAAAGGGAGCGTTTTTGAGCCATAATTTGTTCCAGCTGTAACTTCTAAAGTATGCATGCAAAAAATTTGAAGAAATATGGAGTATAGTTCTTAATATGAAGTTACCATGAAAACTATATTGGATTACTGTATCACTGAAGATTAAGGAGGTATTAAAGTTTTTCAATTTGCGGTTGGTAACCATACAGCTGCAAACAAACCAGCAACAAAATTAACTTTGTAACACTGAAAGACCTGATATTTAAACTTTGACTGCGTAACTCTATTTTTGAGCGTGTCTGGCACGCTCTTGGCTGCTTTTTTTCCATATTTCATCCCATCTTCCACAGGGAGAGTTGTTCGATTTCATGAATATCTTGACCTCCTTTTGGCTTGTTATACCCTTTCTGTTACTGCCGGTAAGTATAGGTACATTACCTCAAAATGTTAGTTGAGCCTGGTTTCGGAAACCGGTGAAAGGCTACCGACTTATCATTCACTTGATTTTGCCCACAAATAACACATATACGATAGATGTACGAAGATATTGCCAGGTTAGTATTATGTTCCTTGGACATTGCCATTCTTTTACTCAGCCTGGTGCACACTGATTACTTATATACCGGGAGCCAGCCAAATCCTTTTGCAACACGATTTTGTATTCAACGAAACGTGTTGCCGACCCCAAGTAGGTACTTGGGATAAGGGCAGGAAGATACAACAAACAAAAATATACCGGGAGTAGTAAAGGGTATTATAACAAGCCGAAAGGAGGTCAAGGTACTCAAGAAACTGAACAACTTTCCACATGAAACATGGGTCTAAACATAAAAAAAAATGGACCTCCCATACTAAATCAGTCAGCTGATCGGCGATTTTGTATGGGAGGTCCAATTAATGTTCTTTCACATTTCGACCCATGTTCCATGCGGAAAGTTGTTCGGTTTTAGGAGTACCTTGACCTCCTTTCGGCTTATTATACCCTTTCCGTTACTCCCGGTATATGTCCCTCTGGTGCACTCTGGTGCAGTAGCAAGGATCACAGCACAGCGGATCACTCCACTCGCAAAAAATACAGTTTTCTTTCAAAAAATTTCGAGAAAACTTTGTTTTATTTTTATCTTATCTTCAAACAGTGCTGTGCTGCCAGCTCTTGATTTCAGAATTATCGAATTTTGCTATATCAAACAGGGTTGCCAGATGACAATTTCTTTTTCTCGTACCTGGTTTGCCAAAAATCTCGTAATTTCAACAAAAATCTCGTAAAAGCGTAAATTTAAAGAAACTTTAAAGAAAATTAATGATTTTATGCTATTTACTGTACTATGAAACTTGAGTAGTCATGTTCTTTCCGCTTGGGGCTGTTAAATTCAAAACAAAACAATTTAGAATCCTATTTTTTATTATTATATGCGACAGCAGGGGCCTGTTTCACAAAGCACAAGTGTAGAGAAACTTGTGAAAATAAATAGCAACACTGATAAAAAGCGGCAACATTAGTAGTTACAAGTGTTTCACAAAGCAACTTTTTCACAATTGTAGTTTATTTGGCTACAATTACAATTCTACAAACCATAGACAATCTTTTTGTTTTTATTGTTAAATTTCGCATAATCGAACAAGTGTTTCACAAAGAAACTCAGACTTGTTAACTTTTTATCTGTCAAATTTTTCACAAGTCTACCTACCTCAGGAGCTAGGTAGAATTGTAAATTTATTGGATTAAAAATCAAATACAGCGTATCTAATGCTAATTTAGAGAATTATCGAGAGCTGTGCGAATAATGTTGCAGGTGCGGGAGTCGGCCTCGTTCTCTGACAAAGATAATAAAAGATTACCATCATTACCAAGAATTTTTCAAGAGCGAATTAACACGAAATTTTGTACCGATTACGATTTCAACTAAAGATTTCTGGGAAAATGCCCCGAATAGCACATCTTTCTTTTATTGTATTTGTTTGCACAGTTTGCATATAGTTATTGCATCATCATCATCATCTTCCTGCCCTTATCCCAATTACTTGAGGTAGGCGCAACACGTTTTGTTTAACACAAAATCGTGTTGCAAAGGATTTGGCTTAATTTTACGACCGGCCGCCTACCAACCCTCCTTGGGAATGCTTTTGTGGTGAATTAACCGCCACCATACGGTTGGCCCTGGCTGTTTGGGTCGGGTTTATCCCTCGGTCGCCTCTTACGACCCACACGGGAAGAGAGTGGGTGGTGCTATTCTACTCTGCCGGCACCACACGACAATGCCGGCACCACACGTTATTGAATATTCTTTCCTTTCTATTCCATTAAAAACCTATATTTTTTATTTATTTCTTTATTTTCTAGAGAGATTAATATTGTTTGTTTACAAATATTGAGAATTTGACATTAACGTGAGTGAGTAATTGAATGAATGTTTAGTGCTGTCACCTACACTTGTTGAATCGAGATTTTATTTCTTGTAAGGTGTCTCTATGGTCATTTTACAATTGTAATTCCTCAATCGATGTTTGTGAAACACCTGTAGTTGTAAATTTGTAGAAAACTTGGACTTGTAGCCTGTAGAATTCTAAATTGTGACTTGTGCTTTGTGAAACGGGCCCCAGGTATAGTTGGTATAGTAGTAAAATTATCTTTCTTTTTACCTCATAGCTTTTCAGCTGTCATTCTGGCGTACATTTCATTTGATGGTTCGAAATTTACGCAATTACCTTTACGGTTTGGGCCTTTAGCGCTTTCGGAAGCTTAAAATGTACCATTTACACTGTCTATAATAAGACTTGTTAAAATCTCGTAAAAAAGAGTACGAGATTTGTGTTAATCTTGAATCTCGTACAGACACTCTAAATCTCGTAATGTTACGAGATTTCTCGTACGTCTGGCAACCCTGATATCAAAATTATCGCACAATGGGGATGGGGAGGGGAATGAGTGAGTTATATGGGCCATTCGCATTTAAGGGATCGAAAATTTAAAAATGAAAAAAAATGAAATATTACCAATATTTTAACGTGATTCGATGTAAAATAAAAAATCTTTCCTTAGGAATATAATTTATGAGATCGTTTACCGTAAATTCAGATATTATAACAAATATTTTTTTTTTGTGACCACCGAAAAGTCGCAATGACCACCAAACAGACTTTTTATGGGAAAATGTACTCTTAATAGTCTCTTTTATGAAATAATTTAAATAAAAGAAAAATAAAAAAATAAAATTAAAAGTTTTAAAACCTAAAAATGTTTATAAAAAGTAAGAAAAGTTAAGAAATATTAAAGACCACCGAAAAGACAACTTTTCAGTAGTCCAAAATTACGTACATTGGACACAAGAGAGTAACCAGTCTGATGATGATGATGCGAGCGCAGACGAAAAAAGTCTCTCAGCCGGTGGACATCAGGTTTGTATAGGTGCTTTCAAATACACAGGTGCAGGTAATATGTTCCAGCAAGGCATACATTGAAAGCCAGTAGAAAACACTTAATCCGTCCGAATTGATGGAATGGCAACCAGGTACAGGTGCCTTGAAATGCGTGCATAAAAATAGACCGATGGTGAAAGAGGCTGGTGGTGGAAGTGAGCTGGCGAAACAAGGTAGTGTGTGTAAAATTATGAAGTATGGAAGATAATAACCAAATGCTCAATCATCGCCAATAAACCTCTACGTTCAACCAAGTCAAGTATGCCATCTTCTGACATGACTGCTATAGTAAATACAGGATCCTTGATTAAAGAGGTTGAAGCTGTTCAGGTGTAAGGTGTCACTCTGTTTAGGATTCCCTGTTCGCAGCCACCGTTTGACTTTGATTTGATGAGAAAGCTATGCATCTGTTCCTGCCCCTGAACAAGCTATTCAGGGGCAGGAACAGATGTAGATGTAAAGTAGATGCCAATTCAAAAGGATTATTTTTAGCGTTGAAGCATCGATACGCTGGGCTTTCGTTGGCATTGTATAAGACCGGATGGTCGTCACCTCATTAGGAGTTTGTTGGCTTAAGGTCAAACTTATTCTCTCTTCACTGGCTTTCGTCAACAGACGGAGGCATTTCATCTCCAACTGTTTTTGCTTACGGCAAGTATCACTCTAAGACGGTACTGGGCACTTCTACAGCTATGGTGAAATTTTCTCAACTCCGTGAACAATTTTTTTTATCACCTTTTCTGGTGTAAACAAGAATGAAAAACTGCCAAAAAATGTGTTTGATGAAATAGTGCTAATTTGCCACTAATTGCTTTACGAGAATCAGATTTAGAATTTGTATGGTCACGGAGTTGAGAAAATTGGTCACGGAGTTGAGAATTTTCGAAATTTGTTAATTTTTTCAGGGTTTTCACAGAAATATCAAGTAAAAAAAATTGAAACTAAAGAAAAGGAACCAAAAAATCAAGCCAAGTTACAAATAGAACATTTGCAAACACTTGGTTAATTGTTTTTGGTGTTTTGTTAATTTAAAGTAGATTATGTAAAATCGTGAAGTTAACTATCAGAAAACGGCAAATATATATTCCAGTGCATTATTATACTATATAAACCGTTGTTAGAATATCAAGTGCTAAAAAAACTTTAATCAAGTTTTAAAGTCTCAACTCCGTGTGCAATTTTCTCAACTCCGAGTACAAAACGTACACGGAGTTGAGGTTACGGAGTTGAGAAAATGTTGTATTACCAGGAAAATCTCATTTTCTTTTCAACTTGAGACAAACGTATTAAGACCTCTGTACTTATATTCAGGCGAACTATATTTTGGCAAAGAATAAACTCATAAACATAAATAGTTTAGAAAATATTGACGATCCGGAGTTGAGAAAACACCCTGCACCAAAAATCGGCACCATATTGAACCTATTGAAAATCGTTAAAATCTGTAAATTTACGCAATTTTACTCAATTAGTCCTCATGGGAACAATGCCTAGTTTACGTGAATCTATTGACAACATGCAAATTGTAAATACACTTCCCATCAAAAAAATCGAAACACCTCGGTTTTTCTTGTTTTTGGCCGAATTAAACACCAAAAAGTATTGTTTGCATTAAAAAAATTATATGACTGTGTAGCTGGCAGTTTTGTCTTTTCAGTGTGTATAAAAAAATTCAAAATTCAAAATTGGAACCCCACCTGTTTGTTCTGTAAATGAGATGAATGACTGAGACACGTTTGCAGTTTGCGCCTTTTAACGATTCATAACATTTTCAACATTAAATTTAGAGCTTGTCTTAGCTTATCTTAAAACTTTTGTTTTTTTAATTGTTTACTGGGACTTTGGATCGCCTGAAAAAAGTAAGACTTTATCTGTGTCATGGGTATTTTGCCCGTAGAAGCCGCCCAAGTGGTGATATTGCCAAATTTTGGACTTGGTCATCGTTTTATGGCTGAATGTTTGCATTTAAGCCTGACAGCTGTTCATAAAACTTACAAACGTTGTCAAAAGACTGGTCTGTTTACGCGACGTTTAGAATCTGGCGGAAATCGGGTCAGTTCTGACCGACATGATCGAATCAATGTTATGAGTTCTTTGCAAAATCGACACATTAGCGCTTTTCACCTGCGGCAAAAACTATCAAATGTACAAAAGGTGGCTGAAAGCGGTTCTGCAATCAGAAGAAGGTTAACGCAACGTAGACTGGTACCGCAATAGCCAGGAAACGGGTCCAAATCAACTAAAGACAATTAAATAGCGCGCCTTAACTTTGCAAGTGAGCACTTGAACTGGTCGTATACCCAGTGGATCAAAATTCCTCTTTTCTGCTGAGTGTAGAATAACGTTGAATGGCAACCACGGAAGCACTATGGCTTACAAAAGGGATTAAAAATGCTTTACACTGTGCTGCATTGATAAAAAGGTCAGTTATGGTGACAGTTCGTGAACGGTCTGGGAAGGAATCAGCGCCGACGGCATGACAGAGCTTGTCTTCGTGTCTGCAGTTGATTTGGACCCGTTTCCTGGCTATTGCGGTACCAGTCTACGTTGCGTTATTCTTCCTCTGATTGCAGAACCGCTTTCAGCCACCTTTTGTACATTTGATAGCTTTTGGCGCAGTTAAAAAGCGCTAAGGTGTCGACTTTGCAAAG
The DNA here is from genome assembly GCA_024500475.1 of Phthorimaea operculella. Lineage (NCBI taxonomy): Eukaryota > Metazoa > Arthropoda > Insecta > Lepidoptera > Gelechiidae > Phthorimaea > Phthorimaea operculella. The sequence goes on along the minus strand of JANFCV010000051.1, from coordinate 2,226,569 downwards.
AACTCATAACATTAATTTGATCATGTCGGTCAGAACTGACCCGATTTCCGACAGATTCTGAACGTCGCGTAAACAAACCAGTCTTCTGATAGCGTTTGTAAGCTTTATGAACAGAGGTGAGGCTTAAATGCAAACATTCAGCCACAAAACGATGACCAAGTCCAAAATTTGGCAATGTCACCACTTGGGAGGCTTCTACGGGCAAAATACCCATGATCCAGATAAAATCTAACTTTTTTCAGGCGATCCAAAGTCCCAGTAAACAATTAAAAAAACAAAAGTTTTAAGATAAGCTAAGACAAGCTCTAAATTTTAATGCTGAAAATGTTATGAATCGTGAAAAGGCGCAAACGGCAAACGTGTCTCAGTCATTCATCTCATTTACAGAACAAACAGGTGGGGTTCCAATTTTGAATTTTTTTATACACACTGAAAAGACAAAACTGCCAGCTACACAGTCATATAATTTTTTTAATGCAAACATTACTTTTTGGTGTTTAATTCGGCCAAAAACAAGAAAAACCGAGGTGTTTCGATTTTTGTGATGGGAAGTGTATTTCATGAAATATTCAAAGTAATATTAGAAACACTGAAAAAAGCTAACGTGTGGGACAAATTTTTGAATATCTGAAAGGATATCCAAATATACATTTAATGAAATTTTCATGAGCCACACCTCTTCACTATATATCTCTCCATACGTGAACAGTAAAACATTAAAGAAAACTGTGCGATTTTATTATTTTACAAAACAAAATTCATTCAATTTCGGCAACGGGACAGGGGTAAATTAACGAAATTTCACCAATTTCTTGACTACAAAAATTATTTTTGTAAACACGAATATAACTACGGAAAAAATTGTATGTTCTCCAACAAGTATATACATATGGGAGTATGTGTATTTTTTTTGGAATTTTTATCTAGTGTTGAAAGGCGGTTTATGAAGCCAGACAAAAAAAATGCTGTTTCTGTAGAAATGCCCTACTGTTAAACGCGCACGCACAGCAGCACATTGATGAGCAGCAGAGAGTCTTAGTGATTTGATAACAGACTCCTACAGAAACCTGGCCATTAAGTTGGGAAATCAAGTGAAGAAAATCACAACAACAAAAATGAACTGGGTTTCCGTAAGGAAGAAGTTTTCTGAGCAAACTTGTCTTGTCAAAGGCCTTCAAGATTTTGAAAAGAGTCTTAGAAAAGGGGTGGCCCTGTGACAACCGTGAGAAGATGTTGCATCAATAAAGACTTTGTAGTCGCAAGTTTGGACCCAGGCTTGGTTGTGCAGATTATGCACACGCCTCAGTTTTAGCGTATTCTAAGGCCAAACTTTGTAACCAAGTCAGAGTCGGAGAATGGGATTGAAAATATTCTGCTTCTTATTACCCTGTATCAGCAAAGACCGAAAAACCACGCATAGAAAAATAGGCTTACCACCACAACTTTACTAAAATGCATGAAGGTCCGCATTTCTTCCCAATCTACTATCTTCCAATCTTATCTCGATTATAATATGAGAACAGGTGGGACTTTAACAAAAAATACGTTATACTGTTCACTAACAGTCGTTATATTATAAAAAATTTGTTCATTTTATATAATTTAAACACAATATGCACTAAAAGATCTTTTCGGTGACCAAGCGTCTTTTCGGTTACCAAAAGTGACTTCCGAAAAGATGACCACCGAACGGAATTTTTGTTCGCAGGTGGACGGAGATTTCACATTTTTAAGATTTTTTAGGAAAAACCAACATTTTTGTAAAGATATCAATAAGATCTACAAACAAATTGGTATACATGATTTATTAAATCATTTACTTACACTTTATGTCAGTCACCGAATAGATCCTATGAGGTTTGCCAGAAATCAATTTTTGTGCGAATCAACTAAAATTTTTCACTCGAATTACAAACAGCAATCACAAATGAAAGTCAGCTGTTTTTAAAAATTTAATATAATGAAACGAGTTCTATTGGATTTGAGCGCAAGAAAAAAAAATCACTTTAAGTGTGTCTTTTTTTGTACCACCGATAAGACGCGCAATCTTTGTAACATATGCGAACGGGAAATAAAATGAAAATGGCTAAATATAATTTAATGGCCAACTCACAAAACAATCTTGAAGATATTTTGAATCGTGTTAAAGTTTAAAAAGAGAGATAGTATGTGTTAAAAATTTATTTATCACATTCTAAACTTTCTAAAGTGGGTTTTGAACAGACCACCGAAACGTACTTTTTGCTGTTAAAACATTTAAAATAAATATTTAACGATCTATCACAAAATTCACCGTCTGCAGGTTGAAAGTTTCAATGACATTCTATAATCTCATATCGTAAAAACAGAAATTTATCCACTTTTCTGCTTTTTATGTCTCATGAACAAAAAAATAGTGTGTTTTGCGAATCACCCATATATATCAAAGAATAGATAATAAATACAAAATAAATGTCTCCGAAGTTACAAGATACCTGAGTCAATCGGCTTGTCGACTCTTCTTCGAAGTTTGATGAGTAAGTATGTAAAATACCACCCATGAGTAGTTTATGTCCAGCTGTGGACTGCTAGGTAGGACTGTTGATAAACTTAAATACATTACCTACCTCAAAATGTTAGTGGAGCCTGGTTTCGGAAACCGGTGAAAGGCTACCGACTTATCATTCACCTGATTTTGCCCACATATAGCACATTTTATATACATGTACGTAGACATCGCCATTCTGTTACTCGGCTTGGTGCAGGAGCATGGATCACTCGCCGTTTCAAGAAAAATATCCACAGCTTTCTTTCAAAAAATCTTTGAGAAAAATTGTTTTACTGTTTTACCATCAAAAAGATTGATTAGGTATTTCAAAGTCACACAGACAGCAATAAGACAGAAAGTTTGACGGTGTTGCAAATATAAATAAAACGATCAGTGAATATGTGGCAATATTATTCACTGGCTAAACACCGACATAAATTTTTGTAAGGAAACCTTGTATGTGAGAAAAGAGAACAGGCGTTGAGTTATATCCTCTTTGACATTACTGTGTCGTCTATTCCGGAAACAGCAAATAATTTAACATCCAGTGCACGCTACCATCTCTTACATATGTCGAAGTCAATATGTCAAAATCTGCCTTCTACATAATAGCTCGTTTGTTTACAAACGAAAAGCCGTTTGCATATTTCCATCTGACGTATGTATACCGTCGACATTATGTGTACCGCCAAAAAAACGTCCTTTTGCCGTATGGCATAATGCCCGGCAATATGTACGAACTAGTACTGAATTCCGCCACGGTGGCGCTATAATCGCAAAACAATAAATATGGCGTACAATCACAGAATATAATAATACTACTAGGGTGTACAATACAGCAGGGGCGCACACAATGCCCAAGGGCACATCTACAGCTATACCTAGTGAAATTTTCTCAACTCCGTGAACAATATTTTTTATCACCTTTTCTGGTGTAAACAAAAATGAAAAAATGCCAAAAAATGAGTTTGAAGAAATGGTGCTAATTTGCCACTAACTGCTTTACTAGAATCAGATTTAGAATTTGTTTGGTCCAGAAGTTGAAAAAATTGGTGACGGAGTTGAAAACCTTCGAAATTAGTTAAATTTTTCAGGGTTTTCAGGGAATTATCAAGTAAAAAAAATATTGAAAGTAAAGAAAGGGAACCAAAAAATCAAGCCAAGTTACAAATAGCACATTTGCAAACACTTAGTTAATTGTTTTTGCTGTTTTGTTAAGTCTTCTTCTTCTTTTGTTAATTTTAAGTAGATTATGTAAAATCGTGAAGTTAATAAAAGACAAAAAAAAACCGACTGCAGTAACTTTAAAGTAGTATTTTGCTGTAAAAATCCGCCATCTTGAATCTATAACTTTTTAATATAGCCAGTGTCATTCGCGCTGCTGAGACGAATCTAACGACACCTCATATGGGCTGTAGCCCGTGAAAAAGATTTTTTTGTCGACATACATACATACCTACATACATACATACTCTCGAAAAACATAACCCTCCTTCTGAGGCAGTCGGGTAATCAGAAAACGCCAAATATATATTGTAGTAAAGAAGGTTTCATGTTGAATGTGAATTATTGACAAAAGCAATACAATTTTATGTGTGTCCAATAGTGTCCATTGACGACAAGTAACCCACGCCCACCTTGCGTGGGTTACTTGTCGTCAATGGACACACATAAAATTGTAAAACTTTAATAAGAATTTGTTAAAATAAACCAAGCTAGTTTCCTCCATAAATACAGTGTTTTTATTAATACTACATGGCGCAGCTGTTTTTGAACCTATAGTTCACATGACTGAGAAGGCCACCGAAAACATGTCTGGCGTGGAATATCGGATGCCGGCTCCACTTTTGCTTTAAAATCATTAACACAACTTAAATTATAATGTACATAAGTAAACTTAAACTTATTAAGCGTGCTGTGATTATACATATCTATAAAAATAGTTTAAATGTGATCGTCAAAGATACTCAAGTAACTAATACACAAACAAACTTTTTTTTCTTAATCATGATCACTGTATACAGACGAAAAGCAGTATACAAATTGACGGCACGATATCCGGCAATATGACGGCGAAATAAACGTTGCTTAAACGTCCACGTCCAACGTGTTCGACAGGGGGATAACCTTTCGCCAAAATTGTTTACTCTGGTTCTCGAAGACGTATTCAAACAACTAGACTGGCACGACAAAGGCATTTCGATATCAGGTACACGTATGACTAATCTAAGATTCGCAGACGACATAGTCTTGATTGCAAGCACTCCGTCTGAATTGCAGATTATGATTGAAGACTTGCATAACGAATCACTTAAAGTAGGTTTAGAAATGAACCTTGATAAAACAAAAGTGATGACGTCTGAACAGCAAGACCAAACTGCGATTATCGTGGGAGGGGCTCAAATTGAGAGAGTGCAAAAGTATGTGTACCTGGGCCAAGAAATTAAAATGGGGAAAGAGAACCAGTGTAACGAGATAGACAGAAGGATACGACTAGGATGGGCAGCCTACTCCAAACTGGAATTCGTCTTCAAAATGAAGCTGACAGCACAACAGAAGGCCCAAATATTTGACCAATGCATACTACCAGTACTGACCTATGGAGCCGAAACCTGGGTCACCACAAAAGAGGTTATAAATAAACTGAGTGTGGCACAGAGGGCTATGGAAAGGAAAATGATAGGAGTATGCCTAATGGACCGTGTGACCAACAAGGCCATAAGGAAACGGAGTAAGGTCACCGACGTCAGTTTGAAAGTAGCGAAGCTGAAGTGGGAGTGGGCGGGTCATATAGCCAGAAAATCTGAGTCGTTGTGCAAAAGACTACTGGAATGGAGACCCTGGGACCAGAAGCGACCTAGAGGAAGGCCACAGATGAGATGGAAAGACGACATCAAAAAGGTGGCGGGTAGCAACTGGACTCTTACTGCCCAAAACAGAGAGAAGTGGAGAAGTTTGAAGGAGGCCTACACCAAAACCTTGGTTGATGATGGCTAGAAAGAAGAAGAAGAAGAAACGTCCACGTGGTGAGTATGTTAGGGTGATCATGATTAAGAAAAAAAAGTTTGTTTGTGTATTATTTACTTGAGTATCTTTGACGATCACATTTAAACTCACACGATATCCGGCAATATGACGGTGAAATAAACGTTGCTTAAACGTCCACGTGGTGAGTAATAAGTATGGTTAGGGTGACCACGATTATGAAAAAAAAAATCACCCTATATGAATATTCAATTTTGAGATCATGCGAAATCAACATTTTATAAGTATCTAAGTATTATTACAGTCTTTTTGTCATTATACCTTAAACATAACTAGAATATACAGAGTGGTCCATAGAGTGACGTCAATAAAAAGAAATTAGATTCCTCACATCTTGAGGCATTCGAAAATACCCCATGTATGTTCGGCGATTATTTTTAAATTCCGAGCTATTCAACTTTTAAAATTGTATGGGACAAACTCGAATGGCAGGCATTTTTTCTTTTTTTGGACGCTAAAAAGTACAAATCATAAAGATTGTGCTATGAAATCAACCGCGCGAAAAGCCTTTATACGGAAGTAAAAAAAGGAAAGGCAAAATTACTGCCAGTCAAGATTATCCCATACAACATTAAAAGTTGAATAACTCGGAAACTAAAAAGAATCGCGGAACATACATGGGGTATTTTCGAATACCCCAAGATGTGAGGAATCTAATTTCATTTTATTGACGTCACTCTATGGACCACCCTATAGTAGACATAGAAAGTGTTTGCTCCTCACATATTTTTTCAAATACGCTATGATACGTAACATATCAAAAAATTAGAAAAATTGACGCAGCTTTTTTTTACCTACAATAATCCTGCGGTCTACCTACTTTAAAAATAAAACGAATGACAGCGAGCATGAATTCTCGGGTTGCACAATTTCGGAGCGCATGAAGATTGCACAAAACATGCAACAAATATTTCATGTCATTAGTTATTTTTGACATCGACTCTCAGGGTGCAATTTATTTGTCGCTTATTTCTTACTGCGTAGAAAAATGTATCGCGTTTTTTTATTTGCACAATATTTGTTGCGCATTGTGTGCGCCCCTGCTGTATTGTACACCCTAGTACTATTATATATTCTGTGATTGTACGCCATATTTATTGTTTTGCGATTACAGCGCCACCGTGGCGGAATTCAGTACTAGTTCGTACATATTGCCGGGCATTATGCCATACGGCAAAATGACAGCGTTTTACCTTACAATAAAACGCTTATTAAATAACTTACCATATTCAAACCTAAATATATTATGAGATGGCAACCCCGTTTTCCCCCCGCTGGTCCTTCCGTCGTATCCCTATCTCTTTCTAACATGCTCCGTCTCGTTCTTCCACCCCTCCTCTCAGGCGTGCACTCAGAGGTCCAGAGTGCTACTAGAATCATTGTGTCTCATAATATATGCTATGCCACAAAGGTATAACATATGTTTGATTCCGAAGCTGATCTTAGCGCAGTGGAAGCAAATTAAAGTTATCTTAAAATCTAAAACTAAATGGTCGATTAGCCTCGGAACAACAACATTTGACTACGATTCGTAGTGCTCTTTACTATAGCTAAATAAAATGAATTTAATGAGAAAATTTTCTGTACCGAGAAATTTCTGTTCGAGAAATTTCTGTCTCCCAATGTCTGCGACGGCCCTTAATCTCCTACAAGATGACTAATATTTTACTGTACTACCGCAGCTCATATCTAAAGTAAATTCACCAAAGTTCCGGTTGTACTAAAGGTCATCAAGTTGGTGACCTCCACGTAGTGTTGCTAATCACTACAAATAAAGTACTTATACAAAACTACCAGCGAATTGCTCACCGTGCGGTAAGTATGACGCCGCCGTTCCCTTGTAAGTCTAGATATGACAGGAAACAGGTATCAGGATTTTGGAACACGTTTGGATAGGAACTTAAACACTAGACTCACGGCATCCGAATACCAGCTCGAGCTCGCAATCCGTCACTCCAACAATTTTCACAAACACTTTAGTTCACTATTGTTCATAGTTCGACAGCAAAAATAGATATCATTTAAACGTTCGCTGTTTTCAACACGCGAATAACAAAAGATTTCTCCCGCACAAGAAATCGGCCACGTTGGCCCCCAATCAAAGCGCAGAAACCAAATCCACTTGGTTCACTTCCACACCGAACAGGGAACTCTTCCCTGGTGGAAATAGCACACACGAATAAGAAAAACACTAAAATTACATTAAAAATGTGCCTATCGTGCCGGCCGCGGCGCACACGGGAACCGAGAGAACAAAAAAAGATGGCTATCGTCAACCGCGCGGCGCACAGGGGCGAGAGGAATGTAAGATGGCGCCGGCCGGACCGTCAACGTCACAGGCCGCGCGGTCCGTCAGACGAAATGGCGCGAAACTCAAATCGTATTCGCGCGCGTATATGATGCGAAACTAAACAACATACTATAGGTATGTTATGACTTTGTTCACCAGGCAGTATTGAAAACTTTAGGTTTGAATATGGTAAGTTATTTAATAAGTGTTTTATTGTAAGGTAAAACGCTGTCATTAAACAACTGTACCGATATTCAAACCTAAATATATTATGAGATATGTTTGTTATCGCCTGGTGGAAGAACGCCAATGTGATTGTTCATACTACTTCATGTACTTTTTAAAAGTTAGGTCAACTTGTGTTATGTTAACATAAGTTAGGTTAACTTATGTTAGGTTAAACAAAAATGAACCTGAATTAGTATGAACTGGATAAGTAGGTAGGAAGTTAAGGATAAACAAACTGAAAGAGAATTTATGTGTGTCTTGTGTGTGTAACATGTGTAAATCACTAGTAGGTACACCTACTTATCACCAGAATCCAATATTACCTACATCCTTGAATTTTATTTACCCTACATGTCTGGACTAGGTAGGTTATATATATTGAATACTTATGTAAAATGATATAATTAAATGTGTGTTATATTTATATAGAATAAAGACATGAACGAAAACAAAACTTGTTATAAATTTATTATTCCAATCATAAATTATTATTATTGATTTACATATCACTATAACGAAATAGATATGACAAAATTAAATATCAGTAGCTGTCTTACGTAGGTAACAAGGCTGAATATAAATCTATAGTAGATAAATCAATGTATATACACTGCATATAATTAAGTAGGCTTAATTTACTGCATTAAACAGACGAGTAACTGTATATGTGGAAGCATTACTTGGCATAATGGTACGTCTGTAAAACCTCGCAAACGTGTTAGGGGATCTCCAATTGCCCCTGCTGAGGATGTCGTCCAAGGGGAAGTTCATGACCCAGTTCTTGTAGGCCACAGCAGGCCTGATGCTGCCAGCCGAGGCTTTGACTCCTGCGTCCTGCAATAGAGATTTGATCCAATTTGCGATAACTGTGCGAGAAGCAGGCTTCGGGGGCCCACAAGCTGTTATAAATAGACTGTTCGTTTTACAAATAGATCGTCTCTGAGAAGTCATGTTGATGAGAGATTTAACCCAAAAAACTGGATTGAGTGCATCACTTTCAGTATTAGCAATAAAGTGCCATCCAGATTGTCGGTATTGGTGACAATCTGTTTTGGATCCAAAAAGAGGCCAACAAGTTATGTCTTGATCCGAGATCGAACAATGCTCGGAATCTATAGAGAGTAAGGTTAGATCATGAACCCTGCGACCCGAGCACAATAAGAGGATGCAAGCTGTCCTACGAGAACACTCATATAGGTTAAATTGTGGTGAAAAATCGTTTGTTAGCCAGGTGCACAACTGGTCGATGTCCCAGATGGGGGGCTTTGTATCTTTTGGAGTTTGATTTGAAATCGCTTTCAAAATACGAGTGACCAAGGGATGAGAACTTAGGTTAGTGGCCTTATTCGGATCACAAAGAGTAGCTACTACAGACCTATGCAGTAAAACAGTACGGTAAGACAATTTGTGAATAAGATGAAGGTCAGATAAGAATCTAGCAAGGTCCGATCCAGATGGGGAGTTCTGACTAACCTGATTTACTATTGACCAATTGCACCAGCGACGCCAGGCTGCATCGTAGGATTTTTTAGTAGACAATCTCCAGCTAGATTGTAGTAGATGAAGTTGTTCAGGCGTCCAATCGCTTAATTTTGTCTCCCAGCCCCACATTTCCATATTTCTAGATGCAGGTCTTGAACTTTCGCTGGGGGGAGATTCGTTCTCGTGTTGATCAGAACTTTGGGCAGGTTGTGTATTGTAAAGGGGGCGGCTATTGCACGACTCTTCAAGTCCGGGCGCCAGAAAGCTTTCTCCCAACGAGGGGCTACGATTAGGAAGATTCCTTTTGCATTGTTCATGTGAGCCAGAACTTTCGGCATTAGGTATGGTGGAGGAAAGATCCACGCTAGTTCGAATTCCCACTGGCGAGAGAACGCATCCACGAACATAGCGTTCCTGTCTTTTATATCCAGCGTCACGTATTGGGGCACGACGTGAGCTTGTTTGGACGCAAAAAGGTCTATTTCGGGTTGTCCCCATTTGTCGAAAACTTTTTGGGTCAAAATGGGGAGAAGATGCCACTCCGGATGGCCATATCCCCGTGATAGGTGGTCCGCCTCCGTGTTGTACCTGCCTGGCAGGTGATATAGGCTGAGCCGTATATTGTACATTTGGAGTGTGCGAAAAACTTGATACGTGTCAATACGTGAGCTTCATCAGAGCCTCGGATCGGGTTCCTCCCTGGTTTTTGAGATAAGCCAGAACAGTTTTGTTGTCCGACTGTACAGACACTGTTGAATCTACCAGAGCATGACCGCGATCTTTTAGGACGTGCAGAATCGCGAGCATCTCCTTTTGGTTCGAATGTAACCTGGTTTCGTGCTGATTCCACAATCCGCTTAGCTTAAGGCTGTCTAGTTGAGCTCCCCAACCTGTCCCCGAAGCGTCCGTCGACAGGTAATGGCTCGGGTTCGGAATGTGCAAGGGAGAGCAGCTCCGGTGGAAGTTCAGCCACCAATGTAGATCCATCAGAGTTTCTACAGGGAGTGGATGGATTTTTTGGGGAGGTTCTGTCAACAACCGTCCGTAAGGGGCCACCAGGCTCGCAAAGTTCAGCAGGCCTAGAAGACTCTGCAGTTCTCTCAAAGTTGTCTGCCTGCACGACAGGGCTTGGGTAACTTTCTGTTTGATACCAACTAACTTTTGCTCTGTTAGGTATTTCAGATTTGTAAAGGGGTCCCAAATGATTCCCAGAAATTGAATGTGTGTTTGTGGAGAAAGCACACATTTTTTGTAATTTATTTGCCATCCCAGACTCTCTAACAGGCTCGTTACAAACGAGATTTGTTTTTGGAGTATTTCCTGGTTTTGGTGTGCGAGGAGGAAGTTGTCCAGATATACCAGAATACGTACTCCACGTTCCCTGATAATTTGAGCTACCCAGTTTGTTAGGCTCGCGAACATTTTGGGCGCGGTTGCTAGGCCAAATGGCAGGCATGTCATTTCCAGGAGTTCGCCTTCGAATACAAGGCGTAGAAACCTTCGATGGGAAGGGGCAATCGGCAGATGGAAATATGCATTCGATAGATCGATTTTCGCCATCCAGTCCCTCGGTTGTAGGAACGTGGGAACTTTTTGCTGATTGACTAGTTTGAATTTGCTTACTTGAACGTATTTGTTCAACCTCTGTAGGTTGAACACTGGCCGAAATGAGCCGTCGTCCTTCGCCTTGAGGAAAAGTGACGATATGAAGCTTGGGGAGGGCTGCGCGCTCTCGAGAACTTGCATCTTCTTTAAAGTTCGTATTTGCAATGACATTTCCAGGGAATAGGGCACTACAATGTGCCGGTTGTAAAACGGTACGATTAGAGGCGGTTTGGACTTGAAGGGTATGCGGTACCCTTGTTTGATGGTTTTTAAAATGGTTGGAGGAGCTTTGAGAGCTTCCCATGTAGCATGAAACGCCTGTAGGCGACCGCCTCGAAATTCCGAGTCAGAATTTCCTTTTTGGCTTACCTCTGCGGGAGGTAATTGACTTTGTCTTATCGTCACTCGATTTGGGATCTCCGGAACGAAAGGGTTGGCCCTGCGCGGGCGCCCTGATAAGTCCGGGCGTAAAGTTTGGATTGTACATAGGCATTGCAGCTCCTTGCGCAGGAGAGTAAACGAGGGGTTGGAATGTTACGCCATGCGCTGGCGCCATCATGCGGGTACTGTTAGACCATGCATACGACAAACCCTCACTTTGTGAGGGTGTTTTAGAACCTTTTGGTGTACTGGATCTGCCTTGAGACAGAGGCTTACTATTCTGTGCCTTGAGAGGCCAGAAGATTTTGCTCATACCCCCTTGTTTTTCTACTGTTTCAGAAAAAGTTTTAGGTGTGAATAAATATTCACAATTTGGGGGTATTCTTCGGAAAGTGGCTATCACAAATTTATCTTTCACGGATCGTAAAATTGCATCACGACGCTGTTCAATTAAGTCTGCTCTATGGCCGCAAGCCATTTGTAAAAGCTCATTTGAAATTTTTTGAAATTCATCGGAAAATATTTCACTGATTTTATTTTCAATACTCGACAAGTCTACGATCTCCGAGGATCTGAACCAGGACATGAGGCTTTGAAATCCGACTTCAACTGCCTCCTGTTGTCTCATTAAACCTTGAGTTATTGCAGCGAAACCTTTCTCAGTTATAGCCAGATGATTAAATTTGTCATATGGTTTAATTTCGTCATTACACTCTAAACTTGTAAAGCCGGGGGTTGAGCAAAATCTTTTTTGTGCTTCAGAATAACGCACCTCAGACCAGTCCGTGGATTCAAAGTGCTGAATATTTTTCAGTTTTTCTAAACGAGTTTTATCCGATTTTGCAATTGACGGTTCTTTGAGGGTAGTTTGTAAATTTAAAGAAAAATTTTCATGCAATTGGGGGGGTTGTTGTCCAGACTCCCCGTCAAATAAATCACCACTAGCATTTAATGAAATTACGTCATCATCTTTACGGTCAAAATCATTGATGCTGCGAGCATCAAAATTACCCTGATTTTGCTGAATCGCGGGGCCATTATGCGACCAATGGATACTTTGTAAAAAGTTTTGGATTGAACTGACCTGTTGCACCAAGTTATTTAGCAACTGGGTATCCTGGCAGGTTCTCTTAGAAGTCTCCATGGATTTAGGCGGAGCTTTGCGTTTGCGCGCCATTGCCGCCGGTCCGTCTGCCGCGCGCGCAAATTGTGCGACCACGTGCTGACCAGCTGCGCCCACTTCCACCTCGTTTTCCGAGTATGCAGGCGACGCGACATTTTCATCCATATTTATCTGGAAAAAACACTTTTTAGCAAGGGATTTTAAAAATTACATTAAAATAAAAACGATCGATAAAAACGATCGATAAAATCGATAGAAAACTTTGTCGTTTTTCGACGCTGACGGTAGCTAAACTGAAATAAAAACTTACATTCAGTACAGCGGTGCTGAAATGTGTAAGATTTATTAAAGATAAAATATATTTGAATTATTTAAAATAAATTTGAAACTTACCAGCAGCAGTTTAGCTAATACGACCAGTTGCGGCGAAAAACAGAACACCAATGATTCTAGTAGCACTCTGGACCTCTGAGTGGAAGAACGACACGGAGCATGTTAGAAAGAGATAGGGATACGACGGAACGACCAGCGGGGGGAAAAACGGGGTTGCCATCTCATAATATATTTAGGTTTGAATATCGGTACAGTTGTTTAATGAAGTTTTTTGGCGGTACACATAGTGTCGACGGTATACATACGTCAGATGGAAATTTACAAACGGCTTTTCGTTTGTAAACACACGAGCTATTATGTAGAAGGCAGATTTTGACATAGTGACTTCGACTGTCGAAATCAATATGTAAGATTCTGACGTTTACATAATCACCCGTCCGTATACAGACGAAAAGCAGCATACAAATTGACGGCACGATATCCGGCAATATGACGGGGAAATAAACGTTGCTTAAACGTCCACGTGGTGAGTATGTTAGGGTGACCATGAATCTGATATTTGTGCCTAAATAAAGACAATGTCATAATTTATGTTACTCAATGTACAAATTATTGTTGGTACCTACTAAAATATTAGCCAACAAAATATTTGTCATATTAGTAAGGTCAACTGGGGAAAAAGCGTCTATGGGGTAAAAGCGGCAATGGACAATTTCTCAAAAACTATCCATTTTGCAACAACTTCAGCTATCTAGAGGTAGCAGTTTGAACTAAATTCGCATCTTAAATTAGACTCAGAGGGTGCTGTACGGCGTATTTGGAATGTATACAGTGCCAGAACGCACCCATAGTGTAATTACACTGTATAGTTTCCAAATGTATTGCAAATTAATTAATTGGAAAGTATACTCGATTTGTGCGTACTGGTCGCGTATACTTTCCAATACAGAATGTCGTGCATTTCTTTGGAAAATATACAAGGCTAGTACGCAACTGTACAAGTTCTTGTTTTACTTATCGTAGATGTATAAAAAATAACATCAAATTTTTAATCGGTTTGACCAGTCTCGGAAACTGAATTTTTTTTACTTAAAAAATATTGATCAAAGTATCGGAGAAAAATAATCTTCCTAATATTATCCTCTAATGCAAAATATCTGTTGGCTAATAAATTTAGTATGGTACGTATCTTTGGTATTCATTTTAACATTCAATACCATGTCAATTATTTGTGATTTATACAAATTCTGTAACAAAAAATCGGCCAGGTGCAGTACAAGTCGGTCCCGCGCACGTAGGGATGCGAATTTTACCTATTCAAAACATTTATATTGATGTATAAAGATCACGTATGTATGTTAACCTTCCTTAATATTTATGTTATTCTACTTTTAGTATTTGTTTTCATAGTGGCAATAGTAATACCTACATGTTTCAACTGTCTATCTGTCGCTTGGATGATGGGACTACTGCAGTATATTTTCCAGGGACGATGTAAGTTTAGGCCACTGGAAAATATACGCGATTTGTGCGCACTGGCCTTGTATATATTCCAAAAAAAAATGTGCTATTGCGATTTGAAACTATACGTGAGTAGTCACAACCCGTGCGTACTGGCACTGTATATATTCCAATTACGCGTTCCACGTACGTCGGACATTTAAGATATTGACCATTTTCTAAATCAGTCGATCGTGAGCAAGTGGAGGAGCGAGGGATGAATGCGTTCAATCCATTAAAATCCATGTATTTGTTTGATTTCCTATTAGATTTTGTACTCCAAGTACGAAATATATTATTGCTCGTCTAAACACGTAATTATTTTGATACTAAACGTCCTAATTTTTGATGAGGGCGCCACTTTGTATGAAATTAGAAAATGAAATGGCAACATTGACTATGAATGGCAACAATTTAGTATTCATTTTTTTTTAGTTCCATTTTAATTAATTTTTACTCTTTTTTGCTGGACTGTATGTACTTATAGACGACTAGTAAGGAACTAGACACAGAATTTTTTTTTTTATAATTTTTTATTAATTGTCATGTTGTTTATCAAATAAAAAAATAATCTCACGGAATCATTTAAAAGATTTTTTTAAAATGCCTTAAATGTTTTTCTTATACATATTTACGCATGCCCTTGAAATATTTGCAGTGAATTTAATAGGACCTTATATTCTGTGATTGTACGTCATATTTATTGTTTTGCGATTACAGCGCCACCGTGGCGGAATTCAGTACTAGTTCGTACATATTGCCGGGCATTATGCCATACGGCAAAATGATGTTTTTTTGGCGGTACACATAATGTCGACGGTATACATACGTCAGATGGAAATATACAAACGGCTTTTCGTTTGTAAACACACGAGCTATTATGTAGAAGGCAGATTTTGACATAGTGACTTCGACACGACAGCCATACGGCGAATGTCAAACAAAGTTTGTTGCGGAGGGGTTGTTTTGCTAAAATTGTGTTTCCCTTTCTTTTTCTTATGTAAACAAACATTCACCGTTTACAGTTATGAGGAGAAATATTGTACGAACGTGATACAACGCTTCACGTCTTTTGAACCGACTGTGTAGACTGCAAACTTGCTCTGAAATTTGGTAAGTGTTTTTTGTAACGCTTTGTTTCGGTTCGAATAATTTATTCTCACGGCAATTAAGATCTTTCCATTTCATACAAAAGACGTTAGTTTATTGTATGTCTCAAATCCACGCAACCAGCGTTGTGCCCCAGACTCAAATATACATAAGTCTCTAACACTGAATGAGATCACCATTTTTTGTCTTGTCAGGTTGTCAGGTCATACAGTAGAACCCTGATGACTTATCTTTGCCTTTGTGTTGTATTGTACTTACACAATGTAATGTGAACTTGATACATAGTTGATTTAGCTAAGCTAGCTAAAGTAGCATCTGACAATTTGAACTGTGCTTGTAGGTAGATAATGGGTAAGATATAGTATGACTCAGTCTGTTTTAAAAATAAAAAGTCCCTAACCAGAGTATGTAATAATATAATATAATAATATAATAATAATGTTTATTTGCTCTCACAATATTTTTGGTTACATTTTAAATTAAACTTAGATAAATGTAGCAATTACAAAAATGTTTTTGTGAGAGCCTGGTGCCGGTACTAGGAAAACCTGTATTACCAATCACCAGGCCCCACCCCGGAACAGTAAGTAAAGTACCTAAAGTTTATTTAAAATACATGTAATAAATAGTTAGAGAGGTAAATTTTCATAGAATATTCAGTAACAGGACACTCTTACTGAGATGCATTAGCATCCAGTGCTTGATAAGGTAATTGTCCTACCTGCAACTTACTGTTTTAGACTGTGTCCAAACACAGAAAGACTTTTGATAATTGTTGGTCCATTTCGATAGTAGCTGTATAAGGAATTTGAATTTATGGATACACCACATGTGTTGCTAATCTGTTTTCAGTGACAAAGCCAGCAACAATGGCGGAGACTCTGGACCCGCTGTCTCCGAGCCTGAACAGCGCCCCCTCGTCAGGATTCGTGAACAAGTTGAGGTCCAGGTTCAGTAGGGGCCTGCCGCCAAGAGCGCCTGGGGAAGGTAGGGGAAAACTTTTTTAAACTGTTTAGTATTCACAAGTCTTGAAGGCCTGGAGGTCTATTTTCCCCGACTGCCTTAGAATGAGGGTTATGTTTTTCGAGAGTATGCATGTATGTAAGTATGTATGTATGTGGACAAGAAAATTCTTTTTCACGGGCTACAGCCCAAACGGATAGTTGGATTTTGACATATGAGGTGTCATTAGATTCGTCTCAGCAGCGCGAGTGACACTGGTTATATTAAAAAAATATAGATTGAAGATGGTGAATTTTTACAGCAAAATACTACTTCAAAATTACCACAGTCGGGTTTTTTGTTTTTTTAAACACATCTACTTGTTAGATTTTTGCATGCAGTAACCCTTTACATACAGAATTGAAATTGTGCATTTCCCTGCATTCCATATTCTACTACATCTCACTGCCTTAGGTCTGCTGTAAGAAATTTCTTATTGGAGATAAGTCATACCTGTTGTGTCTTTTTCTTTTTGTGTCTGTCCTATTACTGTTCTGTGAACAATAAACTGTTAAAAAACAAATAAATAATGTCCCTTTCCCAAAATGTTTCCTGGTTTCAAAATATTCCTTTCCCAGAAAGTAATTTTCTCTAATTGCCTCTTTTCCATAATGTCCCTTTCCCATAATCAGCTTTTTCTATTCGGGTCAATGGCAGAAAACCCAGATTACAGATATTTGAAAAAAATACTGACCACTCCTAAGTGCAGGCAGCAGGTCAGGATAGTACTGTAAAGCGCCACACTTGCATATGTCATATTGACATAAGCCCCACCTCTTTCTGAACTCCTTAAATCTGCCGACACCTGATGGAAGCGCTATTCTATGCTATGCTATTCAGTGCCCTCCAGGAGGACCAGGGAAGGTTTTTTCCCGGGGGCAGATTTTCTTCTATGTGATCATGAGGTTTCGGGAGGATACTTTTTGGACCACAGCTTTATTCTAGCCATGGATGGGTCTGAATCAAGTGGCTCGGTGTAATGCATAAAGCTGCGCGAGTTTTCAGGCGAGGAGGAGGTGGAGGCGTGTGGTGCCGGCTTAGAGTAGCATCACCCCATTTCTTTCCTGTGGGCGCCGTAAGAAGCGACTAAGGAACTCGAGATTGTATGTTTTAGCGTGTATTATAGTGATACACGCTAAAACATACAATATCTAAAACCGTCCTCAAATATTTGTCAGATGTGGTGATAACGACCGCATTTTTAGGGCCGTTGACTCTCTGCATACCCAGCAACGGATAAAGGCGTGATATATGTGTGCAATGATATTATATGTTACTAGCGTAATATGTGTGTATGTATGAGAAGGTGTAAACCACCTTTGTGGTGTTCGTGTAAAGAGCACAAAATAGAGAGTTACAGAAGGTTTACTCGGCCCTATTTCAGATTTTCGCAATTGGTATTTGTTACATAACCAGGGTTGCTACTGTCAAAAATCTCTAAGTATAAAAACGGCAAAACAGCAAAATCTGACAAAGAACGTCGTATGATTCTGAGCCAATTTTAAATCCAATAAATATGACATTCGTGTCAACCACCTTCTTATTTACCTTGACTTCCCCTGTTTTTTCCAGTTTTCGTCAGTAAGCGTCAAAATCGTCGCTAGTACTGAGTGAGCCATCTGGTAAAGGCGCCCGCGCGCCGTTTTTCTAATTTGTGTAAAGAGTGCCCAGTATATTGCTTCGTCTTTTGTTTCATTCTAGTTCTGTAAGTGAGTAGGTATTCTAGATGGGCCAGCGGTCTCCGCTTTAACGTACCCATGATTAACCAACACATTTCCCTAATGTCCTTTTCCCATAATGCCCCTTTCCCATAATGCCCCTTTCTTAACACGTGTTTTTGAAGAGGAGGTAGGCAGGAGGTAGACTTCCGTGTGCCAAATAGAATTACGACTATCTCAAAATTTTCCTTACCCCTATGCCCCTTTCTCAATATTTGAACGTGGGGTGAATAGAATAGTGCCCTTGATCACTTAAAAAGCTATAAAAACTGAGGAGTTAATTTTCTATTTTCTAATAATTGCTCGCGCTAAAAACGCTCGCTGTGCGTCAGCTGTGGTACCAGAGATAAGTTATTGAATAATTTATTTATGAACATGCATATGACTCATTTAGCGGATTTATCTGGTCTAAAATATGTAGGTACGTATTATAAAACATTGGCTAGCTGTTTTCTGTTTTGTTATCAACATGTACTTACCTAATTATTCAATATTCCTATTAATAAACTGTTGTTGGGATTCGGAATTCCTAAAACGAGCAATATTTATGATGAAATAATGTTATTTATTATCCAGGTTCTGCCAGACTAAAGTCCTATGCAAACCTGAGCGGAACCGCTGCGGTACGTGAGTACGCGGTATTCTGAGTTTTGCGTACCGATTCCGCTTAGGTTTGCGTAGGGATCAAAACATCATAGGTAAATAAACTCTTGAATGAAAACATGAGAAAAATGCCTCATGCGAGAATTAATCCCAAAATCGTCTTTTACGATATCTTCGACTAGATACGGGGTGATTCTAATCTAGACCAGTAGTATCAAGCGCCATGCGATCTCACTTACTCATTTCTATGTCGTGATTCGCGAATTACTAAATACCAAACTGCAACTGTGACCGTAACAAAATTACAATAGTTTTTACACCAGTCAATACTTTCTATTGTACTAATCACGTCGTTTTAGGTAATTCACATTGCCCGCTCAAGGTCGGATGAGGAAATATTTGTTAAGAGTCTTTCGGATAAATTATTCAGATAATTTTGGAGCGGACTATGATTTGTAAACTGCAAAAGTTTATTTCTAGTATGTTTTATCTGGGATCTAGTATGTTCCTTGAGGATTTTTCAGGTAAATATCTAACTAACAGTATGTAGGTGCAATCAAGCTCGGACTTGGCTGGATAGTTTGGAGTTTTAACCGTTCCGATGCTGTACGTACGCATAAGACTTACATCTTCTGTGAGCTAAATTGTACTTACTTACATTTTGTGGTATTCAAACTATAAGTGGTATACCGATGGGTAGCAGAACTTAATTGCTTCACAATTCATACCAATAAGAATACCGCGTACCCACGTACCGCGCGGAATCCTCTTAAATAATTTGTTTTAGTTTAATAGTGCCTACTTCTACTACTGTTTTTGTATGGGTCAGAAGAACGGTGAACTACACTTATCAAATCAGGATAAGCAAAAATAAAACCGACTTTATAGTGGAGAAATACTCTTATTCAGCTGTATTATATATAATCACTGTTCCCTTTCAAAATTAAACGATTACTGAATTCAGCTGTATTATTATTACTGAAATAAGAAAGACACATCCCTATATTGCATCTCAAGTTTAAACTTCTACACTGTCCAGAGAAACCTTAGCCACCAACTTATCAAAATATTTTCGTACTCGAAGAATGTCACATACCTACATTCTTTTTTTATCTGTTTAATTATTTTACACCCGACTGCCTTAGGAGGGTTAAGTTTTTCGAGAGCATTTATGTATGTAGACAAGAAAATCTTTTTCACGGGCTACAGCCTAAATGGCTGGGCGGATCTTGACATGTGAGGTGTCATTAGATTCGTCTCAGCAGCGCGAGTGACACTGGCTGTATTAAAAAATTATAAATTCTAGATGGCGGATTTTTATCTCAAAATACAACTTGAAATTACGGCAGTCGGGTTTATGTTTTTTAAAACATCTGCTTGTTTATAGTTGTAGTTAAGTAATCTATAAAATGAAAATAACTACTTTACTTTGTTGTATTGTTTAACAATGCCAAAGTATAGTTAGCTATTATGTAAACAACGTGTACCTTTTCAGATTACTAGGTTATCAACTAGTTCATAACCGAATCGATTCGTGCTAAGCGGTGCTTTATGTTGAGTGGTTTAGTGAATTTATTTGATGAAATCGAGATGCAAGCGAGTAGTAAAGGGAAACGTAAGTTTCTTTTTTTACAGTTTTCTTGATTTTCTTTATTTTGGCTGCTGCTGAGTACTGTGTATTTATTGAGTCTGTAAATATGTCAAAGTAGGTATGTTGGTAATAAAATAAATTAATAAGATTACAAATGTTTGTCACAATATCATTACTTTGTATTTTTGACCGATTTCAAAGGAGAAGGTTATCAACCCGGATTGTATTTTTAACTAAATTAAAAAAGGTGAAGGTTCTCTATTCCCGGGAATGGAGGCTTTTATTTAAAAGTTCCACTTATCATGTTTAACTAAGTTCATCTGCATTTGCGATTGATAAATACCTATGTGTAAACTTAGGTTTGTTAGCAAGTGAATAAAGACACTAAAAGTAGTTTTCAGTAGCTAATAGAAAATGATTTTCATCACTATTAAACTAAAGTAAATTTTTGTTTTATCCCAAAATGTTTTGCATAGAAAATGACGCATTCCGAACAAAGAATCGTAGTGTTTATTTTCTTTTGCTACTGTAAACTATTTTCGTTTTTTGTGCGTGGCGAATTGATCTATGGGGTGGTAAATTAGTTAATATGTCGTATTCTAAGGTCGTATGTTTTTCCTTTCTTCCATGCATAAAGGCCGGTATTCATTGGTAACATTTATGGGACAAAGTTCAGAAACATTGTATACAAAAGTTACCCAAGGAATGTTCCCAATGAAGACACACTTTCGGAACAAAGTTCCCAACTAAAAAGCAGCATCTTCATTGGGAACATGACAGCCGATGTGGCGCATTGGTTAGTATGCCTGCCTGCCACGCAAAGGTTCCGGGTACAATTCCCGGTGGGGTCACTCGCAAAGTTGATATTTATCACTTTGTGAATTTGTTCCCAGTCTGGTTAGGACATTGCAGGCTGAACCACCTGATTGTCCGCAAGTAAGATGGTTCCGTGCTTCGGATGGGCACGTTAAGCCGTCGGTCCCGGTTGCTGTCTATGATGGCGGTCGTTACACAACCATGTCAGAGGCCTGCTACTTGCAGTAGGCGGTTGAAAAACTCTGACACCAGGGTTCATCGGGTTGTTGAACGGCTCGGTGTCCCACACGAAAAAAAAAGAGATATATAATTTCGTTTATATGTTTTTGTAATCGATAAGATAAACACTGAAAGTTCTGAAGGTTCTGAACCGATTCTAAACATCGTTTCACCGTTACAACATCGCTGAGTAACATTGGCAGCTTTTAACCGCGGAATTTCTTCCCGAGAAAATAGTTAGAATCCATTGTTGCATGATCATAATTATAAAGTTGTTATATCTAGGTACTTCATTTTCCTTTTAAACTATGTTTTCTCCAATTTGCTCGGAAATAGCTTCATTACCTTAAAAAAAGAATACGTCAATGGGCTCATTTATGTTGTCAAGGCGCAGAGGACTGTAATAGAAATTGCCGGACTAGGCCGGTAATAAAAGGGTTCTTAAACTTCACACTTTCGTGATTAGGTGTTTTATGGAACACAATTTGTTTGAAGTTTGAAGGCTGAATGTGAATTTCCCGCGCATTCTTTATGAAACGGAACGTAAGCAAAACCAGCGCCAACGCTTTGCGA
The DNA here is from genome assembly GCA_024500475.1 of Phthorimaea operculella. NCBI lineage: Eukaryota > Metazoa > Arthropoda > Insecta > Lepidoptera > Gelechiidae > Phthorimaea > Phthorimaea operculella. The sequence goes on along the minus strand of JANFCV010000051.1, from coordinate 2,204,423 downwards.
ACTTTAAAAGTTACAAAGTGACAATTTTATCACGATTTAAATATTTGTTTCCTTGCAAATTGGAGAAAAGCACTATACAAACCTCGGCCGAAATAACAATTTCTGGTCTCGTTTACTTTAGAAGGCCTCGACTTCGTCTCGGCCTTCCAATGCCACTCGACCAGAAATTGCTATATACTCGGCCTGTGATGTAATGTACTATTACTGTTTAAATTTATAGGAATGTTGTGTACACTTGTAAATTGTCTTTTAAGGCGTTCCGTTTCCCATACAAAAGTTCATTGGATTTACGCCTGTAAAGAAGACAAAAGTTTGATTAAAAAACTTGATGGCAAGTCCCGTGGTTATATAAAATTTTCGCAATACAATAAAAATAATGTTGTAGCCATCAGATTTCCCCGTAAAGAAAATGGAGCTGCTGCTGCAATAAATACGTTTGATTTTTTTTACCTATTATTTTTAACTACGGGGTTACTTTTTAGTCAGTGCGCAAACTTTGCAGGGTGTTTCTACTCGTGATTCTGAACAACTTTTACTATGGGGCCACCTGCGAATTCGCAAAAAAAAATTTACGCGTTCTATACTAGAAAAATTCATACCTACTCGGCAAAAATGTATGGAACAGCCAAAATTTTTTTTAAAATTCACAGTTGGCCCCATAATAAAAGTTGTTCAGAATCACGAGTAGAAACATCCTGCTAAGTTTGCGCACTGACTAAAAAATAACCCTGTATAAGTAGTTTTGCGACATATATAAGTGTGCGTTCATCATTTCACGCTTGGAGGAAAGCTGGGGTAGGGAGACGCTATACGAAGCACTTCCCCTCTGTCACGGCCTTTGCCCACGCGGGCTTATCTTATTACAAAAACCAGTTGCTGTCAGATTATTTCCTAGAACGAGTCCAGTCGCGCATGTCAAATGAGCTCCGATAAAAAGCCGAATTGTAGAGCTAATAATGCCTAAAAAAATATGTAAAAATACAAATTTACAACAGAACAATATCACTTTTCGTCTGAAAGTATTCCTCTAGTACAATATCACTAAATAATATAAAAAATTAGCGATTGAAAATTGTACGTAAGTGTTGCCAGTAAGTCGTACAAAATGACTGATTAGGTTTTTTTTTAGGTAGATCTACAATAAAATTATTGTATTTGGTTCCTATTTTTATTATTTTGTGTCGAACAATGGTGTTCATCATGGTATCGTTAATTTACAAATAAAGATTATAATATTCCACCATATAATGGGTAACAATTAACGATCTCAGTTTATTGATGCCTTTATTAACAGTAAATAGCTTGCTAAGTAAGATTAGAATGTTAGTTTGGGATTGTTCTACTTATTCAATGATGTTCATTTCAGTCGATATTCAATGAAAAACGATAATTTTAACTTGAAGTATTGAGCCACACTGAACCCAAGCTAGTTTTTTCTATCGCCATAGTTACAAACCTATACTATGTAAAGACGGTCTGTACTGAAAACTTTGCAGGCATGACCAGTTTATGAAATTGAACAACTTTTACTATGGATTTTGGGAAACCCTGATTTTGTTCGAGTTTCATTGAAAATTAATGTCAGTCTCAGTCGATCGGGTGACATCGGATGTCAGCCGACGTGGCGCAGTGGCTAGTCTGACTGCCTGTTGTTCAATTCCTTTCGCTCACAAAGTTGATATTTATCACTTTGTGTAGGTATATGTTCCTAGACTGGTCAGGACACAGGACACAGGCTGAACCACCTGATTGTCTGAGAAGCAAGATGGTTCCGTGCTTTGGAGCCACGTTCAGCCGTCGGTCCCGGTTGCTGTCTATGGTCACTTAGACGGCTGTCGTTACACAACCATTTCAAAGGCCTGCTTCATGCAGTAGGTGGTTGAAAAGCTCTAGCACCAGGGTTCATCAGGTCGTTGGACGACTTGGTGTCCTTTAAATTGTTTAAACTTAAGTGCGACATTGTAACTTTAATTATATATGTCGCAGTATGATGGCAGAATTAGGTTTTGGCCAAAACCTAGGTTTTTGGCCAAAGGCCGGCATATGGCAGAATCGTAGACTTCCTTCGGCCATCGTCCTAAGTTGATCCAGGTTTTTGGCCAAAAACCTAGGATTTTGGCCAAAAAACTAGGATTTTGGCCGAAATCCTAGATTTGTTTAGTATTATAGCTTTTTTGGCCGTGTGATGCCGGCTTAGAATAGCATCACCCCAATTCTACCCGTGGGTGTCGTAAAAAGCGACTAAGGGATACTTATCCAGGGAATGGGCAGCAGCGTTCCCTGTCAATGCAACATCACATGCACTGCGCTCGCCAATCCGCCTGCCAAGCGTGGTGAGTATGGCAATACCCCCCGATAGGGGGAGGCCCATGTCCAGCAGTGGACTGTTGTGGCTGTTATGGTTATGGTATGGCTTTTTTTGCATTTCGGGGGAACTTCTTCATCTTCGAGTGGTACACCAAGTCGCCCAACGAACCGATGGACCCTGGTATCAGAGTTTTCAACCACCTACTGCAAGTAGCAGGCCTGTAACATGGTTGTGTAACGACCGCCGTCTAAGTGATCATAGAGAGCAATCGGGACCGACGGCTTACCGTGCCCATGTGGTTCAGGGGAACGAGGAGTGGAGAGGTTCTTTATGCACCTCCCTCTGATCTTTTGAGGGTAGACTTGGACACCGTAAAATGACACCCTGAAGGACGGGGGGTAACATCAGACAGTCTGAACAGCAGGATTGCCTCGGATTCCCTGAAGAGGCAGGAGGGAGCATCAGACACCATAAGAGCAGGACATACCACTGAACGCTCTAGAGCACTGGTGGTAGCGTTAGAAGTCCTGAAGACCAGGAGGTAGCGTCGGACCCCCAGAAAATCCAACGCTCGTCTTCTTACATCCTCCAGAGTGTCCAACGCTACCCACGCCCTCCAGAGCGTCTGACGCTACCTCCCACCTTCCAGAACTACACTGGCACGTTAAGCTGTCAGTCCCGATTGCTCTTTATGATCGCAATATATGAAGCAGTCGTTATACAACCTTGTCAGAGGCCTGCTCCTTGCAGTTGGCGGTTTAAAAACTAACACCAGGGTTCATCGGGTCGTTGGGTGACTTGGTGTACCACTTGAAGACGAAGAATTTCCCCCGAAATGCAAAAAAAAAACATAATATTAAACAAATCTAGGATTTCGGCCAAAATCCTAGTTTTTTGGCCAAAATCCTAGGTTTGGCCGAAAGAAGTCTACGATTTTGCCATATGCCGGCTTTTGGCCAAAAACCTAATTCTGCCATCGTACTGCGACATATATATAAAAAGGATTTCGCACTTACCTACTTCTTATTACATCGCGGTTTCGCGACCGTTTCGGTCCAGTCGGTGGCCTTTGTCAGCCGGAGTGCTCAGATAAAAGACGAATATTTGAAAATTTACTTTATAAATATTTGTGTCTGGTGGAAATCGAACCCACGAGCCTCGGCGTAGAAGACAGGGGTACTAACCACAACGTCATCGGGATAGTCGAAGTTATTATGTATGACTTGTTGTGCAGATGGTTTTTTAGTAAATTCCCTTACATAATATCCTATGATACTTAATTATCAGTAAATAGTAGGTAGGTATTGCATTGATTGTACCTACATAATTGAATTATCTGGTCTTTGGGGAAAGAAATTAATATTTTGGTTAATTTAGGGTAACTTATGCAATATTTAAAATGATGTTATTGCGCCAATATTTCTATTTACTACAAAATCCTATTCTTGAGAACTAAGTTTCTTTTGAAAATGCAATAATATGACACAATATTGAGTAGACTGATGTAATTAATCGAAAGGTTAAGTATCGATATTGTCGATTCCAACACTAGCTTGATTTGACAGCTTTACCTCTCCCCCCGCAAAAATTGGCAGAAATATTTGTATAGAGTAAAGTAGCTATACCCACTCCCTTCCGGGCCGGAACGGGACGGAAGATCGAGTTGCTCGAAGATTTCACGCAAAGATTTTATGAAAAATTGTCTTGGCAGCTCATGTCGAAATCGACTGTAGTGCAGTTTTTCATTTGCATGACGTGACGTTTCGCCTTTTCGCCTTAATATGATCTTCATTTTGTACTATGTATTGATTTGATGATAAATATAATTTTCTTGTCTTGCATATTCCAGGCTATGTGGAGTTCGGAGAATTCCGCGCGGAGCGGCAGGGAGTGAAGAAAGTGGGCACTTTCGCCGGCGTGTTCTGTCCGGTCGTACTCTCCATGTTCAGTGCGCTCATATTCATACGAATGGGTAAGTCTAAAGATCAAAATAGTAATTCCTGAGGCGCTCAGAGGTTTGGTAGGGTTGCTGAGCTTCCTCGGGGAACTAGGATGGCTCGAGTAGTGAGCCCCCACCCTTCACGCAAAATAGGCGCATGTAGACGTCGAGTTGCGGATAACAGCTATTACCATTACCAAAGACAAAATAAAGACCGAGTGCGGTGGTGTCGTAGTGCGCCATCATTGTGACAGCGTCGTTCATAGTATGACTGGTTTGTATGGACATGGAGATGCCAGGAATACCGGGCGACGGCAAGAAGGGTGCGCCGCGGCGTGCCGCCCGACGCCCGATGAATAGGATGTTAAAGTATACGTTTAATATAATGTAAGTAGAATGTTAGTAATGTACCTAAGTATGTTTGACCCAGGTACGGTATATTATAAACGTCAGCGGTTTCAACCGCTACAACCCATCTTTTATCCCCTTTAGGGGTAAAAATCGAAAATCCCTGAAACACGTACGTAATTTTTTTAGCTATTTGATGTAACTGCAAGTTTTGAAACATGATTTTCCATACAAACTTTTAACCTTTTTTACCCCTTTAGAGGACGCAAACCGAAAACACGTATTTAATTTTTTTAGCTTTTTCATCTAATCGCAAATTTTGAAACAAATCGCATTTAAAAATAATGATTTTCCATACAAACTATTGTCGTGTTACCCAGGTTCCTAGAGGCACCGGCACTCAGGGAACCGAGGTAACCGCAGGTGTAACTTAGTAGCTAGGTAGGGTGGAGTGGTCTCGCTAGCACGAGTGCCTGTGGCCCCTGGGGGCGTGAGTGAGTAGGTGTGGGTAGAGTGTCCTGTGTGTAGGCGCCCTAACAAGCCTGGTGCCCTCACGTGCAGCGGGGACCGTGGCAGGAAAAGATAGTAAGTAAAAGAGAGGGCTTTTATTAACTACATAATCAAAAGACCTCCTAGAACGGGAGAGGGCCTCGAAAGGTAGCGCATGACACATATAGGGGTCCTCTTGGCACTCGCAGGGCAGCTGAGGAGCGTAGCGCGCAGACCGAGGACTGGTTCAGAGGACTTGAGTCTTCGGCGCGGAGACCACGACGTAATGCGCTTCGGCAGACATAGTTGCAGACTTGCTGTATTAGATTTTCTTGTTACTATTCATACTTTTGAGCTTTTGCTGAAGTCTTCAGTGGCTGTTCAAGAACTGTCCTGTTAGGTTGGCAGCTGACGGGGCTTTTATATGCTTGCTAGGTGTTCGAGAATGTTCCAGTCTTCAGTCTGATTTCGAATTTCAAAACCTTGAGATTAGTCAGTGGCCAGTCTTCCAGCATGTTGCCAGTGTTGATGGTGGAGTTTGTCGCCCTGATGATGTAGTGGTTTGTCCAGGCGACGAGGGCAGTCCGGTGGCTTCGGAGGGCTCGGAGGTCTCGTTTCCAGGAGGAGTGAAAGAGTGCCAGCGCGAGATAAATTTAGAATCAAGTACCAGGAGGTCAGAAATAGGAAAGAGGTAAAGGGCTATAGTATAATAACTTTTTAATAGAGAAGTACTCGGCTCTATGAGATAGCCGTCAAAGATGAGACGTTGACATTCTGTCAGTAGTAGTAAATAATCATGTCAACAAGGAAAACAATGAAAATATGAATAGATTTATAGAAATCAGAAGAAAATACCGAAAATACGCGTAAAACGCTATATTTTCCCCCACGACCCCGAGAAAATTTTTGCTGTTACAAAAATTTTGAGGTTATGAGCAGATACCTTACGCATTCACCTACTTTCAGACTTCACCATTCAATCATGCATCCTTCATCTTTCAAAGGTTGGGGTAGGGCTCACATTCAATGGCTCCTACTCCAAGGTATGCTACTCTCTGAGCATATCTCAGGCGATGACCAAGGCTTGTTTTAGGAGTTGTCATCCGCTCCAGCTTAAAACCTGTGAGTAGTGTTAAGGCTTATTTAACGTGTCACTAGCCGCACGATGTGTAGAGTGTAAAGAAGATTAGTTTGTGTAGAGTGTAGTAGTGTAGGCTTATTTAACGTGTCACAATCCGCACGAAGAAGAATGAACCTTAGCTCAAGTGGGGATAGAGAGACCCATCAAGAGAGGAACATTTTAAGAGACCCATTTAGAGAGTCTTAGAGAGGGTATTTAGAGAACCCTTAAGAGAGCAGGGCGGGATTAGAGTACCGCCTGCAGAGGTGTGTGTCTGTAGGTGGCTTAAGTGCCAGTGTGTGTGTAAGTGTGTGAGTGTGTAGAAAGGCTAAAAGCCAAAATAAAATATGACTTCGATAATTGGCCGAAAGGTCGAAGTCAGATGCACAAAGAAGTAGTAAAAGGAGGATAGTGGTGTAAGAGTAAAGAAGGGACGAGTATGAAGGGAAAGGAGGATGCAAAGAATGGTTCAAATTGAGTAGAAAAGTAGTTCAATAAGGGAGTAAATTTGTTAGAAAGGGCAAAAGGACAAATAGCAAAAGGGCAAGAGGTAAAAGGCAAAAGTCGCAAAAGGTAAAGTGACAAAATGACAAAATTGGAAAATAAAACGAAAGGATTATTATCAAAAAGGGGGGTTCCTCAAGTTTGACCTGACACTGGCAGAACGAGGAGGTTCTCGAGATTGACCTGACGCTGGCAGAATTGTTCTTGTTGAAGCCATTTTTTGTAAAGTGTAGCAAGTAAAATTGTATATTAGTGTAGGTTTTAAGCTTGAGGGTTTATTTTTAGAGGTTAAAGTAAAGAGGGCCGAAACAGGAGGGCCAAAATATGTTATGAGAGGTAGATTTAGAATTTTGAGAGAGAAAGAGGGCCGAAATTAAGGTCGAAAAGGTTTACGCTAGAGGAAGCGTTGTTTTAGAATTTAGAGAAGGGTTCTGATAGTACGTGGGTGTAGGTATTGCCCACGCACGTATCCTTTACCGTTGGGCGCCAAACTGTCGTGTTACCCAGGTTCCTAGAGGCACCGGCACTCAGGGAACCGAGGTAACCGCAGGTGTAACTTAGTAGCTAGGTAGGGTGGAGTGGTCTCGCTAGCACGAGTGCCTGTGGCCCCTGGGGGCGTGAGTGAGTAGGTGTGGGTAGAGTGTCCTGTGTGTAGGCGCCCTAACAAGCCTGGTGCCCTCACGTGCAGCGGGGACCGTGGCAGGAAAAGATAGTAAGTAAAAGAGAGGGCTTTTATTAACTACATAATCAAAAGACCTCCTAGAACGGGAGAGGGCCTCGAAAGGTAGCGCATGACACATATAGGGGTCCTCTTGGCACTCGCAGGGCAGCTGAGGAGCGTAGCGCGCAGACCGAGGACTGGTTCAGAGGACTTGAGTCTTCGGCGCGGAGACCACGACGTAATGCGCTTCGGCAGACATAGTTGCAGACTTGCTGTATTAGATTTTCTTGTTACTATTCATACTTTTGAGCTTTTGCTGAAGTCTTCAGTGGCTGTTCAAGAACTGTCCTGTTAGGTTGGCAGCTGACGGGGCTTTTATATGCTTGCTAGGTGTTCGAGAATGTTCCAGTCTTCAGTCTGATTTCGAATTTGTATGATGCTTGCTTTTATGTGGACTGTAGATTGTAAGGGAGCTGGTCTTCTAATTGGGTGCGTGTGTGGAGATGATTAAAAGATGGTATTACGGAAAACTAAATCACTATATTGTCTTTGTAACACTGAGAAAATAAATATTTTATAATAGAAAATACACGTACGTGCGGCAAGGACGCCGATCGGGACGAGAAGAAGGAAACAAAAGAGAAATTCGAATTCCTGACAAATTTGAATTTTCCTACGTGCCAATTGCACTAGTAAAAAGTTTTTATGTTCTGAACAGAATTTCAAAACCTTGAGATTAGTCAGTGGCCAGTCTTCCAGCATGTTGCCAGTGTTGATGGTGGAGTTTGTCGCCCTGATGATGTAGTGGTTTGTCCAGGCGACGAGGGCAGTCCGGTGGCTTCGGAGGGCTCGGAGGTCTCGTTTCCAGGAGGAGTGAAAGAGTGCCAGCGCGAGATAAATTTAGAATCAAGTACCAGGAGGTCAGAAATAGGAAAGAGGTAAAGGGCTATAGTATAATAACTTTTTAATAGAGAAGTACTCGGCTCTATGAGATAGCCGTCAAAGATGAGACGTTGACATTCTGTCAGTAGTAGTAAATAATCATGTCAACAAGGAAAACAATGAAAATATGAATAGATTTATAGAAATCAGAAGAAAATACCGAAAATACGCGTAAAACGCTATACTATTAACCCCTTTTTTACCCCTTTACGGGTTAAAAATCTAAAATCCCTGAAACCCGTACTCAATTTTTTCAGCTCTTTGATCTAATCGCAAATTTTGAAACAGATCGCATTTAAAAATAAAGATTTTTCATACAAACTTTTAACTTCTTTCTTACCCCTTTAGGGGTTAAAAATCGAAAATCCCTGAAACACGTGTTTAATTATTTTAGCTCTTTGATCTAATTGCAAATTTTGAAGAAACAGATCGCATTTAAAAATCATGATTCTCCATACAAACGTTTAACCCCTTTTTTACCCTTTTAGGGGTTAAAATTTGAGATGAAGAATATTTAAAAACCTGCCCCTTAACTTACTCTATATATTAAAAAAAATTGCATCAAAATCCGTTGAGGCGTTTTAAAGATATAAGGAAACATACATACAGACACGGGAAGGGACTTTACTTTATACTATGTATTGATTCAGAAAAAGAAATTAGCAACCCTAGAGTGTAGGCATAAATGATCGGAAGAAGGGGCGAGCTGTCCTAACTCTCTATTCTATATTATCATCTCTGTCATAGAGATATCCTCGCGCATTTCGTCCTGCCGTTCCTGATAGTAATGTGTACGAAACACCCTAAGTGGCCTAGGAGCGGCAGTGTTCTTAGCCGCTACCACAAGGCTCATAAGGCGCGACCGCACCAAGCGAGGCTGCTCGCTGCCTCTCTACCTCGCGAGGCAGGCAAAAGACGAAAAAAATACGTGGCTCACCCTAGGCAACGCATGCGAGCCGAGCCAAAGAGAAAACTCCTAACAGAAGTTTTCCTATTAATTTATGTGGCGTCCTAATTGAGCCGAACTTTCTCGCCTGCGCACGAGCGTATGCCGCGCGAGGCAGCGAGGAATGTGGACGATGCGAATCGGACATTATGCGTCAAGAGGAGATATCGCTTCATTTTCCAGGCTACCTGGTGGGCAACGCTGATCTCCTGGTGACCTTCGCACAGTTTCTACTCGCGTTTCTGATAATCACTTTCTTTTGCGCGATTTGCCTTTTACGAAACTCCCTAAGTGGACTAGGGGCGGCAGTATTCATAGCGATACCACATGGTTCATAGCGATACCGCTTTATCTTCCAGGCAACCTGATGGGTAACGCTGGTCTACTGGTGACCTGTAGCGCAGTTCGTACTCGCATCTTCATACTTAATTCGCCTTTTACGAAAGGTGGACTAGGGGCGCTAGTGTTCTTAGCCGCAGCCACACGGTTCATAGACGGCTCATGGCGTAGCGGATAGTAACCTTCTACGCCGAGGGTCGTGGGTTCGATTCCCACCGAACACAATTATATGTCAAGTCAATTTTCAAATATTTGTATTTAGTCTGAGTGTTTCTATGTATAATATGTATTTATTTACAAAAACAAGTATATAAGTATTATATCAGTTGTCTTAGTTCCCCTAGTACAAGCTTTTCTTGGGGCTAGATGGCGCTGTGTGTCTTGTCCAGGGATATTTATTTATAGAGATACCGCTTCATCTTCCAGGCTACCTGGTGGGCAACGCTGGCCTGCTGGTGACCCTGGCGCAGTTCGTCCTGGCGTTCCTTATCGTCGTGTTCACCGTCACCTCCATCTGTGCGATATCCACCAACGGAGCGGTCGAGGGCGGCGGCGTCTATTGTATCCTTTATAAATATTTAAGGTGCTAATTACTTCTAAACGTATGGTTTATTTAACCATTTATTGTACACAAGAAACATAACAGAACAAAACATAAAGAAAATAGACACAACACAACAGGCACTGCTTATCTCAAAAAAAAAAATCTTACAGCAGACAGCAATTGGCCCCATAATGACTAAGGGATTTGAGAGTTGATGTGTATTGCAAATTTAGGCGACAGGCTGACAGTCTTTTACTATGGTCTTCTGAATGACTCAAACTTTTATCAGACGTGATGTAAATGCATAGCAGTATTTACAACCGTCTATGCTCTGCCTACCCTGCATATCCCTTGCAGAGCAGGCGTGATATATGTATGTATGTATGTAGAGGTGAAAAGTTGTGTGTACCACAGGAAAATAATTAATTTACAACTCGTGCTTTTGAATCCCTCACTGAGTGAAGGATACTACTTTTGCATCTCAAGCGTAGCGACAGCAATAGAGCAAAGTTTATTTTTGCTACACGTGCTAATTTTGAATCCCGAGGGACCGAAGAATAATAAAATTGAATCTCGAACTTAGCGAGTGATTTAATAGAAGTTTATGCAATTGCCTTATAAGGAGAGGCTTTAGGATGTGAGTGTCTGTTTATAGCAATGTTTTTGAGAGCACTTGCCGAATGGTAGGTAAATGATCTTATAAGTGAAAAAAAAGCCTTTATCATAGTTAATTATTAAAGGGTTGGAGACATATAATGTATTTTTCATCCCCTCTATGCAAAAAACTACACTTTGGTCGCACATAAGTGGGATAGGTTATTCAATCCCAAGGGATTAAAATTCATTTGAATTTGGAACAGAAATATTTGCAGCCAATCAATCGACAATTTACTACAGATAGGTTTTTTCTCTGCGACACTACCTGTTATCTGCTATTTTATTGAGTACTAGCTGGTGCCCGCGAACTTCGTTTCGCCAAAAGAAGCGGCATATCATACTAAACAACTTTTTCAATATAGACGTTTTCGTATCTCTTAAAGTTTTGCCGAGCTCCTGGTGTTCCGTCAGTTATCTTCCATCATACCAACCAAACATCAAAAAACATCGCTAACTGTTTGATTGTTTATTGCACAATTAATTAAACCACACAGACATTACTTCTTCTTCTTCCTTGCACCTTCCCACTTTAGGTGGTGTTAGCTCTCCTAATTTTTCGGCGTCATAACGTTCTTTCTGGGGTTGTAGGGTCAGGTACGTCTTTTTTTTCGTGAGCCTGGTTATACTCACTTACAGATTACATTTTCAAAAATAGATATTGTGATATTGATTGTTTACTTATTTTAGTACGCGCCCATTATTTCAAGGGTGTTGAACCCAAAGTGTACCCTATTACACCCTGAGAATTCCCTTCGCTGTCTGTCTGTAACATCTCCATGATAGTAAGAAGTTGTATTTCTGTTGCCGTTGCGGGCGTTGCGGCTCCCATACAACAAACATGATTTTTACAAATTTTTTGCACATAATGGTACCGTTCACGTGTATTTTTCTGCTCTCATTTTCATACTTTTTCTCATGTGAATAGTACGATTAGAGCAGGTAGATGATGATAGCGAAGACGATGACGATGATGTTGGAAATTGGAATAACCTGGAGAAACCCCGGAATACCGCTGTTACTTGTCTATGAAGCCCACCTCTATCCCTCCTGTTTCAAAGACTGAGCTTCTGAGTCACATCTTGATGATATTGTTGGCTACACTACTAAAACCGATTTCAATTGTTTTTTTGTAAAGGAGTTAGCCATTTGCCGTGTGATGCCGGCTTACAATAGCATCACCCCCAATTCTACCCGTGGGTGTCGTAAAAGCGACTAAGCGATAATCATCCAGGGAATGGGCAGCAGCGTTCCCTGTCAATGCAGCATCTTGCACTGCGCTTGCCAATCCGCCTGCCAAGCGTGGTGAGTATGGCAATACCCCCTGATAGGGGGAGGCCTTAGAGTATTAAGCATGCTATAGAGTGCGCATTAGATCCCGCGGCGTACTGTCAAAGCGTAAGCAGTTGCTTCCTAGATACAGACGTCAAATGTATGTATGAAAAGTTATAGAGGTTCATCAGTGCTGTCACTGGCGTTTTGCTACTGACAGACAGAGAGGTTGCACCCAGACTACTGCCGACAGTTCTAATTTTTTAGGCGCACTCTATAGCTTGCTTATACAGGGTGTTCCGGTTATAGTGGACCAAAGAACAAATCTAGACTCTTGACATCCTAAGCTACCATAATAGCAAAAAAAAATGTTCAATATTTGAAGAAAAAAAATGGACCTCCCATACTAATTTTGCTGCTTGATAGAGCATTTTGTACGGGAGGTCCAACTTTTTCTTCAAAATATTGAACATTTCTTTTTGCTATTATCATTTATTTTTTGCTATTATGGTATTTTAGGATGTCCAGATTTCTCTCTAGTCTAGATTTTTTCTTCGGACCACGATAACCGGGACACCCTGTATATACTATAAGGGGGAGGCCCATGTCCAGCAGTGGACTGTTCTGGCTGTTATGGTATGGACCATACAACTACAAACAAACCAGCAACAAAATTACTTCGTAACGCTGATAAACCTGATATATAACATTGACTACGATACCCTATTTGTGGCCGTGTCTGACACGTTCTTCGCCGGTTTTACATTTTGCTATTATAATATTTATATGTTGGTACGTGTTCGAATCTCTAATCCAATATGAATGTAAAAAAAAACAACTGCATAATATTGTAAGAAGTGAACCAGTTCAAGGATTTAAACAACTTTCCCCAAAGAGCATGGTTCAAAATACATATAAGGTGTAAACAAATTAACTAAAAATATTTTAAGGGGTGAACCAGCGCTAGTTCATTAAACCGAACAACTTTCCCTAAGGAACCTAGGTCGAAATATGAAAAATAAATTTGGACCTCCCATACAAAATGGGTTGGCCGGCTGGGTCAATTTGTATGAGAGGGACAACATTTTTTTCTTTTTTCTGCCTATGTTTTTTTGGGAAAAGTTGTTCAATTTCATGGACTGGTTTACCGCTTAACATATTTGTTTTCTTTTTTTACATACTTTAGGAAAAAAAAATGGTTTGCCTAAAGGTACAAAATGTTCTAGCCGATACGAGTAATTTGGAGGGATATTTATTTTTACATTTTTCGACACATGTTCCTTGGGGAAAGTTGTTCAGTTTCATGGACTGGTTCACCCCTTGAAATAATTTCAGCTGTTTTTTTTTTCATCTTATGTATAGTACTTACTTAACTTATTCCTCTAGCGCTACGCAATATCGATTTCCGTGCAAACTTATTTCAAGAAAAGTGGCAACCCCCCCCTTTTAGGGGTTGAATTTTTTTAGCCTATAACCTGGTCGGTAATTTTCCCGACATTTTGGTATAATTTGCATCAAAATCGGTTCAGTCGTTTTTGCGTGATGCTTTCACATACAAACAGATAAACAAATAAACAAATAAACAGATAAACATCTAAACAGAAAAAAAAATTAAAAATTGCTGAAACGTGTTTAGTTATCAATTTTAAGTATCACCAAACAGGTTTTTTTGGAAAATCTTCTATGTACAGACTTTCGACCCTCTACTTATTATATGTATATGTCGCAGTACGATGGCAGAATCAGGTTTTTGGCCAAAAACCTAGGTTTTTGGCCAAAAGCCGGCATATGGCAAAATCGTAGACTTCTTTCGGCCATCGTCCTAAGCTGATCCAGGTTTTTGGCCAAAAACCTAGGATTTTGGCCAAAAAACTAGGATTTTGGCCGAAATCCTAGATTTGATTAGTATTATGGCTTTTTTTTGCATTTCGGGGAAACTTCTTCTTCTTCGACTGGTACACCAAGTTGCCTAACGACCCGATGAACCCTGGTGTTAGAGTTTTTAAACCGCCTACTGCAAGGAGCAGGCCTCTGACAAGGTTGTGTAACGACCGCCGTCTAAGTGATCATAAAGAGCAATCGGGACCGACGGCTTAACGTGCCCGTGTAGTTCGGGCATACACCTCGAAAGGCAGGAGGTAACATTTGACGTTCTGGAGGGTGGGAGGTAGCGTCAGACGCTCTGGAAGGCGTGGGTAGCGTCGGACACTCTGGAGGATGTAAGATGACGGGCGTTGGATTTTCTGGGGGTCCGACGCTACCTCCTGGTCTCCAGGGCGTCCAACGCTACCACCGATCCTCTAGAGTGTTCAGTGGTACGTCCTGCTCCTATGGTGTCTGAAGCTCCCCCCTGCCCTTCAGGGAATCCGAGGCAATCCTGCTCTTCAGACTGTCTGATGTTACCCCCCGTCCTTCAGAGTGTCCATTTATGGTGTCCAAGTCTACCCTCAAAAGATCAGAGGGAGGTGTATAAAGTACCTCTCCACTCCTCGTTCCCCCGAACCACACGAGTACGGTAAGCCGTCGGTCGGTCCCGATTGCTCTCTATGATCATTGATCACTTAGACGGCGGTCGTTACACAACCATGTTAGAGGCCTGCTACTTGCAGTAGGCGGTTGAAAACTCTGATACCAGGGTCCATCGGCTCGTTAGGTGCTTTGGTGTACCACTCGAAGACCAAGAAGTTCCCCCGAAATTCAAAAAAACCCCATAATACTAAACAAATCTAGGATTTCGGCCAAAATCCTAGTTGTTTGGCCAAAATCCTAGGTTTTTGGCCAAAAACCTGGATCAGCTCAGGACGATGGCCGAAGGAAGTCTACGATTCTGCCATATGCCGGCTTTTGGCCAAAAACCTAGGTTTTTGTCCAAAAACCTGATTCTGCCATCGTACTGCGACATATATAGATTTTGAGTATTTTACACCTAGTATGTAGCTCATAAAAGACCTAATTCCTAGCAAAATTTGAAACTAAAAAGTAATGTGTCAAGTTTTATTTTTCTTTTGGCGCGATAACTGGCATGCAATGGGCAATAACAATATAACCTCACAATTATATTGCATTAACATATGAATGAAATGTGCCCTAATGGTTTTTGTAAATATTGGTGTTTATAAGCAATTTAAAGGATCTATTGTAAAATAATGGATAATAGCAAGCAATATTTAAAGAACTTCGTAGATTAAGTAAGTATTTATTGTTTTTCTCATAGAGGGGGATGAAAAGTAGTGTGTATCACTCGGGTATAAAGTTATTCTCGGGTGACTTACATTGAATCCCTCGCTTCACTCACGATTCTACTTTAAAATCCCTCGCTACGCTCGGGATTTTACTCTAGCATCCCTCGTTCCGCTCATGATTCAAAATAGCGCCCTCGCCCTAAATATATCACTTTATTCCCTTGTTATAAAAACTACTATTTGCACACTTGTACCCTTTTAATTTTGCCGTGTGGTGTCAGCTTAGAATAGCATCATCCCATATCATTTCCGTGGGTGACGACGTAAGGAGCGACTAAGGGACTTGAACCTGCCCTTTTTGAATCCTAGGTTGGAATCTGCTTACCCCGCAAGGGAAAAAAGTTTGATAAATAGGTTGATATTTTACTAGTGACCGATAGCTAAAACTCAGATCCAGCTGGTGATAATGAACAACTTTCCTCAAGGAATATAGGTCGAAATACTAAAACTAATAACCATGTTGGACCTCCCATACGAAATTGTTGATGAGCTAATTTAAGTCACTATGAGAGGTCAATTTTATTTTTCGTTTTTCGACCTATGTCCTTAGAAAATGACATAGATCGAAAAAAGAAAGGTTCTAAGTCTTGGCGTCTTGGCTATCGATCACTTTTCACCCTATTTGTACCTATGTATGTTTTTCCCAAAGAGTTTTCTTAACCGGCACACAGTCATGTTGAGCCGCACTATGGGCCCAGAATTCGGTGGCGCGGTGGGCACGCTCTTCTTCTTCGCGAACGTGGCTTCCAGTGCGCTGTGCATATCGGCCTGCACTGAAGCGTTGGTGGAGAACTTCGGCCCCAAAGGTATGTTTACATCTTTATACTACACCAGCATAGAAAGTGACCTGTAGCTTTATTATATACGTAAAGAGGAACGTGAGTCATTGTTTACGTTTCAAATCAGCGGGAAATAATAATCCATACAAATCACTTGCATCCCGTGGGAAAACAGATCCAACTGTCCTAACTTTTGTAAATCGGAACGTGACTAATATTTTAGCAAATATAATTTGAAGACATGACTGAATGGGCTTAGTGCTTTTGCTTTGTGTATTTTAAACTGATTTATAAGCGCGATTTTTCTTTGGATGTTTCGGGAAATATTTTTTCTCAAACATGCTAGGAAATATGTTCATTTCTTTCAAAAAAAGAATACGCAAAGTTTCCCATTGTGTGTCATGTCTCCGATCGCGCCAGCAAAGTTGTATGGAAATCCTTTGCTGGTGTCCGGCAAAGTAAATTCGTTACACGCTAAACCACATAAGTAATAAATCCACAAAATAGTTATCTCTATGAATCTCATAAGAACGGAACGTAATTTTGTATGAAAAGTTGATATGACCGAACTCAAGACAAGGCTGTATGATTTTATAACCCTTGCCTATCCAGAATGGACCAATAGGTTAAAATAAGGTATGAACTAAATATATACCTAGAATGGCTGAATAGCAATGAATACTGTGCCTTGCTAAAGGCCTATTTATTAAAAAGTACACAATTGGTGGAAAAACAAACTGGGAAAACGTGAAAATTTTAATGATTAGGGCTGTTGTATTGTAGTCTCTTTTGTTTAAAACGGAATGAAATTGATACAGATGTGAGTAGTATCGAAATGGATTGCACGCCGCCAAATATAAGGGCTGAAACCAAACTGACCGTGGAAAACATATTTATGAAGTAGGTACGTAATTAGTTTTTTATTTCCTAGCATTTTTTGAGAAAAGCACTATGTAAGCTTCGGGGGAAAATGACTTTACTTGACTCGTATAATTGAAGTCCTCGCCTACGGCTCGGACTTCAAACTCTACTCGTCCAGCAAAGCCTTGTTTTCCCAGCCTCGACAACAATGTACTATAGATTCATTGAACTGTTTTGGTTTTAAGTACACCTTCGTTTGCAATCGGTTCCTTTCCTACCGTGTGGACAATGTACTATTAATTAGGATTTTAGTGCACATACAGTGCTATATTATTCCTATAAATGAAATTTATTCCGTAGGGAAAGTTGTTCCTTATCAACAAAAGTTGTCTTGAGTTTTTGCGTCACTTTCACTATGTATTACACTAAGACGGAGTCTTGCGTATTCCATTTGCGGAATCGGGAAGCCAACAGGACTCTCAATATAAGCTGGTGCGGAGTGAACATACAACACAACCCTACGCCAAAATACCTCGGCGTTACCTTGGATCGGTCGTTGACCTACAAAGAGAACTGCAATAAGTTAAAATCCAAGGTATGCGCACGAAACAATATCTTAAGGCGACTAACCACCACTAAATGGGGTGCTTCTCCACATGTCCTCCGCACCAGTAGTCTTGCCTTGTGCTTCTCGGCTGGCGAATATGCAAGTCCCGTCTGGGCACGCTCTTCCCATGCCGCTAAAGTAGACGTGGCCCTAAATGAGTCCTGTCGGATTGTCACAGGCACTCTTAAACCAACGCCATTACACCATCTGTATACCCTATCTGGAATAGCTCCACCAAGTGTTCGACGGCAAGCCGCCTACTCGACCGAAAGAGTGAAACAGATGGAGGATAGCAGGCATTCGATGTATGGCCAAAACCCGCTACCGCCACGCCTAAAGAGCCGCAATAGTTTCCTCAGCAAGCCTCCACCAGAGAACAAGGACGTGCGCAAGCTAAGACTGGAGCAGTGGGAAGAGTTGTATCCGCCCAATCCATCGCACCTTCCGCTGGCGGAGAAACTACCACCGGGTGCAGACCTTCCCTGGGCAGTTTGGAAGTCCCTAAACCGACTCCGGGCTGGTGTTGGAAGATGCTATGCAAACCGAGTGAGGTGGGGTTTCTCCGGCAGTGATCTGTGTGATTGCGGTGTGGAACAAACTATGGCCCACCTTCTGTCCTGCCCCAACTGCCCTAGCTCTTGCACTATGCAGGACCTGCTGGAGGCTAATCCCAAAGCGATCAGTGTGGCCGAATACTGGTCGAATAAAATTTAATTTGTTGCTCATCGACTCGATGAAGAAGAAGAAGAAGAAGAAGAATATGTATTATAAAAAATGTGGCTTGAAAAACTAGCTTCAACATACAAAAATCACGCCTATATTCCTTGCGAGGTAGTAGAGCGTAAATAGCTGTAAAAAACGGCCATTTACACTACGTCTGACAAAAGTCTGAGCGTCATTTCTAAGACTTTTCTTCATAGTTGTCAGCTTGTCGCCTAAAATTGCAATACACATCAACTCTTAGTCGCCTCTTACGATACCCACGGTAAATGATGGAGAAAATATAATTTCATCATGGAGAAAATATAATTTAAAAAAATGCCTCATACAAAAATACTCTGCTTATAGTATCAATGGGATACGCCCAATGCAAATTGTACATAAATCAGAGTTGCAGAGTAGCGATTGCCAATGCTTTGCAACAGGCTGGCTTCATAATAAATCGCTGACAACTTATTACCCGACTGCCTAGGAGGGTTATGTTTTTGAGAGTATGAATGTATGTAGACAAGAAATTCGTTTTCACGGGCTACAGGCTACAGCCCAAACGGCTGGGCGCATATTGACGTGTCAGGTGTCGTTAGATTTGCCTCAGCAGCGCGAGTGACACCGGCTATGTTAAAAATTCAAAAATTCAAGATGGCGTATTTTTATCGCAACATACAACTTTTGACCGCTTTTGTTGTTTAATAGATCTGCTTGTTTGTCGAAGTTTGTTCAGGCCATGAGTTCAACTGTTCCAGGCTACCTGGTGCACCCGGGGTCAGGTCTGCCGGATGGCCGGATAAAAATGTCCACCATTTTTAATCCAACTGGCTAATGGTGCGAGTCTCGAAGACTTTAGAAAGATCAGGTACTTATGTCACTGTGTCGTAAAAATTGAAAAATACAAACCTAAGCTTACTGGAACTCAATGCTTTCGTTGCCAAGAGTTCGGTCACTCATCTCGGAACTGTAATATGCCACCCAGGTGCGTTAAGTGCACTGAAGCTCACGCGACTTCTGAATGTCCTAAAATAGACAGAAAAGAGCCAGCGCAGTGTTGCAACTGTAAAGAGGCTCACCCTGCCAACTACAGCAAGTGCAGCGCTAGATTGTCTTACCTCGAAAAAACTAAACAGAGAAAAGCCGTCGAACGTCACCCTCCGCCGCCTCCAATCACCAAACAGAATCCATGGTTTACTAAAATTATAACAGAAACGTCCAGCGCATGCCTGACTGAAAACGTAACAGAAACTGACCTGCACCAACACAGTAAACAAAACACTTCAACCGTTCAGGACAGCGATACTGCGACTAAAGAAATGCTTGATATTCTTGTGGTAATCAGAAGCATCAAAAAACAATTTATGTCATGTACCAGTACTCTCGAAAAGGTTATTTTAGTTCTTACACGTCTTGGTCACTATGTGTAAAAGTGTGTCAGAATTGCGGATACTATGTTGGAACGCTGACGGCGTTCGTCCTAAAATTCATGAATTTCTTCATTTGGTAAGTTCTTTATCTATCGACATAATTGGGCTTAACGAAACAAAATTAAACCCAAATATAATATTATCTACGCCTGGTTATAAATTCTATAGACAGGATAAACACTCTTCGGGCCGTGGGCAAGGGGTAGCAATATTAGTAAAGGATAATATTCCACATCATGTTATCCGTATGCCTTCAACAATTCAACTCGAAGCAATAGGAGTAATTGTTAAAATATCTGGTTATCAGTCGCCTAACTTGTCATTGTTGGAACATGATTTAGACGCTGTCATGGGTATCAGTCACCACATAACTGTTATGGGTGATTTTAACGCAAATCATGAGTGCTGGCATAGTAGATTTAATAATAAAAAAGGAAGAATTCTGTTCCAACATATGATCGATAACGACTACGAGATTCATGCGTCAGATGTTCCAAGTCAGGTCAATTACTGCGCTAATCGTCTACCTTCAAACCCAGATCTCGTTCTCTCATTAAATGTTGATTCTATAAGTAATATTAAAGCTTGCCCAGCCCTCTCCTCAAATCATTTGCCCTTATTCTTCATAGTTGGTGGGGTGATTCAACGCAAGGCTAGGCCTAGCTTCTTTAACTTTAAAAAGGCTAATTGGTCCGGTTATCGTAACTCCTTAGACGAGAGTATAGTACTTACCTCCCAAACCCTTAATTCAGTTGAGGAAATAGACGCTTCGGTTTTGCATCTCCATAATAGCATCGTAGACGCACGGAAGCAAAATATTCCCCTATGCCTACAATCTATTGGTGAAACCAAACTCCCAAAATATATAAAAAGACTAATCACTTTCAAAAATAGACTTCGTCGTCGTGATATAGCTCTTCCAAAAGGAGATGAAAAGCGATACATACGATTCTTAATAAACCAGGCTCAAAATATAATAAAAGTCGAAATTAAAACCTTCCTTGATGGTGTCTGGTCTGATAAACTGTCGAAGGTGGACAACCCTAGCAACGATATCTGGCGCCTATCAAACTCCCTTAGGCCAAAATCTACTATCATTCCCCCTCTTAAGCTGGACAACGGTAATCGCACCACTGATACCATCGATCAATGTGAAGCACTTGCCAAAGCTTTCTATAATAACATGAGCCTCACACTGAGTTGGGTAAGTCCTGAAGTAGAGCAAGAAGTGCGTAACTCGAACATCACCGTCGACAACTACTCGGACACTGAGCTGCTTCAACCCACTCATCCCCGTGAGATTCGTAAATTCCTTCAACAACTCAAACCTAGAAAGTCTCCCGGTTATGACAATATTCAGAATATTCTGCTCAAAAATTTGTCCCAAAAAGCAATAGTGTACTTGACCAAAATATTTAATGGCTGTTTATTCCTGGGCTATTTCCCCAAAAACTGGAAGATTGCAAAAGTTATTCCGCTTAAAAAACCTGGAAAAGACGATACCGATCCTGTTAGTTATAGACCTATAAGTCTATTACCTACTCTGGGTAAATTATTTGAAAAGGTAGTTTGCGCACGCTTAAAAACTGCAACAGAGCATCTTCTCATCCAGGAACAATTTGGTTTTCGTCGCTCCCACTCCACTGTTCAACAGTTGGCTAGAGTCGCTGAGCATGTCGCTCATCATCTCAACCTAAAGCAGTCTACGGGAATGTTCCTTTTGGACATTGAAAAGGCCTTTGATACCGTTTGGCACGAGGGCTTAATTCATAAAGTTGTTTCTTGCGGTACACCATTGAAGTTGATCAAATTGCTGAAATCATATCTCAATGATCGCAACTTTTCCGTTTACATAGATGAATGCAGCTCTTCGTGCCATTCGGTTCCCGCAGGTGTCCCTCAGGGCTCTATTTTAGGACCATATCTCTTTCTGATATATATTAATGATATTCCTATTCAAAATCACACCCAACTTGCATGTTTTGCGGATGATACAGCTTCTTTTTCATCCTCCAGTGAAACACATATCATTATTGGTAGGTTACAAATGTCTCTCGACCTCTTGCATACCTTCTTCACTAGATGGAAACTAAAATTAAATGAAAAGAAAACTGAGGCTATTATGTTTACAAGACAGCGTAAGCCGCCGAAGCATCAGCTTAAAATAGCAGGTCACCCTATTCAATGGAGCAAATCTGTCCGATATTTGGGTGTTTTACTGGATGTTAAACTTAACTGGTCTCATCACATCAAGCATATTCGCACCAAGGGTGCGCAAGCACTAGGCGCACTTGGTCCTATAATGAATAGACGTAGTAATTTGAGTCCAGCAACAAAGCTCAGAATTTATACAACGCTGATTAGACCCTGCTTGACATATGCATGTCCTGTCTGGAGTAGCGCCCGTGACTGCCACTATAAAATTATTCAGGTTTTACAAAATAAAGCTATAAAAATTTCCTTCAACACTGCTAGACTAACTAACCTTAAAAAACTTCATGAACAAATTTCATTTCCATTACTAAAAGAATTTATAATTA
Source organism: Phthorimaea operculella (assembly GCA_024500475.1). NCBI lineage: Eukaryota > Metazoa > Arthropoda > Insecta > Lepidoptera > Gelechiidae > Phthorimaea > Phthorimaea operculella. Next base: position 2,182,193 of record JANFCV010000051.1, on the reverse strand, counting down.
AACTTACGAGACTATTCTACAATAAAAACTCAACACATGATAATATTCTCATTTCTCAAATAGGTAAATTGAATGTCCACCTCAAATATGTCGATGGATACGGAACGTATCGTTTACCACAACACTATGTTTTGTTCCCTGCGAATGACGAACTGTGCCCTCAGTTGACCAGTCAGCTGACCCCTAGCGCTGGTCGCGGCGATTCCTCTGTCGCGCTAGACCGCGTACTTGCGCGGGGCGTAGCGGTAGGTCTCTCGCAGACCAGTCACTGGTCACCGTGAGTGCTTTGGTAGATAGACTGCGTAAAATTTAACTGTCTTACTCTCAGCAATGTAAATATTTAAATAATCTATAATTATTAATTATTTATGGGTTTACTAAGATCATCTTAGCAAATACTATAAATATAAATATGTCTGTTATCTAGGTAGTAAGTGAAATTGCAGTACAATTTCGCGACTCAACGTCTGATCTACAAAATAGGTATAACTATTTGTTTATATTCATTGTGTTTACTATTTTAATGTTTATATAGCAAACTTTCGTAGGCGTTAGCCTGATAAAGTAATATTTTAGTAGCTGTTTAAGTCGTATTGTATGAATATGTACTTGTATGATTTATCTTGAATAAAGAACTTAGAACAACAACAACAACAACCGCTTCCTGTACCGGTCGGTGCTCGCAATATGAATAAAAATTTACCTCTTATACAAAATTGTCGATCCAGCTGATTGATTTACTATGCAGGGCCCAAATTTTTTCATATTTCGACCCATATTTAATAGGGAAAGTTGTTCAGTTTCATGAGTACCTTGACCTTCTTTCGGGTTGTTATTTCCCTTTTTGTTACTCCTGGTATTTATTGCAGTTAGTCTAATTAGGCCATATTATTATGTTTTTTTAGGTACCGCTGGCACTGATCTGCCGAAGGCCAAGATCCATTTCGGGTCGCTAAGCTAGCGGAGTTAGTTTGTTATGTTTTTTTACTGTTCCAGGCTACCTGGTGCACCCGGGTTCAGGTCTGCCGGACGGATGGTGGTACCGCTTCCTGTACCGGTCAGTGCTGAACGCGCTCGGGCTGGCTGTGTCACTAGCTGGGGCCAAGCTGTTCGCGCGCACCAGCCTCGCCATCTGGGCCACCATGACCGTCTGCCTCGGCAGCGCGTTCATCAGCTTCTTCGTCACCAAACCACAAGAGGTAAAGTCAGGGGCGGATCTGAGGTAGCTAGCGCCCCGGGCTCAGCTCAAACGCCCCCCTTTGCAGGTTTGATCCGAGCCCTCGTTTTCCGTGGAGTCATCGAGGCTAAAGTGCCTTAGTATTACCAGTTGCTTTATCTATATAAAAATGAGTGCAGGTTTTGTCAGACGTGAATTAAGATGCTTACTTAGGAAGATCTAGAAGGGCCGAACACTAACGTATTGCGAGCGAAGCGAGCCCGATTTTTTCACGCTAAATCTGGTGTGGTGGAAGCAGCATTAATGTGTAGTCAGAGGGAGCGTCCGTCTGACACATAATGTAATGCGAGCGAAGCGAGCCCGACTTTTCATCCTAAATCTGGTGTGGTGGTAGCAGCACTAATGGACAGCAAGAGGGAGCGTCAGTCTGACACATAACGTATTGCGAGCGAAGCGAGCCCGACTTTTCGCGCTAAATCTGATGTGGTGGTAGCAGCACTAATGGACAACGAGAGGGGGGTGTCACTGCGACACATAACGTATTGCGAGCGAAGCGAGCCCGACTTTTTACGCTAAATCTGGTGTGGTGGTAGCAGCTCTAAGGGACAGCGAGAGGGTAGGTGACACTAGTATAAGACGTACAGCGAGCGAAGCGAGCCTAACTTTTCACTTTAATGTGGTGGTAGCAGCACTAAAGGACAGCGTGGTCAAACTGACATAAAATTTATTTCAATTGCGAATGCAGCGAGCTTGACAAACACCATTAACATTAAAAGGTGGCGGATTGTATCAAGGAGCGTCAGAGTTGTATTGGGTTCCTTTGCAGTTTCAGTCATCTCACCAGTGAGTTCGTCTTTGCACGGTTCGCTGCCCCTACCTAAATATTATGCTGCTCTACCCCCGGACCTAACAGGCTTTACAAAATTCAAAGACTAAAAATAAAAACACATTTTTGAAACAGGCAGGAAAACATTATAATTCCTTCACTTTAACGGTATATGCGCCCTATGGTAAGCCAAAGATTATCCCTTAGCCCTCAATAATAACCCGAATCTTGTGAGGCTTGAAGTCCAAACCCGCGCCCTTGCGGGCGCGAGTCTGGCTCCCGCCCCTATAGCCACACCCTAGATCCGCCCCTGGGTAAAGTTTTCTATTTGCAGTGTTTCGCAGGCTAGGTTGGAACCGCAGTATCCCAGTCAGTACTTGTGGTTTCGACAGTACAGGTGCCGAAGTTCACAGGTTCAAATCCTGCCTGCGATGGAAAATTTTGCAAGTTCTCAATAAACCTTGGCCATTTTTTACAGCTCTGCCTACCCCGCAAGGGACATAGGCGTGATGTATGTATGTATACGGAAGTTTACTGCCAAAATCGGCTACAATAGCCACCTGCGGGCGCATCAGCGCTGACTTGATCAGAAGTAGAAGTGGTCGCCATGGCCGAAACCGGCCGGAGAGATCATCATAATTATGTATGTATGTAAAATTTCCAAATTGTCCGTTGTTTCCAGGTGGAGAAGCCGGACACGAACACGCTGACGAACGTGACCTCGTTCAACTACACCGGCCTGTCTGTGGGCACACTGTACTCGAACCTGTACCCGCAGTACGGGCAGGACTACACCACCGACGGCGGCCAGATGGTGGACTTCGCGTCCGTGTTCGGCGTGCTCTTCACCGGCGTCACCGGGGTCATGGCCGGCGCCAACATGAGCGGTCAGTTGCTTATTTCCTTTCCTTTCCTTTCCTTTCCTTTCCTTTCCTTTCCTTTCCTTTCCTTTCCTTTCCTTTCCTTTCCTTTCCTTTCCTTTCCTTTCCTTTCCTTTCCTTTCCTTTCCTTTCCTTTCCTTTCCTTTCCTTTCCTTTCCTTTCCTTTCCTTTCCTTTCCTTTCCTTTCCTTTCCTTTCCTTTCCTTTCCTTTCCTTTCCTTTCCTTTCCTTTCCTTTCCTTTCCTTTCCTTTCCTTTCCCTTTCCTTTCCTTTCCTTTCCTTTCCTTTCCTTTCCTTTCCTTTCCTTTCCTTTCCTTTCCTTTCCTTTCCTTTCCTTTCCTTTCCTTTCCTTTCCTTTCCTTTCCTTTCCTTTCCTTTCCTTTCCTTTCCTTTCCTTTCCTTTCCTTTCCTTTCCTTTCCGTTCCTTTCTAATTGCTTTATACTTTCATCATCTGCCTGCCCTTATTCGTTGGCACAACATGTCTTTCTCGTCCATTCGTCTCTATCAGCCGTCAAATCTTCTTTCACACCTTTTTGATTACACATACGTAACCCTAAAAATTGAATAAAATTTATATGCACAAAATATTTGTTTATAGGTTGAATACTTATGCAACTGTCTTCGAATTCATAATTCCAATATTATTTACCCAGTGTAGGTAAAATAAACAACTCTAAATTGATGGAAGCAACGGAACCTATTGTTTACAACCGACTACCGGTATGTTTAGTAGAAACCCAAAGTGAAACAGTTTTCAAAAACAAACTGCGACAATGGCTTGTAAAACAAGCCTTCTATTCATAGAATGAATTGTTGAATTCGAAAATTATTTATTCTGTTTTTATTATGACCTAATCTATGACTAATAAGTACTAGGTACTTACTTGGTACGAAAAATTCCCAACGGGCCCCTCGGAGGCTGATCCGCGGGGGCCTTTGGGAATAACGGGTTGAAAGTCACATCGTGTATTGCAATTTTAGGCGACAGGCTTACAACCTGTTGCTATCGTGAATACGCATCGTCTTCTGAATGACTGTCAAACTTTTGTCAGATGTAGTGTAAATGGCCGTATTTTACAGATGTTTACGCTCTGCTTACCCCGCAAAGGATATAGGCGTAATATATGTATGTATGTAATATATGTATGTATGCCGGCTTAGAATAGCATCACCCCATTTCTTTCCTGTGGGTGTCGTAAGAAGCGACTAAAGGACTCGAGGGTATCATGTGTATTGCAATTTTAGGCGACAGGCTGACAACCTGTCACTATAGCGATACACGACAATAGCTAAAACGGCCCTCAAATATGTGTCAGACGTGGCGATAACGACCGTACTTTTACGGTCGTTGACGCTCTGCCTACCCCGCAAGGGATAAAGGCGTGATGTATGTATGTATGTATGTATGTATGTGTAGATAAAATAGAAAATAACACCTTTTCCGTTGCAGGCGAGCTACTATCGCCGGCGCGCAGCATCCCGCGCGGCACTTTGACCGCGCTCCTCTTCACGTTCGTCTCGTACTGCGCGCTGAGCGTGCTGACGGCGGCGTCGTGCGCGCGCGACCTGCTGCAAAACAACTACGTGTATCTGCTGCCCATCAACGTGTGGCCGCCCTTCATCGCGCTCGGTAACTGTCACATGATCACATGATGCACTGCGCGCTGAGCGTGCTGACGGCCGCGTCGTGCGCGCGCGACCTGCTCCAGAACAACTACGTGTACCTGCTGCCCATCAACGTGTGGCCGCCCTTCATCGCGCTCGGTAACTGTCACATGATCACATGATGCACTGCGCGCTGAGCGTGCTGACGGCCGCGTCGTGCGCGCGCGACCTGCTCCAGAACAACTACGTGTACCTGCTGCCCATCAACGTGTGGCCGCCCTTCATCGCGCTCGGTAACTGTCACATGATCACATGATGCACTGCGCGCTGAGCGTGCTGACGGCCGCGTCGTGCGCGCGCGACCTGCTCCAGAACAACTACGTGTACCTGCTGCCCATCAACGTGTGGCCGCCCTTCATCGCGCTCGGTAACTGTCACATGATCACATGATGCACTGCGCGCTGAGCGTGCTGACGGCGGCGTCGTGCGCGCGCGACCTGCTGCAAAACAACTACGTGTACCTGCTGCCCATCAACGTGTGGCCGCCCTTCATCGCGCTCGGTAACTGTCACATGATCACATGATGCACTGCGCGCTGAGCGTGCTGACGGCCGCGTCGTGCGCGCGCGACCTGCTCCAGAACAACTACGTGTACCTGCTGCCCATCAACGTGTGGCCGCCCTTCATCGCGCTCGGTAACTGATCACACTAGTATATACCGGGAGTAACAGAAAGGGTATTACAAGCCGAAAGGAGGTGCTCATGAAACTGAACAACTTTCCCCATGGAACATGGGTCGAAATATAAAAAAAAAAATTTGGACCTCCCATACAAAATCGTCGATCCGCTGACTGATTTAATATGGGAGGACCAATTTTTTTTTCATATTTCGACCAAAATCAAATCAAAATATACTTTATTGCACAACAAAACACAGACAAAGAAACAAAAAAATAAAAGAACAAATTGGTACAATTGGCGGCCTTATTGCTACAGTAGCAATATCTTCCATGTAACCAGGCATTAAGGATACTCTTTTGAAAAAAAAAATATGCTATCGACCTATGTTCCATGGGCAAAGTTGTTTAGTTTCATGAGTACCTTCACCTCCTTTCGGCTCTTTCTGTAAGCTCGGTAAAGATAGATGTGACAGCGACGCCGCCCAGACAATGGAGCACCTGCTGCACGCTTCAGCACCTACTAGTCACCTAGACAGCCGATGTGGCGCAGTGGTTAGTATGCCTGCCTGCCACGCAAAGGTTCCGGGTTCAATTACCGGTGGGGTCACTCACAAAGTTGATATTTATCACTTTGTGAATTTGTTCCCAGTCTGGTTAGGGCATTGCAGGCTGAACCACCTGATTGCCCGCAAGTAAGATGGTTCCGTGCTTCGGATGGGCACGTTAAGCCGTCGGGCTCGGTTGCTATCTATGATGGCGGTCGTTACACAACCATGTCAGAGTCCTGCTACTTTCAGTAGGCGGTTTGAAAAACGCTGACACCAAGGTTCATCGGGTCGTTGAACGACTCGGGGTCCCACACGAAAAGAAGAAGAGCAACTGCTGGTAGTGAGCCCCATTTTTCAGTTGCCAAATATTGCTCAAAAAATCTATGACTATTGCCATCGACTCGACGAAGAAGAAGAAGACTGTTCCCATGATTACTGCGCGCTCGGTAAATGTTTAAATGAATGTACTGCCACTATACAAGGTGTTCCAAAGGAAATACATTAAATTGGAGACGTTGTGTAGATCATTGTACTGAACAATTTCCATTATGGCACCAAGTTTGAATTCTTAACAATTAAGAAGTTGAAATTTTCATACAAAGTAAATGCCCACATTTACTACAACCATTATGTAATACCCCTTATCCAAGATTGCAACCTTGCAATTTTAACTTGTTGGATTTGAATCTTCGAAAAAGTTTGAAACATAGTTGTCTATGTTTTAAATTTAAACGAAAACTTAAGATAAAAGAAAAGATCTTTTTCGTGCTGTCAACTTTATTTTATTGCCGCCTCAAACTAAAAACTTCTTTTGACTTAGAGCACCCATAGAGACGCAAAGACAAAGGACCAATCAGAGAACCCAGTAAAGTTTGTAGTGTCAGTTGTGTCAGTTTTTGACGAACATGACATTTGACCTTGGTCTACGCCAAGTCTACGCCACAACTGTTGCCTTGGCAACTAAATTACCGCCAAAACCGTTACGTTGGCAACAGTTGTGGCGGTAATTTCAAAAGATTTCCAAGACGGCAACATGACATAAATAAAGGTCATAATTAATAAAGCTTCTTTCATAATGTGGCACTGAATTAAATTTAACAAATTTAAGTTGCTAATTACTTCTAAACGAGGGGTTTTCATAACTTGGCCCCATAATGAAAATTAGTCGGTACGATGGCCTACACAACGTCTCCAATTTAATGTATTTAAATTGGAACACCTTGTACATAATATTATTACAGGCGTCCAAAAAGGCTTCCAAGGTACTTTGATAGTGTCAACCCAGCTTAAGGTAAAAAGTCACGCCATACAAACGAAAAACTGAACTTCAGTGGACTTAAACATGAGCTGCACAATATTTTATTCAAAAAACTTTATTTGAAATGATGAAGCCACACGTAAATATGTCGCAAATCTAATTATGGTAAAAAGATTGTGTGTATATTCTTCACAATAAAATCAAACGTGTTTATTGCAGCAGTACCTAGCTCCATCTATTTCCACAAAGAGGCGAACCGATTTTTACAGGGAAATCTTAATACTAATTTGCATACATGTTTTATAATTACGGGACTTCCCATCTAGTTTTTTATTGGGTTTTTGGTCTCCTTTACAGACTTAATTCCATTTAACTTTTGTATAAAGAAATTGTTCGTGTGTGTTCCAGGCATGATAATAGCGACGTTCTCCGCGGGACTGTCCAACCTGATCGGCGCCTCAAGAGTGCTCGAGGCTCTGGCTAAAGACGACATATTTGGTAAGAGATTACCTCACATTGTACAGAAACTAGATTTTAAGTTTTCGTCTAGAGGTAGATGTTGACAGCCGATGTGGCGCTGCCTGCGACACAGAAGTTCCGGATTCGATTCCCGGTGGGTCGCTTCACAAAGTTGTTATTTATCACCGTTAATTTGTCCCCAGTCTGGTTAAGATAGTGCTGATTGTCCGAAAACAAGACGGTTCCGTGCTTTAGGATTTTTTTCAATATTTTTTGCGGCATCTTTTGTCGATACTACACCTACCCTAAAGCTATGCCACGCATTTATATTCACACCATGTAGTGGGTAACGTAAAATCGAGTCATGTACAACTTTCAAACTGACGCTAACTAACTAAAAAATAACTTTTATTTCAGGCGTACTCCTCCGTCCTATGGTGACCAGGTCATCGAACCCGGTGCTCGCCGTCATAGCTTCGTGGCTGCTGGTGCAGTTGGGAATCATCAAGGTAATACAGACGTGACCTTATGCTGGTTACAGACAGCCAATGTGGCGCAGTGGTTCGTATGACTGCTTGTGACAGAAGGTTCCGGGTACAATTCCCAGTCAGTCACAAAGTTGGTGTTTATCACTTTGTGAATTTGTTTGCAGGCTGAACCACCTGATTGTTCGAAAAGCAAGATGGTTTCGTGCTTCGGATGGGCACGTAAAGCCGTCGGTCCCGGTTGCTGTCTATGGGCATTTAGACGGCGGTCGTCACACAACCATGTCACAGGCCCGCTACTTGCAGTAGGTGGTTGAAAAACTCTGACACCGGGGTCCATCGGGTCGACTTGGTGTCCCACTAGAAGAAGAAGCTGGTTACAAAGAACTTCCGAAGTTCTAGTTACGCTAGGCGCTACTTTGTCTTGTCGGGTCTGTTTTTGCGTGCCCGGAATAAAGTCGATGCACCATTCTTAATTATTAAGGAAATTTTAATTAAGATTCATAAATCAATTGTAGTATTGAAACTTGTGATTATGTTTTACCCCAACTCTCATTATTTTAAAGCCAGGGGCACTTCTTCTTCGAGTGGGACATCAAGCCAACGACCCTATGAACCGTGGTGTCAGATTTTTCAACTGCCATTATTGCCACTATAATATAACTGTAGTTAACTATACTTCAAATGTAAGTAGATGTGTATTGAAAGATAAATTCTCTTATTTTTCAGGATTCTCTGAACGCCATCGCCCAAATCAACTCAGTGCTGTTCATGACGAGCTATTTCGCCATTAATTTGGCATGCTTGGGGCTGGATTTGGCATCGGCACCTAATTTTAGGTGAGGCTCTTTACATATTTGCATATTATATAATGAGGAATAATATAAAAACAAAGGCGAATAAGGCGTTTACCAAATTTTTCGGGTTATGTATGAAAACGTACTAAGATTGGTAAAAGTAGACTAACATTGAATCGCTCGCAACCTTTCGGTCTGCTCTTGATTTACAATAGCGCCCCGCCCTTGTCCCATATACAGTATGTAAAAAAAATAACTGCAAATATTTTAAGAGTCCATGAAACTGAACTACTTTACCTAAGAAACATATGTAGAAATACGAAAAAAAAATTTGGTCCTACCATACAAACTGACCCGGCCAGCCAACTCGTATTGTATGGGAAGCAATTTTTTTTTATTATTCGACCTATGTTCCTAAGGAAATTTGTTTACTTTCATGGACTAGTTCACCTCTAAAAATATTTCCTGTTAATTTTTTACACCCTTTATTCCCTTGTTGTAAATTATGCCGAGTAGTACCGGCTAAGAATTCTGCCTCCCCTATTATACTCAGGGTGTTTCGTAAAACGCGACGTAGAGTTTTTGACCTTGGCTACGATATCTGCCGACCATGGTTAACCGAATGGTGGTGGTAATACCACCTACGATAGAATTCCCAAAGAGGGTTGACGTCAGGCAGGCGGCCGGTCGTAAAATTAAGCCAAATCCTTTTGTAATATGATTTTGTGTATTTTGTGTCGCGCCGATCCCAAGTAATTGTGATAAGGGCAGGAAGATGATGATGATTCCCTTATAAAATCTACTATTCCAGGCCGTCGTTCAAGCACTTCTCTTGGGTGACGTCGTTCCTGGGCCTGTCCGGTTGCGCGGCCGTGATGTTCGCTCTCCGTCCCGCGCACGCGTGCGGCGCCGCACTCGCATGCGGCTGCCTCGTGGTCGGGCTGCACCTCATGTCGCCGGCCGCCGCCGCCCCCAAGTGGGGCAGCCTCTCGCAGGCGCTCATATTCCACCAGGTTCCTCTCTATCCTACTAATCTTACTAACATTATAAAGGCGGATGTTTGTGTGTGTGTTTGTTACGACATCACGCAAAAACGGCTGATTAGATTGACATGAAATTTTGCACAAATATAGAATAGCATCCAGAATAACACATAGGTTACTTTTTACCACGGAAAAATGTCTCATTCCTACGGGATCACGCATTTTCCAATATTTTTGAAATAGGTGGCGCGACTGAGCCGATTCGCGTTTTAGAAACTAACAGCGACATCTCTTGGTGAGTAACTAAGCCCAAATTGACTGAATGAATTAGAAGAATCACTAAGACGCTGGTGAAACCGCGGGACAGAAAGCTAGTATAGTATAACCCGCGCACGCGTGCGGCGCCGCACTGGCATGCGGCTGTCTCGTGGTCGGGCTGCACCTCATGTCGCCGGCCGCCGCCGCGCCCAAGTGGGGCAGCCTCTCGCAGGCGCTCATATTCCACCAGGTTTCTCTCTCTCTCTACTTATTTCTCCCTCTGTCTATAAATAAATAAAAATATCCTGGACATTACACACGGCGCCATCTAGCCTCAATCTAAGCAAAGCGAAACTAAATAGCTGTTATGTATACTTATTTTTTGTAAATACATACTAATTATACATAGAAAACACCCAGACTAAACAAAAAATATTTGAAAATTGACTTAACAAACATTTGCGTCGGTGGGGATCGATCCCACGACCCTCGGCGTGGCAGGCAGAGGTACGCCACTACGCCATCGGGCCAGTCAATCTCTCTCCCTGTATCTATCGTCCCTGGGCCTATCTGATGTAGTAAGTGACACAGTTTTTCAACATTTTTGTGTGGGACGTTCAAATTGTTTTTATATTTCGGAAAAAAGTTTCTAACAATGTTGTTCAGTTTCGTGAGTAGAACATACCCTCAAGAAATTTGTACTTAATTAATTAAATGTAACCCTATATATCCCGCGCATATACAACCGCGGTTGCCCAGTTGGTAGTGGCGTCGGCAGTACATATGCCGAAGGTCGCACGTTCCAATCCTGCCAGCGGTTTGTATACCTAACATGGGGTATTCATAATTTACTTAAGTGTTGTGAACAACCATGAAAATCATAAAAATGCTGTTAATTTCCAGGTCCGCAAATACTTGCTCCTGCTGGACCCGCGCAGGGAGCACGTCAAGTTCTGGAGACCTCAGATGCTGCTGCTGATTGCGTCGCCGAGACAGGCCGCGCCGCTCATCGACTTCGTCAACGACCAGAAAAAGGTACGACCAAGAGTATTATCATAGTATAAAGAAAGGGGTAAGTTATCTTAGAACAACCGCACCGCGCGCGGCTTGTATGTGTGCGCGATAGTATCTACGCGTCGCTGCACGCACACACTGACAAATCTGCCCGACCAAGGCTGCCCGAAACGTACCGAGATTTATCAGTGTGTGCGGTTGTTCTAATCTAACTTACTTCCCCCTTTCTTTATACTATGGTATTATCTACACTCGTCTCAACGATCAGAAGTAGGTACCCCCAATAGCTGGACCCGCGAAGGGAGCACGTCAAGTTCTGGAGACCTCAGATGCTGCTGCTGATCGCGTCGCCGAGACAGGCCGCGCCGCTCATCGACTTCGTCAACGACCAGAAAAAGGTACGACCAAGAGTATTATCATAGTATAAAGAAAGGGGGGAAGTAAGTTATCTTAGAACAACCGCACCGCGCGCGGCTTGTATGTGTGCGCGATAGTATCTACGCGTCGCTGCACGCACACACTGACAAATCTGCCCGACCAAGGCTGCCCGAAACGTACCGAGATTTATCAGTGTGTGCGGTTGTTCTAATCTAACTTACTTCCCCCTTTCTTTATACTATGGTATTATCTACACTCGTCTCAACGATCAGAAGTAGGTACCCCCAATAGCTGGACCCGCGAAGGGAGCACGTCAAGTTCTGGAGACCTCAGATGCTGCTGCTGATCGCGTCGCCGAGACAGGCCGCGCCGCTCATCGACTTCGTCAACGACCAGAAAAAGGTACGACCAAGAGTATTATCATAGTATAAAGAAAGGGGGGAAGTAAGTTATCTTAGAACAACCGCACCGCGCGCGGCTTGTACGTGTGCGCGATAGTATCTACGCGTCGCTGCACGCACACACTGACAAATCTGCCCGACCAAAGCTGCCCGAAACGTACCGAGATTTGTCAGAGTGTGCGTGCAGCGACGCGTAAAGTAAGTCAGCTGATCGTGAATTTTGTATGGGAGGTCGGAAATTTTTTTTCGTTCCCCACCATTGGCTCCATAGTAAAAGTTGTTCAGTTTCATGGTCTGAGCACGCCTGCAAAGTTTTCGTTACACCGTCCCTAACACCCTGTATACTATCGCGCACACATACAAGCCGCGCGCGGTGCGGTTGTTCTAATCTAACTTACTTCCCCCTTTCTTTATACTATGGTATTATCTACACTCGTCTCAACGATCAGAAGTAGGTACCCCCAATAGCTGGACCCGCGGAGGGAGCACGTCAAGTTCTGGAGACCTCAGATGCTGCTGCTGATCGCGTCGCCGAGACAGGCCGCGCCGCTCATCGACTTCGTCAACGATCAGAAAAAGGTACCCCCAATAGGCTAACCTTCCATTGACAAAGACCAAGACTCCTAAGGCTACCGATTTCTCACGTAATTCTGGCATGCGAGGGAGTAGCTAACCACCGGGCACAAATCCTCGATAGTCCGGGGTCGCTCCAGGAAGCCTGTGAACGTCCCGGACTTCTGAGTTTCTGGAAGGAGCTGGGTTGGCTAACGTAGTCAACCGTCCCACCTAACGCATAAAGGACCACCTTTAAAGTCTCAATGCGGAAAAGGGAGCCCACAATACAAGGATACCGATTGGAAGTATGCTATAACGATAGATCATGTTTAGGTCATAAGCTGGTATGGGTGGCCATCCGAAATCCTAGCGGTTTTATTTTAATTAACTATGACAACGTTTTTTTTTCACTTTTAATAAGATCACTTACCTAATGGTAGGTAAGTGCTCTCAAAAAATGTATCGCAGACACAACTTATCCGAATTTTACAAAAGTACAAGTGCAGTAAAATGGTGCAAGTGTTTACTTAGGCAAAACCCAAAAACACTCCAATACCGCGTTTTAAAAACTAACAACGACATCTAACAATTTGAGTTTACACAACGCCCTCTAGGGGTTTCAAGACGTACTACAGCCAAACTTTTCTGAAAGGGTTGCAAGGGTTGCACCCAGGTGGTGGAGCGAGCTTCTATAATGCCCGGAGATTTTGCATATTTGTATAAATACTGAACATGTTTTACACCACACGGTACCTTATATGGGGTGAAATTTTACTAGTGACCGATAGCGAAAACTCAGAACCGGCTGGTGATAAGGAACAACTTTCCCTATGGAACATAGGTCGAAACACGAAAAAAAAATTTGACCTCCCATAGTAACACAAATCAGCTGATCGGCAATTTTGTATGGGAGGTTCTAATTTTTTTTTCGTATTTCGACCTATGTTCCTTGGGGAAAGTTGTATCTTATCACCAGCCAGTTCTGAGTTTTCGCTATCGGTCACTAGTAAAATTTCACCCCATATACCGGGAGAAACAAAAAAAAAACCGGAACAAGCCGAAAGGAGGTCAAGCAAGGTACACAACTTTCATAAATATGAAAAAAATTGCCCATTTTTCTTTTCTCTCATAGTAAATCAATCAGCTGATCGGTGATTTTGTATGGGAGGTCCGATTATTCTTTCTTATTTCGACCCATGTTCCATGGGAAAAGTTGTTTAGTTCCATAAGTACTTTAACCTCCGTCCGGCTTGTTATACCCTTTTTGTTACTCCCTGTATATGTAGAATACTTTCCTTTTTGTTTTAACTATTTTATATTGATTATGTAGGGTTACGCGACTTACTTGTTATTTAGTTGGTAGAAGGTGTGGCCCTCTACGCCAGTTGTGATAGTCGACAATCGCAACTGGCGGTCGCGCGTGTGTGATTGTCGTCCTCCGTGAAGAAGGCTGTCGTAACCAGCCGAAACGTGGAGGGCTACACCGTCTACCAACTAAATAGGGTTACATTTAATTTAAGTACAAATTTCTTGAGGGTGAGGTCTACTTACAAAACTAAACAACTTTTGTTAGAAACTTTTCTACGAAATATGAAAAAAATACATTTGGACCTCCGATACAAAAATGTTGCAAAAGTGTGTCATTAGTATTTTTTTCATATTTCGAAGAAAAGTTTCTAACAAAAGTTGTTCAGTTTTGTAAGTAGACCTCACTCTCAAGAGATTTGTACTTAATTAAATGTAACCCTATTTAGTTGGTAGACGGTGTAGCCCTCCACGTTTCGGCTGGTTACGACAGCCTTCTTCACGGAGGACGACAATCACACACGCGCGACCGCCAGTTGCGATTGTCGACTATCACAACTGGCGTAGAGGGCCACACCTTCTACCAACTAAATAACAAGTAAGTCGCGTAACCCTACATAATCAATATAAAATAGTTAAAACAAAAAGGAAAGTATTCTACATATACAGGGAGTAACAAAAAGGGTATAACAAGCCGGACGGAGGTTAAAGTACTTATGGAACTAAACAACTTTTCCCATGGAACATGGGTCGAAATAAGAAAGAATAATCGGACCTCCCATACAAAATCACCGATCAGCTGATTGATTTACTATGAGAGAAAAGAAAAATGGGCAATTTTTTTCATATTTATGAAAGTTGTGTACCTTGCTTGACCTCCTTTCGGCTTGTTCCGGTTTTTTTTTTGTTTCTCCCGGTATATGGGGTGAAATTTTACTAGTGACCGATAGCGAAAACTCAGAACTGGCTGGTGATAAGATACAACTTTCCCCAAGGAACATAGGTCGAAATACGAAAAAAAAATTAGAACCTCCCATACAAAATTGCCGATCAGCTGATTTGTGTTACTATGGGAGGTCAAATTTTTTTTTCGTGTTTCGACCTATGTTCCATAGGGAAAGTTGTTCCTTATCACCAGCCGGTTCTGAGTTTTCGCTATCGGTCACTAGTAAAATTTCACCCCATATACCGGGAGAAACAAAAAAAAAACCGGAACAAGCCGAAAGGAGGTCAAGCAAGGTACACAACTTTCATAAATATGAAAAAAATTGCCCATTTTTCTTTTCTCTCATAGTAAATCAATCAGCTGATCGGTGATTTTGTATGGGAGGTCCGATTATTCTTTCTTATTTCGACCCATGTTCCATGGGAAAAGTTGTTTAGTTCCATAAGTACTTTAACCTCCGTCCGGCTTGTTATACCCTTTTTGTTACTCCCTGTATATGTAGAATACTTTCCTTTTTGTTTTAACTATTTTATATTGATTATGTAGGGTTACGCGACTTACTTGTTATTTAGTTTGTTGAAGGTGTGGCCCTCTACGCCAGTTGTGATAGTCGACAATCGCAACTGGCGGTCGCGCGTGTGTGATTGTCGTCCTCCGTGAAGAAGGCTGTCGTAACCAGCCGAAACGTGGAGGGCTACACCGTCTACCAACTAAATAGGGTTACATTTAATTAAGTACAAATCTCTTGAGAGTGAGGTCTACTTACAAAACTGAACAACTTTTGTTAGAAACTTTTCTTCGAAATATGAAAAAAATACTAATGACACACTTTTTCAACATTTTTGTATGGGAGGGCCAAATTTTTTTTCATATTTCGAAGAAAAGTTTCTAACAAAAGTTGTTCAGTTTTGTGAGTAGACCTCACTCTCAAGAGATTTGTACTTAATTAAATGTAACCCTATATAACAAGTAAGTCGCGTAAATCTACATAATGCGTGATACGTGTTGGTTTAATAATATTGAATATTATAATATTGTTGCAGGGCGGTCTGTTCGTCCTCGGTCACGTGCGAGTGGGCGAATTGGACGGCACCGGAGACCCGCTAGCCGTAGAACACAAGTATTGGCTCAAACTAATCGACCATCTGAAGGTAAGTCCATTATCATCTGCCTGCCCTTATCCCAAGTATTTTAGGTCGGCGCTAATTATACGAGTCTAGCAAAGTCATTTTCCCCGACGTTTACATAGTGCTTTTCTCAACAAAATGCTAGGACTTTTGGAGGAATTATAAAGATATTAATTTATTTTATAGTAATTTGATATAAAAAGTTGTTTTACTGATTACTACGTCAAGATGTGGATTTGGAGTTATTCTTTTTTTTATTTCGTAATTTCTGAACGATTTCGATATCGCGCCAGAAAAGTTGTATTGGAATCCATTGCAGGTGTGTAAAAAAGAAATCGTTCAGAAATTACAAAATCACAGACAATATCAAACTTTCTGGATTGTTTTTTGAAAGAAATTGTCATATTTCCTAGCATGTTTGAGAAAAAGGTGACGTCTTTTACCGGGAGTTCAATTTCGACTGATATAAAAAGTATATCATTTTAAAGCTTAGTTAAAATGTTACTAAAGCATATATTTAATTTTATCTAAAAATCCTCCTTTTTTTATATTTAATAAAAACAAATTGTCGTACAAAAATGAAATGAAATGAAACGAACATGCATTTTTGTTGCATTGCCATCGAAATCATATGGAACCTTCTTAGATGACGGCATAGTATCTATAAAACCTTCATGTATTATGGCAGAAGTATCAATGTTAAAAAGTGAACTGTCATTCATATCTGTCATTAAACCAAAACAAACACAAACATTGTATTTCATTCTTTATAAATAGGTATATTTTAATGCCCTAGAACATTTTGCACTTATCTATGCATCGAATTTTATTGAATACCTAAATTGTATTCAAATAGGACTTCATTCGCACATTTTGTATACTGGATTGTACTGATTTAGAGGCAAAAACACAAGAAATCATGTTATTCGATAAAAAGCACAATAAATCACTAAAAACCTACTGATGTAATTATTATTGACGATCCCCTGGTCTGCAGGTAACGGTAAAATATGTATTATACAATAAAAATCGCACAAAATAAGTAAAATAATTATCAAAGCTCAAAGTAAACAAATCAATTGTCAAACATATTACTTGACAACCGAGGGATATTTTTTTTGCATCTAAAGAGTTTTTTTAATGAGGTTGCATGTGTAGAGTAGGTAGAAAAAGTAAAGGCTCCCGCAGACAGGACGCGTCGCCTTGTGTCGCGTCACGTCGCGTAGCGTGTATTTCTACGCAGTCGCGCAGACCCTGCCACACCGGCAAGCATAAGCAGCGCATGCCCTTACTTCAAGCAGTGCAGGTCCTCGCATTGATAGTCCCAGCGACGCAGTGCACGCCCTTAAAGCTAACGCAGACCGAACGTAACACGCGTGCGTGCGTGCAGTAATGGAATGGAGACGTCAGATGACAGACGTACGCACGCAACGCAACACCTGGGCCGCAAGTCTGCTAATTTTTAGCCATTGTAATGCCAGCGACACACAACTGTCATTCTATTGCCACTGTGATTTTCCATTAAAAACTGTTAGCAGACTACGAAATGACCAAAACCATGCAACTGACAAGCCATCGACATCCAAGTGAAACGATGACGGGTATATGCGCACTTCACACAGCTCCATACATTACAACCGTTGCATGCGTCTGCGTCTACGCGACGTAGCATTGGTCTGCTGGAGCCTTAATTAAAAAGTTTCTGGCTCGGATACGAGCTCTTTTAGCGGTGCCAAACTGAGAGTTTACCACAGTGTAGCCAGCATTATCATTATGATTACCACTTCACTTATTTAAAACTTATTTTAATAAAAAACGGGGATGATTTTTAAAATATAACTTAGGTGTTTTGCTTTATTAATTATGTACTTTAAACCTGTATAACTCTCACTTCAGTCGAAATTCTTCGCCCGCGTTTCACACATTTTCCAGATGTCTCTTTTCTTTATCTCATTCATCTCTCAGCAGTGAAATCCTCATTCCTCAGTAACCTTTATTATTCATGTCGTCTTTCATACAAGATATTTCGGTCGGCGCAACATGTTTCGTGAGAGCACAAGATTATGTTTCAAAATGTTAACGGATTTGGCAACGTTCTATGACCGGCCGCCGCCTGCCTGACGTCAACCCTCTTTGGGAATGCTGTTGTCGGTGGTATCACCGCCGCTACCATGCGGTTGACCATATTCGACAGATATTCAGCCGAAGTAGAAAACTCTATGGGCCTTACCACAAAATAGTTAGACGAGCGTTGAACGCGTGTCTAGCGTTTCGTAGTATATTTTATATTTTTTGTGGTAACGCCATGAGTGGCCTTTTAAAAAACATCCTAAATCACATAATTCGCATACTAGTTAAATGAGATTGTTTTCATAACGACACTTTGTATAAATCTATCGTAGGCATTTCTGTGTTTTAACCAAACATGTTTTACAATTAACATTTTTTCACTACCGTATTATTACTATTTCCAGGTGAAAGCGTTCACGGAGCTTTGTCTCGCCGAGAGCATCCGGAGCGGTGCGGCGCATCTGACTCGTCTAGCTGGCTTGGGAGCTATGAAGCCCGACACCGTGCTTCTAGGCTTCCGGGACACTGCCACGCCCAAGGACTTTTTTAGAGAGTAAGTTCTTATTCTATAATATGTTTCTCTTGTCTTATTACGCTGAGATTTAGTCAAAATTGAGTAGTAAACTGAGGAAAGTTAGACATTTCGTGCGCGACCTTCCTGCGGGGTACAGACGGTGCATGCACGCTTGTCCCTTCCCCGCTACACCTCCCGCCACCCGCTGACATCACCCCTCCCAACGTCTGTCACCCCTAGGGAAAGTCGTGCACGAACTTGTCGGACTATAGCCAAAGCATCAGGAGCGGTGTGGCGCATCTGACTCGTCTAGCTGGCTTGGGAGCTATGAAGCCCGACACCGTGCTTCTAGGCTTCCGGGACACTGCCACGCCCAAGGACTTTTTTAGAGAGTAAGTTCTTATTCTATAATATGTTTCTCTTGTCTTATTACGCTGAGATTTAGTCAAAATTGAGTAGTAAACTGAGGAAAGTTAGACATTTCGTGCGCGACCTTCCTGCGGGGTACAGACGGTGCATGCACGCTTGTCCCTTCCCCGCTACACCTCCCGCCACCCGCTGACATCACCCCTCCCAACGTCTGTCACCCCTAGGGAAAGTCGTGCACGAACTTGTCGGACTATAGCCAAAGCATCAGGAGCGGTGTGGCGCATCTGACTCGTCTAGCTGGCTTGGGAGCTATGAAGCCCGACACAGTGCTTCTAGGCATACTGCCGCGGGATACTGCCACGCCCAAGGACTTCTTTAGAGAGTAAGTTCTTATTCTATAATATGTTTCTCTTGTCTTCTTACGCCGAGATTTAGTCAAAATTGAGTAGTAAACTGAGGAACTATACTTCGACATTTCGTGCGCGACCTTCCTGCGGGGTAAAGGCGGTGACTGATGTGCGGCGCGGATGCACGCGTGTCCCTTTTCCGCTACACCTCCCGCTACCCGCTGATATCTTCGACACCTCGTCCCTTCCACCGTCTGTCACCCATAGGGCAGGTCGTGCGAGAACTTGTCGGACTATAATGGTGGGTGGGGCCATTAGAGGGGGGCTCTAAGCTGTGCCTTTTTCTGCGGTTATTCGAAAAAGTGGCAAATTTGAGTGTCACACCCAGTTTTTGTGCCCATTTTCTCACTGAAACCGCATTAACATGGGAACAGTGTGTAATGTATTTATAAGGAAACGAATGAAAGGAAACATAGTACAAATATACATTCTCTCCTCCTAAACGCGTTGACCGTTTCCTTATACCGAAATATGAAAAACGAAACCAGTTTTTGTTTTTCATATTTTAATGAAAGGTTTCTTATGAAAGTTGTTCAATTTCGTGATTAGACGCGCACTTAAAATATTTGTATTTAATTAAATTTAATCCTTTTTATTTTCTCTGCGCCCTTCCAGCCCGTCGTCGCCTTACAAAACGGACATGTTCGACCTGGACAACGGCGAGACGGTGTTCCCGCTGCGGCGCGCGGTCGAGCCGCGCATCTCCGCGGCGGAGTACACGCGCATCGTGTCCGACGTGCTGTGCGTCAACAAGAACGTGTGCCTGTGCCGGCACTTCCACCACCTCGACATGGCCAACGTCGAACGGTAGGGTTTATTTACGTTAAATCACAAGTTACAGTTTATTAGACAAACTACGACAGTAGTAGCATATCACGACAAACTACGACTAAAACTACTGTTTGTTCAGATCCATCGTCGAAATTCGGGCGTGAATTGAACGTACTTTCGGCGTTTATAATGTGCCATCCCAACCGAAGACGCTGAAAACTGACGGAGCGGAAATTTAGCCGCCGAATTCTGGTCGCAGTGTATCTAGAGTATACAAAAGCAACTAGAATGCGCTCATTTATTGAAGTGTGTGATGCCGTGTGATGCCGGCTTAGAATAGCATCAACCCAATTCAACCAGTGGGTGTCGTAAAAAGCGACTAAGGGATAATTATCCAGGGAACGGGCAGCAGCGTTTCCTGTGAATTGAACATCTAGCACTGCGCTCGTCAATCCGCCTGCCAAGCTTGGAAAGGCCCTTGTCCAGCAGTGGACTATTGTGGCTACAAAGGTACATTGAAGTGGCATGTTCGACTTGGACATCGGCGTGGCGGTGTTCCCGCTGCGGCGCGCGGTCGAGCCGCGCATCTCCGCGGCGGAGTACACGCGCATCGTGTCCGACGTGCTGTGCGTCAACAAGAACGTGTGCCTGTGCCGGCACTTCCACCAGCTCGACATGGCCAACGTCGAACGGTATGTTACCTTACCATCTTATAGTATAATTATATAGGGTGAAATTTTACTAGTGACCGATAGCGAATACTCAAAACCGGCTGGTGATAAGGAACAACTTTTCCTAAGGAACAAATAGGAAATACATTTTTCGTATGTAAGAAATACGAAAAAAAATGTCCTCCCATAGGAACTCAAATCAGCTGATCGGCAATTTTGTATGGGAGGTCCAAAATATTTTTCGTATTTCGACCTATGTTCATTGGGGAAAGCTGTTCCTTGTCAGTCTGCTCGCGACCACGGCTAGTGAAACCCAGTCGAAACGTCGAGATTCCAGGTAAATCGCTTATTTACCTAAAAAACTATCGCGATAAGACCCGTTAAAGTAATTATTATGTTCCTTGTCATTAGCTAGTTCTGAGTTTTCGCAATCGGTCACTAGTAAAATTTCAACCTATAGGTATAAGCAAGTTATAGAGTGCGCCTAAAAAGTTAGAACTGTTTTAGTAGTCAGAACACAATCTCTCTGTCCATCAGTAGCAAAACGCCAGTGACAACACTACTGAATCTCAATTTCTTCCATGACTTGTCATACATCTGACGTAAGTATGTAGGGAGCAACTGCTTACGCTTTGACAGTACGGCGCATTCTATAGCTTACTTAAAGGTAAAAAGTTAGAACTGTTTTAGTAGTCAGAATCAGAACACAATCTCTCTGTCCATCAGTAGCAGAACGCCAGTGACAACAATATTGAACCTCTCTTACTTCCATGACTTGTCATACATTTGTCGTAAGTATGTAGGGAGCGGCGGAGTACACGCGCATCGTGTCCGACGTGCTGTGCGTCAACAAGAACGTGTGCCTGTGCCGGCACTTCCACCAGCTCGACATGGCCAACGTCGAACGGTAGGTTTTTATTTTAGACTATAATATAAGCAAGCCAGCTATAGAGTGCGCCTGACTGTTGGCAGTAGTCAGAACACATCTCTCCGTCCATCAGTAGCAAAACGCCAGTGACAACACTATAGAACCTCTATGACTTGTCATACATTTGACGCAAGTATGTAGGGAGCGGCGGAGTACACGCGCATCGTGTCCGACGTGCTGTGCGTCAACAAGAACGTGTGCCTGTGCCGGCACTTCCACCAGCTCGACATGGCAAACGTCGAACGGTACGTTACCATCTTAAGAGTATATACAGGGTTATTTTTAGTCAGTGCGCAAACTTTGCAGGATGTTTCTACTCGTGACTCTGAACAAATTTTACTATGAGGCCACCTGAAAAATCAGAAATAGTAAAATTTATCATATCATAACTAGTAATTACGAGTAAAAACACCCTGCAAAATTTGCGCACTGACTAAAAAATAACCCCGTCTATGCAAGCTATAGAGTGCGCCTAAAAAGTTAGAACTGTTTTAGTAGGCAGAACACAATCTCTCTGTCCATCAGTAGCAAAACGCCAGTGACAGCACTACTGAATCTCAATTTTTTCCATGACTTGTCATACATTTGTCGTAAGTATGTAGGGAGCGGCGGAGTACACGCGCATCGTGTCCGACGTGCTGTGCGTCAACAAGAACGTGTGCCTGTGCCGGCACTTCCACCAGCTCGACATGGCCAACGTCGAACGGTAGGCTTCAGACATAGAACGGTAGGCTTTTATTTATTTATTTATTTATTGGTATATAACAAGTTACAGATATTTCACATGAAGCAGTCACGACAAACTACGACTGAAACTACTGTCCGTTCAGTTTGTGGTTGTTTTTACTTGCGTTTTGTATGGGTCCTTTCCAGGGTTTGTGTCCAAATAATTTAACGCCGGGTAAATTCCACCAAACAGTTTATTCTTGCACATACGAAATACAGTTCACATATCGTAACAAAATGTTCCGTGATACACAATAATAAGTTTTATATTGATACGAGACGCGAGCGGTAGGCGAGGATTTTGTGGCGCAGTGTGTCATGCGCCGTGCGCGGAGGCTTTGTTTCGACTGCCGGCCGGTGTCCGATTGCATTGCGCCGGCGACGCGGCGCACGTGGAGGCTTTTTCTTGCTTTTAGACGATGCGATCCGACGACACGATCTGAGGCTCGCAGTCGCAGGGATGACTCCAGTATTTGGTAAGTATTTATTATGTTTAGTGTATGGTGTTTGTATGTTTATGTTTATGTAACTGATAAGTATGTATTATAATTATTATATGTAATATTATGATGTATTATGTAGTGTTAAGTAGATAACAATACATAGATAGTTGTTTATATTATATATAGGTATACATATATGTTTTTAGGTATATAGGTATGTGATTATGTGGCCCTGCCACATCACTCCCCCCCAGAGACCATCTTAAGATGGGCGATAATAGTTGGGGAATCTGACATGCCTCCCAGAACGCGTTTGGTAAGTTGCATTTGTTCTTTCTTTCTCTTTCTCTTTATTGTAATCCTTCTTTTCTTTTTCAGGTACTTTTTCAGTTCTTTGTATTACAGGTGGCGTTTCTGGGGTATTCATTACGTATGCTGGTTTTAGTCTGTCGACTGATACGGTTTGTTCTTTTCCTTTACTATTATCTTGTATGTTTTTTTTCTCTCTATCACTTCATGCGGTCCTGAGTAAGCTGGTTTCAACGCTCCTCTCACCGTGTCGTCTCTGAGGTAAACATGTGTTGCTGTTGTCATGTCCTTGTGAATGAAGACTTTCTTATCGCAATGGCGTGTGGCTGGCACTGGCTTTAATTCATACATGACTTTTCTAAGCCGTGTGATGAAATCTGTTATGTCCACTGTTTCAGGAGCAGACTGTTGGAAGAATTCTCCGGGTAATCTTATAGTCTCTCCATATACCAATTCAGCAGCGGATGCATGTAAATCTTCTTTTAGCGCGCTTCTTACACCAAGTAGGACTAACGGTAGTGCTTCAGTCCAGCTTTGGCTCTCATGGCACATTATAGCTGCTTTGAGCTGTCTATGAAGGCGCTCCACCAGGCCATTACATTGCGGATGGTACGCTGTAGTCCTCTTATGTTGGAATCCAATCATTTCAGATAGATGTTTGAATAAGGCGGACTCGAATTGTCTCCCGCGATCCGTTATTATTTCTGATGGGCATCCATAGCGCGAGATCCAACCAGAAACTAGCGCTTTTGCTACTATCTCTGCTGTGATTTCTGGTATGGGGATCACTTCTGGCCATCTGGTAAATCGGTCTATAGCTGTAAGGCAATAGCGTTGCCCATCTGAGGGAGGTAAAGGGCCAATCAAATCGATGTGTATGCATTGAAATCTGGCACGGGGTAATCTGAAGTCACTTAACGGCGCTGATGTATGCCGCGTTACTTTGGCTCTTTGGCATGAATGACACATTCTTGTCCATTCTCTCACGTCTTTCTTCATCCCGGGCCAGACGTATCTTTGTGATATGAGTTTGGTAGTAGCATTAGCTCCAGGGTGACTGAGCGAGTGAAGTGTGTTGAATACTTGTCTTCTCAAGTCGGTAGTCACGAACGGTCTCTCCATGGAAGTGCTAGTGTCGCAATAGATCTTCAGGTTCGTATCTGGTATTGATTTGAGTTGCAATCGAAGTGCTGTTCCATTTTCTAGCAGTTGTCTGAGCTCTGGATCGTTCAGCTGTGATTTTGCAAGCTGGTCTAAGTCGATGGGTTTGTTGACTTCACTAATCCTTGACAAGGCATCAGCCACCACATTATCCTTGCCTGAGATATGTTGGATATCTGTGGTGAACTGTGATATATAATCCAAGTTCCGGAATTGTCGTGGCGAACATTTTTCATTTCGCTGATGAAAGGCATAGCACAATGGCTTATGGTCAGTATAAACCGTAAAGTGACGGGCTTCTAGCATGTGACGAAAATACTTTATTGCCTCATATATTGATAACAACTCTCTGTCGTAAGGCGAGTATTTCTGTTGTGCTGGATTCAGTTTTTTAGAGAAGAATGCCAGTGGCTGCCATACTCCGTCTTTGAATTGCTGTAGTGCAGCGCCAATTGCCAAATCCGATGCGTCTGTTACTAAGCCGAGTTTTGCATTAGTGTCTGGATGTGCTAACAGAGTTGCCTTGCATAGTCTGGTTTTGCATGCTTCGAATGCTTCTTTAGTCTTCCCGTTCAAATTCACAGGGTGTGATCCTTTGACTGAGCCAACTAGTAAGTCGTTCAGGGGAGCCTGTATGTTGGCAGCTCCTGGTATGAATCTCCTGTAGAAATTGATCATCCCCAGGAACCGTCGCAGCTCTTTTACAGTTTTTGGTTCTGGATATGCCTTGATAGCTTCTGTTTTAGCTTCTAGGGGTTTAACACCTTCCGCTGATACTCGAAATCCCAGGAACGTTACTTCTGGAACTCCGAAGGTACATTTGGCGGGTTAATGACCATTCCAAACTCTTCTAGCTTGGCGAAAAGTTGGCGAAGGTGCTCCAGGTGTGACTTCTCATCTTTTGAGAATATTAAAAAATCGTCTAGATAGCAGTAACAAAAATCCAGTTCTCTGGTCATTTGGTCCACAAATCTCTGAAACGTTTGACCCGCGTTCCTCAAGCCAAACGTCATAAAAGGGAACTCGTATAATCCGAACGGAGTTGTTATTGCCGTTTTCGGAATGTCTTCTTCACGCACTGGGATCTGGTTGTAAGCTTTAACTAAATCGATTGTTGAAAAGATAGTACAACCAGCGATATTGTGGGTGAAATCGTGAATATGCCGGATTGGGTAGCGATCCGGTATGGTTCTGGCGTTTAAGCTTCGGTAGTCCCCACAAGGTCGGAATTCTCCGACTCCTTTCTTGGGAACCAAATGGAATGGGGATGCCCAAGGACTCTTGGAAGGTCTGGCGGTCCCATCTTTGAGCATTGACTCGATTTCCCGCTTGGCTATGACACTTTTATCTGGTGCTAGACGTCTTGGCTTGCAGAAAACCGGTGGACCGGGTGTGGTCTCGATATGGTGCTCGACGATTTTGGTGAAACTCGTTGTGTGCCAGCTGGGCGTGTCACATCAGGGAATTCACGTAGCAGATCCATGTAGATTGAGTCACCAGAGGTAGTTTTGATTGAAGCAATGTGCGATGAGGATGTCGCTAGTGTTGCTTTTGATGTCAGTGAGGTGCTGTTATCGACAAGGCGACGGTTTCTGCAGTCTACCATTAAGTTGTAGAAAGACAGAAAATCCATTCCGATTATAGGCTTACTGATGTCAGCGACGGTGAAGTTCCATCGAAACTCTCGACGTAGTCCGAGGTTGAGTACGAAAGTCTTGAAGCCATATGTATGTATAGGTGTCCCATTAGCAGCGTAGAGTGTATATACTGTCTGCGGTCGACGTCGCTCACATAAAGATCGTGGAAAGACACATAAGTCACTGCCCGTGTCAATTAAAAATTGGATTTTCGTATCTCGATCTGTCACGAATAGGCGACCTTTGGGACTGTGGCAATCATTAGCCGCCATTAACGACCGCCACGAGCATTTCCTTATTCTTCTCGTAATCGCAGGGTCTGAGACATCTGCGGGCGTTATCTCCGTGTTTGAAGTGGAAGAAGCAGATTGGGAATTTTCTGTAGCTTGATTGAGATCGGTTGTTGCTGCGCGTCTTGCTATTGCTTCGTTGGCGTTGATGATTGTACTCTCGATGGTTCGAGCGCGATTTTCTGCCGTTTGTAGATAAAGCTTTGACATGACGAGACAATGCTGCGATCTCTTCGGCCATTTTGCTGATCGTGGGGTCTGATGGGTATAGTGAAGCTGCGGCTACCTGTGACGTAGAAGGTACTATGTCATACACCTGATCGGCGAGTTCTGCCAATTCTTCGAGAGAAGTACTTTTTTGGCCGGCGATGACAGTCTGTAGGTGGACTGGTAAGCGGCTGGTCCAAATTGACTTGATAAAATCTTCTGGGACATTAGGTCCAGCTTGTTTTTGCAAATGCCTTAAAAACTGAGATGGGCGTCTGTCTCCAAGCTCTTCGTGGCATAGCAACTGCTTTATCTCTTTCTCCCTTGACAGCGACAATCGCTTGATCAGCTCGGTTTTCAGTTTCTGATATTTATCTCTAGCAGGCGGATTGCAGATGAGATCTTCGACTTCCGCCGCGTAGCGTTGATCAAGTTGCGACATGACGTAATAATACTTCGTATCTTCATCTTTAATATTTGATAATATGAAGTTGCCTTCTACTTGTGCGAACCAAACTGCAGGTTTCTCAGCCCAAAACGGTGGGATTCGTACGCCGACACGATTTAAATCGGAACGTGTAAATGTCCCTTCTCCGGTACCGTCTCCTTTTACCGCCATTTTCCGTTTCTTCGGGATTTCTCGTATCGTCATCGTCAGGCATGGTGCGTTGATAAGGATGTTACTTCCGAGTATAGTTTAGGTATAGTCGGGTTGTCACCAGTGTGGTTGTTTTTACTTGCGTTTTGTATGGGTCCTTTCCAGGGTTTGTGTCCAAATAATTTAACGCCGGGTAAATTCCACCAAACAGTTTATTCTTGCACATACGAAATACAGTTCACATATCGTAACAAAATGTTCCGTGATACACAATAATAAGTTTTATATTGATACGAGACGCGAGCGGTAGGCGAGGATTTTGTGGCGCAGTGTGTCATGCGCCGTGCGCGGAGGCTTTGTTTCGACTGCCGGCCGGTGTCCGATTGCATTGCGCCGGCGACGCGGCGCACGTGGAGGCTTTTTCTTGCTTTTAGACGATGCGATCCGACGACACGATCTGAGGCTCGCAGTCGCAGGGATGACTCCAGTATTTGGTAAGTATTTATTATGTTTAGTGTATGGTGTTTGTATGTTTATGTTTATGTAACTGATAAGTATGTATTATAATTATTATATGTAATATTATGATGTATTATGTAGTGTTAAGTAGATAACAATACATAGATAGTTGTTTATATTATATATAGGTATACATATATGTTTTTAGGTATATAGGTATGTGATTATGTGGCCCTGCCACATCACTCCCCCCCAGAGACCATCTTAAGATGGGCGATAATAGTTGGGGAATCTGACATGCCTCCCAGAACGCGTTTGGTAAGTTGCATTTGTTCTTTCTTTCTCTTTCTCTTTATTGTAATCCTTCTTTTCTTTTTCAGGTACTTTTTCAGTTCTTTGTATTACAGGTGGCGTTTCTGGGGTATTCATTACGTATGCTGGTTTTAGTCTGTCGACTGATACGGTTTGTTCTTTTCCTTTTACTATTATCTTGTATGTTTTTCCTTTTCTCTCTATCACTTCATGCGGTCCTGAGTAAGCTGGTTTCAACGCTCCTCTCACCGTGTCGTCTCTGAGGTAAACATGTGTTGCTGTTGTCATGTCCTTGTGAATGAAGACTTTCTTATCGCAATGGCGTGTGGCTGGCACTGGCTTTAATTCATACATGACTTTTCTAAGCCGTGTGATGAAATCTGTTATGTCCACTGTTTCAGGAGCAGACTGTTGGAAGAATTCTCCGGGTAATCTTATAGTCTCTCCATATACCAATTCAGCAGCGGATGCATGTAAATCTTCTTTTAGCGCGCTTCTTACACCAAGTAGGACTAACGGTAGTGCTTCAGTCCAGCTTTGGCTCTCATGGCACATTATAGCTGCTTTGAGCTGTCTATGAAGGCGCTCCACCAGGCCATTACATTGCGGATGGTACGCTGTAGTCCTCTTATGTTGGAATCCAATCATTTCAGATAGATGTTTGAATAAGGCGGACTCGAATTGTCTCCCGCGATCCGTTATTATTTCTGATGGGCATCCATAGCGCGAGATCCAACCAGAAACTAGCGCTTTGCTACTATCTCTGCTGTGATTTCTGGTATGGGGATCACTTCTGGCCATCTGGTAAATCGGTCTATAGCTGTAAGGCAATAGCGTTGCCCATCTGAGGAGGTAAAGGGCCAATCAAATCGATGTGTATGCATTGAAATCTGGCACGGGGTAATCTGAAGTCACTTAACGGCGCTGATGTATGCCGCGTTACTTTGGCTCTTTGGCATGAATGACACATTCTTGTCCATTCTCTCACGTCTTTCTTCATCCCGGGCCAGACGTATCTTTGTGATATGAGTTTGGTAGTAGCATTAGCTCCAGGGTGACTGAGCGAGTGAAGTGTGTTGAATACTTGTCTTCTCAAGTCGGTAGTCACGAACGGTCTCTCCATGGAAGTGCTAGTGTCGCAATAGATCTTCAGGTTCGTATCTGGTATTGATTTGAGTTGCAATCGAAGTGCTGTTCCATTTTCTAGCAGTTGTCTGAGCTCTGGATCGTTCAGCTGTGATTTTGCAAGCTGGTCTAAGTCGATGGGTTTGTTGACTTCACTAATCCTTGACAAGGCATCAGCCACCACATTATCCTTGCCTGAGATATGTTGGATATCTGTGGTGAACTGTGATATATAATCCAAGTTCCGGAATTGTCGTGGCGAACATTTTTCATTTCGCTGATGAAAGGCATAGCACAATGGCTTATGGTCAGTATAAACCGTAAAGTGACGGGCTTCTAGCATGTGACGAAAATACTTTATTGCCTCATATATTGATAACAACTCTCTGTCGTAAGGCGAGTATTTCTGTTGTGCTGGATTCAGTTTTTTAGAGAAGAATGCCAGTGGCTGCCATACTCCGTCTTTGAATTGCTGTAGTGCAGCGCCAATTGCCAAATCCGATGCGTCTGTTACTAAGCCGAGTTTTGCATTAGTGTCTGGATGTGCTAACAGAGTTGCCTTGCATAGTCTGGTTTTGCATGCTTCGAATGCTTCTTTAGTCTTCCCGTTCAAATTCACAGGGTGTGATCCTTTGACTGAGCCAACTAGTAAGTCGTTCAGGGGAGCCTGTATGTTGGCAGCTCCTGGTATGAATCTCCTGTAGAAATTGATCATCCCCAGGAACCGTCGCAGCTCTTTTACAGTTTTTGGTTCTGGATATGCCTTGATAGCTTCTGTTTTAGCTTCTAGGGGTTTAACACCTTCCGCTGATACTCGAAATCCCAGGAACGTTACTTCTGGAACTCCGAAGGTACATTTGGCGGGGTTAATGACCATTCCAAACTCTTCTAGCTTGGCGAAAAGTTGGCGAAGGTGCTCCAGGTGTGACTTCTCATCTTTTGAGAATATTAAAAAATCGTCTAGATAGCAGTAACAAAAATCCAGTTCTCTGGTCATTTGGTCCACAAATCTCTGAAACGTTTGACCCGCGTTCCTCAAGCCAAACGTCATAAAGGGAACTCGTATAATCCGAACGGAGTTGTTATTGCCGTTTTCGGAATGTCTTCTTCACGCACTGGGATCTGGTTGTAAGCTTTAACTAAATCGATTGTTGAAAAGATAGTACAACCAGCGATATTGTGGGTGAAATCGTGAATATGCCGGATTGGGTAGCGATCCGGTATGGTTCTGGCGTTTAAGCTTCGGTAGTCCCCACAAGGTCGGAATTCTCCGACTCCTTTCTTGGGAACCAAATGGAATGGGGATGCCCAAGGACTCTTGGAAGGTCTGGCGGTCCCATCTTTGAGCATTGACTCGATTTCCCGCTTGGCTATGACACTTTTATCTGGTGCTAGACGTCTTGGCTTGCAGAAAACCGGTGGACCGGGTGTGGTCTCGATATGGTGCTCGACGATTTTTGGTGAAACTCGTTGTGTGCCAGCTGGGCGTGTCACATCAGGGAATTCACGTAGCAGATCCATGTAGATTGAGTCACCAGAGGTAGTTTTGATTGAAGCAATGTGCGATGAGGATGTCGCTAGTGTTGCTTTTGATGTCAGTGAGGTGCTGTTATCGACAAGGCGACGGTTTCTGCAGTCTACCATTAAGTTGTAGAAAGACAGAAAATCCATTCCGATTATAGGCTTACTGATGTCAGCGACGGTGAAGTTCCATCGAAACTCTCGACGTAGTCCGAGGTTGAGTACGAAAGTCTTGAAGCCATATGTATGTATAGGTGTCCCATTAGCAGCGTAGAGTGTATATACTGTCTGCGGTCGACGTCGCTCACATAAAGATCGTGGAAAGACACATAAGTCACTGCCCGTGTCAATTAAAAATTGGATTTTCGTATCTCGATCTGTCACGAATAGGCGACCTTTGGGACTGTGGCAATCATTAGCCGCCATTAACGACCGCCACGAGCATTTCCCTTATTCTTCTCGTAATCGCAGGGTCTGAGACATCTGCGGGCGTTATCTCCGTGTTTGAAGTGGAAGAAGCAGATTGGGAATTTTCTGTAGCTTGATTGAGATCGGTTGTTGCTGCGCGTCTTGCTATTGCTTCGTTGGCGTTGATGATTGTACTCTCGATGGTTCGAGCGCGATTTTCTGCCGTTTGTAGATAAAGCTTTGACATGACGAGACAATGCTGCGATCTCTTCGGCCATTTTGCTGATCGTGGGGTCTGATGGGTATAGTGAAGCTGCGGCTACCTGTGACGTAGAAGGTACTATGTCATACACCTGATCGGCGAGTTCTGCCAATTCTTCGAGAGAAGTACTTTTTTGGCCGGCGATGACAGTCTGTAGGTGGACTGGTAAGCGGCTGGTCCAAATTGACTTGATAAAATCTTCTGGGACATTAGGTCCAGCTTGTTTTTGCAAATGCCTTAAAAACTGAGATGGGCGTCTGTCTCCAAGCTCTTCGTGGCATAGCAACTGCTTTATCTCTTTCTCCCTTGACAGCGACAATCGCTTGATCAGCTCGGTTTTCAGTTTCTGATATTTATCTCTAGCAGGCGGATTGCAGATGAGATCTTCGACTTCCGCCGCGTAGCGTTGATCAAGTTGCGACATGACGTAATAATACTTCGTATCTTCATCTTTAATATTTGATAATATGAAGTTGCCTTCTACTTGTGCGAACCAAACTGCAGGTTTCTCAGCCCAAAACGGTGGGATTCGTACGCCGACACGATTTAAATCGGAACGTGTAAATGTCCCTTCTCCGGTACCGTCTCCTTTTTTACCGCCATTTTCCGTTTCTTCGGGATTTCTCGTATCGTCATCGTCAGGCATGGTGCGTTGATAAGGATGTTACTTCCGAGTATAGTTTAGGTATAGTCGGGTTGTCACCAGTGTGGTTGTTTTTACTTGCGTTTTGTATGGGTCCTTTCCAGGGTTTGTGTCCAAATAATTTAACGCCGGGTAAATTCCACCAAACAGTTTATTCTTGCACATACGAAATACAGTTCACATATCGTAACAAAATGTTCCGTGATACACAATAATAAGTTTTATATTGATACGAGACGCGAGCGGTAGGCGAGGATTTTGTGGCGCAGTGTGTCATGCGCCGTGCGCGGAGGCTTTGTTTCGACTGCCGGCCGGTGTCCGATTGCATTGCGCCGGCGACGCGGCGCACGTGGAGGCTTTTTCTTGCTTTTAGACGATGCGATCCGACGACACGATCTGAGGCTCGCAGTCGCAGGGATGACTCCAGTATTTGGTAAGTATTTATTATGTTTAGTGTATGGTGTTTGTATGTTTATGTTTATGTAACTGATAAGTATGTATTATAATTATTATATGTAATATTATGATGTATTATGTAGTGTTAAGTAGATAACAATACATAGATAGTTGTTTATATTATATATAGGTATACATATATGTTTTTAGGTATATAGGTATGTGATTATGTGGCCCTGCCACAAGTTCCTTCGATGAAATTTCGGCGTGATTTGAACGTAATTTTGGCGCTTATACAATACAATACAATTCAGCCGCCGTATTCCGATCGCAGTGTGTCACACGCTTAGAGTATACAAAAGCAAGTAGAATGCGCGTATTGCCTCGCGCCGTACTGTGAAGTGACATGTTCGACCTGGACATCGGCGGGACGGTGTTCCCGCTGCGTCGCGCGGTCGAGCCGCGCATCTCCGCGGCGGAGTACACGCGCATCGTGTCCGACGTGCTGTGCGTCAACAAGAACGTGTGCCTGTGCCGGCACTTCCACCAGCTCCACATGGCCAACGTCGAACGGTAGGTGTTTATTTTAGACTATAATATAAGCAAGCCAGCTATAGAGTGCGCCTGACTGTTGGCAGTAGTCAGAACACATCTCTCCGTCCATCAGTAGCAAAACGCCAGTGATAACACTATAGAACCTCTATGACTTGTCATACATTTGACGCAAGTATGTAGGGAGCGGCGGAGTACACGCGCATCGTGTCCGACGTGCTGTGCGTCAACAAGAACGTGTGCCTGTGCCGGCACTTCCACCAGCTCGACATGGCCAACGTCGAACGGTAGGATTTTATTTTAGACTATAATATAAGCAAGCCAGCTATAGAGTGCGCCTGACTGTTGGCAGTAGTCAGAACACATCTCTCCGTCCATCAGTAGCAAAACGCCAGTGATAACACTATAGAACCTCTATGACTTGTCATACATTTGACGCAAGTATGTAGGGAGCGGCGGAGTACACGCGCATCGTGTCCGACGTGCTGTGCGTCAACAAGAACGTGTGCCTGTGCCGGCACTTCCACCAGCTCGACATGGCAAACGTCGAACGGTACGTTACCATCTTAAGAGTATATACAGGGTTATTTTTAGTCAGTGCGCAAACTTTGCAGGATGTTTCTACTCGTGACTCTGAACAAATTTTACTATGAGGCCACCTGAAAAATCAGAAATAGTAAAAATTTATCATATCATAACTAGTAATTACGAGTAAAAACACCCTGCAAAATTTGCGCACTGACTAAAAAATAACCCCGTCTATGCAAGCTATAGAGTGCGCCTAAAAAGTTAGAACTGTTTTAGTAGGCAGAACACAATCTCTCTGTCCATCAGTAGCAAAACGCCAGTGACAGCACTACTGAATCTCAATTTTTTCCATGACTTGTCATACATTTGTCGTAAGTATGTAGGGAGCGGCGGAGTACACGCGCATCGTGTCCGACGTGCTGTGCGTCAACAAGAACGTGTGCCTGTGCCGGCACTTCCACCAGCTCGACATGGCCAACGTCGAACGGTAGGCTTCAGACATAGAACGGTAGGCTTTTATTTATTTATTTATTTATTGGTATATAACAAGTTACAGATATTTCACATGAAGCAGTCACGACAAACTACGACTGAAACTACTGTCCGTTCAGTTTGTGGTTGTTTTTACTTGCGTTTTGTATGGGTCCTTTCCAGGGTTTGTGTCCAAATAATTTAACGCCGGGTAAATTCCACCAAACAGTTTATTCTTGCACATACGAAATACAGTTCACATATCGTAACAAAATGTTCCGTGATACACAATAATAAGTTTTATATTGATACGAGACGCGAGCGGTAGGCGAGGATTTTGTGGCGCAGTGTGTCATGCGCCGTGCGCGGAGGCTTTGTTTCGACTGCCGGCCGGTGTCCGATTGCATTGCGCCGGCGACGCGGCGCACGTGGAGGCTTTTTCTTGCTTTTAGACGATGCGATCCGACGACACGATCTGAGGCTCGCAGTCGCAGGGATGACTCCAGTATTTGGTAAGTATTTATTATGTTTAGTGTATGGTGTTTGTATGTTTATGTTTATGTAACTGATAAGTATGTATTATAATTATTATATGTAATATTATGATGTATTATGTAGTGTTAAGTAGATAACAATACATAGATAGTTGTTTATATTATATATAGGTATACATATATGTTTTTAGGTATATAGGTATGTGATTATGTGGCCCTGCCACATCACTCCCCCCCAGAGACCATCTTAAGATGGGCGATAATAGTTGGGGAATCTGACATGCCTCCCAGAACGCGTTTGGTAAGTTGCATTTGTTCTTTCTTTTCTCTTTCTTTATTGTAATCCTTCTTTTCTTTTTCAGGTACTTTTTCAGTTCTTTGTATTACAGGTGGCGTTTCTGGGGTATTCATTACGTATGCTGGTTTTAGTCTGTCGACTGATACGGTTTGTTCTTTTCCTTTTACTATTATCTTGTATGTTTTTCCTTTTCTCTCTATCACTTCATGCGGTCCTGAGTAAGCTGGTTTCAACGCTCCTCTCACCGTGTCGTCTCTGAGGTAAACATGTGTTGCTGTTGTCATGTCCTTGTGAATGAAGACTTTCTTATCGCAATGGCGTGTGGCTGGCACTGGCTTTAATTCATACATGACTTTTCTAAGCCGTGTGATGAAATCTGTTATGTCCACTGTTTCAGGAGCAGACTGTTGGAAGAATTCTCCGGGTAATCTTATAGTCTCTCCATATACCAATTCAGCAGCGGATGCATGTAAATCTTCTTTTAGCGCTTCTTACACCAAGTAGGACTAACGGTAGTGCTTCAGTCCAGCTTTGGCTCTCATGGCACATTATAGCTGCTTTGAGCTGTCTATGAAGGCGCTCCACCAGGCCATTACATTGCGGATGGTACGCTGTAGTCCTCTTATGTTGGAATCCAATCATTTCAGATAGATGTTTGAATAAGGCGGACTCGAATTGTCTCCCGCGATCCGTTATTATTTCTGATGGGCATCCATAGCGCGAGATCCAACCAGAAACTAGCGCTTTTGCTACTATCTCTGCTGTGATTTCTGGTATGGGGATCACTTCTGGCCATCTGGTAAATCGGTCTATAGCTGTAAGGCAATAGCGTTGCCCATCTGAGGGAGGTAAAGGGCCAATCAAATCGATGTGTATGCATTGAAATCTGGCACGGGGTAATCTGAAGTCACTTAACGGCGCTGATGTATGCCGCGTTACTTTGGCTCTTTGGCATGAATGACACATTCTTGTCCATTCTCTCACGTCTTTCTTCATCCCGGGCCAGACGTATCTTTGTGATATGAGTTTGGTAGTAGCATTAGCTCCAGGGTGACTGAGCGAGTGAAGTGTGTTGAATACTTGTCTTCTCAAGTCGGTAGTCACGAACGGTCTCTCCATGGAAGTGCTAGTGTCGCAATAGATCTTCAGGTTCGTATCTGGTATTGATTTGAGTTGCAATCGAAGTGCTGTTCCATTTTCTAGCAGTTGTCTGAGCTCTGGATCGTTCAGCTGTGATTTTGCAAGCTGGTCTAAGTCGATGGGTTTGTTGACTTCACTAATCCTTGACAAGGCATCAGCCACCACATTATCCTTGCCTGAGATATGTTGGATATCTGTGGTGAACTGTGATATATAATCCAAGTTCCGGAATTGTCGTGGCGAACATTTTTCATTTCGCTGATGAAAGGCATAGCACAATGGCTTATGGTCAGTATAAACCGTAAAGTGACGGGCTTCTAGCATGTGACGAAAATACTTTATTGCCTCATATATTGATAACAACTTTCTGTCGTAAGGCGAGTATTTCTGTTGTGCTGGATTCAGTTTTTTAGAGAAGAATGCCAGTGGCTGCCATACTCCGTCTTTGAATTGCTGTAGTGCAGCGCCAATTGCCAAATCCGATGCGTCTGTTACTAAGCCGAGTTTTGCATTAGTGTCTGGATGTGCTAACAGAGTTGCCTTGCATAGTCTGGTTTTGCATGCTTCGAATGCTTCTTTAGTCTTCCCGTTCAAATTCACAGGGTGTGATCCTTTGACTGAGCCAACTAGTAAGTCGTTCAGGGGAGCCTGTATGTTGGCAGCTCCTGGTATGAATCTCCTGTAGAAATTGATCATCCCCAGGAACCGTCGCAGCTCTTTTACAGTTTTGGTTCTGGATATGCCTTGATAGCTTCTGTTTTAGCTTCTAGGGTTTAACACCTTCCGCTGATACTCTGAAATCCCAGGAACGTTACTTCTGGAACTCCGAAGGTACATTTGGCGGGGTTAATGACCATTCCAAACTCTTCTAGCTTGGCGAAAAGTTGGCGAAGGTGCTCCAGGTGTGACTTCTCATCTTTTGAGAATATTAAAAAATCGTCTAGATAGCAGTAACAAAAATCCAGTTCTCTGGTCATTTGGTCCACAAATCTCTGAAACGTTTGACCCGCGTTCCTCAAGCCAAACGTCATAAAGGGAACTCGTATAATCCGAACGGAGTTGTTATTGCCGTTTTCGGAATGTCTTCTTCACGCACTGGGATCTGGTTGTAAGCTTTAACTAAATCGATTGTTGAAAAGATAGTACAACCAGCGATATTGTGGGTGAAATCGTGAATATGCCGGATTGGGTAGCGATCCGGTATGGTTCTGGCGTTTAAGCTTCGGTAGTCCCCACAAGGTCGGAATTCTCCGACTCCTTTCTTGGGAACCAAATGGAATGGGGATGCCCAAGGACTCTTGGAAGGTCTGGCGGTCCCATCTTTGAGCATTGACTCGATTTCCCGCTTGGCTATGACACTTTATCTGGTGCTAGACGTCTTGGCTTGCAGAAAACCGGTGGACCGGGTGTGGTCTCGATATGGTGCTCGACGATTTTTGGTGAAACTCGTTGTGTGCCAGCTGGGCGTGTCACATCAGGAATTCACGTAGCAGATCCATGTAGATTGAGTCACCAGAGGTAGTTTTGATTGAAGCAATGTGCGATGAGGATGTCGCTAGTGTTGCTTTTGATGTCAGTGAGGTGCTGTTATCGACAAGGCGACGGTTTCTGCAGTCTACCATTAAGTTGTAGAAAGACAGAAAATCCATTCCGATTATAGGCTTACTGATGTCAGCGACGGTGAAGTTCCATCGAAACCTCGACGTAGTCCGAGGTTGAGTACGAAAGTCTTGAAGCCATATGTATGTATAGGTGTCCCATTAGCAGCGTAGAGTGTATATACTGTCTGCGGTCGACGTCGCTCACATAAAGATCGTGGAAAGACACATAAGTCACTGCCCGTGTCAATTAAAAATTGGATTTTCGTATCTCGATCTGTCACGAATAGGCGACCTTTGGGACTGTGGCAATCATTAGCCGCCATTAACGACCGCCACGAGCATTTCCCTTATTCTTCTCGTAATCGCAGGGTCTGAGACATCTGCGGGCGTTATCTCCGTGTTTGAAGTGGAAGAAGCAGATTGGGAATTTTCTGTAGCTTGATTGAGATCGGTTGTTGCTGCGCGTCTTGCTATTGCTTCGTTGGCGTTGATGATTGTACTCTCGATGGTTCGAGCGCGATTTTCTGCCGTTTGTAGATAAAGCTTTGACATGACGAGACAATGCTGCGATCTCTTCGGCCATTTTGCTGATCGTGGGGTCTGATGGGTATAGTGAAGCTGCGGCTACCTGTGACGTAGAAGGTACTATGTCATACACCTGATCGGCGAGTTCTGCCAATTCTTCGAGAGAAGTACTTTTTTGGCCGGCGATGACAGTCTGTAGGTGGACTGGTAAGCGGCTGGTCCAAATTGACTTGATAAAATCTTCTGGGACATTAGGTCCAGCTTGTTTTTGCAAATGCCTTAAAAACTGAGATGGGCGTCTGTCTCCAAGCTCTTCGTGGCATAGCAACTGCTTTATATCTTTCTCCCTGACAGCGACAATCGCTTGATCAGCTCGGTTTTCAGTTTCTGATATTTATCTCTAGCAGGCGGATTGCAGATGAGATCTTCGACTTCCGCCGCGTAGCGTTGATCAAGTTGCGACATGACGTAATAATACTTCGTATCTTCATCTTTAATATTTGATAATATGAAGTTGCCTTCTACTTGTGCGAACCAAACTGCAGGTTTCTCAGCCCAAAACGGTGGGATTCGTACGCCGACACGATTTAAATCGGAACGTGTAAATGTCCCTTCTCCGGTACCGTCTCCTTTTTTACCGCCATTTTCCGTTTCTTCGGGATTTCTCGTATCGTCATCGTCAGGCATGGTGCGTTGATAAGGATGTTACTTCCGAGTATAGTTTAGGTATAGTCGGGTTGTCACCAGTGTGGTTGTTTTTACTTGCGTTTTGTATGGGTCCTTTCCAGGGTTTGTGTCCAAATAATTTAACGCCGGGTAAATTCCACCAAACAGTTTATTCTTGCACATACGAAATACAGTTCACATATCGTAACAAAATGTTCCGTGATACACAATAATAAGTTTTATATTGATACGAGACGCGAGCGGTAGGCGAGGATTTTGTGGCGCAGTGTGTCATGCGCCGTGCGCGGAGGCTTTGTTTCGACTGCCGGCCGGTGTCCGATTGCATTGCGCCGGCGACGCGGCGCACGTGGAGGCTTTTTCTTGCTTTTAGACGATGCGATCCGACGACACGATCTGAGGCTCGCAGTCGCAGGGATGACTCCAGTATTTGGTAAGTATTTATTATGTTTAGTGTATGGTGTTTGTATGTTTATGTTTATGTAACTGATAAGTATGTATTATAATTATTATATGTAATATTATGATGTATTATGTAGTGTTAAGTAGATAACAATACATAGATAGTTGTTTATATTATATATAGGTATACATATATGTTTTTAGGTATATAGGTATGTGATTATGTGGCCCTGCCACAAGTTCCTTCGATGAAATTTCGGCGTGATTTGAACGTAATTTTGGCGCTTATACAATACAATACAATTCAGCCGCCGTATTCCGATCGCAGTGTGTCACACGCTTAGAGTATACAAAAGCAAGTAGAATGCGCGTATTGCCTCGCGCCGTACTGTGAAGTGACATGTTCGACCTGGACATCGGCGGGACGGTGTTCCCGCTGCGTCGCGCGGTCGAGCCGCGCATCTCCGCGGCGGAGTACACGCGCATCGTGTCCGACGTGCTGTGCGTCAACAAGAACGTGTGCCTGTGCCGGCACTTCCACCAGCTCGACATGGCCAACGTCGAACGGTAGGTTTTTATTTATTTATTGGTGAATCACAAGTTACAGACATTTTATATAAAGCAGTCACGACAAGCTTCTACAGCGCCGAAATTACATTCAATTCCCGTCGAAATTTCGGCGAAGGAATTTTGGCATGAATTAATTTAAAATTTCGGCGCTTATAGTGTGCCATCCCAACCGAAGACGCTGAAACTGACGAAACGGAAATTAAGCCGCCGAATTCGTGTGAAAATGAATAACTGATACTCTGACACTGGCAAAATCACAGTTTAAAAAAGTGATCAGCGCCAAAAAAAACTAATTCAGCGAAACAAACTATAGGAACTGGCGAACTTACAATGAAAACGCCACAAAACAAGAAATTGCCATGGAACGGAAATTCAGCCGTCGAACTCCGGTCGCAGTATGTCTGTCTATGTACACGCTTAGAGTATACAAAAGCAAGTGATGTGAAGTGACATCTAAAAAGCGATACCTAAAAAAAATTTTTGGATTTTCCTTACATTTTTGCCGAGTAGGTATGAATTTTTCTATGGAACATCCAATCTTTTTTTTGCGAATTCGCAGGTGG
This sequence comes from Phthorimaea operculella, assembly GCA_024500475.1. Lineage (NCBI taxonomy): Eukaryota > Metazoa > Arthropoda > Insecta > Lepidoptera > Gelechiidae > Phthorimaea > Phthorimaea operculella. Next base: position 2,142,455 of record JANFCV010000051.1, on the reverse strand, counting down.
TCCCATAATAAAAGTTGTTCAGAATCACGAGTAGAAACACCCTGCAAAGTTTGCGCACTGACTAAAAAATAACCCAGTATTGGTGAAATTTTAAAAACCGACCGAAAATGCAGGACAGGCTAAATTAGAACCTCTCATAGTAACACGAATTAGCTTTCGGCGTTTTTTATGGGATGTTCAAACTGTCACGCCGACGTCCCTTGCGGAGTATGCAGAGCCTAAAAGGGCTGTAAAAAACGGCTAGGCTAGGCTGTAGGGTCATGTAAGCGACAAAAATTTGATGTTTTCGTAGAATATTCCTAAATAGGTATTTGTTGTTACGTCCACAGAAAGTCGCCGCACCTGAAGTACATCGACGTGTGGCTGGTGGAGCTGCTGTCGCCGTCGCGCGAGGAGCCGTTCACCGTGCGCGGCTTGTTCGCGCTGCAGCTCGCTGCGGTCGTGCGGTCGGCGCGCGGCTGGACCCGCCTCAAGCTGCGAGTCCACGCGGTGGGGATAGCGCCCAAACACACTAATATACAAGGTGCGTGTGGTCGGCTGCGGTCGTGCGGTCGGCGCGCGGCTGGACCCGCCTCAAGCTGCGAGTCCACGCGGTGGGGATAGCGCCCAAACACACTAATATACAAGGTGCGTGTGGTCGGCTGCGGTCGTGCGGTCGGCGCGCGGCTGGACCCGCCTCAAGCTGCGAGTCCACGCGGTGGGGATAGCGCCCAAACACACTAATATACAAGGTGCGTGTGGTCGGGATAGCGCCCAAACACACTAATATACAAGGTGCGTGTGGTCGGGATAGCGCCCAAACACACTAATATACAAGGTGCGTGTGGTCGGCTGCGGTCGTGCGGTCGGCGCGCGGCTGGACCCGCCTCAAGCTGCGAGTCCACGCGGTGGGGATAGCGCCCAAACACACTAATATACAAGGTGCGTGTGGTCGGGATAGCGCCCAAACACACTAATATACAAGGTGCGTGTGGTCGGCTGCGGTCGTGCGGTCGGCGCGCGGCTGGACCCGCCTCAAGCTGCGAGTCCACGCTGTGGGAATAGCGCCCAAACACACTAATATACAAGGTGCGTGTGGTCGGGATAGCGCCCAAACACACTAATATACAAGGTGCGTGTGGTCGGCTGCGGTCGTGCGGTCGGCGCGCGGCTGGACCCGCCTCAAGCTGCGAGTCCACGCGGTGGGGATAGCGCCCAAACACACTAATATACAAGGTGCGTGTGGTCGGCTGCGGTCGTGCGGTCGGCGCGCGGCTGGACCCGCCTCAAGCTGCGAGTGCATGCCGTCGGGATAGCGCCCAAACACACTAATATACAAGGTGCGTGTGGTCGGCTGCGGTCGTGCGGTCGGCGCGCGGCTGGACCCGCCTCAAGCTGCGAGTGCATGCCGTCGGGATAGCGCCCAAACACACTAATATACAAGGTGCGTGTGGTCGGCTGCGGTCGTGCGGTCGGCGCGCGGCTGGACCCGCCTCAAGCTGCGAGTGCATGCCGTCGGGATAGCGCCCAAACACACTAATATACAAGGTGCGTGTGGTCGGGATAGCGCCCAAACACACTAATATACAAGGTGCGTGTGGTCGGCTGCGGTCGTGTGGTCGGGATAGCGCCCAAACACACTAATATACAAGGTGCGTGTGGTCGGGATAGCGCCCAAACACACTAATATACAAGGTGCGTGTGGTCGGCTGCGGTCGTGTGGTCGGGATAGCGCCCAAACACACTAATATACAAGGTGCGTGTGGTCGGGATAGCGCCCAAACACACTAATATACAAGGTGCGTGTGGTCGGGATAGCGCCCAAACACACTAATATACAAGGTGCGTGTGGTCGGCTGCGGTCGTGTGGTCGGGATAGCGCCCAAACACACTAATATACAAGGTGCGTGTGGTCGGCTGCGGTCGTGTGGTCGGGATCGCGCCCAAACACACTAATATACAAGGTGCGTGTGGTCGGCTGCGGTCGTGTGGTCGGGATAGCGCCCAAACACACTAATATACAAGGTGCGTGTGGTCGGCTGCGGTCGTGTGGTCGGGATAGCGCCCAAACACACTAATATACAAGGTGCGTGTGGTCGGGATAGCGCCCAAACACACTAATATACAAGGTGCGTGTGGTCGGGATAGCGCCCAAACACACTAATATACAAGGTGCGTGTGGTCGGCTGCGGTCGTGTGGTCGGGATAGCGCCCAAACACACTAATATACAAGGTGCGTGTGGTCGGGATAGCGCCCAAACACACTAATATACAAGGTGCGTGTGGTCGGCTGCGGTCGTGTGGTCGGGATAGCGCCCAAACACACTAATATACAAGGTGCGTGTGGTCGGCTGCGGTCGTGTGGTCGGGATCGCGCCCAAACACACTAATATACAAGGTGCGTGTGGTCGGCTGCGGTCGTGTGGTCGGGATAGCGCCCAAACACACTAATATACAAGGTGCGTGTGGTCGGGATAGCGCCCAAACACACTAATATACAAGGTGCGTGTGGTCGGGATAGCGCCCAAACACACTAATATACAAGGTGCGTGTGGTCGGGATAGCGCCCAAACACACTAATATACAAGGTGCGTGTGGTCGGCTGCGGTCGTGTGGTCGGGATAGCGCCCAAACACACTAATATACAAGGTGCGTGTGGTCGGCTGCGGTCGTGTGGTCGGGATAGCGCCCAAACACACTAATATACAAGGTGCGTGTGGTCGGGATAGCGCCCAAACACACTAATATACAAGGTGCGTGTGGTCGGGATAGCGCCCAAACACACTAATATACAAGGTGCGTGTGGTCGGGATAGCGCCCAAACACACTAATATACAAGGTGCGTGTGGTCGGCTGCGGTCGTGTGGTCGGGATAGCGCCCAAACACACTAATATACAAGGTGCGTGTGGTCGGCTGCGGTCGTGTGGTCGGGATAGCGCCCAAACACACTAATATACAAGGTGCGTGTGGTCGGGATAGCGCCCAAACACACTAATATACAAGGTGCGTGTGGTCGGGATAGCGCCCAAACACACTAATATACAAGGTGCGTGTGGTCGGGATAGCGCCCAAACACACTAATATACAAGGTGCGTGTGGTCGGGATAGCGCCCAAACACACTAATATACAAGGTGCGTGTGGTCGGCTGCGGTCGTGTGGTCGGGATAGCGCCCAAACACACTAATATACAAGGTGCGTGTGGTCGGCTGCGGTCGTGTGGTCGGGATAGCGTCCAAACACACTAATATACAAGGTGCGTGTGGTCGGGATAGCGCCCAAACACACTAATATACAAGGTGCGTGTGGTCGGGATAGCGCCCAAACACACTAATATACAAGGTGCGTGTGGTCGGGATAGCGCCCAAACACACTAATATACAAGGTGCGTGTGGTCGGGATAGCGCCCAAACACACTAATATACAAGGTGCGTGTGGTCGGCTGCGGTCGTGTGGTCGGGATAGCGCCCAAACACACTAATATACAAGGTGCGTGTGGTCGGGATAGCGCCCAAACACACTAATATACAAGGTGCGTGTGGTCGGCTGCGGTCGTGTGGTCGGGATAGCGCCCAAACACACTAATATACAAGGTGCGTGTGGTCGGGATAGCGCCCAAACACACTAATATACAAGGTGCGTGTGGTCGGGATAGCGCCCAAACACACTAATATACAAGGTGCGTGTGGTCGGGATAGCGCCCAAACACACTAATATACAAGGTGCGTGTGGTCGGGATAGCGCCCAAACACACTAATATACAAGGTGCGTGTGGTCGGGATAGCGCCCAAACACACTAATATACAAGGTGCGTGTGGTCGGGATAGCGCCCAAACACACTAATATACAAGGTGCGTGTGGTCGGCTGCGGTCGTGTGGTCGGGATAGCGCCCAAACACACTAATATACAAGGTGCGTGTGGTCGGCTGCGGTCGTGTGGTCGGGATAGCGTCCAAACACACTAATATACAAGGTGCGTGTGGTCGGGATAGCGCCCAAACACACTAATATACAAGGTGCGTGTGGTCGGGATAGCGCCCAAACACACTAATATACAAGGTGCGTGTGGTCGGGATAGCGCCCAAACACACTAATATACAAGGTGCGTGTGGTCGGGATAGCGCCCAAACACACTAATATACAAGGTGCGTGTGGTCGGGATAGCGCCCAAACACACTAATATACAAGGTGCGTGTGGTCGATAGCGCCCAAACACACTAATATACAAGGTGCGTGTGGTCGGGATAGCGCCCAAACACACTAATATACAAGGTGCGTGTGGTCGGCTGCGGTCGTGTGGTCGGGATAGCGCCCAAACACACTAATATACAAGGTGCGTGTGGTCGGGATAGCGCCCAAACACACTAATATACAAGGTGCGTGTGGTCGGGATAGCGCCCAAACACACTAATATACAAGGTGCGTGTGGTCGGGATAGCGCCCAAACACACTAATATACAAGGTGCGTGTGGTCGGGATAGCGCCCAAACACACTAATATACAAGGTGCGTGTGGTCGGGATAGCGCCCAAACACACTAATATACAAGGTGCGTGTGGTCGGCTGCGGTCGTGTGGTCGGGATAGCGCCCAAACACACTAATATACAAGGTGCGTGTGGTCGGGATAGCGCCCAAACACACTAATATACAAGGTGCGTGTGGTCGGGATAGCGCCCAAACACACTAATATACAAGGTGCGTGTGGTCGGGATAGCGCCCAAACACACTAATATACAAGGTGCGTGTGGTCGGGATAGCGCCCAAACACACTAATATACAAGGTGCGTGTGGTCGGGATAGCGCCCAAACACACTAATATACAAGGTGCGTGTGGTCGGGATAGCGCCCAAACACACTAATATACAAGGTGCGTGTGGTCGGGATAGCGCCCAAACACACTAATATACAAGGTGCGTGTGGTCGGGATAGCGCCCAAACACACTAATATACAAGGTGCGTGTGGTCGGGATAGCGCCCAAACACACTAATATACAAGGTGCGTGCGGTCGGGATAGCGCCCAAACACACTAATATACAAGGTGCGTGTGGTCGGGATAGCGCCCAAACACACTAATATACAAGGTGCGTGTGGTCGGGATAGCGCCCAAACACACTAATATACAAGGTGCGTGTGGTCGGGATAGCGCCCAAACACACTAATATACAAGGTGCGTGTGGTCGGGATAGCGCCCAAACACACTAATATACAAGGTGCGTGTGGTCGGGATAGCGCCCAAACACACTAATATACAAGGTGCGTGTGGTCGGGATAGCGCCCAAACACACTAATATACAAGGTGCGTGTGGTCGGGATAGCGCCCAAACACACTAATATACAAGGTGCGTGCGGTCGGGATAGCGCCCAAACACACTAATATACAAGGTGCGTGTGGTCGGGATAGCGCCCAAACACACTAATATACAAGGTGCGTGTGGTCGGGATAGCGCCCAAACACACTAATATACAAGGTGCGTGTGGTCGGGATAGCGCCCAAACACACTAATATACAAGGTGCGTGTGGTCGGGATAGCGCCCAAACACACTAATATACAAGGTGCGTGTGGTCGGGATAGCGCCCAAACACACTAATATACAAGGTGCGTGTGGTCGGGATAGCGCCCAAACACACTAATATACAAGGTGCGTGTGGTCGGGATAGCGCCCAAACACACTAATATACAAGGTGCGTGTGGTCGGGATAGCGCCCAAACACACTAATATACAAGGTGCGTGTGGTCGGGATAGCGCCCAAACACACTAATATACAAGGTGCGTGTGGTCGGGATAGCGCCCAAACACACTAATATACAAGGTGCGTGTGGTCGGCTGCGGTCCAAACACACTAATATACAAGGTGCGTGTGGTCGGGATAGCGCCCAAACACACTAATATACAAGGTGCGTGTGGTCGGCTGTGGTCGGGATAGCGCCCAAACACACTAATATACAAGGTGCGTGTGGTCGGGATAGCGCCCAAACACACTAATATACAAGGTGCGTGTGGTCGGGATAGCGCCCAAACACACTAATATACAAGGTGCGTGTGGTCGGCTGCGGTCGTGTGGTCGGGATAGCGCCCAAACACACTAATATACAAGGTGCGTGTGGTCGGGATAGCGCCCAAACACACTAATATACAAGGTGCGTGTGGTCGGGATAGCGCCCAAACACACTAATATACAAGGTGCGTGTGGTCGGCTGCGGTCGTGTGGTCGGGATAGCGCCCAAACACACTAATATACAAGGTGCGTGTGGTCGGCTGCGGTCGTGTGGTCGGGATAGCGCCCAAACACACTAATATACAAGGTGCGTGTGGTCGGGATAGCGCCCAAACACACTAATATACAAGGTGCGTGTGGTCGGGATAGCGCCCAAACACACTAATATACAAGGTGCGTGTGGTCGGGATAGCGCCCAAACACACTAATATACAAGGTGCGTGTGGTCGGGATAGCGCCCAAACACACTAATATACAAGGTGCGTGTGGTCGGGATAGCGCCCAAACACACTAATATACAAGGTGCGTGTGGTCGGGATAGCGCCCAAACACACTAATATACAAGGTGCGTGTGGTCGGGATAGCGCCCAAACACACTAATATACAAGGTGCGTGTGGTCGGGATAGCGCCCAAACACACTAATATACAAGGTGCGTGTGGTCGGGATAGCGCCCAAACACACTAATATACAAGGTGCGTGTGGTCGGGATAGCGCCCAAACACACTAATATACAAGGTGCGTGTGGTCGGCTGCGGTCCAAACACACTAATATACAAGGTGCGTGTGGTCGGGATAGCGCCCAAACACACTAATATACAAGGTGCGTGTGGTCGGCTGTGGTCGGGATAGCGCCCAAACACACTAATATACAAGGTGCGTGTGGTCGGGATAGCGCCCAAACACACTAATATACAAGGTGCGTGTGGTCGGGATAGCGCCCAAACACACTAATATACAAGGTGCGTGTGGTCGGCTGCGGTCGTGTGGTCGGGATAGCGCCCAAACACACTAATATACAAGGTGCGTGTGGTCGGGATAGCGCCCAAACACACTAATATACAAGGTGCGTGTGGTCGGGATAGCGCCCAAACACACTAATATACAAGGTGCGTGTGGTCGGCTGCGGTCGTGTGGTCGGGATAGCGCCCAAACACACTAATATACAAGGTGCGTGTGGTCGGGATAGCGCCCAAACACACTAATATACAAGGTGCGTGTGGTCGGGATAGCGCCCAAACACACTAATATACAAGGTGCGTGTGGTCGGGATAGCGTCCAAACACACTAATATACAAGGTGCGTGTGGTCGGGATAGCGCCCAAACACACTAATATACAAGGTGCGTGTGGTCGGGATAGCGCCCAAACACACTAATATACAAGGTGCGTGTGGTCGGGATAGCGCCCAAACACACTAATATACAAGGTGCGTGTGGTCGGGATAGCGCCCAAACACACTAATATACAAGGTGCGTGTGGTCGGGATAGCGTCCAAACACACTAATATACAAGGTGCGTGTGGTCGGCTGCGGTCGTGTGGTCGGGATAGCGCCCAAACACACTAATATACAAGGTGCGTGTGGTCGGCTGCGGTCGTGCGGTCGGGATAGCGCCCAAACACACTAATATACAAGGTGCGTGTGGTCGGGATAGCGCCCAAACACACTAATATACAAGGTGCGTGTGGTCGGGATAGCGCCCAAACACACTAATATACAAGGTGCGTGTGGTCGGCTGTGGTCGGGATAGCGCCCAAACACACTAATTTACAAGGTGCGTGTGGTCGGCTGTGGTCGGGATAGCGCCCAAACACACTAATATACAAGGTGCGTGTGGTCGGCTGTGGTCAGGATAGCGCCCAAACACACTAATATACAAGGTGCGTGTGGTCGGGATAGCGCCCAAACACACTAATATACAAGGTGCGTGTGGTCGGCTGTGGTCGGGATAGCGCCCAAACACACTAATATACAAGGTGCGTGTGGTCGGGATAGCGCCCAAACACACTAATATACAAGGTGCGTGTGGTCGGGATAGCGCCCAAACACACTAATATACAAGGTGCGTGTGGTCGGGATAGCGCCCAAACACACTAATATACAAGGTGCGTGTGGTCGGGATAGCGCCCAAACGCACTAATATACAAGGTGCGTGTGGTCGGCTGCGGTCGTGTGGTCGGGATAGCGCCCAAACACACTAATATACAAGGTGCGTGTGGTCGGGATAGCGCCCAAACACACTAATATACAAGGTGCGTGTGGTCGGGATAGCGCCCAAACACACTAATATACAAGGTGCGTGTGGTCGGGATAGCGCCCAAACACACTAATATACAAGGTGCGTGTGGTCGGGATAGCGCCCAAACACACTAATATACAAGGTGCGTGTGGTCGGGATAGCGCCCAAACACACTAATATACAAGGTGCGTGTGGTCGGGATAGCGCCCAAACACACTAATATACAAGGTGCGTGTGGTCAGGATAGCGCCCAAACGCACTAATATACAAGGTGCGTGTGGTCGGCTGCGGTCGTGTGGTCGGGATAGCGCCCAAACACACTAATATACAAGGTGCGTGTGGTCGGGATAGCGCCCAAACACACTAATATACAAGGTGCGTGTGGTCGGGATAGCGCCCAAACACACTAATATACAAGGTGCGTGTGGTCGGGATAGCGCCCAAACACACTAATATACAAGGTGCGTGTGGTCGGGATAGCGCCCAAACACACTAATATACAAGGTGCGTGTGGTCGGGATAGCGCCCAAACACACTAATATACAAGGTGCGTGTGGTCGGGATAGCGCCCAAACACACTAATATACAAGGTGCGTGTGGTCGGGATAGCGCCCAAACACACTAATATACAAGGTGCGTGTGGTCGGGATAGCGCCCAAACACACTAATATACAAGGTGCGTGTGGTCGGGATAGCGCCCAAACACACTAATATACAAGGTGCGTGTGGTCGGGATAGCGCCCAAACACACTAATATACAAGGTGCGTGTGGTCGGGATAGCGCCCAAACACACTAATATACAAGGTGCGTGTGGTCGGGATAGCGCCCAAACACACTAATATACAAGGTGCGTGTGGTCGGGATAGCGCCCAAACACACTAATATACAAGGTGCGTGTGGTCGGGATAGCGCCCAAACGCACTAATATACAAGGTGCGTGTGGTCGGCTGCGGTCGTGTGGTCGGGATAGCGCCCAAACACACTATATACAAGGTGCGTGTGGTCGGGATAGCGCCCAAACACACTAATATACAAGGTGCGTGTGGTCGGGATAGCGCCCAAACACACTAATATACAAGGTGCGTGTGGTCGGGATAGCGCCCAAACACACTAATATACAAGGTGCGTGTGGTCGGGATAGCGCCCAAACACACTAATATACAAGGTGCGTGTGGTCGGCTGCGGTCGTGTGGTCGGGATAGCGCCCAAACACACTAATATACAAGGTGCGTGTGGTCGGCTGCGGTCGTGTGGTCGGGATAGCGCCCAAACACACTAATATACAAGGTGCGTGTGGTCGGGATAGCGCCCAAACACACTAATATACAAGGTGCGTGTGGTCGGCTGCGGTCGTGTGGTCGGGATCGCGCCCAAACACACTAATATACAAGGTGCGTGTGGTCGGCTGCGGTCGTGTGGTCGGGATAGCGCCCAAACACACTAATATACAAGGTGCGTGTGGTCGGGATAGCGCCCAAACACACTAATATACAAGGTGCGTGTGGTCGGGATAGCGCCCAAACACACTCAAGGTGCGTGTGGTCGGGATAGCGCCCAAACACACTAATATACAAGGTGCGTGTGGTCGGGATAGCGCCCAAACACACTAATATACAAGGTGCGTGTGGTCGGGATAGCGCCCAAACACACTAATATACAAGGTGCGTGTGGTCGGGATAGCGCCCAAACACACTAATATACAAGGTGCGTGTGGTCGGGATAGCGCCCAAACACACTAATATACAAGGTGCGTGTGGTCGGGATAGCGCCCAAACACACTAATATACAAGGTGCGTGTGGTCGGCTGCGGTCGTGTGGTCGGGATAGCGCCCAAACACACTAATATACAAGGTGCGTGTGGTCGGCTGCGGTCGTGTGGTCGGGATCGCGCCCAAACACACTAATATACAAGGTGCGTGTGGTCGGCTGCGGTCGTGTGGTCGGGATAGCGCCCAAACACACTAATATACAAGGTGCGTGTGGTCGGCTGCGGTCGTGTGGTCGGGATAGCGCCCAAACACACTAATATACAAGGTGCGTGTGGTCGGGATAGCGCCCAAACACACTAATATACAAGGTGCGTGTGGTCGGCTGCGGTCGTGTGGTCGGGATAGCGCCCAAACACACTAATATACAAGGTGCGTGTGGTCGGCTGCGGTCGTGTGGTCGGGATAGCGCCCAAACACACTAATATACAAGGTGCGTGTGGTCGGGATAGCGCCCAAACACACTAATATACAAGGTGCGTGTGGTCGGGATAGCGCCCAAACACACTAATATACAAGGTGCGTGTGGTCGGGATAGCGCCCAAACACACTAATATACAAGGTGCGTGTGGTCGGGATAGCGCCCAAACACACTAATATACAAGGTGCGTGTGGTCGGCTGCGGTCGTGTGGTCGGGATAGCGCCCAAACACACTAATATACAAGGTGCGTGTGGTCGGCTGCGGTCGTGTGGTCGGGATAGCGCCCAAACACACTAATATACAAGGTGCGTGTGGTCGGCTGCGGTCGTGTGGTCGGGATAGCGCCCAAACACACTAATATACAAGGTGCGTGTGGTCGGCTGCGGTCGTGTGGTCGGGATAGCGCCCAAACACACTAATATACAAGGTGCGTGTGGTCGGGATAGCGCCCAAACACACTAATATACAAGGTGCGTGTGGTCGGGATAGCGCCCAAACACACTAATATACAAGGTGCGTGTGGTCGGCTGCGGTCGTGTGGTCGGGATAGCGCCCAAACACACTAATATACAAGGTGCGTGTGGTCGGGATAGCGCCCAAACACACTAATATACAAGGTGCGTGTGGTCGGGATAGCGTCCAAACACACTAATATACAAGGTGCGTGTGGTCGGGATAGCGCCCAAACACACTAATATACAAGGTGCGTGTGGTCGGGATAGCGCCCAAACACACTAATATACAAGGTGCGTGTGGTCGGGATAGCGCCCAAACACACTAATATACAAGGTGCGTGTGGTCGGCTGCGGTCGTGTGGTCGGGATAGCGCCCAAACACACTAATATACAAGGTGCGTGTGGTCGGGATAGCGCCCAAACACACTAATATACAAGGTGCGTGTGGTCGGGATAGCGCCCAAACACACTAATATACAAGGTGCGTGTGGTCGGGATAGCGCCCAAACACACTAATATACAAGGTGCGTGTGGTCGGGATAGCGCCCAAACACACTAATATACAAGGTGCGTGTGGTCGGGATAGCGCCCAAACACACTAATATACAAGGTGCGTGTGGTCGGGATAGCGCCCAAACACACTAATATACAAGGTGCGTGTGGTCGGCTGCGGTCGTGTGGTCGGGATAGCGCCCAAACACACTAATATACAAGGTGCGTGTGGTCGGGATAGCGCCCAAACACACTAATATACAAGGTGCGTGTGGTCGGGATAGCGCCCAAACACACTAATATACAAGGTGCGTGTGGTCGGGATAGCGCCCAAACACACTAATATACAAGGTGCGTGTGGTCGGGATAGCGCCCAAACACACTAATATACAAGGTGCGTGTGGTCGGCTGCGGTCGTGTGGTCGGGATAGCGCCCAAACACACTAATATACAAGGTGCGTGTGGTCGGCTGCGGTCGTGTGGTCGGGATAGCGCCCAAACACACTAATATACAAGGTGCGTGTGGTCGGCTGCGGTCGTGTGGTCGGGATAGCGCCCAAACACATTAATATACAAGGTGCGTGTGGTCGGGATAGCGCCCAAACACACTAATATACAAGGTGCGTGTGGTCGGGATAGCGCCCAAACACACTAATATACAAGGTGCGTGTGGTCGGGATAGCGCCCAAACACACTAATATACAAGGTGCGTGTGGTCGGGATAGCGCCCAAACACACTAATATACAAGGTGCGTGTGGTCGGGATAGCGCCCAAACACACTAATATACAAGGTGCGTGTGGTCGGGATAGCGCCCAAACACACTAATATACAAGGTGCGTGTGGTCGGGATAGCGCCCAAACACACTAATATACAAGGTGCGTGTGGTCGGCTGCGGTCGTGTGGTCGGGATAGCGCCCAAACACACTAATATACAAGGTGCGTGTGGTCGGCTGCGGTCGTGTGGTCGGGATAGCGCCCAAACACACTAATATACAAGGTGCGTGTGGTCGGCTGCGGTCGTGTGGTCGGGATAGCGCCCAAACACACTAATATACAAGGTGCGTGTGGTCGGCTGCGGTCGTGTGGTCGGGATAGCGCCCAAACACACTAATATACAAGGTGCGTGTGGTCGGGATAGCGCCCAAACACACTAATATACAAGGTGCGTGTGGTCGGCTGCGGTCGTGTGGTCGGGATAGCGCCCAAACACACTAATGTACAAGGTGCGTGTGGTCGGCTGCGGTCGTGTGGTCGGGATAGCGCCCAAACACATTAATATACAAGGTGCGTGTGGTCGGGATAGCGCCCAAACACACTAATATACAAGGTGCGTGTGGTCGGGATAGCGCCCAAACACATTAATATACAAGGTGCGTGTGGTCGGGATAGCGCCCAAACACACTAATATACAAGGTGCGTGTGGTCGGGATAGCGCCCAAACACACTAATATACAAGGTGCGTGTGGTCGGGATAGCGCCCAAACACATTAATATACAAGGTGCGTGTGGTCGGGATAGCGCCCAAACACACTAATATACAAGGTGCGTGTGGTCGGGATAGCGCCCAAACACACTAATATACAAGGTGCGTGTGGTCGGGATAGCGCCCAAACACACTAATATACAAGGTGCGTGTGGTCGGCTGCGGTCGTGTGGTCGGGATAGCGCCCAAACACACTAATATACAAGGTGCGTGTGGTCGGCTGCGGTCGTGTGGTCGGGATAGCGCCCAAACACAATATCCAAGGTGCGTGTGGTCGGCTGCGGTCGTGTGGTCGGGATAGCGCCCAAACACATTAATATACAAGGTGCGTGTGGTCGGGATAGCGCCCAAACACACTAATATACAAGGTGCGTGTGGTCGGGATAGCGCCCAAACACACTAATATACAAGGTGCGTGTGGTCGGGATAGCGCCCAAACACACTAATATACAAGGTGCGTGTGGTCGGGATAGCGCCCAAACACACTAATATACAAGGTGCGTGTGGTCGGGATAGCGCCCAAACACACTAATATACAAGGTGCGTGTGGTCGGGATAGCGCCCAAACACACTAATATACAAGGTGCGTGTGGTCGGCTGCGGTCGTGTGGTCGGGATAGCGCCCAAACACACTAATATACAAGGTGCGTGTGGTCGGCTGCGGTCGTGTGGTCGGGATAGCGCCCAAACACACTAATATACAAGGTGCGTGTGGTCGGCTGCGGTCGTGTGGTCGGGATAGCGCCCAAACACACTAATATACAAGGTGCGTGTGGTCGGCTGCGGTCGTGTGGTCGGGATAGCGCCCAAACACACTAATATACAAGGTGCGTGTGGTCGGGATAGCGCCCAAACACACTAATATACAAGGTGCGTGTGGTCGGCTGCGGTCGTGTGGTCGGGATAGCCCAAACACACTAATGTACAAGGTGCGTGTGGTCGGCTGCGGTCGTGTGGTCGGGATAGCGCCCAAACACATTAATATACAAGGTGCGTGTGGTCGGGATAGCGCCCAAACACACTAATATACAAGGTGCGTGTGGTCGGGATAGCGCCCAAACACATTAATATACAAGGTGCGTGTGGTCGGGATAGCGCCCAAACACATTAATATACAAGGTGCGTGTGGTCGGGATAGCGCCCAAACACATTAATATACAAGGTGCGTGTGGTCGGGATAGCGCCCAAACACATTAATATACAAGGTGCGTGTGGTCGGGATAGCGCCCAAACACATTAATATACAAGGTGCGTGTGGTCGGGATAGCGCCCAAACACACTAATATACAAGGTGCGTGTGGTCGGGATAGCGCCCAAACACATTAATATACAAGGTGCGTGTGGTCGGGATAGCGCCCAAACACATTAATATACAAGGTGCGTGTGGTCGGCTGTGGTCGGGATAGCGCCCAAACACACTAATATACAAGGTGCGTGTGGTCGGGATAGCGCCCAAACACACTAATATACAAGGTGCGTGTGGTCGGCTGCGGTCGTGTGGTCGGGATAGCGCCCAAACACACTAATATACAAGGTGCGTGTGGTCGGGATAGCGCCCAAACACATTAATATACAAGGTGCGTGTGGTCGGGATAGCGCCCAAACACATTAATATACAAGGTGCGTGTGGTCGGGATAGCGCCCAAACACATTAATATACAAGGTGCGTGTGGTCGGGATAGCGCCCAAACACACTAATATACAAGGTGCGTGTGGTCGGGATAGCGCCCAAACACATTAATATACAAGGTGCGTGTGGTCGGGATAGCGCCCAAACACATTAATATACAAGGTGCGTGTGGTCGGCTGTGGTCGGGATAGCGCCCAAACACACTAATATACAAGGTGCGTGTGGTCGGGATAGCGCCCAAACACACTAATATACAAGGTGCGTGTGGTCGGGATAGCGCCCAAACACACTAATATACAAGGTGCGTGTGGTCGGGATAGCGCCCAAACACACTAATATACAAGGTGCGTGTGGTCGGGATAGCGCCCAAACACACTAATATACAAGGTGCGTGTGGTCGGGATAGCGCCCAAACACACTTATATACAAGGTGCGTGTGGTCGGGATAGCGCCCAAACACACTAATATACAAGGTGCGTGTGGTCGGGATAGCGCCCAAACACACTAATATACAAGGTGCGTGTGGTCGGGATAGCGCCCAAACACACTAATATACAAGGTGCGTGTGGTCGGGATAGCGCCCAAACACACTAATATACAAGGTGCGTGTGGTCGGGATAGCGCCCAAACACACTAATATACAAGGTGCGTGTGGTCGGCTGCGGTCGTGTGGTCGGGATAGCGCCCAAACACACTAATATACAAGGTGCGTGTGGTCGGGATAGCGCCCAAACACACTAATATACAAGGTGCGTGTGGTCGGCTGCGGTCGTGTGGTCGGGATAGCGCCCAAACACACTAATATACAAGGTGCGTGTGGTCGGGATAGCGCCCAAACACACTAATATACAAGGTGCGTGTGGTCGGGATAGCGCCCAAACACACTAATATACAAGGTGCGTGTGGTCGGGATAGCGCCCAAACACACTAATATACAAGGTGCGTGTGGTCGGCTGCGGTCGTGTGGTCGGGATAGCGCCCAAACACACTAATATACAAGGTGCGTGTGGTCGGGATAGCGCCCAAACACACTAATATACAAGGTGCGTGTGGTCGGGATAGCGCCCAAACACACTAATATACAAGGTGCGTGTGGTCGGGATAGCGCCCAAACACACTAATATACAAGGTGCGTGTGGTCGGGATAGCGCCCAAACACACTATATACAAGGTGCGTGTGGTCGGGATAGCGCCCAAACACACTAATATACAAGGTGCGTGTGGTCGGGATAGCGCCCAAACACACTAATATACAAGGTGCGTGTGGTCGGGATAGCGCCCAAACACACTAATATACAAGGTGCGTGTGGTCGGCTGCGGTCGTGTGGTCGGGATAGCGCCCAAACACACTAATATACAAGGTGCGTGTGGTCGGGATAGCGCCCAAACACACTAATATACAAGGTGCGTGTGGTCGGGATAGCGCCCAAACACACTAATATACAAGGTGCGTGTGGTCGGGATAGCGCCCAAACACACTTATATACAAGGTGCGTGTGGTCGGGATAGCGCCCAAACACACTAATAAACAAGGTGCGTGTGGTCGGGATAGCGCCCAAACACACTAATATACAAGGTGCGTGTGGTCGGGATAGCGTCCAAACACACTAATATACAAGGTGCGTGTGGTCGGGATAGCGCCCAAACACACTAATATACAAGGTGCGTGTGGTCGGGATAGCGCCCAAACACACTAATATACAAGGTGCGTGTGGTCGGGATAGCGCCCAAACACACTAATATACAAGGTGCGTGTGGTCGGGATAGCGCCCAAACACACTAATATACAAGGTGCGTGTGGTCGGGATAGCGTCCAAACACACTAATATACAAGGTGCGTGTGGTCGGCTGTGGTCGGGATAGCGCCCAAACACACTAATATACAAGGTGCGTGTGGTCGGCTGTGGTCGTGTGGTCGGGATAGCGCCCAAACACACTAATATACAAGGTGCGTGTGGTCGGCTGTGGTCGTGTGGTCGGGATAGCGCCCAAACACACTAATATACAAGGTGCGTGTGGTCGGCTGTGGTCGTGTGGTCGGGATAGCGTCCAAACACACTAATATACAAGGTGCGTGTGGTCGGCTGTGGTCGGGATAGCGCCCAAACACACTAATATACAAGGTGCGTGTGGTCGGCTGTGGTCGTGTGGTCGGGATAGCGCCCAAACACACTAATATACAAGGTGCGTGTGGTCGGCTGCGGTCGTGTGGTCGGGATAGCGCCCAAACACACTAATATACAAGGTGCGTGTGGTCGGCTGCGGTCGTGTGGTCGGGATAGCGCCCAAACACACTAATATACAAGGTGCGTGTGGTCGGGATAGCGCCCAAACACACTAATATACAAGGTGCGTGTGGTCGGGATAGCGCCCAAACACACTAATATACAAGGTGCGTGTGGTCGGGATAGCGCCCAAACACACTAATATACAAGGTGCGTGTGGTCGGGATAGCGCCCAAACACACTAATATACAAGGTGCGTGTGGTCGGGATAGCGCCCAAACACACTAATATACAAGGTGCGTGTGGTCGGGATAGCGCCCAAACACACTAATATACAAGGTGCGTGTGGTCGGGATAGCGCCCAAACACACTAATATACAAGGTGCGTGTGGTCGGCTGTGGTCGGGATAGCGCCCAAACACACTAATATACAAGGTGCGTGTGGTCGGCTGTGGTCGGGATAGCGCCCAAACACACTAATATACAAGGTGCGTGTGGTCGGCTGCGGTCGTGTGGTCGGGATAGCGCCCAAACACACTAATATACAAGGTGCGTGTGGTCGGCTGCGGTCGTGTGGTCGGGATAGCGCCCAAACACACTAATATACAAGGTGCGTGTGGTCGGGATAGCGCCCAAACACACTAATATACAAGGTGCGTGTGGTCGGGATAGCGCCCAAACACACTAATATACAAGGTGCGTGTGGTCGGGATAGCGCCCAAACACACTAATATACAAGGTGCGTGTGGTCGGGATAGCGCCCAAACACACTAATATACAAGGTGCGTGTGGTCGGGATAGCGCCCAAACACACTAATATACAAGGTGCGTGTGGTCGGCTGCGGTCGTGTGGTCGGGATAGCGCCCAAACACACTAATATACAAGGTGCGTGTGGTCGGCTGTGGTCGGGATAGCGCCCAAACACACTAATATACAAGGTGCGTGTGGTCGGGATAGCGCCCAAACACACTAATATACAAGGTGCGTGTGGTCGGGATAGCGCCCAAACACACTAATATACAAGGTGCGTGTGGTCGGGATAGCGCCCAAACACACTAATATACAAGGTGCGTGTGGTCGGGATAGCGCCCAAACACACTAATATACAAGGTGCGTGTGGTCGGGATAGCGCCCAAACACACTAATATACAAGGTGCGTGTGGTCGGGATAGCGCCCAAACACACTAATATACAAGGTGCGTGTGGTCGGCTGCGGTCGTGTGGTCGGGATAGCGCCCAAACACACTAATATACAAGGTGCGTGTGGTCGGGATAGCTCCCAAACACACTAATATACAAGGTGCGTGTGGTCGGGATAGCGCCCAAACACACTAATATACAAGGTGCGTGTGGTCGGGATAGCGCCCAAACACACTAATATACAAGGTGCGTGTGGTCGGCTGCGGTCGTGTGGTCGGGATAGCGCCCAAACACACTAATATACAAGGTGCGTGTGGTCGGCTGCGGTCGTGTGGTCGGGATAGCGCCCAAACACACTAATATTCAAGGTGCGTGTGGTCGGCTGCGGTCGTGTGGTCGGGATAGCGCCCAAACACACTAATATACAAGGTGCGTGTGGTCGGGATAGCGCCCAAACACACTAATATACAAGGTGCGTGTGGTCGGCTGCGGTCGTGTGGTCGGGATAGCGCCCAAACACACTAATATACAAGGTGCGTGTGGTCGGGATAGCGCCCAAACACACTAATATACAAGGTGCGTGTGGTCGGGATAGCGCCCAAACACACTAATATACAAGGTGCGTGTGGTCGGCTGCGGTCGTGTGGTCGGGATAGCGCCCAAACACACTAATATACAAGGTGCGTGTGGTCGGGATAGCGCCCAAACACACTAATATACAAGGTGCGTGTGGTCGGGATAGCGCCCAAACACACTAATATACAAGGTGCGTGTGGTCGGGATAGCGCCCAAACACACTAATATACAAGGTGCGTGTGGTCGGGATAGCGCCCAAACACACTAATATACAAGGTGCGTGTGGTCGGGATAGCGCCCAAACACACTAATATACAAGGTGCGTGTGGTCGGGATAGCGCCCAAACACACTAATATACAAGGAGCGTGTGGTCGGGATAGCGCCCAAACACACTAATATACAAGGTGCGTGTGGTCGGCTGCGGTCGTGTGGTCGGGATAGCGCCCAAACACACTAATATACAAGGAGCGTGTGGTCGGGATAGCGCCCAAACACACTAATATACAAGGAGCGTGTGGTCGGGATAGCGCCCAAACACACTAATATACAAGGTGCGTGTGGTCGGGATAGCGTCCAAACACACTAATATACAAGGTGCGTGTGGTCGGGATAGCGTCCAAACACACTAATATACAAGGTGCGTGTGGTCGGGATAGCGCCCAAACACACTAATATACAAGGAGCGTGTGGTCGGGATAGCGCCCAAACACACTAATATACAAGGTGCGTGTGGTCGGCTGCGGTCGTGTGGTCGGGATAGCGCCCAAACACACTAATATACAAGGAGCGTGTGGTCGGGATAGCGCCCAAACACACTAATATACAAGGAGCGTGTGGTCGGGATAGCGCCCAAACACACTAATATACAAGGTGCGTGTGGTCGGGATAGCGCCCAAACACACTAATATACAAGGTGCGTGTGGTCGGGATAGCGCCCAAACACACTAATATACAAGGTGCGTGTGGTCGGGATAGCGCCCAAACACACTAATATACAAGGAGCGTGTGGTCGGGATAGCGCCCAAACACACTAATATACAAGGTGCGTGTGGTCGGGATAGCGCCCAAACACACTAATATACAAGGAGCGTGTGGTCGGGATAGCGCCCAAACACACTAATATACAAGGTGCGTGTGGTCGGCTGCGGTCGTGTGGTCGGGATAGCGCCCAAACACACTAATATACAAGGAGCGTGTGGTCGGGATAGCGCCCAAACACACTAATATACAAGGTGCGTGTGGTCGGCTGCGGTCGTGTGGTCGGGATAGCGCCCAAACACACTAATATACAAGGTGCGTGTGGTCGGGATAGCGCCCAAACACACTAATATACAAGGTGCGTGTGGTCGGGATAGCGCCCAAACACACTAATATACAAGGTGCGTGTGGTCGGGATAGCGCCCAAACACACTAATATACAAGGTGCGTGTGGTCGGGATAGCGCCCAAACACACTAATATACAAGGTGCGTGTGGTCGGGATAGCGCCCAAACACACTAATATACAAGGTGCGTGTGGTCGGGATAGCGCCCAAACACACTAATATACAAGGTGCGTGTGGTCGGGATAGCGCCCAAACACACTAATATACAAGGTGCGTGTGGTCGGCTGCGGTCGTGTGGTCGGGATAGCGCCCAAACACACTAATATACAAGGTGCGTGTGGTCGGGATAGCGCCCAAACACACTAATATACAAGGTGCGTGTGGTCGGGATAGCGCCCAAACACACTAATATACAAGGTGCGTGTGGTCGGGATAGCGCCCAAACACACTAATATACAAGGTGCGTGTGGTCGGCTGCGGTCGTGTGGTCGGGATAGCGCCCAAACACACTAATATACAAGGTGCGTGTGGTCGGGATAGCGCCCTAACACACTAATATACAAGGTGCGTGTGGTCGGGATAGCGCCCAAACACACTAATATACAAGGTGCGTGTGGTCGGGATAGCGCCCAAACACACTAATATACAAGGTGCGTGTGGTCGGGATAGCGCCCAAACACACTAATATACAAGGTGCGTGTGGTCGGGATAGCGCCCAAACACACTAATATACAAGGTGCGTGTGGTCGGGATAGCGCCCAAACACACTAATATACAAGGTGCGTGTGGTCGGGATAGCGCCCAAACACACTAATATACAAGGTGCGTGTGGTCGGGATAGCGCCCAAACACACTAATATACAAGGTGCGTGTGGTCGGGATAGCGCCCAAACACACTAATATACAAGGTGCGTGTGGTCGGCTGCGGTCGTGTGGTCGGGATAGCGCCCAAACACACTAATATACAAGGTGCGTGTGGTCGGGATAGCGCCCAAACACACTAATATACAAGGTGCGTGTGGTCGGGATAGCGCCCAAACACACTAATATACAAGGTGCGTGTGGTCGGGATAGCGCCCAAACACACTAATATACAAGGTGCGTGTGGTCGGGATAGCGCCCAAACACACTAATATACAAGGTGCGTGTGGTCGGGATAGCGCCCAAACACACTAATATACAAGGTGCGTGTGGTCGGGATAGCGCCCAAACACACTAATATACAAGGTGCGTGTGGTCGGGATAGCGCCCAAAACACTAATATACAAGGTGCGTGTGGTCGGGATAGCGCCCAAACACACTAATATACAAGGTGCGTGTGGTCGGGATAGCGCCCAAACACACTAATATACAAGGTGCGTGTGGTCGGGATAGCGCCCAAACACACTAATATACAAGGTGCGTGTGGTCGGGATAGCGCCCAAACACACTAATATACAAGGTGCGTGTGGTCGGGATAGCGCCCAAACACACTAATATACAAGGTGCGTGTGGTCGGGATAGCGCCCAAACACACTAATATACAAGGTGCGTGTGGTCGGCTGCGGTCCAAACACACTAATATACAAGGTGCGTGTGGTCGGGATAGCGCCCAAACACACTAATATACAAGGTGCGTGTGGTCGGCTGTGGTCGGGATAGCGCCCAAACACACTAATATACAAGGTGCGTGTGGTCGGGATAGCGCCCAAACACACTAATATACAAGGTGCGTGTGGTCGGGATAGCGCCCAAACACACTAATATACAAGGTGCGTGTGGTCGGCTGCGGTCGTGTGGTCGGGATAGCGCCCAAACACACTAATATACAAGGTGCGTGTGGTCGGGATAGCGCCCAAACACACTAATATACAAGGTGCGTGTGGTCGGGATAGCGCCCAAACACACTAATATACAAGGTGCGTGTGGTCGGCTGCGGTCGTGTGGTCGGGATAGCGCCCAAACACACTAATATACAAGGTGCGTGTGGTCGGGATAGCGCCCAAACACACTAATATACAAGGTGCGTGTGGTCGGGATAGCGCCCAAACACACTAATATACAAGGTGCGTGTGGTCGGGATAGCGCCCAAACACACTAATATACAAGGTGCGTGTGGTCGGGATAGCGCCCAAACACACTAATATACAAGGTGCGTGTGGTCGGGATAGCGTCCAAACACACTAATATACAAGGTGCGTGTGGTCGGGATAGCGCCCAAACACACTAATATACAAGGTGCGTGTGGTCGGGATAGCGCCCAAACACACTAATATACAAGGTGCGTGTGGTCGGGATAGCGCCCAAACACACTAATATACAAGGTGCGTGTGGTCGGGATAGCGCCCAAACACACTAATATACAAGGTGCGTGTGGTCGGGATAGCGTCCAAACACACTAATATACAAGGTGCGTGTGGTCGGGATAGCGCCCAAACACACTAATATACAAGGTGCGTGTGGTCGGGATAGCGCCCAAACACACTAATATACAAGGTGCGTGTGGTCGGGATAGCGCCCAAACACACTAATATACAAGGTGCGTGTGGTCGGGATAGCGCCCAAACACACTAATATACAAGGTGCGTGTGGTCGGGATAGCGCCCAAACGCACTAATATACAAGGTGCGTGTGGTCGGCTGCGGTCGTGTGGTCGGGATAGCGCCCAAACACACTAATATACAAGGTGCGTGTGGTCGGGATAGCGCCCAAACACACTAATATACAAGGTGCGTGTGGTCGGGATAGCGCCCAAACACACTAATATACAAGGTGCGTGTGGTCGGGATAGCGCCCAAACACACTAATATACAAGGTGCGTGTGGTCGGGATAGCGCCCAAACACACTAATATACAAGGTGCGTGTGGTCGGGATAGCGCCCAAACACACTAATATACAAGGTGCGTGTGGTCGGGATAGCGCCCAAACACACTAATATACAAGGTGCGTGTGGTCGGGATAGCGCCCAAACACACTAATATACAAGGTGCGTGTGGTCGGGATAGCGCCCAAACACACTAATATACAAGGTGCGTGTGGTCGGGATAGCGCCCAAACACACTAATATACAAGGTGCGTGTGGTCGGGATAGCGCCCAAACACACTAATATACAAGGTGCGTGTGGTCGGGATAGCGCCCAAACGCACTAATATACAAGGTGCGTGTGGTCGGCTGCGGTCGTGTGGTCGGGATAGCGCCCAAACACACTTATATACAAGGTGCGTGTGGTCGGGATAGCGCCCAAACACACTAATATACAAGGTGCGTGTGGTCGGGATAGCGCCCAAACACACTAATATACAAGGTGCGTGTGGTCGGCTGCGGTCGTGTGGTCGGGATAGCGCCCAAACACACTAATATACAAGGTGCGTGTGGTCGGCTGCGGTCGTGTGGTCGGGATAGCGCCCAAACACACTAATATACAAGGTGCGTGTGGTCGGGATAGCGCCCAAACACACTAATATACAAGGTGCGTGTGGTCGGGATAGCGCCCAAACACACTAATATACAAGGTGCGTGTGGTCGGGATAGCGCCCAAACACACTTATATACAAGGTGCGTGTGGTCGGGATAGCGCCCAAACACACTAATATACAAGGTGCGTGTGGTCGGGATAGCGCCCAAACACACTAATATACAAGGTGCGTGTGGTCGGCTGCGGTCGTGTGGTCGGGATAGCGCCCAAACACACTAATATACAAGGTGCGTGTGGTCGGCTGCGGTCGTGTGGTCGGGATAGCGCCCAAACACACTAATATACAAGGTGCGTGTGGTCGGGATAGCGCCCAAACACACTAATATACAAGGTGCGTGTGGTCGGGATAGCGCCCAAACACACTAATATACAAGGTGCGTGTGGTCGGCTGCGGTCGTGTGGTCGGGATAGCGCCCAAACACACTAATATACAAGGTGCGTGTGGTCGGGATAGCGCCCAAACACACTAATATACAAGGTGCGTGTGGTCGGGATAGCGCCCAAACACACTAATATACAAGGTGCGTGTGGTCGGGATAGCGCCCAAACACACTAATATACAAGGTGCGTGTGGTCGGGATAGCGCCCAAACACACTAATATACAAGGTGCGTGTGGTCGGCTGCGGTCGTGTGGTCGGGATAGCGCCCAAACACACTAATATACAAGGTGCGTGTGGTCGGCTGCGGTCGTGTGGTCGGGATAGCGCCCAAACACACTAATATACAAGGTGCGTGTGGTCGGGATAGCGCCCAAACACACTAATATACAAGGTGCGTGTGGTCGGCTGCGGTCGTGTGGTCGGGATCGCGCCCAAACACACTAATATACAAGGTGCGTGTGGTCGGCTGCGGTCGTGTGGTCGGGATAGCGCCCAAACACACTAATATACAAGGTGCGTGTGGTCGGGATAGCGCCCAAACACACTAATATACAAGGTGCGTGTGGTCGGGATAGCGCCCAAACACACTCAAGGTGCGTGTGGTCGGGATAGCGCCCAAACACACTAATATACAAGGTGCGTGTGGTCGGGATAGCGCCCAAACACACTAATATACAAGGTGCGTGTGGTCGGGATAGCGCCCAAACACACTAATATACAAGGTGCGTGTGGTCGGGATAGCGCCCAAACACACTAATATACAAGGTGCGTGTGGTCGGCTGCGGTCGTGTGGTCGGGATAGCGCCCAAACACACTAATATACAAGGTGCGTGTGGTCGGCTGCGGTCGTGTGGTCGGGATCGCGCCCAAACACACTAATATACAAGGTGCGTGTGGTCGGCTGCGGTCGTGTGGTCGGGATAGCGCCCAAACACACTAATATACAAGGTGCGTGTGGTCGGCTGCGGTCGTGTGGTCGGGATAGCGCCCAAACACACTAATATACAAGGTGCGTGTGGTCGGGATAGCGCCCAAACACACTAATATACAAGGTGCGTGTGGTCGGCTGCGGTCGTGTGGTCGGGATAGCGCCCAAACACACTAATATACAAGGTGCGTGTGGTCGGCTGCGGTCGTGTGGTCGGGATAGCGCCCAAACACACTAATATACAAGGTGCGTGTGGTCGGGATAGCGCCCAAACACACTAATATACAAGGTGCGTGTGGTCGGGATAGCGCCCAAACACACTAATATACAAGGTGCGTGTGGTCGGGATAGCGCCCAAACACACTAATATACAAGGTGCGTGTGGTCGGCTGCGGTCGTGTGGTCGGGATAGCGCCCAAACACACTAATATACAAGGTGCGTGTGGTCGGCTGCGGTCGTGTGGTCGGGATAGCGCCCAAACACACTAATATACAAGGTGCGTGTGGTCGGCTGCGGTCGTGTGGTCGGGATAGCGCCCAAACACACTAATATACAAGGTGCGTGTGGTCGGGATAGCGCCCAAACACACTAATATACAAGGTGCGTGTGGTCGGGATAGCGCCCAAACACACTAATATACAAGGTGCGTGTGGTCGGCTGCGGTCGTGTGGTCGGGATAGCGCCCAAACACACTAATATACAAGGTGCGTGTGGTCGGGATAGCGCCCAAACACACTAATATACAAGGTGCGTGTGGTCGGGATAGCGCCCAAACACACTAATATACAAGGTGCGTGTGGTCGGGATAGCGCCCAAACACACTAATATACAAGGTGCGTGTGGTCGGGATAGCGCCCAAACACACTAATATACAAGGTGCGTGTGGTCGGGATAGCGCCCAAACACACTAATATACAAGGTGCGTGTGGTCGGGATAGCGCCCAAACACACTAATATACAAGGTGCGTGTGGTCGGGATAGCGCCCAAACACACTAATATACAAGGTGCGTGTGGTCGGGATAGCGCCCAAACACACTAATATACAAGGTGCGTGTGGTCGGGATAGCGCCCAAACACACTAATATACAAGGTGCGTGTGGTCGGCTGCGGTCGTGTGGTCGGGATAGCGCCCAAACACACTAATATACAAGGTGCGTGTGGTCGGGATAGCGCCCAAACACACTAATATACAAGGTGCGTGTGGTCGGGATAGCGCCCAAACACACTAATATACAAGGTGCGTGTGGTCGGGATAGCGCCCAAACACACTAATATACAAGGTGCGTGTGGTCGGGATAGCGCCCAAACACACTAATATACAAGGTGCGTGTGGTCGGGATAGCGCCCAAACACACTAATATACAAGGTGCGTGTGGTCGGGATAGCGCCCAAACACACTAATATACAAGGTGCGTGTGGTCGGCTGCGGTCGTGTGGTCGGGATAGCGCCCAAACACACTAATATACAAGGTGCGTGTGGTCGGGATAGCGCCCAAACACACTAATATACAAGGTGCGTGTGGTCGGGATAGCGCCCAAACACACTAATATACAAGGTGCGTGTGGTCGGGATAGCGCCCAAACACACTAATATACAAGGTGCGTGTGGTCGGGATAGCGCCCAAACACACTAATATACAAGGTGCGTGTGGTCGGCTGCGGTCGTGTGGTCGGGATAGCGCCCAAACACACTAATATACAAGGTGCGTGTGGTCGGCTGCGGTCGTGTGGTCGGGATAGCGCCCAAACACACTAATATACAAGGTGCGTGTGGTCGGCTGCGGTCGTGTGGTCGGGATAGCGCCCAAACACATTAATATACAAGGTGCGTGTGGTCGGGATAGCGCCCAAACACACTAATATACAAGGTGCGTGTGGTCGGGATAGCGCCCAAACACACTAATATACAAGGTGCGTGTGGTCGGGATAGCGCCCAAACACACTAATATACAAGGTGCGTGTGGTCGGGATAGCGCCCAAACACACTAATATACAAGGTGCGTGTGGTCGGGATAGCGCCCAAACACACTAATATACAAGGTGCGTGTGGTCGGCTGCGGTCGTGTGGTCGGGATAGCGCCCAAACACACTAATATACAAGGTGCGTGTGGTCGGCTGCGGTCGTGTGGTCGGGATAGCGCCCAAACACACTAATATACAAGGTGCGTGTGGTCGGCTGCGGTCGTGTGGTCGGGATAGCGCCCAAACACACTAATATACAAGGTGCGTGTGGTCGGCTGCGGTCGTGTGGTCGGGATAGCGCCCAAACACACTAATATACAAGGTGCGTGTGGTCGGGATAGCGCCCAAACACACTAATATACAAGGTGCGTGTGGTCGGCTGCGGTCGTGTGGTCGGGATAGCGCCCAAACACACTAATGTACAAGGTGCGTGTGGTCGGCTGCGGTCGTGTGGTCGGGATAGCGCCCAAACACATTAATATACAAGGTGCGTGTGGTCGGGATAGCGCCCAAACACACTAATATACAAGGTGCGTGTGGTCGGGATAGCGCCCAAACACATTAATATACAAGGTGCGTGTGGTCGGGATAGCGCCCAAACACATTAATATACAAGGTGCGTGTGGTCGGGATAGCGCCCAAACACATTAATATACAAGGTGCGTGTGGTCGGGATAGCGCCCAAACACATTAATATACAAGGTGCGTGTGGTCGGGATAGCGCCCAAACACATTAATATACAAGGTGCGTGTGGTCGGGATAGCGCCCAAACACACTAATATACAAGGTGCGTGTGGTCGGGATAGCGCCCAAACACATTAATATACAAGGTGCGTGTGGTCGGGATAGCGCCCAAACACATTAATATACAAGGTGCGTGTGGTCGGCTGTGGTCGGGATAGCGCCCAAACACACTAATATACAAGGTGCGTGTGGTCGGGATAGCGCCCAAACACACTAATATACAAGGTGCGTGTGGTCGGCTGCGGTCGTGTGGTCGGGATAGCGCCCAAACACACTAATATACAAGGTGCGTGTGGTCGGGATAGCGCCCAAACACATTAATATACAAGGTGCGTGTGGTCGGGATAGCGCCCAAACACATTAATATACAAGGTGCGTGTGGTCGGGATAGCGCCCAAACACATTAATATACAAGGTGCGTGTGGTCGGGATAGCGCCCAAACACACTAATATACAAGGTGCGTGTGGTCGGGATAGCGCCCAAACACATTAATATACAAGGTGCGTGTGGTCGGGATAGCGCCCAAACACATTAATATACAAGGTGCGTGTGGTCGGCTGTGGTCGGGATAGCGCCCAAACACACTAATATACAAGGTGCGTGTGGTCGGGATAGCGCCCAAACACACTAATATACAAGGTGCGTGTGGTCGGGATAGCGCCCAAACACACTTATATACAAGGTGCGTGTGGTCGGGATAGCGCCCAAACACACTAATATACAAGGTGCGTGTGGTCGGGATAGCGCCCAAACACACTAATATACAAGGTGCGTGTGGTCGGGATAGCGCCCAAACACACTAATATACAAGGTGCGTGTGGTCGGGATAGCGCCCAAACACACTAATATACAAGGTGCGTGTGGTCGGGATAGCGCCCAAACACACTAATATACAAGGTGCGTGTGGTCGGCTGCGGTCGTGTGGTCGGGATAGCGCCCAAACACACTAATATACAAGGTGCGTGTGGTCGGGATAGCGCCCAAACACACTAATATACAAGGTGCGTGTGGTCGGCTGCGGTCGTGTGGTCGGGATAGCGCCCAAACACACTAATATACAAGGTGCGTGTGGTCGGGATAGCGCCCAAACACACTAATATACAAGGTGCGTGTGGTCGGGATAGCGCCCAAACACACTAATATACAAGGTGCGTGTGGTCGGGATAGCGCCCAAACACACTAATATACAAGGTGCGTGTGGTCGGCTGCGGTCGTGTGGTCGGGATAGCGCCCAAACACACTAATATACAAGGTGCGTGTGGTCGGGATAGCGCCCAAACACACTAATATACAAGGTGCGTGTGGTCGGGATAGCGCCCAAACACACTAATATACAAGGTGCGTGTGGTCGGGATAGCGCCCAAACACACTAATATACAAGGTGCGTGTGGTCGGGATAGCGCCCAAACACACTAATATACAAGGTGCGTGTGGTCGCCTGCGGTCGTGTGGTCGGGATCGCGCCCAAACACACTAATATACAAGGTGCGTGTGGTCGGGATAGCGCCCAAACACACTAATATACAAGGTGCGTGTGGTCGCCTGCGGTCGTGTGGTCGGGATCGCGCCCAAACACACTAATATACAAGGTGCGTGTGGTCGGGATAGCGCCCAAACACACTAATATACAAGGTGCGTGTGGTCGGGATAGCGCCCAAACACACTAATATACAAGGTGCGTGTGGTCGGGATAGCGCACAAACACACTAATATACAAGGTGCGTGTGGTCGGGATAGCGCCCAAACACACTAATATACAAGGTGCGTGTGGTCGGGATAGCGCCCAAACACACTAATATACAAGGTGCGTGTGGTCGGCTGCGGTCGTGTGGTCGGGATAGCGCCCAAACACACTAATATACAAGGTGCGTGTGGTCGGGATAGCGCCCAAACACACTAATATACAAGGTGCGTGTGGTCGGGATAGCGCCCAAACACACTAATATACAAGGTGCGTGTGGTCGGGATAGCGCCCAAACACACTAATATACAAGGTGCGTGTGGTCGGGATAGCGCCCAAACACACTAATATACAAGGTGCGTGTGGTCGGGATAGCGCCCAAACACACTAATATACAAGGTGCGTGTGGTCGGGATAGCGCCCAAACACACTAATATACAAGGTGCGTGTGGTCGGGATAGCGCCCAAACACACTAATATACAAGGTGCGTGTGGTCGGGATAGCGCCCAAACACACTAATATACAAGGTGCGTGTGGTCGCCTGCGGTCGTGTGGTCGGGATCGCGCCCAAACACACTAATATACAAGGTGCGTGTGGTCGGGATAGCGCCCAAACACACTAATATACAAGGTGCGTGTGGTCGCCTGCGGTCGTGTGGTCGGGATCGCGCCCAAACACACTAATATACAAGGTGCGTGTGGTCGGGATAGCGCCCAAACACACTAATATACAAGGTGCGTGTGGTCGGGATAGCGCCCAAACACACTAATATACAAGGTGCGTGTGGTCGGGATAGCGCACAAACACACTAATATACAAGGTGCGTGTGGTCGGGATAGCGCCCAAACACACTAATATACAAGGTGCGTGTGGTCGGGATAGCGCCCAAACACACTAATATACAAGGTGCGTGTGGTCGGGATAGCGCCCAAACACACTAATATACAAGGTGCGTGTGGTCGGGATAGCGCCCAAACACACTAATATACAAGGTGCGTGTGGTCGGGATAGCGCCCAAACACACTAATATACAAGGTGCGTGTGGTCGGGATAGCGCCCAAACACACTAATATACAAGGTGCGTGTGGTCGGCTGTGGTCGGGATAGCGCCCAAACACACTAATATACAAGGTGCGTGTGGTCGGGATAGCGCCCAAACACACTAATATACAAGGTGCGTGTGGTCGGGATAGCGCCCAAACACACTAATATACAAGGTGCGTGTGGTCGGGATAGCGCCCAAACACACTAATATACAAGGTGCGTGTGGTCGGGATAGCGCCCAAACACACTAATATACAAGGTGCGTGTGGTCGGCTGCGGTCGTGTGGTCGGGATAGCGCCCAAACACACTAATATACAAGGTGCGTGTGGTCGGGATAGCGCCCAAACACACTAATATACAAGGTGCGTGTGGTCGGGATAGCGCCCAAACACACTAATATACAAGGTGCGTGTGGTCGGCTGCGGTCGTGTGGTCGGGATAGCGCCCAAACACACTAATATACAAGGTGCGTGTGGTCGGGATAGCGCCCAAACACACTAATATACAAGGTGCGTGTGGTCGGGATAGCGCCCAAACACACTAATATACAAGGTGCGTGTGGTCGGGATAGCGCCCAAACACACTAATATACAAGGTGCGTGTGGTCGGGATAGCGCCCAAACACACTAATATACAAGGTGCGTGTGGTCGGGATAGCGCCCAAACACACTAATATACAAGGTGCGTGTGGTCGGGATAGCGCCCAAACACACTAATATACAAGGTGCGTGTGGTCGGCTGCGGTCGTGTGGTCGGGATAGCGCCCAAACACACTAATATACAAGGTGCGTGTGGTCGGCTGCGGTCGTGTGGTCGGGATAGCGCCCAAACACACTAATATACAAGGTGCGTGTGGTCGGCTGCGGTCGTGTGGTCGGGATAGCGCCCAAACACACTAATATACAAGGTGCGTGTGGTCGGGATAGCGCCCAAACACACTAATATACAAGGTGCGTGTGGTCGGGATAGCGCCCAAACACACTAATATACAAGGTGCGTGTGGTCGGCTGCGGTCGCGAAAATCGGAGGTCAATTCCTTAGGCACTCAGTGATTTGGTAGGGTTGCTGAGCTTCTTCGGGGACCTAGGATGGCTCGAATAGTGAGCCCCCTTCACGCAAAATAGGCGCATGTAGACGTCGAGTTGCGGAAAACAGCCCGTATAACCATTACCATTACCCGTTTGGTTCCAGAAGGTGGTCGCACGGTGTCAGTCGGCGATCCAGCTGTAGAACCTGAGCTGTCACAATTGGCTGCCACACCGGCGCACCAGAGGTTGGAGGAGCTGTTGAAGCTGCTCAGGATAGACGCCACCTGCCATACTGTGAGTATATATGTCGCAGTACGATGGCAGAATTAGGATTTTGGCCAAAAACCTAGGTTTTTGGCCAAAAGCCGGCATATGGCAAAATCGTAGACTTCTTTCGGCCATCGTCCTAAGCTGATCCAGGTTTATGGCCAAAAATCTAGGATTTTGGCCGAAATCTTAGATATGTTTAGTATTACGTTTTTTTTTGCATTTCGGGGGAACTTCTTCGTCTTCGAGTGGTACACCAAGTCGCCCAACGAGCCGCTGGACCCTGGTATCAGAGTTTTCAACCGCCTACTGCAAGTAGCAGGCCTCTAACATGGTTGTGTGTAACGACCGCCGTCTAAGTGATCATAGAGAGCAATCGGGACCGACGGCTTACCGTACCCGTGTGGTTCGGCGGAACGAGGAGTGGAGAGGTAATTTATGCACCACCCTCTTATATTTTGAGGGTAGACTTGGACACCGTAAATGGACTTCCTGAAGGACGGGGGGTAACATCAGACAGTCTGAACAGCAGGATTGCCTCGGATTCCCTGAAGGACAGGGGGGAGCTTCAGACATCATAAAAGCAGGACGTACCACTGAACGCTCTAGAGGATTGGTGGTAGCGTTGGACGCTCTGGAGACCATGAGGTAGCGTCGGACCCCCAGAAAATTCAACGCCCGTCATCTTACATCCTCCAGAGTGTCCGACGCTACCCACGCCCTCCAGAACGTCCAATGCTACCTAATGCCTCTCGAGGTGTATGCCCGAACTACACGGGCACGTTAAGCCGTCGGTCCCGATTGCTCTTTATGATCACTTAGACACAACCTTATTAGAGGCCTGCTCTGCCTTGCAGTAGGCGGTTCAAAAACTCTAACACCAGGGTTCATCGGGTCGTTGGGCGACTTGGTGTACCACTCGAAGAAGAAGTAGTTCCCCCGAAACGCAAAAAGCCATAATACTAAACAAATCTAGGATTTCGGCCAAAATCCTAGTTTTTTGGCCAAAATCCTAGGTTTTTGGCCAAAAACCTGGATCAGCTTAGGACGATGACCGAAAGAAGTCTATGATTTTGCTATATGCCGGCTTTTGGCCAAAAACCTAATTCTGCCATCGTAGTGCGACATATACACCTATAATGGGTGATTCAAAACAACCAATAAATCTGAAAGGAGGTCAAGGTACTCGTAAAACGGAACAACTTTCTCCGAGGAATATGGGTCGAAAGATAAAAAAAAATTTGGACCTCCCATACAAAATGAACTCGATTTGAATGGGACATTTTATTGGTTGTTTTGTAACACGTTGTATACAGACAGTATTTACATGCATAACATGAACTATCGCAACTGGCAGCGAAGCCGGCGCCCCAGAGGTTGCAGGAGCTGTTGAAGCTGCTCAGAATGAACGCAACCTGCCATACTGTGAATCTACACTGGAAACATTATTTAAAAATGATAATAGTTATTATATCAAGCGCGCCACACACCTCCGTATGCGTGACGTGCACGTTCTCACGAGCGTACCTGTGATCAGTCTATCGAAAGTACGAACTAAAATAAAATGTATGAAACTCAGAAGAATTTTCATGGGGACTGTTGATTGTCCATTGTTGTCTTTGAACTCCGGTCTGTAAAACACTAGTTAGCGTTTAGAGTTATATTTGGCTATGACGTTGTATTGTACGGGCCCATGCCTATGAAATTAAACTACAGACTACAATTCTACAGGTGAAATTCGATGTACATTGCGTAGTCGGTTAGCCATTATTTTCCCGTTATAAAACCGGCTGCGCAATGTACACCGAATTTCGCCTGTAGAATTGTAGCCTGTCGTTTCGAAAAACCGGGCACAGTACGCGATTGATGACGCGCACGCATACGTCCTGCATACGGAGGCGGTGTGTTTTACCTATGTGTGAACAAGAGAGCAAGGTTTGTTGTTGCTAGAAGTGCTTATTTGAATCCCGAGGCAGCGAATTATACTAAAATTGAATCACTAGCGTACTATCCTGAGCTCAGTGATTCAGAAACACGAATTTTAGCTCATGTAGGACACACAACTCTACCAGTGAGTGAGAAAATGCAAAAGCGCGCGTTCATGGCACTTAGGTAGGGAAACAAAACGCGCTCGAATCTAAAAAATAAAACAAAACGCAATTTAAAATGTTTTCTTTTGTATTGACTTGAAATGAAATGAAATTGAAAATGACCGAATTCTGGGCCCATAGTGCGGCTCAACATGACTGTGTGCCGGTTAAGAAAACTCTTTGGGAAAAACACACATACATAGAGGATGAAAAGCCAATGCCTGATTTTGGCGTCTTTTTTTTCTAGGTGTTACACGAATAGTACTTATATATTTGAGTAGAGGACAATGCAACAAACAAAAAAATATATGACATCTATACCTCTAACTGTCACTGGAACAGAGATATACGCGTTTGAAGTTACTATGGGGATTTTTTTCTAGCTGTTACACGGATAACACTTATATATTTGAGTAGAGGTCAATGCAACAAACAAAAAAATATACTACAACTATACCTCTACCTGTCACTGGAACAGAGATATACGCGTTTGAAGTTACTATGGGGATTTTTTTTCTAGGTGTTACACGGATGGTACTTATATATTTGAGTAGAAGACAATGCAACAAACAGAAAAATATATGATAACTATACCTCTACCTGTCACTGGAACAGAGATATACGCGTTTGAAGTTATTATGGGGATTTTTTTTTCTAGGTGTTACACGGATGGTTCTTATATATTTGAGTAGAGGACAATGCAACAAACAAAAAAATATCAGACAACTATACCTCTAGCTGTCACTGGAACTGAGATATACGTGTTTGAATTTACTATGGGGATGTTTTTTTTAGGTGTTACATTGAAGGTACTTATATATTTGAATGAAAGACAATGCAACAGACAAAAAAATATACTACAACTATACCTCTAACTGTCATTGTAACAGAGATATACGCGTTTGAAGCTACTATGGGGATTTTTTTTTCTAGGTGTTATACGGATAGTACTTATATATTTGAGTAGAAGATAATGCAACAGACAAAAAAGTATAAGACAACTATACCTCTTCCTGTCACTGGAACAGAGATATACGCGTTTGAAGTTACTATGGGGATTTTTTTCTAGGTGTTACATGGATGTTACTTATATATTTGAATGAAGGACAATGCAACAGACAAAAAAATATATGACAACTATACCTCTTCCTGTCACTGGAACAGAGATATACGCGTTTGAAGTTACTATGGGGATTTTTTTTCTAGCTGTTACACGAATGGTACTTATATATTTGAGTAGAGAACAATGCAACAGACAAAAAATATATGACAATTATACCTCTACCTGTCACTGGAACAGAGATATCCGCGTTTGAAGTTACTATGGGGATTTTTTTTTCTAGGTGTTACACGGATGGTACTTATATATTTGAGTAGAGGACAATGCAACAAACAAAAAAATATACTACAACTATACCTCTACCTGTCACTGGAACAGAGATATACGCGTTTGAAGTTACTATGGGTTTTTTTTTTCTAGGTGTTACACGGATGGTACTATAAATATATTTGAGTAGAGAACAATGCAACAGACAAAAATTATATCTACGCGTTTGAGGTTACTGTAGGGTCTTTTTCCTATATATATTATTCATGAATAGACATCGTTATCTTTGGAGCACTAACAAAAAATTCGTAGAGATGGCGTACTTTATCGACGACTAAGATATCGACAGATTATATTCAAGTACCTAGTTGCTGTCAAAGCGAAACCAAAGAGTTTATAAAAAAATACGTCTGTTTAAAATGGCAACAGATGAGAAGACCAAGAAACATAACATTTAACTTAAAAACCTAATTCCACCAAAAAATCTACTGAAACTGAGCAACTTTCCCCAAGGAAAATAGGTCGATATCTAAAAAAATAGAATATTTTTTCAAGGATTCTTTTACACCATGTCAAGGCCATGTTTATAATGCTAGTAGCATAAAAACATCGATAACTTGTGTTTCGAAAAAAGTCCGCAACTCATCTCTATGACATGACAACATCATTCGTGCTCCAAAGATAACGATGTCTATTCATGAATAATATTATTTGCCGTGTGATGCCGGCTTAGAATGGCATCACCCCAATTCTACCCGTGGGTGTCGTAAAAAGCGACTAAGGGATAATTATCTAGGGAATGGGCAGCAGCGTTCCCTGTGAATAAAACATCTTGCACTGCGCTCGCCTATTCGCCTGCCAAGCGTGGTGAGTATGGCAATACCCCCCAATACGGAGGAGGCCCATGTCCAGCAGTGGACTGTTGTGGCTGTAAAGGTAAGGTATAATAAATAAAATATATTTTATTATAGCTTAACTACGTTACGGCTACAAAAAAGGCTCATACCATTTTTTTTAAACTTCAAACACATATATCTCTGTTCCAGTGACAGTTAGAGGTTTAGTTGTCATATATTGTTTTGTTTATTTGATTATGTTTGACTACAATACATAAACGCCATCTATGTAACACCTAGAAATAAAATCCCGAAGGATTTTTTGTTGAAATTCAAACGCATGTATCTCTGTTCTAGTGACAGTTAATAAATAAATAAATAAATAAATAAATATCTCTGGACGAGACACACAGCGCCATCTAGCTCCAAACTAAGCAAAGCTTGTACTATGGGAACTAGACAACTGATATAATACTTATATTGTTTCCTTTGGTAAATAAATACATATAATACATAGAAAGCACCCAGACTAAACACAAATCCTGCGAAACCTAGACGTAAATAAAGCGAGCGGCCCTGATGGTATCCCTGCAATTGTTCTGCGTAACTGTGCGCCTGAGTTGTCTCCGATATTGACACGCCTGTTCCGCCTCTCACTGGAGACTGGTGTAGTTCCCCAATCGTGGAAGCTTGCAAACGTGCAACCTGTGCCCAAAAAAGGCAGCCGTGCTGACCCTGCCAATTATAGACCCATATCAGTCACCTCTATACTCTGCAAGACTATGGAGCGTGTACTAAACAATCGCCTCCTAGCTTACCTCGGGAGCAATGATCTCCTTCACGACCGTCAATACGGCTTCCGCCGCGGGCGGTCGACAGGGGACCTCCTCGTGCATGCCACCCACTTATGGAGCGAGGCTATCGAGAGGCACGGCGAAGCCCTCACCGTATCTCTGGATGTCTCAAAGGCATTTGACAGGGTCTGGCACGCAAGTCTTATTAACAAGCTTCCCGCCTACGGGCTACCTGCTGGACTTTGCAACTGGATCGCAGACTTCTTGAGTAGACGGTCAATACGAGTGGTCCTAGAAGGACGCTCTTCAGATGAACAGGCTATTGATGCCGGCGTCCCTCAAGGGTCTGTACTTTACGCAACCCTATTTCTGCTGCACATCAACGATATGCTCACGCCCGACACCTTTGGGTATGCAGATGACAGCACGGTTGTTGATAGGTACCTGTCTAGTGCAAAGGCCAGCAATGAATCTACTCAGTCTTGTCGAGAGGCCCTAGTGAGTCGCCTAAACTTGAATCTTGAAGCAATATCCGAATGGGGTGATGCAAATCTTGTCCAGTTTAATGCATCTAAAACACAGGCATGTCTATTCTTCACTTAACAGAGTCCCTTCGACCTGACTCCGACTTTCCGAGGTGTATCCGTACCGATTTCCGACCATTTTGAGCTTCTTGGCATGAACCTTTCATCTGACAATATATTGAGTCTTTGGCCACGACTGCAGCAAAAAGACTCGGAATTCTCTCAAAGGTCAGGCGATACTTCACACCAGTACAGCTTTTACAACTATACCAAGCTCAAGTCCGTTCCTGCATGGAGTATTGCTGTCACCTATGGGACGGGTCTGCCAAATACCAGCTGGCAGCCCTGGACTCGATTGAGAAGCGCGCCAAGAAACTCATCGCTGATAGGGCACTCATTGACGCAAAGTTACAGAGCCTCGAACACCATCGCAAAGTAGCTTGCTTGTCGGTATTCTACAGGATACATTTCAGGGAGTGTGCACAGTCTCTCCATGACCCGATACCTCCGTCACCATTCCATCTCCGGTGCACGAGACGCCGGTTGGGATTCCACCCTTATATCGTAGACATCCCGCAAATTCGCACAAAGCGCTTCGCTTCTACATTTTTAATGCGAACTGCTAAGGAGTGGAACTCCCTGCCTGCGGATCTGTTTCCGGAATATTATAACCTGGGCCTTTTCAAGGCGAGAGTGAATAGGCATTATCTGGGCGAGCATGTTCCATCATCGTCTGCATCGTCACTTAACATCAGGTGAGATTGCGGACAAATGCTTACCCATTGTTTATATAAGAAAAAAAAATTGAAAATAGACATTACAAATATTTGTGTCGGTGGGAATCGAACCCACGACCCTCGGCGTAGAAGGCAGGAGTACTATCCACTACGCCAATGGGACAGTCAAGTTACATGTATAGTTGTCATATATTATTCTGTTTGCTTATTATGTTATGCTAATTTCAAATATATCCGCGCCATCTATGTCAAATCTAAAAAAATGAAATCCCCATAGTATATTTTAAACTTCCACCGCGTTTATTGCTGTTCCAGTAACAGCTAGAGGTATAGTTGTAATATATATTTTTTGTTTGTTGCATTGACCTCTACTCAAATATATAAGTGCTATCCGTGTAACACCTAGAAAAAAAATCCCCATAGTAACTTCAAACGCGTATATCTCTGTTCCAGTGACAGTTAGAGGTATTATTGTCATATACTTTTTTGTCTATTGCATTGTCCTCTACTCAAATATATAAGAACCATCCGTGTAACACCTAGAAAAAAAAATCCCTATAGTAACTTCAAACTCGTATATCTCTGTTCCAGTGACAGGAAGAGGTATAGTTGTCATATATTTTTTGTCTGTTGCATTGTCCTCTACTTAAATATATAAGTACTATATGTATAACACCTAGAAAAAAAAAGAACCCCATAGTAACTTCAAACGCGTATATCTCTGTTCCAGTGACAGTTAGAGGTATAGTTGTCATATATTTTTTTGTTTTTTGCATTGTCCTCTACTCAAATATATAAGTATCATCAGTGTAACACCTAGAAAAAAAAATCCCATAGTAACTTCAAACGCGTATATCTCTGTTCCAGTGACAGGTAGAGGTATACTTGTCATATATTTTTTTGTTTGATGCATTGTCCTCTACTCAAATATATAAGTACCATCCGTGTAACATCTAGAAAAAAAAACCCCATAGTAACTTCAAACGCGTATATCTCTGTTCCAGTGACAGGTAGAGGTATAGTTGTCGTATATTTTTTTGTTTGTTGCATTGACCTCTACTCAAATATATAAGTGTTATCCGTGTAACACCTAGAAAAAAAAGACGCCACTAGTCCATACTAATCCGGCATTGCTTTTTACTAGTGACAGATAGCGAAAACTCAGACCCGGCTGGTGATACTGATAAGGAACAACTTTCTTCAAGAAACATAGGCCGTATAAAAAAAAAGTTGGACTTCCCTTAGTAGCCCATTTGTATGGGAGGCCCAAATTGTTTCTTTTCATATTTTGAACTATGTTCCTTGGGAAAAGTAGTTTATAATCACCAGATGGATTTAAGTTTTAGCTCTCGGTCACTAGTTGAATTTCACCCTATTTATCAAACCTTTTTCCCTTGCGGGGTAAGCAGATTCAAATCCAGGATTTTAAAGGACAGGTTCAAATCCCTTAGTCGCTTCTTACGTCGTCACCCACGGAAATGATATGGGATGATGCTATTCTAAGCTGACACCACAAGACAAAAGAAAAAGGGTACAAGTATGAAATAGTACATTGTATACGCGGGGAGAAAGAAACCGATTACTAACGAGGGTGTAGTTTGAGGCCCGAAGCGCAGCTGAGGGCCTCAATGCACACGAGTTTGTAGTCGGACTTTCATCCGAGTAATACATAGTGCTTTATACTACACCTGCGGGGTCAGTTGTAACAGCCACGGGGTGAATTGAAACATCCGCAAAAAATAAACTATCTACGTACACATTTCCAAACTCTCACATACATACGGCAGCGCAATATTTAAATTCAATAACTTTTAAAACTGAATATCTTTTAAAACTGAACAACCTTCAAAACTGATTAACTTACAAAACTGAACAACTTACAAAACTGAACAACTTACAAAACTGAACAACTTACACAACTGAACAACTTACAAAACTGAACAACTCACACAACTGAACAACTTACAAAACTGAACAACGTACACAACTGAACAACTTACAAAACTGAACTACTTACAAAACTGAGCAACTTACAAAACTGAATAACTTACAAAACTGAACCACTTACAAAACTGAACAACTTACACAACTAAACAACTTACAAAACTGAACAACTTACACAACTGAACAACTTACAAAACTGAACAACTTACACAACTGAACAACTTACAAAACTGAACAACTTATAAAACTGAACAACTTACAAAACTGAACAACTTACACAACTGAACAACATACACAACTGATCAACTTACAAAACTGAACAACTTACAAAACTGAACAACTTACAAAACTGAACAACTTACAAAATTGAACAACTTACACAACTGAACAACTTACACAACTTATAAAACTGAACAACTCACAAAACTGAACAACTTGCAAAACTGTACAACTTATAAAACTGGACAACTTTATAATGACAACTTCAAAACTGATCAACTTGTGTTCCTAACCTACCCTATCAACTGTACTAAATTCTGTAAAAACTACCACGGGAGGAAAGTGATTTGTATGGTTAATTCCCTCCCGATAATTTGTACGTTGAACAATGACTAACGTTCCCCCCTATAGAGTGTAAAGCTATAGGTAAATTACTATGCAGGTGTAGTATAAAGTTACATTATATGTCCAACCCTTTAATCAGTGTGCGTTCACTTAGTACTGTGTCTTTTTGTATGGCAATCTTATTGCACGAGTACATGTCGACGCGGTTCGCTGGATGGCGCTATATTTTTTAATTCACATACCAGCTATCCATAACCACTGTTTTTAGTATTTGCAACATTATTAGAATTGCCAGAGTTGTTCCGTTTCTTGCAAAATACTTATGAAAACATAGTATTGAATTCATATCAAATCAACAGTTATTCCAATTAAATATAAATAAATTAAATAAACTGAAACTATTCTGAAATAATGAAAGCTTCCGAATTTGTATGTAAGTATTTTTATTATTTGATGCATTTATTGTTTTATGACCACACTGCTGCGTGCGTAATGAAACGTTATGATATGACAGTTTCTTTCAATTTCACAAGTTGTTTGCAAATTGTTGTGATTACTGAAATTAAATATTATTAAATGAAATTGATCGTTTTCGTGAGTTTTTATTAATAGTAAGGCTGTTTTTCCACTACTCCGATCCGATACACGATAATTGTCGATCCGATTTAGAAATCTATTAAACTACTATACTCGCTTTTCCACTACACCGACATCCGGTTTTTATCGAACCGATAATTTTCCAAATCGGGATGGTATTTTATCGGTCCGATGAGACAGACGTACAAAAACTATGCAGGCTTTTGCATTACCTGTTTCCGATCCGGCTTTTTCCAGTTAGTTATGTCAGCTAGTTATGACAGCTGTCAAACTAAAGTCTAGTTTAGGTATCTCAGAAACTACGCAAGCCAGACCATCAGTTTACTAGAAAAACGTACATTTTAGGTGACAGCTGTCAAACTAAAAACTCGTTTATCTCGAAAACTATGCAAGTCAGACCATCAGTGTCTTAGAAAAAGTTTAATATCCTGACGAGACCTTCATTTTAGATGACAGCTGTCAAACTGAAAACTCGTTTATCTCGAAAAATTTCTTTCCTGTAGGTGTCGTAAGAAGCGACTTAGGGACACGAGGGTTTCATGTGTACCAATTGCAATTTTAGGCGACAGGCTGACAACCTGTAACTATAAGTAGTGATAACGACAACAGATAAGACGGCCTTCAAATATTTGTCAGACTTGGCGATAACGACCGTTTTTTTACGACCGGCGACGCTCTGCCTAACCCGCAAGGGATAAAGGCGTGATTTATGTTTGTATGTATAGAGGTAAATATTTAGTACAAGTTCTAAAACAATTGTTCATTCTACCATGTCGTCCGTCCAAGTCCAAGTCCGTCGGGATAATGAAAGTATACCGTCCGATTTTTACCGGATAGGTGGAAAAGCGTTAAACGACTTTTCGACATTTATCGGAAGGCTACTTCCGACATCCGAAGTAGCCTTCCGATAAATATCGAAAAGTCGGACAACGCTTTTCCACCTATCCGATAAAAATCGGACAGTAAATTCTCATTATCTCGACGGACTTGGACTCGAACGGACGACATGGTAGAATGAACAATTGTGTTAGAACTTGTAAAACATATTTATTTCTACACATACATACATACATCACGCCTTTATCCTGCGGGTAGGCTACCTTTAAACATTTTAGGTGATGACAGCTGTCAAACTAAACACTCGTTTTTCTCGGAAACCATGCATGCTAGATTATCAGTGTCTTTGTAAAAGTGTAATATCTTGACAAGACCTACATTATAATGTGACATCTGTCATACTGGAAACTTATTTTTCTCGGGAATAATGCATGCTACTAGTCTATCACTTTGTTTGGGAAAGTTATAGGCCTTAGCGAGATCTTCATTTAAAGTGACAGCTGTCAAACTTATTATTAAAAAGTTATTTATCTCGGCAATTATGCGTGCTAAATTATCAGTTTGTTTGGGAAGTTGTAGGCCTTGATGAAATCTATATTTAAAATGACGCCTGTCAAATTAAAAACTTATTTATCTCTGCAATTATGAGTGCTAGACTATCAGCATGCCTTATTTCCGAGATAATTAAGTTTTTAATTTGACAGCTGTCACAAGTATAGATCTCATTAAAACCTACATCTTTCCTAAGCAATTTAAAGTCTACCATGCATAATTTCTGAGATAAACGAGAATTTCTTTTGACAGCTGTCATCTGAAATGTAGATCTCGTTAAGGCATAAAACTTTCCCAAACAAACTGGAAACTTAGCACGCATAATTGCCGAGATAAATGATTTTTAGTTTGACAGATGTCACTTTAAATGAAGATCTCGTCAAGGCCTACAACTTTCCTGAAGAAAGTGATAGTCGAGCATGCATAATTTCCGAGAAAATTAAGTTTTTAGTTTGACAACTGTCACCTAAAATGTCAGTCTCGTCAAGATAGTAAACTTTTTCTAAGACACCGATGGCCTGACTTGCATAGTTTCCGAGATAAACGAGATTTTAGTTTGACAGCTGTCACCTTAAATGTAGGTCTCGCTAAGCCCTGTAAATTTCCTAAATAAACTGATAACTCAGCACGCATAATTGCTGAGATAAATTACTTTAGATGCCTAGGCAGATGCCAGAGCCATGGGTGACATAAGTAACTGGTAAAAGCCGGATCGGAAACAGGTAATGCAAAAGCCTGCATAGTTTTTGTACGTCTGTCACATCGGACCGATAAAATACCATTCCGATTTGGAAAATTATCGGTTCGATAAAAGCCGGATGTCGGTGTAGTGGAAAAGCGAGTATAGTAGTTTAATAGATTTCTAAATCGGATCGACAATTATCGTGTATCGGATCGGAGTAGTGGAAAAACAGCCTAACGCTTACGTTTACCGGATCTTGACCTCGACGACTAGAATATAGACCCCAGAATTCGTATTTGGTCTCAGATTGTCGCCGCCTTCTTGTATTGACCCCAGCTAGATTTTTGGATTCCGACACCGCCGCCTTCACAAACTACTTATTTATTTCGTCTGCTTGGACTTGAC
This sequence comes from Phthorimaea operculella, assembly GCA_024500475.1. Classification (NCBI taxonomy): domain Eukaryota; kingdom Metazoa; phylum Arthropoda; class Insecta; order Lepidoptera; family Gelechiidae; genus Phthorimaea; species Phthorimaea operculella. The sequence continues at coordinate 2,099,333 of JANFCV010000051.1, read as the reverse complement.
TAAGTATTTTCCAGAGGAAAATGTCATTAAAAAAATGTTGTGTACCTGAATGTAAAGTGTTTGTAAGTATATTCGTGTTTTATTCTAGTTGTCTACACTTCTACACTAATATTATAAAGAGGAAAGATTTGTGTGTTTTTTTGTTTTACTATTTACCGATGCCGTGTGGTGCCGGCAGAGTAGAATAGCACCACCCCCTCTCTTCCCATGGGGGTCGTAAGAGACGACCGAGGGATGAACCCGACCCAAACATTCGGTTAACCTACCACAAAAGAATTCCCAAGGAGGGTTGACGTCTGGTAGGCGGCCGGTCGTAAAATTCAGCCAAATCCTTTTGCAACACGATTTTGTGTCAACGAAACGTATTGCGCCTACCCGAAGTAATTGGGATAAGGGTAGGAAGATGATGATGATACTATTTACCGATAGATTTAATAATTTTGAATTGCTTCATTCATTATTTCTAGGTGGTGAAGTCCCTTTGCACTCATTTCCAAATCCCGAAAAGGAACCAGATCAGTTTAAATCTTGGCTTGGCTTGAGGAGATGTTATGAATCAGATGATGCTTTAGATAACCAATTCATTTATAAACGTCGAAGAGTACCTATGCTACAACCACTTTGAAGAAAAAATAAAAAATGAAAGTAAATATATGTGTTTTCTTTTCCAAACTTTAATTTACTTTTTAATTAGGCTAGAGTAGGTAGGTGTGTGTAAGCAGCAATGGATAACCAGCAATGTATGCTGAACCGTGCACGGTATTCAGCCACGTCTAATAATACCCCCTTAAAATGTTGCCAAAACTCTTGGTCGGAGGGCGCTGCACAAAAATGCAGCTGATCTCTCTATACCCCTACAATATATAAGTTACTCTGTGCCCTTTAATAATTAACTATGATTAAGGTTTTTTTTTTCACTTGTAAGATCACTTACCTACCATTCGGCAAGTGCTCTCAAAAATTTCAATTTTTACTCGTGTAAATTTGCAAATGCAACAAAATTGTACAAGTGTTACTTACTTATGCAAATCCCGAAAACACTCCAATACCGCGTTTTACAAAACTAACAACGACATCTAACAATTTGAGTTTGGACAACGCCCTCTAGGGGTTTCAAGACGTACTACAGCCTTTTCTGAAAGGGTTGAAGGGTTGCAAGTGGTGCGAGCTTCTATGATGCCCGGAGATTTTGCATATATTTTGTATAAAACTTTACTGAACGTGTTTCTAGTGCTGATTCAGTCTATAAAAGTAATCAATTTTCTTTCTTCAAGAAAAACAGGTTAAAATTATCACAGGAAAAATTGAATGTAATAGGCGAGAACAGTATCTTCTGCCTCATTCCTTTGAATCTGGGATGGAATACAATTTTAGACTCCAACGCAGAAAAAAACCTGTGAGAAGCCTATCCCACACAGACGCGGCCTGCGGTGGCGGTGGCGGTGGCGGTCAGTTGGATGATATGAGAGTTCTAAGAATGACATAGACGCACGCGGTCTTGACGCGGTCACAGCGCGGCTTACCGCGGCCGCAAGCCCCGCCCCCTCCGCCACCGCTTCTGTGTGAATGAGCGCGCGGGCACGCGGCGGCTATTACGCGGTCAGTTGTAAATTTTCACAACAGGCCGCGTGTACCGCGTGCAATAATGGATGTAAACACTGAGATTTTAATTCAAACAGTGCAAAATTATAAAGTTTTATATGATACATCTCATAAAGATTATAAAAACAACAGGATTAAAAACAAAATATGGGATAGTATTGCCGAAATAATTGGACAAAGTTATGGTAAGCAAAAAACTTGAGTAATTGTATCTTAACTGTTATTTTTTACTTTAAACTTACTTACCTTTTTCTTTCATCTTCTGCAAACGCCAATAATAGCATTATAACTTCATGGTTCGCCATTACCTACTAACGTCCAGTCGCAGAGGAGACTCTAGAGTTAATGGTCCCGCGTAGGCCGCCACCGCCGCCACCGCGGCCGCGGCAGTGTGTTGATATCACGGTCAAGCAAGAGGGCAACAGAACAGCAGACCGCCACCGCAGGCCGCGTCTGTGTGGGATAGGCTTAAGGTGGTTCGTTACGTCATACAAACGAAAAACAGCACTTCAGTCGGGTTACACATGAGCTGTAGAGTTTCTTTTTAAAGAAACTTTATTCTGAATGATGAAGCCACACGTAAATTTGTCGCAAAACTACTTATAGTTAAAAGATAATCAGTATTTTCTGCACAATAAAATTAAACGTATTTATTGCTCCATCTATTTTCGTAAAGTGGCGACTCGCTTTTTACGGGGAAATCTGATGATTTAAAAATTCTTTTTAGTGTTTTGCGACAATCTTATATACCCACGGGACTCCTCATCAAGTTTTTTAAACCGACTCTTGTCTCCTTTACACACATAACTCCATTGAACTTTTGTATGAAAAACGGAACGCCTTAAGTCACGATGATGAAAAGATTAAGAGATTTAAAATTCGAACATCGCTCCCAATAAATTAAATTATTTGAAAATGTCATAAATTGAAAATGAGTTTAAAAAATTACTAGCGACCGCTGGCATCTGAACCCAGGACTGTGGATCACCGTTCCACCGCTCTACCGACTTAGCTACGGGCGCCTAGCGGACCCTGGTGAATTTCTCAACCTCTTGATGCTCGTCTAGAAGCGACGAAGATTTTTTGGAATACAGTTTTGTTTGAACGCGCTCATTTGCATATTCTCACTGGTAGAGGTGAACAGTCGAGTGTCCCACTCGAGAGCAAATTTATTTGCAACTCGTGCTTTGTAATCCATCAATGAGCATAAGAAACTTCTTTTAAATCACACGCTAAGTTCGAGATTCAATTTTATTATTCTTTCCTCCCTCGGGATTCAAAATTAGCACCTTACCTTACCTTAACAGCCACAACAGTCCACTGCTGGACATGGGCCTCCCCCGTATTGGGGGGTATTGCCATACTCACCACGCTTGGCAGGCGGATTGGCGAGCGCAGTGCAAGATGTTTAATTCACAGGGAACGCTGTTGCCCACTCCCTTTTTACGACACCCACGGGTAGAATTGGGGTGATGCTATTCTAGGCCGGCATCACACGGCAAAATTGGCACGTGTAGCAAAAATAAACTTTGCCCTCTTGCTGTCGCTACGCTTGTGATGCAAAAGTAGTATCCTTCGCTCAGTGAGGGATTCAAAAGCACGAGTTGTAAATTAATTATGTTCCTGTGGTACACACAACTTTTCACCTCTACATACATACATCACGCCTGCTCTGCAAGGGATATGCAGGGTAGGCAGAGCACAGACGGTTGTAAATACTGCTATGTATTTAGATCACGTCTGATAAAAGTTTGAGTCATTTCAATCAAAATGAAATTACTCTGCCTCGTCAAGTGAGCAAAAGTGACTTTTCCACACAGATTTTTTCTAAGAGTTCTATGTTTGATTGTAGATGACTGAATGGCCGGCCTTCGAGGAGTCGCGCTGGTCCAGCGACCATGACGAGAACAGTATCTACCAACGCGTGCCGCTCAGCTACCTGCAAACGTAAGTCACCATCACACCAGGGTTCATCGGGTCGAGCCAGGGTTCATCGGGTCGAGCCAGGCAGCGACCATGACGAGAACAGTATCTACCAACGCGTGCCGCTCAGCTACCTGCAAACGTAAGTCACCATCACACCAGGGTTCATCGGGTCGAGTCATCATTCGAGGAGTCGCGCTGGTCCAGCGACCATGACGAGAACAGTGTCTACCAGCGCGTGCCGCTCAGCTACCTGCAAACGTAAGTCATCATCACACCAGGGTTCATCGGGTCGAGCCAGGGTTCATCGGGTCGAGCCAGGCAGCGACCATGACGAGAACAGTGTCTACCAGCGCGTGCCGCTCAGCTACCTGCAAACGTAAGTCATCATCACACCAGGGTTCATCGGGTCGAGCCAGGGTTCATCGGGTCGAGCCAGGCAGCGACCATGACGAGAACAGCGTCTACCAGCGTGTGCCGCTCAGCTACCTGCAAACGTAAGTCATCATCACACCAGGGTTCATCGGGTCGAGCCAGGGTTCATCGGGTCGAGCCAGGCAGCGACCATGACGAGAACAGCGTCTACCAGCGTGTGCCGCTCAGCTACCTGCAAACGTAAGTCATCATCACACCAGGGTTCATCGGGTCGAGCCAGGGTTCATCGGGTCGAGCCAGGCAGCGACCATGACGAGAACAGTGTCTACCAGCGCGTGCCGCTCAGCTACCTGCAAACGTAAGTCATCATCACACCAGGGTTCATCGGGTCAAGCTAGGGTTCATCGGGTCGAGTCATCATTCGAGGAGTCGCGCTGGTCCAGCGACCATGACGAGAACAGTGTCTACCAGCGCGTGCCGCTCAGCTACCTGCAAACGTAAGTCATCATCACACCAGGGTTCATCGGGTCGAGCCAGGGTTCATCGGGTCGAGCCAGGCAGCGACCATGACGAGAACAGTGTCTACCAACGCGTGCCGCTCAGCTACCTGCAAACGTAAGTCAACATTACACCAGGGTTCATCGGGTCGAGCCAGGGTTCATCGGGTCGAGAACAGTGTCTACCAACGCGTGCCGCTCAGCTACCTGCAAACGTAAGTCATCATCACACCAGGGTTCATCGGGTCGAGCCAGGGTTCATCGGGTCGAGCCAGGCAGCGACCATGACGAGAACAGCGTCTACCAACGCGTGCCGCTCAGCTACCTGCAAACGTAAGTCATCATCACACCAGGGTTCATCGGGTCGAGCCAGGGTTCATCGGGTCGAGCCAGGGTTCATCGGGTCGAGCCAGGCAGCGACCATGACGAGAACAGTATCTACCAACGCGTGCCGCTCAGCTACCTGCAAACGTAAGTCATCATCACACCAGGGTTCATCGGGTCGAGCCAGGGTTCATCGGGTCGAGCCAGGCAGCGACCATGACGAGAACAGCGTCTACCAACGCGTGCCGCTCAGCTACCTGCAAACGTAAGTCATCATCACACCAGGGTTCATCGGGTCGAGCCAGGGTTCATCGGGTCGAGCCAGGCAGCGACCATGACGAGAACAGTATCTACCAACGCGTGCCGCTCAGCTACCTGCAAACGTAAGTAACGTAGGATGCGTCGGGTAGATCGGCGACGCGATGTGCCACCCACACGACGCCAGAACCCATTACAGACGGTGTGTTTGAATATACAAGAGGTTGTGATCTGGTATTTCAGGAACTAAATTGACTAACGAAGGGATTCAAAAGTGTGAATATCTTAAAATCGAATTTCGGGTGCTATATCGGCATCGCTGGTCTAAAATGGGTTAGCTCTTTCTCACAAAACACCGCGCAAAATAACGTCCAGAAACAATGCTTCCTACGTGGAGCAAAACTTCCTACGTTGACTCAGGCCAGCTGAAATAAAGGGATGCAAGGGTTCCGAGGGCGTGTAATGACGTTCTGCATTTGCATGCGACACAGGTAACAGTGCGTTTCATCAAATAGTTCCTCTGGCGTCATGTTGGTAACATTTGGAAATGAGCGCCTTATTAATTAGTACGAATTATACGGCGACCATGTTGAGCCGTATGTAATATTATGGCCTCCGTATAGCCCGTCCCAATTAAAACGGCTTCCATTTACAATGAATACGACATGACGCCAGAGAAATTATTTGATGAAACGCACTATACATATGGATAACATACTATTTTTTAAATGCCGAAAATCGGTCTAGTCTCAGTAGTACGGTTGTTTTGTCCGGTTCCGGACTACTGATACTTTTTTAGTCTCATATGTACGGTTATGACGTCTAACCGTACTACGAGTGTTGAGCCACTCTCTGTAATCCGGTTAGTGGTGGGACGAAACAGTTTTTAATAGTTTCGTTTGAGTTGTGGTAATCTTTGTGTAAAAATTCAGATTTTTATCTGGCGTAGCTTTTTGTAATGGTTTTGTTTTCTAAGAATTAAGACGTTCGTGTGAATTTCAAGAAAAAGTAAAATAGACCAGTTTGGGCCTATACAAACTTATTACAAGAAGCATCAGAAGTACCTAAAGCAGAATCACACATTCTGTTATGTTGTTTTTACAAATATAAAGGCTTTGGTTTCTGTTCTTTAGTATTTATTTTGGTAGTATTTTATGTGTACATCCTTAACCGGACTAGTCTCATTAGTTCGGCGACACGTCACACCCGAACTAGTGAGACTTAAACAGTATCAGTAGTCCGGGACCGGAGAAAACAAACGTACTACCAGGCCTGTGTCACTCCACGTGTAGGTACTAAAAACATACCTCCAGGCGCCGGCCACTGCGGAAGGGCCAATTTAGTAGGCTGCCACAAGCGAAAGAAGACACACGCGCGCGCTATTTGTTCGACCGCGTTCAACTTTCTCGACAGTTTTTTGCAAGATGGAATGGATACACGAAAAAAAGCAGAAAAATACTGTACTGTATTTAATTGTTTAAATACAGATCATGATCGGAATTTAACTTTTTTTTGCTTGCCTAAAGACGCTGACATGTAGGTAAAATCTACTTTGAAATTAATTCAAACTACAAACTCTTTCTTTTTTTTGTTGAACAAAGTACTATTACCCTAATATGATGTCCATTATTCGGAAGCGGTCATTTGCGCAGGATATATTAGGGTGCGCAGACGTTCGCGCAAACGCAAGCGCACACACTTAGTCCTTCCCCTCCCCGGTTCAGTGGAACGGAGAACCGCTACGACTGAAGGAGAGGTCGGATGCAGTGTCTGGCCGACAGTAACTACCCACGCCCTCTACCGTCGCCCTAGGCCATCCACCTTGCCTCGCTGAATCGCCGAGTCCGCCAAGCCCATTCGCACTATCTGCATTGGGTTGCCATTCTCGCCGAAACAGACTTTGTTTGTTAAGCAGGAGGGAGCTGCTTTTGTTGGATCTAGGAGAGATGGGAAAGTAATATACTAGTACCAAAACCATAAAAGTAAAATAAAAAGACATTTTAGTTGTTTCATTCGAGTAGCAATTCATTTACGAACTTAAACTACATGAACATAACGTACTCGGCGATGCCTGCTGCGCTTTGCCCGCGAAAAGTAAGAGTAAACGCTCGTGCTGTGTGCTAGATGGCGTAAGAAATTTCTCGAAGTAAGCAACCCTAGTCCGCGGCTTTTTCAATACGTACCTATAACCACGTCTAACTTATTATGAACCGTAGTCCAATGAATTAAGGCCCATATTCCCTCAAAACAAATTTGAAGGTATTTAAATGAACACGTGCTCGACTGGAACGCGAGCTAAATTAAACCATATTGTCTATCAGATTGAGTACATATTTTCTTTGAAAACCATTGCGAAGAAAGGCTTCTGTAACGCTAGTTACTAGTTATTATTCTGTGGTACTACTGAGACTAGACCCGAAAATCATAGATGGTACAAAATTGAAATGCCTATGCGTTACGGCGGAATGACGTAGCCACGGGACGTAGCTATTAGAATTATACAATGCGAGTCGACGTGCTCATACTGTCTGCTCAGAAAAATTAAGTTTGACATGATTAGACGTTCTATCACAAAACAAATGCTGCTATGAACTTACAATCACGTGTCAACGAAAAAGTCAAATACGGTTTAGGACCTCCCATAAAAAGTGGCTGGTCAGTTTGTATGGGTTTGTATATGATGTTTTTTTAATATTTCTATTATGTTCCTTGGGAAAAGTTGTTTAGTTTTATTGGTAAATTATAGCTAGAGTTATATAAACACAGTGGATAAGTAGCCCACCATTTTATTTTTCTGGCGACAACGTTTCGTTTACATGCAACAGATTAGGATTGCTATAGAGTCAGCCAGCACTAATACAGGGTGGTCCATGGAGTGACGTCAATAAAAAGAAATTAGATTCCTCACATCTTGGCGTATTCGAAAATACCCCATGTATGTTCCGCGATTATTTTTAGTTTCCGAGTTATTCAACTTTTAAAGTTGTATGGGAAAATCTCGACTGGCAGTCATTTTTCCTTTCCTTTTTTTACTTCCGTATAAGGGCTTGTCGCGCGGTTGATTTCATAGCACAATCCATAAGATTTGTACTTTTTAGCGTTAAAAAAAGGAAAAAATGTCTGCCATTCGAGTATTTCCCATACATCTTTAAAAGTTGAATAACTCGGAAACTAAAAATAATCGCGGAACATACATGGGGTATTTTCGAATACGCCAAGATGTGAGGAATCTAATTTCTTTTTATTGACGTCACTCCATGGACCACCCTGTATATGCAACCTCCAACAAGTTTCATAAAATACTTGCTAGTACGGGTCCTTAGCTGGAAGTATGGTCCCACCTGGCAGAAATCATGAAACTTGGCATGTGTGTAGCTTACATGTGTAAGTTTCAGTAAAAGAAGGGAAGCAAGTTGGACCCCCCCTGCTTCCCCCCTTTACCCCCCCTTTTATGTCCCAAATTTCAGTTATCTTTATTTTTCTCGGAAACGATTAAAGATAGGAGAAATTTGTCAAGGTAAGAAATATTCCTTATAAAATTGTCTACAAAATTGTATTTGGGTCGATGTTGATAGGACTTATACTTTTCGAGTTTTCAGAACTTCAGTATAAACAACATTCCCTATGAGGGCATTTCTTTATCTGGAATGGTTTAGCGACAATTCAGAAATATAAGCTTGCGGTTGGTAATCTTATTTTTGCATACAAAATCTATGAACTTGAAATTTTTCCAGCTACAAACATAACTTTGTAAAAATATTTAGGCTTCCGTAGGCTAGGTATTTTCTAATATTTTCGAAAATAAAATATGGTTGTATAATAAGGGTGAGTATGTCTTCGAGTATGTGTTATTATCTAATAAATATGTCTCAAGGTCATGAAGAAAACAGAGTTTGAATGAGAACGAAACATATTTTTTTCCAATTTCACTTAATATATTTATATTTTTGTATGAAATGTACCAAAAAGTGTCCCAGAAATGAATACTCTGTCCTTGGTTTATTCGAAAATGATACTCAATTTCTCGTGTCACATTTACTTAAGGAGTCAGAAGTCCTCAAGTTCAGCTCGGAAAAAATAAACTTTGCCTCCCTCCCCCCACCCCCACAGGCGTGATTGAAGTGTTGTCTCTGCGGATTTCCTTTGAAGACTACCTAACTAACAACAGCCAATAGCAAGTTTGAAAAATTATTCTATCACATGGTAGTTATGGCTAATTCAGAGCTGGAAGTCACCTTCAAAAAAATGATAGGTTTCCCAGAAGCATAACTCGAAAAGTATAAGTCCTATCAACATCTACCTAAGAACAATTATGTAGACAATTTAATAAGAAATATTTCTTACCTTGACAAATTTCTCCTATCTTTAATCGTTTCCGAGAAAAATAAAAATAACTGAAATTTGGGACATAAAAGGGGGGTAAAGGGGGGAAGCAGGGGGGGTCCAACTTGCTTCCCTTCTTTTCCTGAAGCTTACACATGTAAGCTACACACATGCCAAGTTTCAAGATTTCTGCCAGATGGGACCATACCTCCATACAAACTGCCAATTAAGAACTCGGACTATGCAGCTATTTTTTTGCATACTATACAATTACAAATTGTGATGTGAATTTCAGAGTGAACAACATAATCAAGGGCCGTTGCTCCGAGGGCACGGCGGTAACTTTCGTCCAGCTGCCCGCGCCGCCGAAACTACCCCCTCATATGACGCATGAGGACGAATACATATGCGAACAGTATTTGAGGGTGAGATATAAGTATACTTCTTAAACACATACACACACAGCTGCCCGCGCCTCCGAAACTACCCCCTCATATGACACACGAGGACGAATACATATGCGAACAGTATTTGAGGGTGAGATAATAAGTATACTTCTTAAACACATACACACACAGCTGCCGGCGCCTCCGAAACTACCCCCCCATATGACACACGAGGACGAATACATATGCGAACAGTATTTGAGGGTGAGATAATAAGTATACTTCTTAAACACATACACACACAGCTGCCGGCGCCTCCGAAACTGCCCCCCCATATGACACACGAAGACGAGTACATATGCGAACAGTATTTGAGGGTGAGATAATAAGTATAATTCTTAGACATACACACACACAGCTGCCCGCGCCGCCGAAACTACCCCCCCATATGACACACGAGGACGAATACATATGCGAACAGTATTTGAGGGTGAGATAATAAGTATAATTCTTAGACATACACACACAGCTGCCCGCGCCGCCGAAACTACCCCCCCATATGACGCACGAAGACGAGTACATATGCGAACAGTATTTGAGGGTGAGATAATAAGTATAATTCTTAGACATACACACACAGCTGCCCGCGCCGCCGAAACTACCGCCCCATATGACACACGAGGACGAGTACATATGCGAACAGTATTTGAGGGTGAGATAATAAGTATACTTCTTAGAACCACACGATAGACAGACAAATACAAACACTTACACACACAGCTGCCCGCGCCGCCGAAACTACCGCCCCATATGACACACGAGGACGAATATACATGCGAACAGTATTTGAGGGTGAGATAATAAGTATACTTCTTAAACACATACACACAGATGCCCGCGCCTCCGAAACTACCGCCCCATATGACACACGAGGACGAATATATATGCGAACAGTATTTGAGGGTAAGCTCCTTAACTCTCAATGCATCAGCGACCGTCGGGACCGTGGGTAACCGTCCCACTGTTCTGACAACAGAGCCACGAGCGCCTGGCTGACCCTAATTTCTCTCTCTCTCCCTCTCTCTCTCTCTCTCTCTCTCTCTCTCTCTCTCTCTCTCTCTCTCTCTCTCTCTGTCTCTTACACACACATACACACAGCTTCCAGCGCCGCCGAAACTGCCGCCCCTTATGACGCACGAGGACGAATATATATGCGAACAATGTATGAGGGTAAGCTCCTTAACTCTCTCTCTCTCTCTCTCACTCTCGCTCACACACACACACACACACACACACACACACACACACACACACATCCACGCACGCGCACGCACACGCACACGCACACACACACACACACACACACACACATACATACTTACCCGGGCAGTGTTTAAGGGTACTTTCGTGATTAGGTGTTTTATGGAACACAATTTGTTTGAAGTTTGAAGGCTGAATGTGAATTTCCCGCGCATTCTTTATGAAACGGAACGTAAGCAAAACCAGCGCCAACGCTTTGCGAACTTTAAAAGTTACAAAGTGTCAATTTTATCACGATTTAAATATTTGTTTCCTTGCAAATTGGAGAAAAGCACTATACAAACCTCGGCCGAAATAACAATTTCTGGTCGAGTGGCATTGGAAGGCCGAGACGAAGTCGAGGCCGAGAATATACTCGGCCTGTGACGTAATGTACTATTACCGTTGACTTTACCGTCTAAATTGTTTTGCAGGTACTAGACGAATTTACAAAGGACCTATCGCCGACAATTTTAGTAAGAGGACTGAAGTCTGTGACTTCTACATCGTTATAGACTATTTATTTTTTTACAAAGACACTTTTACTTGCACCTAATGAAAATATACTTGCTTACTTTATTACCTAATTTGAATTCAGAATATTGTTAAAGAATGTACTAAAAACTTTGCTGTCTTGATTAGATCATGAAACTGAACAACTTTTTAAAATTATTTTAATGTTGTTAAACGAGACACACTTTTTGACCTCCTGCTTTCCAAAATTTTCCTTTCAGCTTCTTCAAATGGGATGGGACACCAAGTCGTCCAACGACTCGATGAACCCTGGTGTCAAAGTTTTTCAGCAACTGACTGTCTTTCTATACATTCTTTTTTTCATTTTCCAACATACGCTTTATACAAACAGTTAGTTATTCAGTGTCACGGTCTTATCATGTCGGCTAAGTATTTAGTACACCTTACACTCGGTATACCTCTAATTGAAAGAGACCTTTTCTTTGACAGCTATTAAAAATACCTAGTACTTAGTAAAATCAACGTTAGACGGCGCTAGCAACAAATGCACGCAAATGCTCGCAAGGTCTATACAAAACTAGCGTTCTATTTCCAAAACTTATTTTCTTGTCGTATCGTTCCCAAAAAAGGCCAGTGCAAATCATTCAGCGTCATCTATCGATGATTTTAGTGACTACTAAGTACAATTTATTACTTTTTAGTAGCTGTCAGAAAATGCCACTGACGCTGTCATTAATGTCCACCCAATTTCGTGGGACACCAAAAGTTCTTGTTTCTCTTCTTTTTAATTATGGCTTTTGCCAATAAGCAATTCAGCCAGTGTCAGATTTGATCAAAGTTGATAGACATGCCACTGAAAGTAGGTAACTGTATGATTATGTATGGGAGCTTTTCTATTATGTATGAATGTTAAGCTTAAGTTCCTTGAAGGCTTCTGTCTCGAAATAAAATAAATATCTATGCAGGCTGTTAGGAAAACTACTGCGTTGCTTTTAAGGAGTGAATCAATATGTGTAACTGAACAACTTTACCCATGACTCCTTATACACAATGACTCTGTAAGCTGATACTATTTATAGGAGAGGTAAGTATTTTTGACGCATTTTGACCTTTGTTCAGTTTCATGGACTGGATCATCCATTAAAAACACGCTCTCTTCTTAACACCCTGCTGTTGTTTATTGATTTTGCCACTGCCACTTAAATTATTGGTGCAAGTATGACTAAAATGTGACTTACGCTGTAACGAATGACTTCAATGTTAGGGGAAAGCTCCACAGAATAGACGTGCGACGCGAAGTGCAACATGACATCTATCAGACAAGCGATCTTCAACCGTCATCGATGCGACGCGCGTCTTACGTGTGTAGCTTTGACTCTTCTGCTTCATACATTTTACCTATTGAACCGGATTCAAGCGTCTTGATGTCGCACGTTTCACGTCTCCGACGATCGCTTGTTTGACAGATGCCATCTTATGTTCCACGTCTCTTGTGGAGCTTGTCCCTTAAGTAGAAACAAATGGAGAAAATAGTAAACTTAACAAAATACTTAATTACTGTACAAACTGATCAGGAAACGTATTTTTGAAACTATTTGTCATACAAAGTCTGCTACGGGTCGTTGCTAACCGCTTTGCTGTTGCTTGTATGAAAAGTTCTACAATAAAAATCTACCTATTTACACGTACCTTTGACATGAAAAAAATCGAGTTAAAAGGGTGTGGTGCCGCTGTCCCCGGTGATCGTGTCCTCGGTGAACGGGAACAACAGGAATTTATTAAAATAATCAATAATTTTTCTTATTGTCCCCCGTAATCATATTCCCTGTGAGGGTGAGGCAAGATGTGGCAGGCTGGGGCAATATTACCATGCCATGCCTGTACCCACCCTACCAAACATTGCTTTGAAGGCGAAAATGTTTAGCTAACAGATTGACGCTATCCCTGTTGGCCCTATTCTCATAACGGGGACAACGAGACGTAAAACTAATAACGTCTCGTTGTCTCCGTGACGGGGACACGGTCACTGGGGACACCGGGAACACTCGCTAAAAGTGCAATACAAAGTGGCTTTACCACCTGATTCCAGACTTTCGCATGCGAAATAGTTTCATTAATACACAGGGAGTAACAGAAAGGGTATAACAAGCCGAAAGGAGGTCAAGGTACTCATGAAACTGAACAACTTCCCCCATGGAACATGGGTCGAAATAAGAAAAAGAAATTTGGACCTCCCATACAAAATCGCTGATCAGCTAATTGATTTACTATGGGAGGTCCAAATTTTTTTATCATATTTCGACCCATGTTCCATGGGGGAGGTGGTTCAGTTTCATGAGTACCTTGACCTCCTTTCGGCTTGTTATACCCTTTCCGTTACTCCCGGTATAAGCCACATGCAGCTGGTTTTTCGTACGGTTAATATGAAAAAAATACCTCTATTGGTGGATCTCTTGAATGGGAAACTTTAGGTGCTGCCAACAGTACTTCAAGTCCAAATGTTAAGTTATCTAAACTCCATACAAAATCATAGTGTCATGATCAGCCTAAGTGGTAGGCCAAGTTAAGCTGGTCGCGTAGTATCTTAGTATTGCGACCAGCGTAACTTGGCCTCCCGCTTAGGCTGGTCATGTAATTTTATGACACTGTGATTGCGAATGGACGATGATAGCACTGTGTCTTAGATGTAAAACGATATTTCAGTTAATTCTCTATAGTCTTGACTTATGTTATGAATTAATTATTGATGACCAAGTTTATTAGGTACATAATTTTTCTAGTTTTGCTTTTATCATTTTAATTGACGACATTTAATCATTAGAGTAGTTTTTTTTATTATGACATTATTTTTAATTATTGTATTGATAACTATTTAATTCAATAAGTAAGTATTTCTTTTTATTCTTTTCTCTGTATCATTCTTTGTATTCTTCGATATTACTTTGTATTGAGAACAATATGATAAAAATAAATATCTTAATTTTAAATTGTTGCACTTGATTGTTTTGCTTTATTGGTTGCACTATTAAATCATAATGTTATTATAAGTGAATGCATATCATATTATATTACTTAGATAGTTTAATAAAAATGTATTAAGCTAATTTTGTCACCTTTAAGGTACAAGTTCGTCAGATGCGGCCAATGGTCATGCGACTGACGTGGCTATAGTCGTAACACACAACAGAGAGTTTACACAAGGATTACTCGACCCTATCTAGGATTTTCGCGATTGTCACTTGTTACATGGCCAGGGTTGCTACTGCCAAAAATCTCAAAGTATAAGAATATCAAAACAGCAAAATCTGTTACAAGAACGTCATATAATTCAGAGAAAATTCTAATCATACAGATATGACGTTCGTGGCAGCCATCTTTTTAGTTACCTTGCGTTCCTCTGAGATTAAAGTTATAGTTAGTAGCGTCAAAATTGTAGATAGTTCTGAGTGAGCCATCTGTAAGCGCCCCGCGCGCTACAGCGCACGGCCGCGCCTGAAGAACTTGCACCTTTATGGTTTAGGAATTCGTACTATTAGTGAAGAATTGATGTAAGTAACAAACTTCTTAATATTGTGCACTTGATTATTATTATTATTATTGTGGTCCTAAATTTTATAAGTATTTGCACTATTTTAGTAGTTAGTCAATTTTTAAACTATACCTACAGGGTGTAACCGGAAATATTAGGAAGAATTAATTTATGTAGATCAAAAGTATAAATGAATGTGCTAATGCGAACATTTATGTAAAGAAACGTTATTTTCGTTACACCTTGTACTATGACGAGAATTTGTATGTTATTTTTATATGTTGTTAGAATAATCGACCAATGTGATATGATAATATACCAATTATATTTGTAAATCAGTATTTTTATTTATATTTAATTACTAGTAAGTACCTAAGCTGTCCGCGTGCGATTTGATGGCTGCCACATGTAATTTGTCTTCGCTTTCGAATGCCAGCGATCTGATGGCACTACAGGACGACAAATTCTGTGTTTCTCCATACGAGTTCGACAAATTTCCGACAGTTATTTCCAGAAACCAGCTCTCGAGATCCATGGTGGGGCGAGCCTTAGAGAGCATCTTCATTGCTCGCCCAAATGATTGACTTTTAATGGAAGAGCCGACTGCAGAAATGCCTATCTCATCAGATACCACAATAGGCTAACTTTAGAACGTAAACAAGTCGAAAGACGTAGGTCTGCCAGAGCCAATACTGCCGAAAGATGAAAATAATCGATATTTTTTTATTATTTTACATCTGTAAAAATGTCTAGAAGTACCCGAATCAAAGTGCTGGCATCAGTTTATCATTGATAAATTATGTAAAAAAGACTTGGTCTGGTCGTGGGGTTTGACCTCTTGGGTTTGACTTTTTGTAATTTGGTACGTGGTGCACTTTTCGTGAGGCTCTATGTCGCACCTATTTCTTTTCGTTATATCTTCTAAACAGTGTCCCGACAAAGTCTGGTTTTTGTGCGCGAGTAATTTCGAAAATTAATCGACAATTATTCCACATACCTACTCAAAGTCATGGTTTTCCACATGGGGCGTGTCACGGAGACCACACAATAAAAAGAGCAAAAATGTTACGGTACTCATGAATTGCTAATGAAATTGAACACTTCCCCAAGGAACGTAACTAGGTCGTGAGTCATTCATGTGTCTGGGATGGGAAGTAATTACGGCCACAACATCTGCTCTGTGGCCACAACCACGACAGTCCACTGCTGGACATGGGTCTCCCCAATTGGAGGCTATTGCCATACTCATCACGCTTGGCTGGCGGATTGGCGAGCGCAGAGCGCCTACTCCGCAAAGGATATAGGCGGGATATATGTATGTATAGGTAAATGAAGTTCAGAGCGACCAACATACCTAATTAAGGCATGCATCGTGCTGGCCAGTTTTCACTATGGGGCCAAAGCTGTAAAACGATTCGACGTCCCGTATGAAAGTGTACCAAGCGACCAAGTCAATTTGTACGGCAAGTCCAATTATTTTTATGTTTCTTGGTTGTTAATCTAATCACCAGCCAGCTTACACCCTTCTTTCTTTTCGTATTGAGTCCTTGAGTCTTGAGTTCTCGGTATCGGACACTATACAGGGAGTAACAGAAAGGGTATTACAAGCCGAAAGGAGGTGAAGGTACTCATAAAACTGAACAACTTTCGCCATGGAACATAGGTCGAAATATGAAAAAAAAAATTTGACATCCCATAGTAAATTTGTCAGCTGAGCGGCGATTTTGTATGGGAGGTCCAAAATTATTTTTCATATTTCGACCCATGTTCCTTGGGGAAAGTTGTTCAGTTTCATGAGTACCTTCACCTTCTTTCGGCTTGTAATACCCTTTCTGTTACTCCCGGTAGTCTCTAGTAAAATTTCGCCCTATTACAAATCTCTTCGGGTGTGGTGTACTCCAAAACTAAACAACTTATGTTAGAAACTTTTCTTCGAAATATGAAAAGAAAATTACACTTCCTATACAAAAATGTTGAAATTGTTGTATCACTTAGTATGGGTGGTCCAACTTTTTTAAATCATATTTCCATGAAAAGTTTCTCACAAAACTTGTTCAGTTTTGCGAGTAGGACACACTCTTAAGAGATTTGTACTTAATTAAATGTAACCTTTTATATGTGTCCTATCAACAGTGTGTTACCGAGTATTCAAACTGGTGATTCTAGGCATGATCTATGTCTACCTTGTTAACAAATTTTACTTGGGGCCATCCGTGAAATCACGTTCATATATAGACATTCACGCCTAGAATCACCAGTTTGAATAAATGCCCGCTTGTCGGTAACAAACTGTGCCTATAGCCTTCGGAAACCGTCTAAATTACAGCCAACGTTGACATTTCCCGAGTCCAAAAATACCTGAGTGCGGGTGATAGCAGGTAGGACACACCGGAAGTTCCACTTAGTATAATTGGTCGCGCCCGTGAGGGACGAGAGGCTTTTGACCTACCTTTCGGAGGGAGTGCTGCCAATCGATTTCGAGGCGGGGTTTTTTTTGCTATAAAAAGATTTTTATAATGTCTCATTGTTATTGTGTTAGCTGGCTTAGAATAGCATCGTAGGAGTTTACTGAAGGTTCACTCGGCCTAATTTGGGATTTTCGCGATTGGCACTTGTTACATAGCTAGGGTTGCTACAAGGGGCCCCGCGCGCCGTTTCCTTAATTTGTGTTGCTACTGTCAAAGCATAAAAATATCAAAACAGCAAAATCTGATAAAGAATGTCATAATAATATGATTCTGAGCCTATTTCAAATCCAAGAAATATGACGTTTGTGTCAACCACCTTCTTGAGGTGGGCTTAAAAACCAAGCGACAGCGACAACGACGCGCGTCGTTGCCGCTGTCAAATGACTGGTTTGTATGGGTTTGTATGGGGAACCAGAAAAACCGAGCGACGGCGTCGTTGCGGCGCGCCACGACGCCGTCACGTTGACAGCGCGCTGAGAAGCTTAGAGTTTGTATGGGATGCGGTCGGGTTTTTCTACAAGACCGCAGCGACAACGACGCCGTCAAAATTTGACGGCGACAACGACGCGCGTCGTTGTCGCGTCGCTTGGTTTTTAAGCCTATCTTTAGTTACATTGACTTCCCCTGAGATTCCGGTTATTTCCAGTTAGCGTCAAAATCGTCGCTAGTACTGAGTGAGCCATCTGTTACCCTAATTTGTGTCGTAGGTATTATAAACTGCGGTCTCTCTCTTGGTGTGGGCCACCTAGTCGTCCAACGATCCGATGAGCCCTGGTGTCAGTTTTACAACCGCCTACTACAAGTAGCAGGCCTCTGACGGTTCCTTTGGTTATGTAACGACCGCTGTCTAAGTAATCATAGACAGCAGCCGGGACCAACGGCTTAACGTGTCCTCCAAGGCACGTAACCATCTTTCTTTCGGATAATCAGGTGGTTCAGCCTGCAATGTCCTAAGCAGACTGGGAATAAACTCACAAAGTAATAAATATGAACAACGAAAATCGAATCAGAAACCTTCTGCTTTGCAGAAAGTCGCGCCAGATCAGCCGTCATAAAGTGCAGTGAATGGGCAGAAGCGTTCCTTGCGAATGCACTATCCTGCACTGCGCTCACCAGTCCGCTTGCCTAGCGTAGTGACTAGGTAACTGAGTATGGCAATATTGGCAATACGTTCCAGTAGGGGGAGGCAAATGCGTGTGGCACAACACAAATGATCCAGCGCGTCGAAACGTTCCAGTTCGCAAACAATCTGGACTCCGGCTGGACCGATTGCGAACTGGACCACTGAACCATTTACAATTCGCCCGACCGAGCAAATCAAGTCCATTTTCAAAAATGGAGTAAATGTGTTTTATTAACCTACTAAGTAGTAGGTACTTATTAGTGTTTTATTTACCTACTAAGTACCTAGTACTCGGCAGTACCTAAAAGTTTATTTAGATACTAGCTGGTGCCCGCGAACTTCGTTTCGCCAAGGGAAGATTATGAACCAACAGAAGCGGATCATCATATTAAACAACTTTTCAAAACAGTCATTATACCGCACAGACAGATTGATTTCTTCTTCTTCCTTGCACCTTCCAACTTTGGGTAGTGTTGGCTCTCCAAATTTTTCGGCTTCATAAGGTTCTTTCTAGGGTAGTCGGGTCAGGTCGGATTTTTTTGTCGTGAGCCTGGTCATACACACTAAGAGATTTTCAAAAATAGGAATATTGATGGTTTACTTATTTTATTATTTAGGGCTCCTATTTTTAGGGCTCCGTAGCCAAAGTGTACCGTATTTTCTGAGACTTCGCTTCGCTGTCTGTCTGTAGATAGATTAACACTTTATTGCTTACATAAAATAAAAACAATAAACAACAAACATAAATTTTTTTTTTTTGAAAACTTCCAAAATTTTCACCGCAGGCAGGATTTGAACCTGCGACCTTCGGCATCAGTACTGCCGACGCCCTAACCAACTGGGCTACCGCGGTTCTAATCGAGCCCGCGAAATTATGGAAGTATATCTTGTCCACTATCGCGTGGATGGGCTCCATCTACCGGGATAGTTTTTGCATAATTCGCTCGATTAGAACCGCGGTAGCCCAGTTGGTTAGGGCGTCGGCAGTACTGATGCCGAAGGTCGCAGGTTCAAATCCTGCCTGCGGTGAAAATTTTGGAAGTTTTCCAAAAAAAAAAATTGTTTACCTAACACGAGAAGTGTTTTAAAATTTGGTATTCAACAAACATAAATCTTAAAGCTAAAGTAAGCAAAGGCGGCCTTATCGCTTGCAGCGATCTCTTTCAGGCAACCATGGCATGTAAACAGGCTTCTATCTCATAAACCGTGATAGTAAAACAGCTAAAATTTTAAATTTTAAATAGAGATGTCGTATTTCTGTTGCCGTTGCGGCTCCTTTAAAACGAACTTGATTTTTATGCCATTTTTACACATAATGGTAGGTACCTGTCACGTGTAAGTTCTCATTTTCGTACTTTGTCTCATGGTTAGTATTTTATGCGTGATTGGTACAATTAGGGCAGACAGATGATGATGATGATGATGACGATGACAATGATGATGGAATAACTTGGAGGAATCCTGAATTACCACCGATTTGTGTTTGTTACTTGTCTATGAAAGGGAAAGCTCACCCCCATCCCTCCTGTTTCGACTCTGTCGACACGTTCATGGCTGTACCGAAAACTTTGCAGGCATGATCAGACCATCAAACTGTTTTTTTTTACTATGGAGCCAATGGTGAGAAACGAAAAAAATGTACTGACCTCCCATACAAAATTCACGATCAGCTGACTGACTTTGTATGGAAGGTCTGATAAATTTTTTCGTTGCCCGCCATTGGCTTTATAGTAAAAGTTGTTCAGTTTCGTGGTCTGAGCACGCCTGCAAGGTTTTCGTTGTTTATGTTGGTAGTTGTTCGAATCGAGTCCAATAAGGATATAAAAACAACTGCAAATATTGTAAGAGGTAAACCAGCTCACAAAACTAAACAACTCTCCCCAAAAGACATAGTCTAAAATACAGGGTGTTAGGGACGGTGTACCGAAAACTTTGCAGGCATGATCAGACCATCAAACTGAACAACTTTTACTATGGAGCCAATGCTGGGAAACGAAAAATTTTTTTCGATCTCCCATACAAAATTCACGACCAGCTGACTGATTTTGTATGGGAGATGGGAAAATTTTTTTCGTTTCCCACCATTGGCCCCATAGTAAAAGTTGTTCAGTTTCATGGTCTGAGCACGCCTGCAAAGTTTTCGTTACACTGTCCCTAACACCCCGTATAAGGTGTAAAAAAAAAATACTGCAAACATTTTAAGGCGTGAACCAGCTCATGAAACTGAACAACTTTCCCCAGGGGAAATATGAAAAAAATTTGGACCTACCATTCAAGTTTTTAAGGGGCGAACCAGTCCATGAGACTGAACAACTTTACCTAAGGAATATAGGTCGAAATATGAAAAAATAAGTTATGAAATATTCTCCTCCCATATAAAAAGTAATTGGCTGGCCATGTTAGTTTGTATGAGGGGCTAATTTTTTTTTTCAAAATTCGACCTATCTTTCTTTGGAAAAGTTGTTGAGTTTTATAGATTCGACCCCTTAAAATATTTAAAGTCATCTTTTTTTACATTCTCTAAAAAAAAATTGGACCTCCTCCTATATAAAATGTTTTAGCCGGTAGCTGACCGAGTACCTAATTTGCAGGGAAGTTTTTTTTTTCATTTTTCGACCTATGTTCTTTGGGGAAAGTTGTTCAGTTTCATGGATTGGTTCACCTTTTGAAATAATTTAAGTCGATTTTTTTACATCTTATACGTACCTACCTAACTTATTTCTCTACCGCAACGCAATATCGATTTCCGTGCAAACTTATTTCAAGTATAGTGGCAACCCCCCCTTTTAGGGGTTGATTTTTTTTAGCCTATAACCTGGTCGGTGATTTTCCCGACATTTTGGTATAATTTGCATCAAAATCGGTTCAGTCGTTTTTGCGTGATGCTTTCACATACAAACATCTAAACAGATAAACAGAGAAACAGATAAACAGATAAACATCTAAACAGAAAAAAAAACTAAAAATTTCTGATACGTGTTCTCTTATCAATATTAAGTATCACCAAACAGCTTTTTTTCGAAAATCTTCTATATACAGACTTTCGACCCTCTACAACTTTATTATATGTAATAAATAGATTGTTTTTGGTAAGATGGGTTGTCTCAATAGACCATACTGACTTACAGTTTTTGTGTTTTGTTCCGCGCTTGTAGTCGGAAAAGTCCGATTGCGAAAATTTAGAACCGGCTGGTGATAAGACACTACTTTTCTCAAGGAATATACGTCGAAACTACCGTGAACACTTGCCGTGTGATGCCGGCTTAGAATAGCATCACCCCAATTCTACCCGTGGGTGTCGTAAAAAGCGACTAAGGGATACTCATCCAGGGAATGGGCAGCAGCGTTCCCTGTTAATGCACCATCATGCACTGCGCTCGCCAATCCGCCTGCCAAGCGTGGTGAGTATGGCAATACCCCCAGATAGGGGGAGGCCCATGTCCAGCAGTGGACTGTTGTGACTGTTATGTTATAAGTCGAAATCTGAAAAAAACTCCATATTATTGTTTTATTGTTTTTCTACTAATCGAGTAAGTAGAGTTAATGGTACTTATAGAGTAGTACTTACTAAGGTACTCTCTCAGTGTAGGTACCTACCTACAATACAATGGCTTCTCCCTCATCATAACATAAATCGCGCTACTAATCAACTTCCCCTATATTTCACGGCAAACGTTTTAAACCAACGCACTACTATATACAGGGTGTTAAGAAAAGTACAACTAAACTACAATGTATTGAATTTGAGCCTTTATAATTATGTTTAGGTAAGTAAGTACTCGTAGGTGGGTTTTCCTCGTTGCAGTATCTAAGATTCTTTGCAAGTATCTACTCATAGAAACCAAATTCTTTCTTACGATCGGGTTTCGGATTCTTGATCACACATTTTTTTACATTAGGCAGGTAGGTAGGTTGTTTGGCATTCCGTTTGGCTCCCAGTCATGTAGGTATATTATTAGGTATACATTTCCACATTACTTGGGTACCTATTCATAGATATACTTTCTCGGAATATGCAATATTGAAACGAACAGTTTTGAGTCCGTAAAAGTTAGAATAATAATTTGAGGCGGACTTTCCCTGACACCCTGTATACTCGTAAGTAGTGCTTAATTAACTTACGACCTCTATAAATTGCGGGTAGCTACACTGGCAACGTAGATCCCTACCACGTAAACTAAACTATAATGAATTGTTCCTACGTGACGTGAGGTAAGAACGTAGCTAAGGGCTGTTTCACGGCGCTACGGAGGGTATTGAGGTGCTACGGTGCTACGAAGGGCGACTTGGGGTGCTACGAAGTTTTGCGCTACGATATATGGTCTCAATTTGGGACAGGAATTTTACTTACTGATTTTTTGGAACTGAAGGAAAGAGAACAGCTTGCCTAGCAACCTATGATGTGATGATGACGTATGCTAAACAAGACACGGCAGTTTTTATTTCCTCCTAGTATCACAGATTCCCCGCGCGCCGTCTTTATTTCACGGATACCTAGTGCATAGACTTTAGTGGCCACCAAAGGATGGTGTTTTCAGTAAAATTTACCTCTCTATAACTGTAAAGTTAGGCTTAGACTAAAGGCCAAAGTATTACATTGTGGTAGGTACACTAGGTACCTTTCGAACGACCGACTTTTCCGAAAGCTCTAAGCCTAAGGTCAAACTGACTGAACTCCGTATAATATAAAGTATACTAAGTACATCGGTACATATACATGGTGTAAGGGACGGTGTACCGAAAACTTTCCAGGCATGATCAGACAATCAAATTGAACAACTTTTACTATGGAGCCAATGGCGAGAAACGAAAAAAAAATACCATCTCCTATTAAATTTTCACAATCAGCTGGCTGACTTTGTGTGGGAGGTCGGAAATTTTTTTTCGTTTCCCACCATTGGCTCCATAGTAAAAGTTGTTCAGTTTCATGGTCTGAGCACGCCTGCAAAGTTTTCGTTACACCGTCCCTTACACCCTGTATATCACGCCGTCATGTACTGCGCTGCGTTATCTATGATGAAACTCCCAGTTCGGATGGAATAAAGAATGAACTCATACTATTAATAACTAGCGTTAAGCACAAGCTAGCCAATACTTACTTTGTGCGTTAAGTGCCGTGTAGATTGTTTAAATCGATCGTCACGGGCAAGGCAGATGGTGCTTACGATCGAATGGTTTAACGATTTCATAAATTAACAACCCGATGTATTAAAAAACAAAAACCAAACTGCCGTAATTTCAAAGTTGCGTTTTGCGATGAAAACCCGCCATCTTGAACGTAGGTATTATTTTTTAATATTCTTAGCCTGTGTCACTCGCGCTGCTGAGACCAATCTAACGACATCTCACCATGTCAAGATCGGTGCAGTCGAGAGCTGTAGCCCATGAAAATGAATCCCACCAAAAACATAAACATATAGGTACGTGTATCCTTGCGAATAAAATATCTTTATCTTTAAATGTGAATATTGCTAGCCAAGTTCAAGGATTATGTAAAAAATGCGTTGATATGAGAGTGGGTGCCAAGTTCAATCGAGAGTCCTGAAATCTAGTAACATAATATCATTGCCTGGAAATTATAGGTATAAAGTCTTTTGACATGCTATAATCAAATGAAACAAACAAATCTAGAGCTAATGTTTGACTGTGACGGTGTTATGCTCGCAGGGAACGCTGCTGCCCATTCCTTAGATCCATCTCCCGTGTACAACACCCACGGGTAGAAATGGGGTGATGCTATTTTAAACCGGCATCACACGGCATGTTGTTAATTCCATGGTAAAATATGCACTTCTCTGTTCCGTGAAGCTGTTTTATTGTGCAAACTAGAGAACAAAGACGCCGAACACATAGGGCTACGAAAATTGCGGAGTAGAGCATGTTTTAAATTTTACTAGTGACCGATAGCGAAAACTCAGAACCGGCTTGTGATAAGGAATATCTTTCCCCAAGGAACATAGGTCGAAATACGAAAAAAAATTTTTGACCTCCCATTCAAATCAGCTGATCGGCAACTTTGTATGGGAGGCCCAAATTTTTTTTTGCCCTTGGGGAAAGTTGTTCCTTATGACCAGCCAGTTCTGAGTTTTCGCTATCGGTCATTAGTAAAATTTCACCCGATATTAGCAGGTACATCGCCAGCACAACAACGACTTATTTAAGGGTCAAACTTATACTGATTTTTCATACAAATACTAAGTAAACCCGGTATACCTAAGTTGATTCCTTAAAATTTAGTCCATTCGCAATCAGTCATGAAATGACATGACCAGCCTAAGCGGGAGGCCAAGTTACGCTGGTCGCAATACTTAGATACCAACTACGCGACCAGCGTAACTTGGCCTCCCGTTTAGGCTGGTCTTGACACTACAATTTTGAATGGACGTGCTGGCGAAAACTTTAATTATAGGTACTCTAGACTAGACAGCTTACAAAGGGGAATCATACAAGCATCGGACGATATTGCGGTTCGTAACAGCCGCCATGCAGATGGCAACCTGTGACTGCCGCAATTTGATGCGGCGACGTATCCAATTATTTTTGAACTATCGCCAGCAGTTCCACTTTCCTATATATGGGATCAACGTGAACTGGTTTTACGTAGTATTTGTCGAGTATTTGTATAAAAATCTAGTATAAGTTGTTCCCTTAAATGGGAGGTGGATTTCCTGCCGATATATAGGTAGTAGCAATGTCAAAGTGTTTCGTAAACTACTCTTGAAAAATCCGGATCCGACAAAACATTGGAAATCAAGCGGCGTATGTGAGAACTGCCTAATGGAGGGAAAGCATCAAATAGAATTTAAAATAAGCTTCCCAATAAATACATAATACCCCTCCATTAGGTAATTTTGAATAATTCTATGTAATCGAATCATTAGTAACTACCTACATAGGAACATCAAATGCACCAAGGTTACATCAAATAATTAACTTGGACTAAAATACGGGTTGTTCTAGGTATGAAATGTTTTGATATTTACGCGACTGCCTCACAAGGAAGGACGGTTATGTTTTTCGAGAGTATATATGTATGTATGTGGACAAGTAAATTCTTTTTCATGGGCTTCAGCCTAAAAGGTGTCGTTAGATTCGTCTTAGCAGCGCGAGTGACGCTGGCTATGTTAAAATTACATGTATTCAAAATGGCGGGTTGTGAACGTAAAATATTTATAATTTCAATATTATTATAGCAGTCGGGTTTTTAATTTTTAGGGTTTCGTAGTCTACTAGAAACCCTAATAGTTTCGGTGAGTCTGTCTGTCTGTCTGTCTGTCTGTCTGTCTGTCTGTCTGTCTGTCTGTCTGTCTGTCTGTCTGTCTGTCTGTATGCCGCGCCCTCATAACTCCGTCAGTTTTAGAGCTATCAACATCAAATTTGGTGTGAAGATAGATCGTGTTGACCCAAACTTAGTTTTCTTTCCCTAATTTGTGGTTCCAGCCTCCGATCTCGTGGCTTGCGATCTGACGTCATCGTCTAGACGAACTGCGCAATAAACTGCAATTGGCACGTCATTACCCGACGTGGTGACGTCATTCGGGGCGCGTCTACTCAGCTTTGCCCTATTTTACTTGCCTATAGCAATGCACCCCAATTCCACCCGTGGGTGTCGAATAGTGGCTAAAAGAAAATATGTCTAGGAAATGGAAAGGCATAAGCAGCACAGCTACTACCTACCTCTTCAAGGGCTCTACCTACCTATCTATACAGGTTTTTCTTAGACACTTTATGAAAAACCAATTTAAATTGATCGCTTAAAGGGCCTATCGCTTATATAGGGTTACATTTAATTAAGTACAAATCTCTTGAGGGTGTAATCTACTCACAAAACTGAACAACTTTTGTTAGAAACTTTTCTTCCAAATATGAAAATTGTACATCCCATACTAAGTGACACACTTTTTCAGCATTTTTGTATGGGAGGTCCAAATTTTTTTTTCATAACCGTATTATATGGGATGTGGTGAACCTCGGTACTGCACTTTTACCAGGCGTGTACCTATTGAGTAGATAATACTAGATAGGTATGGCAAAAAGAAGGACGCCTTTGTCCAGCACTGGACAGCATTGTCCAGGATTGGTGGTTGTAGCTGTCATATGGTTGATGAAGATGAAGGATAGTGTCAAAAAATGTGTTTCAAATTTTCAATCAACTCACTGATTTGTTTGAGTGACTCCAGTGGTACCCATGTGGTACCTAATGTAGGTACTACGGTACCTAATTATGCGCGATGAAACACACAGAAAAATAATATAACGGTTGGTAAGACTGATTAATACACCTTCAATAAAGGTATAAATAAAGGTAAATATTCCTTAAATTCAAACTCTACACAGATAGCGACCACAAGGAAGCAGATAAAATATAAAAACCCAGTTGAATTAATTCAATTACTATGTTATTCTGAAAGGACCATCCATTTCATCTTCTTGCCGATATATATTTTGCATAAAGATCATTCGGTTCTGACCCCAAGGACCCTCTGCAAAACTCGGGAATGGGGTATACTTTGGGTATACTTACCTATGCAATATTCGAAGAGAAAATATGAAGCTCCCGATTCTGACATGACATTTCGCATCGAAAAGTCAGGTAAATTTTAGCCCTTGTCTCACGAGGGTTTTGTATTTTCACAGTATGTACCTATGTATCGTTTCAAAACGGCTGGGCGGATCGTAACACGTGTGTGAGGTGTCGTTAGATTCATCTCAGCAGTGTAAGTGACAATATATTAAAAATTAATCTGTGTTATTACGTATAAACAGATTAACATGGTTTAAGTCGCTTGACAACGTCAAATCGTATGGACAATTAATTTCAACACTGTCGTAACGCGCGCCCAACTTTTTTGTAATCGCATCGCATAAATTAATGACGACAGATTTTTCTCGCAAAATACAACTTTGAAATATTCCGGTTTTTGTTTTTTAATACATCTATTAGTTTGTTTACTCATTGCAGATACAAAAAAAGATAGGAAATTCAATTAGGATTAATAGATTATCTATCACCAAGGATTTTACATGTACCTACTATGATTTCTTTCAATCAGTGTTTGGTAATGTGGGAAAAAATAATAATATGTTAAACTACAATTTTCGGATTTTTTATTGTAACTCATTCATAAGTAGTAAACGCAGCTATTCTTGAAATTATTGGTCAGAAAAGAGCATAGAGTATCTCTCTCCATTCTCAGTTGTTGCTTGGTAAAAAAATCTTGTTTTCTTATGCCTGATATTTAAGAAAGTGTCCGGCAGAATCAATATTATCTATCTTTGAGTCTGTCACGTGGCCCACCCAACCCAACGTTACTGAAAAATTAAAAGCTATCCCTAGAGCCAAGTTTTCCTACAAATGCATTCTGCTATTTTTATTTAGTTCCGAATAATGCATGTATATCTTTAATTCTTTCTTTTTGCATTAAGGCCTGCTATAGGCCTTTTTTATTTTTATTTTAAAGAATAATTACGAAAAGAACATAATGAGGAATTTTCTTTTGCCATAGAAAATAAAAATGCTTCTTTTCGTTTAATAATTATTCATTCTAATAAATGTAAAATTGGGATCATGCCTATCGGTAGGCCTTAATTTAATAAGCAAAGAATAATAGCTCTACATGCATTACCTATACGGGAAGAAAACAGAGGCAGGAAACAAGGCAGTTGCCGTGTGGTGCCGGCAGAGTAGAATAGCATAGCACCACCGCCTCTTCACGTGGGGGTCGTAAGAGGCGACCGAGAGATAAACCCGACCCAAACAGCGAGGGCCAACCGTATGGTGGCGGTTAATCCACCACAAAAGCATTCCGAAGGAAGGTTGACGTCTGGTAGGCGGCTGGTCGTAAAATTCAGCCAAATCCTTTTGCAACACGATTTTGTGTTCAACGAAACGTGTTTCGCCGACCCCAAGTAATTGGGATAAAGGTAGGAAGATAAGGTAGATTAATGATTGCCTCGCTGCTCTCGGTAGATAGAGTTGGCGTACTTGTACCAATGCTACAATCATACATGAGACGGAATCGTCTCGAGCTGTCAAAATATTTTTTGACCAACAATTATTGACGGTGTCTTTGGTTGGATAGTGTTCGATCTACCGAGCGCAATAAAGGAATACGTTAGTATGAAAAGGCGGAAAAGAAATTCTTCAATCGTATCATACAGTAAAATAAGACACAAGCTCGAACATATAATAAATTATTCAGTGAGCATTTATTGATTGATGGCTATCGCGTTAGTAGGTAGTTACCATGACGTGTCCTACTTAACTGAATAGACTATTAAACTGCCTCGTTACCTATTTACTACTTTTTTAATCGCCGTCACAAAACGAGGAGGTTAAGTTATCTGAAATATTGTCCTAATATTGTCCGAATGAGTCCTAAGACAACGAGTATTTCTAATTGAAGGACTTTGCGTATGGACTAAAAGCTGCCAAACTAAAATAGGACTGGGCAATTTGAATATCTATGTTGTAAGAATGCAGAATACCGAGTTGGCTTTGGATTGAAAGAAGTGGAAGACCGCAGGGTTTTCGAGCGAAAAAGCAACTTTCTCATCTGCGTATCTACTTTAGTCAACATTGAAGCTTCAATACATACTTTGTAGGTGTTATAGAGTGAGAAACAAATGGGGTATAACAAGACTAAAAGAGGTTACAGTACTCATGAAACTGAACAACTTTCCCCATGGCAGATAGGTCGAAATATAACCATTGAACCTCCCATACAATATTGCCGATCAGCCAATCGATGGAGGTCAATTTTTTGTTCTTAATTTCGACCAATGTTACACCGGGAATGTTCTTCAAAGTGAGTACTTTCACCTCCTTTGGCTTATTAAGTTGTTATACTTACCCTTTTTGTGCCTAATCATAATCAAAAACTAACCGTTCTGCTGACTGTACTCACAATCGCAACAAAACGTGTAACAGTAACAGTTTACAACGCCATCTATAGGTAGATAAGTGTGTAGAGATGAGTCACAGCTGTAGTAATCACTGTTACAGACGTACTGGTAATAAGTACTAATAGCTACACCAATTTGTAAAGAGCCCTAGGCGTGTTTCTGATCTATCCTACTAGATTCCATGCACATGCGCTGCCATCTGCAATAAGCTTGTGACTTTCTTGGCGTCACATCTTACTCCAAGCTCATTCCATGCACATGGCAGCGGGCACGACTGTGCCTAACACGCTCTGGTAAGAAGTAATTGAACTTTGACATTGACACATTTTTGACCAATCACAGAAAAAAGGCACAGCAGACACAAACACAACAGTTACTTTGCTAAATCAATTTTTGTTGTAGACCATAGACCTTCATTGACTAGGTATGTCCACTAGATATATGGTCATAATATGTCCACTATATGGTCAGCAGGTTTTCTACCTACTTCATGGAGTAGGTACATAGCCTCGTTGGATTCTCCTTTTGTCAAATATGCAAACATTAGGTAGGTATAACATCACATCAGCCTACAGCAGGCCACTGACGGATGTATGTAGACCTCCTCCAGCGTACGCCATAAGGCACGATCACACTCAAATTTACGCCATCCCGACGCTCCTATCCCTGCCTCCTCTTTAGGCGCAAGCGAAGCCATTCACTGCGTCCTTAGTCTTCTATCCGTCATGGCCGATGGGCATCCATCGCCAAACTTCAATCACCACTTTCAATGAGGTTATTAAACCTATCTGATGATGAGTTTTCGGTTCACTGCCCCGTTTATCCATTATCCCTTAATTAAGTCGCACTCAAACCATGATAAAATTGATAGATGAATCGCACGCACACACATAGGTACCTAGGTACCGGACTTTCGAGCATCGTGAATTTTCCGTCCTGTTCTGGCCCATGTACCGGACGATAATTGGCAGTGATATTGGTTCATGATCATGACATGACAGACACTAGGTAGGTATACAAAAATCGGATATCATGCATGGCAAATGTCACCGCATTGTCAGTACTAGTTTGTCACGAATCGCAGTTTCGTTTGACGAGTGTGCGACTCTCGTCAGTTTTCAAAATAAGTCACTTATGAATCCGGTGTACCTACAGAAAAGACAGGTCTACATCTACAGCGCGCCTTACTAGGTATGAACGGTTGGCACGGTTACGAACACAACCTCTCTGTTCTTCAGTAGCAAAAGGACGGTGACAACACAATTATATTTCTCCTAAGTTTGTTTGACGTAAACTTATCTATAGAACATTTGCTTACCTACGCTACGAGAAAACGGGTTGAAGAGATACAGGCACTCTAAGTGTCAGAGCTCTTGCAAAGCTGGGCGCTACTCCAGTATACCTATCTACCACTATATAGTGGATCGTATTGCGTCATACAGCCTTGTGAATAGAATAGGGTGCGCTACGATTGTTCGTTATGTGGGTTAACTGAAAGAATACACTGTAACGACAATCACAATTCTATAGGATGTTTTACTAGTGACCGATAGCGAAAGCTTAGAACCGGCTAGTGATAAGGAACAACTTTCAAAGAAAGTTAGGTTGAAATATGAAAAAGTTTTGACCATGGTCAACTGCTTTGGTGGTTTGATGGTGGAAAATCCATCGATGATAGCATAATATTTCTAATCATAATAATCTCTTATCTACGATATCTGAATCACATCAAAAATATATTACTACATACGTATGAATCGACTGCCTTCCCCACAAGAGATATTGGCGTGATATAATTTAGGTATGTATGAATGAATCGACACCCGGAAGTTAAATCAAGTTCGAAATTACTCTTGTCTCGAGCTATACTGATTGATCAAGTGAAGTCACAGTGTAGTAGGTAAATAAGATACGTAGGGGCCGGCCACGTGCACAACATCTGGCTTGTGTAAACTGTAATGCAGGGGTTCACAACAGTTCCCGTTTTAACATTACTGAAAAATCTTTAACTGGTCTTATCGCGATAGTTTTTTTAGGTAATTACTTTGGCCAAACCAAGTGACGTATTAATTAACGGGTCAAGGAGCATATCGCAGCTGTAAAAAACCGACAGACACTTAAATCGGCAATCGCGGAACAGTCATCTGGTTCCACCACTGGATCGAGCTTCATGCCCCCTCTTCATGGAATGATTACTCCAGAGTGGTGAGGGAGGTAGTAGAAATTAAAAAGAACCCCAATAACTTCAATCGGGAGGACGGATTTAAATCCGCTCTTTGACTGACAGGTCAAATGAGCTACTTTTTGAGACGACCGAAAACGGTAATTTTGTATGAAATTATAGAAATATGACGTCATGATTCTATATTTTGGATGGAGTCAATGGATGTTTATAAATTCAAACTTTTAATACTTGCAAACGATGAATGAAGTCTGTAGTATTTTTGGACAATTGTTTTAAGCATACAACTTTTGTATTTTATTTATTTATGACCCTGTCAAGTAGCGAATTGTCTACAACATGGAGTCCGGTAATAGACACGTGAACATATAGACAGAGAAAATTAAATTACAGGAACGTGACTTTATAAAAGAGAATCTTGTGATTTCCAACGTAGTTATTTATAAATAATTGAATATTTAGATCGTTCAATAGTTTACAGGTAGACATTAGGATAAAAATTACTCATCGGTAACAAATGTAAATGAAAAATATGGTAAAATATTAACCAACGCCTAAATAAAGTTTAAAATGATAACAGTATTATTTTTGTTCAATGCTTTTGTTCGTAACTTTTTATCAACCAAAGGGTTTTGCAAATCCGATCTGCATATTCATGTAAAATTACAACTCAATCAGAGCCCGATCGAAAAACTGGAAATGGGTCAAATCAAAATGCAATATTTCGGCACCCAAGTGACCACATGCCGCATTCGGAAAGGTTAGATTTGAATTTTATAATGTTGTCAGATAGAGTGTTAGTTTTAGTTTTTTATAGCAAAGTTCACATGAACCAAAAATATGAATCAGTCGATCAGTTGATTGATTTACTATGGTAGGTCCAAATTTATTTATTAATATTTCAACCTATGTTACATGGGGAAAGTTGTTAAGTTACATGAGTCCCTTGACCTACTTTCGGCTTGTTATACTCTATTTGTTACTCCCGGTAGACTTAGTATCTTTTTGTTACTCCCAGTTATGAAATGAAAACCTATCTCCTGAAAAATTCTGTCGATGTGATTTACTCGCTTTTTCGTCTAACTGATGAAAGTAGTAATGATTTTATTTTTATATTCTTTTTTAATCAGTATGTTTAGCACCCCTGCATCGGACTGATGATACGTAAACAGCGGGTGTGATTGTTAACCCCTGTAGTTTGTCAGCAGTCGAGATTCCCTTCTTACATCGAGTTCCGGACTCCCTGTTTAGAGAATGCACATACCGGGTCTTAGATCAGAGGAAAGGTTTTAAAGGAATTCCTACGAACAACCAGAGGGAAGCCATGAAAACTCGTCGCAATCAGCAATCAGACTTTTGAAAATCAATGCACAAGAACACCAAATATCTGTAAATAGATTTGAAGCACTCTTAAGAAACTAGTTTTTCGTTTTTGTTAAAAGACAGGGGACGTAGTCCACTTCTTTCTTTTCGTGTGGGACACCGAGTCGTTCAACGACCCGATGAACCCTGGTGTCAGAGTTTTAAAACCGCCTACTACAAGTAGCAGGCCTCTGACATGGCTGTGTAACGACCGCCATCATAGACAGCAACCGGGACCGACGGCTTAACGTGCCCATCCGAAGCACGGAACCATCTTACTTGCGGACGATCAGGTGGTTCAGCCTGCAATGTCCTAACCAGACTGGGAACAAATTCACAAAGTGATAAATATCAACTTTGT
Organism: Phthorimaea operculella; assembly: GCA_024500475.1. Taxonomy (NCBI): domain Eukaryota; kingdom Metazoa; phylum Arthropoda; class Insecta; order Lepidoptera; family Gelechiidae; genus Phthorimaea; species Phthorimaea operculella. The sequence continues at coordinate 2,065,942 of JANFCV010000051.1, read as the reverse complement.
GAGTGACCCCACCGGGAATTGAACCCGGAACCTTTGCGTGGCAGGCAGGCATGCTAACCACTGCGCCACATCGGTTGTCCACTGTTCCGGGAATTCATGATAATAATATAGGAGCACCTGTGATTGTAAGTATGTTTATTTATAATAAAGAATTTTATTTGATTTGAATTGTGTGTGAAAATCCTAATCCTCTGGTTAGTTAACCAAAAGTAGAATGCACGAGTATGTAGTGGTTTTGCGCATTCAGTTACCAACGAGCGCCCACATTTTAGACCTAGCCTAAATGCGCCGAATTCGCGGTTGGTTTCACATGATTTCACTCTGGTTGTTCGCAGGAATCCTTCTGAAACATACCCTTGCTTTGAGTTTCCGGTTCAGTCAGATTTTCGCTGTAAAACAAGTTTAGGATTAGGCTGATATTGATAAAATACTACTTCTCTTTCAACCAATGCATAAATGGTGACAGAAGGCACCTTTATGTTGACAAATATTCCAGAGCGAATCACGAATCAAGACATTTTTTATTATAAAACGCAGGCAAAGCTGTGGGACGAACTTTTGTGGGACGAAATAATCACCATGTAAAAGAAAGTAATCTTGCAAGAAACTCATACATTCAACATAATAAAAAACCTAAGACCAGCAAATATAGATATAGAGGCTCGTAATGAGTTCTTTGAATCTGTTTTGCTGTCGGTACAAAGGCGGCGGCACAAAGCGCTAATTGTGATTGTGCACTCTCGTACGAGTGGGCTGGCAAGGACGATTTGATCAGCAAGTACAGTTGGCCGACGATAGAACATAGAATATTATTAACATCATTGAACATGCCAGGAGTATTGCAGGCTCAGATACTGCATAGGCCTTTGGGGTAGCGCAGCTGAAACTACACATGCTAGAAAAAGACAAAAATTTAGAAAGAGTTGGTACTCGAAGATAAAATAATAAGGACGATTTGATCAGCGCGTACATTTACGGCTACGGTACGGCTGAGGAAAGTCTCATCGATCATAGACTTGATCATAAAACGAACTAGATTCATCATGTGTAAGAAAGACGTTGCAGGCGGAATGACAGACATCATTTACAGTCACATCGTAAAGGTATTTTTCTTAAAAATGGAATTTATGGTTTGGCGTTACCTTCACCGGCGTGATGTAAAACATGAGATGGAGACGAGAGACGTAGGTACGACATCGCGACGCTTGAAACCGTTTAAAATGTACGAAACAGAAGAGACGCCGTCTACGCACGGGAGACGCGCGTCGCATCGATGATGGCTGACGATCGCTTGTATGGCAGATGTCGCACTTCTCATCTGTGAAGATAGCCCATAGAAATCGCATCAGCAGGCCTTGGGCCTCACCGCCAGGTAGAGTAGTAAGTTTATTCCTTTCCTTGCCTTGGTTGGCCGAGATGGGTACATATCAAAGAGAAGTGTGTCCAACCGTCCGACTGACTGTACCACGCACTAGGGATTATGCTGCCATTGTGTTGCATATACTTATGTAATGTTGCATTGTATATGCGCAACGGCCACTGATTAGGATGTGAATGAGACTCAAAGACACTCGTACGCTAGCTATACGTTATTTATGCAGCCATCTACTCATTATGTATGTAGATGACACCTCATCTTCCGTTAGGAGAATAGCTTAGCTCTGAAATTCATACTTGTATGTATACTCAACCAACCTATCCGACTTTGGTACGGGTAGCTATTCCAAAAGAATACTAAATACTAGGTACCTCAGCTTCCCATATGGCAAAACAAAGTTCGCAGGCACCAGCTAGGACTTAATATACTAGCTGCTACTCGCTCTATTATTATTTACCTTACCTAGTATTACTTTCTTTTGATTACGACTTTTCCATGTATCTGATTTATGATTAATGAATATGAAAAAGCCATTTCATACTTTGGTTGCAGGGAATGTGAAGTTACATGATCAAGATCATCCTGTAACAAAAACAAAAAACTATAAATTACATAATATACATTATCACGCCTATGACCATTGCTGGGTAGGCAGAGCATAGACGGCTGTAAAAAACGGCCATACATTTAAACAACGTCTGACAAAACTTTGAGGGTCATTCAGAAGACTGTATAGTGACAGGTTATCAGCCTGACGCCTAAAATTGCTTCTTACGACACCCACGGGAATGTTGCTAATATCAACTTTCTATGCCGGTACCACACGACTTCCAAAAGTTCCAAACAAAACCAAACAAAATTTAGGAACAGAAAAGGTTATTAGGTACCTATAAATAATACCTAGAACAACTATTACAAACGCACAAACGTACATAATTAAGCACAATGGTTAATTCAAAACCATTCTGTTATAAACATCCTTGCAAATGCTTGTGTTTAAAACAATTTTATTGCTTCACAAATTGCAGATGCATTTGTTGCATTAAAACGCTGCAGTTTGCATAAATGCATTTAAAACTATTTGGATGTTTGCAAGCGAATTAAGTGAGCATTCGCTTATTTACAGAATGAGCGGTAAACAAGTAGGTAAATAGTTTGGGTTTCATGGAAGTTTTCTCTGCAGGGAGTTAGGTACAGACAGACTAGACTAGGGATGTGAATAAATAAATTCAATCTGACACCCTGGGTCTGGAAGTGCTTTAGAGTAGGCTTTTTAAACAAAGAACTTATTGAAATTTTAAAAGAAAGTTTAGGAAATCAAGTTAATCTAGTTATAGAAAGTAATGGACGAAATCAAAATTATGGCGCCAAACCCCCAGGGGATTTTGATTATTAACAATAATGCACTTTGAGAAGGCACTCGGGCCGTTGTCAACGAAACTGCAAAAAAAAACCTGGGCGCCACGAGGCTATACAACATGGTCAGTATAATACATATATAGGGTGTAATTTTATTAGTGGCGGATCCGTTAAGAGTGTGTTCTGTCAATGAAACTAAACAACTTTCCCCAAGGAACATAGTTCGAAATATGAAAAAAAAAATTGGTCCTCCCATACAAATTGACCCGGCCGGCCAACACATTTAGTATGGGAAGACAAAATTTTATTTCGTATTTCGACCTATATAGGATGTAATTTTATTAGTGGCGGATCCGTTAAGGGTGTGCTCTGTCAATGAAACTGAACAACTTTCCCCAAGGAACAGGGTTCGAAATATGAAAAAAAAATGGCCTTCCCATACAAATTGACCCGGCCGGCCAACACTCTTAGTATGGGAAGACCAAATTATTTTTTCGTATTTCGATCCATGTTCCTTGGGGAAAGTTGTTCAGTTTCATTGACAGATCCGCCACTAATAAAATTGCATCCTATATAATAAGTCTCTGTGTATCTACACAGCTATAACTATGGCCTGCACGAGACAGTGGGCAGTGACTAATCGCCTCCAGCAACAGGTGCTTGACAGATGCATTGTTTTATGGTGGTACGGTCTGCAGAAAAAGTAGTACACATGAAATATATCGAGGTCATATTAAGGGCAGGTTAGTCCAATCGATCTATTTTCAGTTGAGTTGTATGGCATGAAATGATCATTTTTCTGATTTAGAAAAAATATATGTTGTTGTTCATGAACTATTCTAGATTAATTAATGGTTCAAAACACGATATTCATTACTTTGCTCGATCATAAAAAATTCCAAAGATAGGTAATTTTAGCTTATTTTATGTCATTTTTCAGTTTTATATAAAGAATTATTAATGCTATGTTTAATAAAAGTATATCAAAAAATAGAAAAACACATGATCTAAATAATTTAATGGATAGTTTTTTTTAAATAATATGCTATATTGACAAGATGAAGGAAAAAGGAGAAAAATGGCCAAAAGTGGGGTTATTAGCGTATCTATTCACACGTATCTAAAATGACAGAGACGGCGCACTGTGGACTAACCGCCCCTTAATACGTTATAGTAATTTCATCATCATCTGCCTGCCCTTATCCCAATTCTGTTGGGGTCGGCGCCACATGCTTTGTTAGAACACAAAATCATGTAGCAAAAGGGTTTAGAGCTATGTTGTAAGATTGTAACTTTGTGACTCACCGCCTGCCTGACGTTAACCCTTTTTAGGAATGCTATGGAAGGTGGCATCACTGCCATACTCCACGGATATTCAGTCGATGTCCAAAAAATTTTATGTCGCCTTTTACGAAAAACCTTAAGTGGACCCCGAACACACGACAAAAATATTATTGTAATGTCATAATGTGATAGAATTGAAAAAACATAGTATGTTAGTAAATTGATTATAGAAAAGCGAAAAAGATACGGACAATAACCACTACACCAGTATGTGTGAGAATAGCAACGCCTTTGATGATGCTTCTACTTTAGCGTTTAATTGAATCTAATACCAACTAACACATAGCCCCACAAATGCCGCTTTCCAGGTTTGTATCAACGTAGACTCTGTTTTCTATCGATTTGGTTTAAAAACTGATTTATTTATGTGAAATGGCTGGCATTTCCGACAGGCGTGGAAATCTTGTAACTTATTAATATTACTTTTTCTCCAATTTGTTCGGAAATGGCTTCATTACTTTAAAAAAAGAATACGTCAATGGGCTCATTTACGTTGTCAAGGCGCAGAGGACTGTAATAGAAATTGCCGGACTAGGCCGGTAATAAAAGGGTTCTTAAACTTCACACTTTCGTGATTAGGTGTTTTATGGAACACAATTTGTTTGAAGTTTGAAGGCTGAATGTGAATTTCCCGCGCATTCTTTATGAAACGGAACGTAACCAAAACCAGCGCATGCGCTTTGCGAACTTTAGAAGTTACGAACTGTCAATTTTGTCACGATTAAATATTTATTATTTATGTTTCCTTGCAAATTGGAGAAAAGCACTATACGAACCTCGGCCGGTATAACAATTTCTGGTCTCGTTTACTTTAGAAGACCTCGACTTCGTCTCGGCCTTCCAATGCCACTCGACCAGAAATTGCTATATACTCGGCCTGTGACGTAATGTACTATTAGTTACGTCTATAAAAGAGTTGAATTAGTATCTTGCTCATAATCCACCTCACAGGAAACTGGTAGTATGGTAGAGCTAAAGTATTAATGTAAAAGTGTTGCAATCTTGGGTTGCAATGTTTTCTGCTGTCGCTACTCGCTAATCCCACATCGCATATTCACACAATGTAACCGGGCGCGCGTCCGTCCGCACTTGCGTGGACGATGAACAAACTACGGCATTATGCTGATTACCACTACTAGCTATGCGATGCAGCGCGGGTTTGGTCGATGCGTCATGCATCTAGTTGCAGGTTCTGGTCACAGAGTGCCAGATTTTATTTAGGTACAGAGTGCCAAATTTTGGCCACAGAGTGCCATATTTTAGTTACAAAGTGACAGATTTTGGTCACTGAGTGCCAGATTTTCGTTACAGAGTGCCAGATTTTGGTTACAAAGTGCCAGATGTTACTTTAGATAAATTTTAGTTACGGAGTGCCAGATTTGAGTTGCAGAGTGCCAATATTCAGTCATTAAGTACCAAATTTTAGTTATAAAGGGTTCTGGTCACTAGTTACGAGCCCCAGATTTTTTATGTAAAAGTGTTGCAATGTTTTCTGCTGTCGCTACTCGCTAATCCCACATCGCATATTCACACAATGTAACCGGGCGCGCGTCCGTCCGCACTTGCGTGGACGATGAACAAACTACGGCATTATGCTGATTACCACTACTAGCTATGCGATGCAGCGCGGGTTTGGTCGAAGTGTCATGCATCTAGTAAAGTAGTCTAGTAACTAACGTCAATAGCTGGTTATAACTATTCGGATTGACCAATGAAGCTGAAAATCGGCATGTAATCAAAATTAGACATGGACCCCAGCGGGCACCACCCCTCTTAAACTTTTACCGCTCCCTTTACAAGGCGCAACTTTTGAAGTAATTGACTTAAAGAGTAGTTTTTATTTCATATCGTGCGCGACATCTCACTTGAAGCTTATTGTGCCCTCAAAATTGTACCCTGTAAGCCCCCGGGGGGCCCAAAAGCCCGAAAAGTGGGATGTCACGTTATGAAGTAAAATCTACCCTCCAAGTCACTTGGAAAGTTACGCCTTGCAAAGGAGGAGGGGAGGGGGGGGTAAAAGGTTAAGGGGGGTGGTGTCCGCTGGGCTCCATGTCTAATTTTGATCAGGAGGTCAAGAAGAACCTACATGCCGATTTTCAGCTTCATGTCATGACATGAGTCAATCCGAATAGCTGTGACGTTAGTTACTAGACTAAAGAGTTTGGATAGAGAGTGCCAAATTTTGGTTACAGAGTGCCAGATTTTGGTTACAGAGTGCCAGATTCTGGTTACAGTGCCAGATTTTGGTCATTGACTCGGTATGCAAAAACAATGCCTGGTCCCGGTTACGAATTGAATCATCATCATCTTCCTGCCCTTATCCCAAATCGATTGGCGTCGGCGCAACATGATTTGTTAGAATACAAAATCATGCAGTAGGTAAAAGGATTTGGCTATGTTTTATGACCGGCCGCCTGCCTGACGTCAACCCTCCGGTTACGAATTGAATGACAGGCTAAAATATAGCTACATAATAGAGAGTGCACCGAAAGTTTACGCGACCCTATTTAGGAATTACATGATTGTCACCTTGTTACATAGCCAGGGTTGATACGTACTATAAAAAATCTCAAAGTATATTATCAAAACAGCAAAATCTGATACAGAAACGTCATATGATTCTGAGCGAATTACTTACAATCCAAGAATAATGACGTTCGTGCAACCGTCTTCTTAGTTACCTTGAGTTCCTTTGAGATTGCAGTTAGGAATTTACAGTTAAAATCAGTTAGCGTCTAAATCGTCGCTAGTGAGTCTGTAAAGTCCCCGCGTAACGTAGCCACGTTGTAACTTTAAAATTATAATGCAGGAGAAATGACCTAATAAAGCTGGCTGCAGGTGCCCTCGATTTGGCAAGGTGGTTAGTCAGCTGACGCCCCTATCAAAATGTTCGAAACTTTTTATGAGAAAGAGGCAATTTCATTTCATAAGTAGGTAGATTAAGATATGTTTTGGTATAATAAATGATACCTGGCAGGTATCAAAATAAACTTATAGGTACCTACTAAAAGTTGCATCCCCTAACTTACCTATTGTGGGTGTTATAAAGTAAAGTAATGAGAAATGCTACTCATTTCCTTGATAATTATCTCTTAATCGCTGTTTTGAGAGCCACTATGTATCACCAACACCATAGTGACAGGTTGTAAGCTTGTCACCTATAAAATTGCAATACTCATCGACCCTCAAATCCCTAGTCGGTTCTTACGACACCCACGGGAAAGATATGAGGTGACGCTATTCTAAGCCGGCATCACACGGCAAACGATGATGATAAAGTCACAATAATAACAACAACGTTGGAGGGCGGGTTCTCAGACACCCACCAACCACCCATGGTCCTACCAACCTTTCGGTCATCACGACCAAGGTTCGGGCCGAAACACGTGGGACTTTACAGGGGACTTGAGCTCAACCTGCGGAAATTATTTGTGGTAGCTTATAATTGGCATATACTTACTATTATGCTGTTTATTATGTAAACTATGCTGTTAGCTCCCCGAAAACAATAAAATAAAATAAAAATAAAATAAAATAAAATTCCATCTGTTCCCTTCTGTCTGTATGACATGTATTCTATCCTTTCTGGGGTACTATACAATAAGTTAGACAGTTTACAACATTTTTTTGTTGCAAAGTCCCTGCTTTCTGAAATACAAACAAAACAAACAAAATTACAATATGCACGGACTTTAAAATACGTCACGATCCGCCATATTGATATAAATAATTCATTTTCTGTCTGTACACAGCAGGGATGTGAAAAAGTAATCAAATATTTAAAAATCGATGTACGTATATTCTTTGCAATAAAAACGATTTTTAATTATTCAATGCCGTTATCAAATGCCGATGATGATTTATTGGACTGACGACAGGTACACGAGTCCGAACTAGATGGCACTGTTAAAATTCAAGGATTATCTGTCAACTGTCAAATTCAACACCATACAGTTCACACGAAACAAAATGTTGCCGCTTTCTAAACTGTAAGTTCTTAAAAGTAATAGATTTGGCGTATATTGTATATCGTATGTGTAGGTATGTGAGGTACGGAAAATAAGCGGTATTTTAAATTTATGGTTTGTTTTTCTTAAATGAGATTATTCCTACAGAATATGAAAATAAAACAACATAAGTATAACAAAAATTTACTTTACTTAATATGGGAAATCACTGAGCAATTCCATGATTCGTCATCAGCGCCACTTACTAAAAATCTAACGACAGTTTTAAATCACATTCAATCAATCGATTATTTTGATAACGATTAAAGTCAAATTTCCGAGTAAGAAAATTGCACAACGAATTATTTTGAAGTTATTATTGTTACAAATTTAATAAACAACAATTAAAACACTCGACATGTATTTTTTTCATGTGTCGGTGGCAAATTATTTATGACACAAATTATTATAGCGTAAAATCAAGTAAAAACATGAGAACATAAATGAATAAGAAAAAAAAAATTAAATATCGATGTTTTTTTCGGATAAAACCGATTTATTTATAATCGATTTTTTGGTTGACTAGGAATAATCTATTAATGATAAATGGATTTTTGTTACTTTCGTCGCGTCCCTGGTACACAGTCACATCACAATCAGGCGTTCTGATGTTTCGGAGGAAAATTATAATAATTAAATTAAAATGTTGTCGGAACAAATCCCGGAAATTGATCTTTTTCGAAAAAGGCGGCTGAAAGAGACTGGATGAAGAAAACGGGGGGAGATCGTGATTCGTGCCCTATGACTTATGGTAGGCTTAAAAACCAAACAACGACGCGCGTCGTTGTCGCTGTCAAATGACTGGTTTGTATGGGGAACCAGAAAGACCGAGCGTCAGCGTCAACGACGCCGTCAAAATTTGACGGCGTCGTTAACGCGCGTCGTTGTCGCGACGCTTGGAAAATAAGGGTACCTACCATTAGCCCCAAACTCCACAGAGAGGACATGGAGAGGACATAGGACGTAGGGCATGACGCTTGACGTTTGACATCGCGACGTTTCCATACAAAATGTACGAAAAAGTATTGACAAAGGCACACACAAGCGTCGCCAAAGCGTCGCATCTATGACAGCTAGCGTCAAAAAATAAGAAGAATATTTGACGATCACTTGTCTGTAAGCTGTCATTCTTACGTCCTATGTCCTTCGTCTTTTTGGTGGAGTTTGCTCCTTAGGTAATCTGCGCTGGCCTACATTCAGCCAGTGGGCTGCAATGTTTTTCAAGGATTATCTCGAAGAGTTAAATACCTAGAGATGAAACACATTTTTATAAATAAAAGAAAAACTTGGTCGCTGCTTGAAAATTATTTTCTGTAATATTCATATTTTTTAAACCGTTTATTTCTATTGTTGTTTTTGGCTATGATTTTATGATAAAGGTACCTACCAAATACAAACCACAGGTGCAAATTTCATTAATTTAGTCGTCAGAATTATTCTCATTCTAATGGCAGACGACTGCTGCTCCAATTTGGATTAAATTCTGCCCCATGATGGAACGAATCAAGTGGTACTCACACACGCACCGCTTGAACTTCCGATATTGTCGGGTCCGGTTTTTACCCGACTGAGACCCGAGTGTATGTAGGTATGTAGATAAGCAAACGAACGGCTCGGAGTCCCACACGAAAACAACAGGATCCTAGTTTGATTCGTCTCAGCAGTGTGAGTGAGTGATCCTGGCTATTTTAAAATTTGATTATTTTAAACAATAAAATTTAATATAGCTTTGAAAGTACAATGGTATCCTAGTTTGGCGTAGTAATAAAAAGAAACATACAAAAGCGTACGTCTTATTAACTTTGAGAAATGATTGCCTCGCTCAGTAGATCGAGCACTATCCAAAGGCAGAAATTGTTTAATCCGATTATTTTCAATATGTATTTCTTACCTTTACTGTCAGGATGTAGAAGCCAAGCCGACTCCTGCCTATTTTTACAAGTACGCCGACTCAATCTACCGAGCGAGGCAATCATTTATTGTTAATCATTCATTCATAGCCCATTGATTGCACATATTTATATGACAGGCTCATTGTAGCTGTCATAAACCGTCATATTGTTCGGTTCTTCTTCTTTTTCGTGTGGGACACCGAGTCGTTCAACGACCGATGAACCCTGGTGTCAGAGTTTTTCAACCGCCTACTGCAAGTAGCAGGCCTCTGAGATGGTTGTGTAACGACCGCCATCATAGACAGCAACCGGGACCGACGGCTTCACGTGACCATCCGAAGCACGGAACCATCTTACTTGCGGACAATCAGGTGGTTCAGCCTGCAATGTCCTAACCAGACTGGGAACAAATTCACAAAGTGATAAATATCAACTTTGTGACTGACCCCACCGGGAATTGAACCCGGAACCTTTGCGTGGCAGGCAGGCATACTAGCAGGCCACATCGGCTGTCGGTGCATGTGTGATACAACTACCTAAATAGAACAAACACGAATAAAGGGAAAAGATGAACCAGAGATTTTGGGAAATGGATCCTTTTTCTTACGGATTGGCTGGAAGGGATCGCTTTCAGAGATAAGACAGCCTTTATGCACATTTGTATTGACTTAAGATTGATTTTGTGCGGTTGTTAGGTATATCTATAACTAGCGGCGCGGCATTTTCCCGCGGGATATATGCATTTTCCTGGCATGTTATAAAATAACTCTCCTTGAATCACTTTATCGTGAGACGTGAGACGTACGACATCGCGGCGCTTGAAAAAGTTTCCATATTAAATGTAGGTATGAAACGGTATCCCTTTCATATGCATAAATTTTTTTCCACTAATATGTTTTAGCATAACATGTTTCGCATAATTTTTTTTCACCTACCATTGCTTTGACATAATAATTTCTTGGCATAATATTTATCTTGGCATAATCATATTTTGGACTAGTGTATTTTATACTAACAATATTTTGGCACAATTGCTTTTGCAATAATTTTTTTTGGACTAATGTAAGTATATATTTTTTATTAAGTTCAAATGGCAGGAAATGTAAGTCAGTTTAGTATTTTTTAAGATATATTAGGTTAAATTAGGTCAGTTTAGGTTAGGTTAGGTTAGGTTAGGTTTTTTTTTTATACAATTTAGGGGTTCTTCTAATGCATCAGATTTTTATGCCTATTTTGATTATGGATATGACAATTTATGGTTTTGAGTGATTCTTTCAGTTCGTTCAAATCATTGTCCGGATAAAAATTCGGCACTAATATTGACTTTGAGCTAAATATTTTGATTGAATATGTTTACTTATAGAGTAAACTAAATGATGCATTTATCATATTTGGATTAAATACAACAATGAAAAAAAGTTCAGAACAAGAACTTCCGAAATCTTCATTACTCTCCTTGTCCAAATGGTACCACGGAAAAGTTTTTAATTATTACTTGGATTTCCTAATGTAGAAGGATTATTTTTTTGTAGTGAAGTACTTAGAAAATGAATGTAGATTATCAGTATTTAATATAGTATTTTTAAATAATGTGCAACCTAGAAAGAATCGACTTAAAAGTTTTGTCAAACGAAAAACGTCATTCATTTCCGCGAAGTAGAAAATTAAAAATAATTGGTTTCATATCCCTTTTAGTAACCTAACAAGTCAATCACTACTCACGCGCACTTCAGTCGCCCCCACTGCCGAGCCGAGTGTGGACGTGTACAATTTAGAAGTGCAAAAAAATTACGTTCTTTCGCGCGGAGATGACGTTTGTCACAGGAAAGTGTTCATTATATTCCAACTATTTAACAAGTAAGTGTTTAAGATAAAATTAAGGTTTTGACTTTAATTTGTAGTATACAGGGATGTTATACTAGGTTGTATTCGTTGTCTTCTTTTTTAAAGTAGAAACAAAAATATCTTTAAAAAACTGCTCAAACTTCATTCCTCTCCGTTTCATTACCTTCCGTTTCCTCAAAATTGTATGCGGAAATGAATGAAGCTGTTTTGGAAGGTAATGATGTTTTATGGAACAAGTGTTGACGTGGGCGGCTTCCACCATCCAGTTGCAACCAGCAGCTTATTTTTATGTCATTGGTCCATCCATCTGGCCGGAGGGCGTCCAATGCTACGTTTTCCAAGGTGTTGCTTCCACTCGAGAACCCATTTCTTCTTCTGGCGAGTCGACAGCAGATATTTTTGGGCAATTTTTTGTGCTTGGACCAGTATGTGGCGACGGGGATAGCTTCGTCGGAAGCGTTCCACAAGTCCGCCAACGTGCAGGTGTCAGGACACGCTGGGCACACTTCGGTTCTTCAACAGATATGTTCAGCCCACTGCCACTTTAATTTGCTGCACTGTCAGACTATGTAAGTTACTTTGGTCTTTTGGCATTTAGTTTTTTTCCATTTTATCCATTGGTAATGGTAATGGCAATGGTTACCTAAACGGTCTGTTTTCCGCAACTCGACGTCTACATGCCCCTTTTTTTCGTGAAGGGTGGGGGTTCACTACTCGAGCCATCCTAGTTCCCCGAGGAAGCTCAGCAACCCTACCAAATCTCTGAGTGCCTCAGGAATTGACCTCGGATTTCCGAGGTGCTTTGCGCGGTACGTTGCCACTTCTTTGCAGTGTAGAAGCACGTGGGCAGCTGTTTCTTCATCTCCCATGCAGGCTCTGCACAGAGGACTGTCAGTAACACCTATGACTGAGAGGTGCTTGGGCAGAGGTGAAGGGGCCTTCAACAAAACGAACTTCACAAGCATCGGCGTAGCCCTCTACAACCACGGGGTGAACAACTTTCTGACGGAATGGATCACGAACAAACGCAAACGCAGTGTCAGATTTGCAGGTAACAATCAAACTAGCTGTTTGGCAAGAGGCTGCCCATAGGGAGGAGTTATCTCACCATTACTGTGGAACATGGTAATAAACGGCCTTATCACGGAGCTCAACGCAAACAATTTCTACACTATAGGATACGCTGACGACTAACCGGTAAGTTTACCAGTATAGTCTACGACCTCACACAAGCGGCGCTACGCATTGTGGAACGCTACTGCACCAGTTACGCCCTTTCAGTCAATCCCACAAAAACTGAAACAGTCATATTCACGCTGAAACGGGTTTTGGGCAACTACTACCTGCCGTAACTGTTAGGGACGAGACTACAACTCACAAACGAGGTCAAGTATCTAGGGATAACCCTAGACCACAAATTAAAACAAACTGAACAAAGCTTGCATCGCTTTCTGGCAGTGCCGCAGGATGATCAGCAAGAAATGGGGGCTCTCGCCGAAAAATATTCTGTGGCTGTGCATGATGGTTTTTTTTTTTTTTTTTTTTTATTTATGATGGGCTTACTCTTGACCCCAATCTTACCCTAGAGCAGAGATGGGATCTACGGTGGAGCGAGCTTGCCCAGAAGATGCCTATTCACTCTAGACTTAAAGAGATTCAGGTTATATGCACTCGGAAATACAGACGCAGGCAGGGAATTCCATTCTTTAGCCGTGCGCATAATGAAAGATGATTTGAAGCGCTTAGTGCGTAATGTGGGTATATCAACTAAGAACGGATGGTAGCCGGCCGTGCGTCTGGATGTCCGATAGAAGAAAGGAGACGGTGGTATGAGCTCATGCAGCTCACGCGCACACTCTCCGAAGTACAATCTGTAGAAGACCGATAGGCAAGCAACCTTGCGGCGGTGAGCCAGGCTGTGAAGCTTGGTCGCCACCAGTTTTTTATCGCCTATTAATCTCTTGGCTCTGCGTTCCACCGAATCCAGTGCAGCAAGTTGGTATTTAGCCGAGCCATCCCAAAGGTGACAGCAGTACTCCATGCAAGATCGGACTTGAGCTTTATAAAGAGTTAGAAGCTGTTCAGGCGTGAAGTACCGCTTGACTTTATTCAGGACGCCCAACTTTCTAGCTGCAATTTGAGCCTTGGACTCGATGGTGGTGCCGAAGTTGAGGTCAGAGGACAACTCCATGCCAAGGAGTTGAAGAGTGTTGGTCACTGGAACAGATGTACCCCGAAAAGTAGGAGAAAAGGTGAAAGGACTCCTTTTGCGGAGAAAAGACACGCCTGCGTTTTTGAAGCATTGAAGCTGACGAGATTGTCTTCGCCCCACTGGGAGACGTTACTTAACGTCAGGCTCGTACGCTCAATCATAGCCTTTCTCAATCTTTGGATTTCATCACCACTGGCTCCTGCGCCGGACAGATATTTCTCGGTGACAGTACTGTCATCTGCGTACCCAACAATTCCTGAAGAAAGAAGGTCATTGATGTGCAGCAGGAAAAGCGTCGCGGAGAGTACAGACCCTGAGGAACTCCGGCGTCAATAGCCTTGAGGTCAGAGGAGCAGCCGTCTATGACCACTCGGATCGACCGTTCACTCAGGAAGTCTGCCACCCAGCTACAGAAGCCAGTGGGTATGCCGTACGCTGGAAGCTTGCTCAACAGACTCGCATGCCACACCCTATCGAAGGCCTTTGAAATGTCCAGCGACACTGCTATTGCTTCGCCGTGGTTTTCAATGGCCTCGCCCCAGCAATGCGTTACGTACACTAGAAGATCTCCCGTGGAACGCCCTCGGCGGAAGCCATATTGACAATCACTGAGAAGATCATTGTCTTCGAGGTACGAAAGCAGTTTGCAGTTCAGAACTCTTTCCATAACCTTACAGAGTACGGAAGTGATGGCGATCGGTCGATAGTTGCTAGGGTCGGCACGGCTACCCTTCTTGGGCACAGGTTGCACATTGGCAAGCTTCCAAGATTTTGGTACAATTTTTGACACGAGAGAGGCGGTACAAGCGTGTCAGTACAGGAGACAACTCAGGCGCACAATACCTCAACAATCTTGCTGGTATGCCATCAGGACCACTGGCCTTGTTCACGTCCAGACTGCGAAGGGCTCTACGGACCTCTTTATTGTGCACTGTGATCTCAGACATCAAAGAATCACAGTGAGGTAAGGTGGGTGGATATTTCGAGCCAGCGTCTATACGAGAGTTGCTCGCAAACAGATCGGCAAATAAATTTGCTTTCTCTGCCGCGGTGTGGGCAAGCGACCCATCAGGTTTCTGCATTGGAGGTAGTGAGGGACGGCAGAAGTTGGATTCGACTGATTTCGAAAGGGACCAGAACTGCTTACTACCCGGTGGGTATGATGCAAGCTTTGCCCCAATACGGCTAATATGGTCGAACCTAGCTTTTCGTAGCACCCGTTTGCAATACCTGGCGGCGGCATTATATGCTCTCTTCTTTGCTCGCACTCTTCTCGCTCGCACTTTTCGATCACGAGCTTTTACCCAAGCTTGGTAAGCGGACTGTTTACGAGCCTCAGCTCGAGCACAGTCCGCATTGAACCAAGGTTGGGCTTTATAACCGAGCGGGATATCGGAGAAAGGAATGAAATATTCCATTCCCTGCCGGATTACAGCTGTGATCGCATCAGCGACGTATGAGGGGTCTTCCGAAGAGAAACACATTTGCCGCCACGGGTATGAAGCAAAGAAAGCACGCATCTCGTCCCAGTCTGCTGACTCGTATCGCCATACTCTCCTCGTGCCCCTAGGGGTGTAATCCGGAGGAGAGCAGATGGACACGGATTGGTAATGCACCCGATGGTGTGCTACGGTGTACTCGTAAGGTGGACAAGGTGCAAGATCGTTAGCCTGCATGGCGATCACGGAAAGGATGAGGACGACTCCAACTGCAGCCTTAGATGCCATGCTGAATCTACCGCCGCTTTACCTGTATGTCAAGCAGGAGGCGGCTGCGGCTGCAGTAAGGCTCTGGCTTTTAAACTCTGGCGAAACAACAATATCCAACATTACCCCACACACCGCCATTTTAAACGAAGCACAAACACATCTGCCATTACTCGCAGCAGCAGGTGACAGAATCCCGAAACAGTGTAATTACCATAAACCATAACTCAGATTTTCAAGCAGAGTGTTTGGCCATCTTACTAGCTATTTCAGCCATTGCTGCCAGGGAAGTAAAGGGCCACTTCATTCGTATAATCTCAGACAGCACGTCAGTCACACAATGACATTAGGGCTAATCTACGAAAGCCACCAACGCCTGATGGAGGTATGTAAACACCACGTAACTCTACAATGGATCAAGGGACACAGCGGCTTTTGAGTTAACAATGCAGCGGATAAACTAGCCAGAAGGGGATCGGATACATCGGTATCCCCTATAGCCTATGGGTCGGAAACGATTTAACCCATTACAGCAGGTAAAATCCGGTCCCTACTGAGAGAACGTACTAAAAACGAGCACGACTGGACCGGGTAAGAAGACTGCAGGCAGGCCAGAGAGGCCATTAAAACACTAACCAGTCACCTATCCAAGAAGTTGCTCCGACTGAAGAAACCCCAACTTCGCATGACAACCAGCATCATCATCACGATCACTTTATCAAGCACCTTTCAGTCAAAGGTTTTACTGATGGTCCTCTGTGCAGAGCATGCATGGAAGAAGAAGAAACAGCTACCCAAGTGGTGCTACACTGCAAAGAGGTGGCTACACACCCGGAAAAGTACCTCGGGCATCCGGAGTCAATCCCCGAGGCACTCGGTGATTTGGTACGGTTGCTGATCTTCCACGGAGAACTATGATGGCTCGAGTAGTGGGCCCCCACCCTTCACGCAAAATAGGCGCATGTAGACGTCTAGTTGAGGAAAACAGCCCTTATAACCATTACCATTACCATAATATATTAGTTGATTATTATTCTAATGTAATTAAAAGTATAACGTCATTTTACTACTCGTTTTTTATTGGTTGGTTTCGCGTGAACACTGTTAAATGACAAAATACTACATAAATAACAAAAACTCTCACATGAAATCCTAACAGATACTAAAAATTCATAACAAACACATATCAACTCTAAGTATATTTCATTACTTTCCAAATAAAATCATTACACTATCTCAATTTTTCATTACCTTCCAAATATTAATCATTACACTCTCTCCATATTTCATTACCTTCCAAGCGCTCATTACATTCCATCACTTTCCATGAAAATTAAGGCTTTCCCATGAACGCCTTTCCCGGTAACATTTTCATAGGACGTATACGATTACTCTAATTCATAAACTACGTCAAAACGGGAACAAAAAAAATTTTCTTCGAAATCTGTCCAATTTGAACGAACTGAAAGAATCAGTCTTTTGTATTTTTAGGCCTATGTACTATTATAGGAATATTTTTTGTGCGTAAAGAAATTATGCCTAAACTGTTATGCGTACATGAATTATGCGTAAGTATCATTAGTTTAAATTACAGTGTGCCAAAATATATTATGTCAATTCTTTTTATGCAAATGGATAGAGAACCGTATGAAACGTATGAAACAGAAAAGAGAGCCTTTACACGTGAGATGCGCGTCTTATTGATGACGACTAGCGATCACTTGTCTGATAAATGTCATCTTACGTCTCACGACTCCTCTGTAGAGCTTGCGGCTTATTTAACCCGGACAAAACTACAATTTCCTCTTTTGTACTTACAATTACAACGTGTTAAAAAACAACCATTGGGATGGATGTATGGGAGGTCCAAATTATTTTTCATATTTCGACCCATGTTCCATGGGGAAAGTTGTTTAGTTCAGTTTTATGATCACCTTGACCACCTTTCAGTCTTATCGGTTGTTTTGTAACACCCAGTATGTATACACGTGCTACTTTAATCATTGACTTATTAATAACCTACCTAATTATCTAACCAACATGTTGTGGTGTAATAGTGTGAAGGTGAGTGACGTTAACCACAATCCCGAAATTAAATACCGCACTATATCCGGCCGTATAACTCGGTTCAATAAAGAAAGGGGTTGAAAATGGCGGACGTTCTGTGCCCTATTTAATAAAACTACAGGCTACAATTCTACAGGCTATTTCGATGTACATTGCGTAGCCGGATAACAAATTATGATCCCATTATTAAACCCGCTACGCAAAGCACATTTAATTTAACCTGATATTGAGATACTATTAAAAAAAACCGGGTACCTACTGTTTGTATTTGTATCTCCATAACTTTACCATACCAGCCACAACAGCCAACGGCTGGACATGTATTCTCCCCCTATCGGTGGTTTTGCCATATTCACCACGCTTGGCAGGCGCATTGGCGAGCGCAGAGCGTTTTGCCATACTCACCACGCTTGGCAAGCGCATTGGCGAGCGCAGAGCAAGGTGTTGAACGCTACTGCTGGTTCGCTGGCCGATTATACTATAGTCGCTTTTTAGTACACCTATCGGTAGAAATGAGATGATGCTATTCTAAGCCGACATCACACGGCATTTTTCAATCGCTAAAACAATAATTTCGTCCATAGTTGCATAGGTACTTTTGCATAATCATGATCTCAATGCACGACATTAGGTATGCAAGACACTACAAGCTTTTCTGAACGAAATAAGCTATCCGCGGGAAATAGTAGGTAAACCATAGTAGGAGTTTGGTCGGGCTTGGGTCGGGCTCACAAGTTTTACTGGAGTGCGAGTAAAGACAGATGCATGTAAGAGCGGGAGAGAATCACATCCTGCCGCCATTTTAAAGTCCGGTTCTTCATTCGCGGTCGTTGTACAAGAAACTCAAGTCAACCAGCAATGTATGCCAAAGGTAGTGTAGTAGTGTAGTACGTTTTGACCTCGACTGATATTTCAACGATTAATGCGAATATGAAAAAAAGCAAATTGTTTTACATTTTCCATAGCTCTCTTTATTGAACCAAGTTATACCTGCGCTGCTCCCGTTTCGGGGGTCCCTGGGGTGTTGGGAGAAAACGGATGCTTTTTGCCACTAACCTTTGAATATTTTGCTACGGGAATAAGTTACTTAAGAAAACGCGAAATAAATGGGTTTTTCGATATCGATTTGTCTGTGTCGAAGCACAGCTGCGTTTTTTAGGCCGTCAATTTAATAATAATTGAATCAAATAATAAATTAAAAAGGTATTATGAAAAATTAAAATGGTCGTACGTAATTACGTCCAAATCACGTCGAAATGTCTCTGGTCCGGACTAAAATTCGGTGACGTAGGGTGGCGTAGGTACCTAATTTCGGCGACGGAATTTTGGCTAGATTTGTCATCCATCCGTAGGTGTTGCAAATAGGTAACATTGCTGGCGTATTTGCGCCAATTTTTGTAACACACTGAACATGTAAGCCGCTGAATAACTTTCCCCTTAAAAGACAAAACTTATCTTCCATGTAAGATTACGCTTGAGATGATTGATTGAGCCTAAAAGGCTTATTATACCTAATATAGGAAGTAAATAGAAATTATCTACCATATCCTAAAATATGTCCCCTTATTCTTATAGGAAAGTTCTTCCGATGTTTTTCGACGTCCAAGATGACCAACCGAACCGAACTAACCTCAATACTGGTACTCTGTCTCTCGTACGTAACTCCTTTAGGGTTCCCCAGGGTAATAGAAAACCGATGAGGCGACATTTGGCTCGCGTGCTGGGACTTTGGGGGCAAGACGATGGATTAAATAATGGATAATGTAACTAAGTGGAATTACTTTTCAGGGATATTCCATTTGCAGTAAATATTTTGTATTCAATTAGTAAGTAACCTACTCTGGAAAAATTATTAATCTGATAAAGTGATAGAAATATGTTCAGCTTCTTCAGCACAGTAACGCCTGATACTATTAAATTGTTGTAAAATACCTACTTATATTAGTTTTTTGGTGAAAAAGGTAATAGATATACTTACTCTTGAAAACTAATATAATAAATTAGCGGCATGTTAGCGGTTTCACCCGCTGCTGCAACTCATTTTCTCGCAGAAAAAAAGCCATTTTCCCAGCATGTGTTTTACATTTCAACCATCCCCTTGACTCACTCTATTACAAAAGTTAAAACGTGGTTTAGGAGGAGTTAGCGAATTCCACGACAGACAGCAGATAGACAGAGAAACGCAAAAAAAAAAGTTGGACGGAACGCAACTGCGTAAAATTAAGCTGCCGAATTTAATCTTTCTTTTTACTTAGAGTCAAGGCAAGCGACAAACGACCTGATGTACCAACCGGAGTTAAATATGACCATCGGGGACTGGAGAGCCTGCCGCTTCCTCGGCCAACGCATAAGTTTGGCCATTCAAAGAGGAAACGTTGCCAGCGTATTGGGGACCATGTCTCATGGGGGCGTACTGGACGACCTATTTCTCATCTATTACCCGTTTCACAAAAGAGCGCAATAAAAAAAGCGAATATAACTGGCGTAGGTTCCATAAGTGGGGGGACGCCCGATCGATCTTTATTATAATTTTGTGTTACGAAGCAAAGTGTCAAAAATTATCCAACACCCCTAGGTCTACCTTACCTACTTTGTACTTGTACCCAAACCTACTATTAATGAAAGCACTGATTATAATACTAACTAACTAACGAAAAAAACTTATTAGATCGCTGAACGTTTTTATTACAAATGTACCCTACAGAACTCCAAAACTGAAGTGAAGCCCACCCTTGTCGTTTTTTTGGTGTAGGTACACCGTGTAGGCCATGTGGTCACGAGTATCGCCCTACATCAAAGAACAAAAGAATTAAGTTTATGCTCCGGACGAAAATAAAACGTGTCCTTATACAGCGTGTCAGTAAAATTTTTGATCCCTTCAAGAGCAACAGGTCCGTTTAAAATATCTTTTTTCGTGTTGGACACCAAGTCGTCCAACGATTAACCCTGACGTAAGAGTTTTGCAACCGCCTACTACTAGTAGCATACCTCTGACCTGGCTGTGTAACGAACTCTACAAAGCACGGAACCTTCTTTATTTTTCAGACAATCAGGTTATTTAGCCTGCATCATCCTCACCAAACTGGAAACAAATTCACCAAGTGATAAATACCTATAAACTCTGTGTGACCCGCCGAGAAGCGAACCCGGAACCTTTTGCATCGCAGGCAGTCGTAATACCCCCTGCGCCACATCGGTCGTACCTACATTAAACTGGGCTGGGCTTCGATGTCTGAGGCTGCTCTTGGTGAAGGCTCAAAGATGAGCACAATGGCTCTGTTGAATCTAGCGTGTCACAGCACGACACGAAACAGCATAGAAAAAGGATTAAGTATATAAAATTGCGATATGTAGAAAACTCTGTATAATAAGTATTTGTTTTTTAATCGATAGATATTTCCAGTTCACTACTGGGATAATTTTTCCAGAACAAATTATAAGAGAGCTTCTGTGATGGGAGGAATATCTAATTATAATGCAAATTATAAGAGTAATTTTTTTAGCACCCTGTATATCCACAGAACTTAAGTATACCGTGTATACCGACTTACCTACTAAGGATGCAAAATTGATCCAGCTTTCGATATATTGATATCGTAAATATCGTGATTGATAAGTACCTATCGATCTACTAGGATTTCGGTTTCTCAAAACTTGAATAAATAGGTAATGTTTTGAAAATTTTAGATTTTTGGATAAGTTTTAGAAAACTCGGTGACTACACAGCACACAACACTGTCAGTTTTGTTAGTAAGGTAAATAGTATCCGTAATAATTTTTCCTTGCTTCTTTTATGGAACATGGAAAGCGTATGCTCTACTCCTCCAAAAAGAGCCAAGCTCATAAAGTATAAAAAGAGACTTATTAATGGACGTGACGGGCTTTGAGTCGATGTTTGATTGCGTTATACCTATTCAGACTACTACTACTATGCTACTTGTTTGGGGAAATGGTCCAGAAAAAGAAAGTGTTTTCATTGCCCAGAAAAGGTGTGTACGTGCTATTTGCCACATACCACCCGATGTTTCATGTAAGCCATATCCCACCAAAAACATTCACTTGTAAAAAGAACCAAGTCTCGCCTCTCAGTTCTTCTACTATAAAAAGTTGTGAGATCGATGTGATGCCAAGTTGGTTATTGATTTATTCAAGGACTACTTCAGGGAACTTTCATCTTAAGCTATTGCGTAATTAGGTAACAGACATCATCTTATAGTAACCATATCGATATTTAAAATCTTTTATATTTACAATAACTAGAATGACCCGGCCATCGCACCAGACGATAGTATCTCACAAGCAAATAGTGTGCGATTGCCAAGTCATTCTAGTTATTGTAAATATAAAAGATTTTAAATATCGATATGGTTACTATAAGATGATGTCTGTTACCTAATTACGCAATAGCTTAAGATGAAAGTTCCCTGAAGTAGTCCTTGAATAAATCAATAACCGACTTGGCATCACATCGATCTCACAACTTTTTATAGTAGAAGAACTGAGAGGCGAGACTTGGTTCTTTTTACAAGTGAATGTTTTTGGTGGGATCTCATTTCTTTTTGTAGGTAGTCTTGCTCTTTCTCTTTTCTGAAATTACTTCTTGAGCCTCAGCTACAGATTTCTTCAAAGCCCATCCCATCCGCAAAGTTAACTTTGTAATCCTATACATTTGTATGGAAATACAAAGTTAATTTTGCGGTTGCAACCGAATTTCCAGAATGTTATAGTTTTTCCTTTAATAATACACTAAAAACAAGTTGTATTCTAAATTTGAAGCTCCTCAGTCTGCTAGAAGTACCGTAGAATTTTGATGATCGGTCAGTCAGTCAGTCAGTCAGTCAGTCAGGCAGAAAATTAAGAAACTTTGACTAACTATAACTTCTAAACTACTGGCTTAAATTAGATGAA
The DNA here is from genome assembly GCA_024500475.1 of Phthorimaea operculella. Taxonomy (NCBI): domain Eukaryota; kingdom Metazoa; phylum Arthropoda; class Insecta; order Lepidoptera; family Gelechiidae; genus Phthorimaea; species Phthorimaea operculella. The sequence goes on along the minus strand of JANFCV010000051.1, from coordinate 2,043,224 downwards.
ATTTGAAATGTATCGTGTCTATGCAATGCTTAATAAGATATTTTGAAATGAGGGTTCTAAACTTATCGACAAGGGAGTTATGGGGGGGTCGAAAATGGCCTGAACTGGTTCGAGAAAAGGATGGTACGGCCGTGCCGCTTACAGCTCGACTTGGTGGGGGCACTGCCGTGCCCCCAGATTTTCAACAATTAAATATTCTCCCCCTCCCTTGCCTCTATATACTAGAAGTAGGAATTTTTGTCAAACAAAATTTTAAAATGTTTACAAAAGCTGGCGACTATGTAAAAAGATCTGTAAGGAACCCTAGTAGACTTGTTTTGGGAACTGTTCCTAAAACTAAACGTTTTCAAAATAATTGTTTTGCTATGTCTCTAACCATATATAATAAAATACCAGATAATATAAAAGTACTTCCGCTAATCCCATTCAAAAAATCTTTACATAAATGGTTAGCAACTAAATTGTTTTATTCAATACAGGAATTTTTAGATTGTAATGAAAATTAGTTAGATTTTAAGATTTTGACATTATTATATTTCGACGTATATTTCGACGTAGATAAAATTAACACTGTATAAAATTTTTGCATGCTATAGACTATAGCTAAATAGGTCATAAAGCAACATGTAAATAACATATATAAATGTATTGTAACACCTTTTTGTAAACCCTATTTAAAGCAAATAAACAAATTTCTAATTTCGGATTTTTCAATATCGTACGGTATCTTGATTTGATATGACATGTTGCGCCGACCCCAAATAATTGGGATAAGGGTAGGAAGTTGATGATATGATTTATTTACTTATTCTCGGATGAATAGTTATTTTTGAGCGGCGCGGCGAATGTCGATGTTTATCGAATTTTGTTGTATCGTCACATCTCTAGTACCAACTCTGCCGTCTGGCGGCGCGGCGGGCAAGACAGTGCGGTGCGGCGCGTGCGCACGCCAGATGTCCAAGGTTCGATGCCCGCCGTGTGTATGTAATACAAGGATTGTATTAGACGTCGTTTATTATACTGGGTGTTACAAAACAACCAATAACGCTGAAAGGAGGTCAAGGTACTCATAAAACTGAACAACTTTCCCCATCGAACATGGGCCGAAATATAAAAAAAATCTTTGGTCCTCCCTCCCGTACAAAATGAACTCAATTTGCATCGGAGCATTATTGGTTGTTTTTTTTTGTTGTAGGTAGTTCTTAGGACTGCAATAATTAGGAACAGAATGTTTTTTAGAGGTGTCTTGAGGAAAGAAGCAGAATATTTTTCAGTTCATGAATTTTCTGCGTGTCTTGGGTACTCGAGGGTGACTACCCGTTTTGGCGTGTGATGACGGCTTTGAATAGCATCACCCCCATTCCACACTTTGGTGTCGTAAAAAGCAACTGAAGTACCTATAATTCTCTAGGGAATTGGCACCAGTATTTCCTGTGACTATAGGTAGCATATTACACTGTGCTCGCCAATCTGCCTGCCAAGCGTGGTGAGTATGGCCTTCTGATAGGGGATGCCCATTTCCAGCAGTGGATTGTTGTGGCCGTTAAGGTTAAGATAAGTAGTATTTTACCTAGGTATTTGCTTGACTCAAGAACTCAAGTCTACGGGAGATAGGAAGTTGATATACCTATCTTTCAACGAAACGGCTCTTGAATAGATATCACAAGATATCACGTCCTTTAGTTACCGAAGCATAAATAGATTGACAGACAGATGGACAAACACTTTAATAGGGATGTAAGCAATGACGCACTTCGTTCGTTACACGCAAATCGTTCGCTGCACACATTTTAGTTTAGGGTTCCGTATTGTTGCCAACAGTAGGTACTTGTGCATGGTACACAGCGGCCTATATTTCTTTTTTTTTATAAATATTCGGGACATTTCATCATTGTGTCGGTGGGGATCGAACCCACAACCCTCGGCGTGGCAGGCAGGGGTACTAAGGTACCTATCCACTACGCTATCTGGCCAGTCATATTGCAGTTCGTGACAGGGTGACACTCACCATCACCAAGCATAATGAAATTACAACTTGAGCCACTATGACGTGTGCCATGCATGACCATGATAGTTCGAGAGCCCAGGGGGTAAGTGGCTATCTCATAAGGTACCACGATAGGCTAGGTTTGGATCGTTAACCAAGACTTAAACAAGTCGTATGACCCAGGTCTGCCAGAGCCAATCCTGCCGAAACATAAAAATAATCGATATTTTTCAGAGTCATTTTTTCGTAAAAAATATGTCATAAGGTACCACAATGAAAGTGCTGGCATCAGTTAACCATTGAAAAATTATGTAAAAAAAGCTTGGTCTGCCACTGCGCACCCTGCCGGAAGTGCTTGCCAGACCTCTCCAAAGATGCCCTTCCGACACCCCTAAACTATCTCATCGGGTACCACGACGCGACCACCACAACATAATAGCCAAGATCACTCTGACAATAGATCACAAGGTCTGCCAGGCCTAAACTTGCCGCATCCTAGTGTTTCAGACATTTGAAGTTGTAGGTCCAGTGTATGAAAAATGACCTATATCTTTTTCCCCCCGTGTTTGATTTTGATGATGCCTTAATACGAAATGCTCTCCATAATGAGGAGCTTCGAGTCATATAGGACAGTTGGGTGGAGGGTTTCAGTATTGAACGCAATCCTGTCAAAAAGTTTGAAATGGAGGTTTGGTCTATGAAAACTGGCCTATATCTTATTCCCCCCGGGTTCGATTTTGATGGCGCCTTAATATGAAATGCTCTCCATAACTAGGAGCTTCGAGTCATATAGGTCAGTGAGGAGGAGGGTCTCTGTATTGTACACAATCCTGTCAAAAAGTGTGAAATTGTAGGTAAAGTGTATGAAAACTGGCCTATATCTTTTCCCCCACTGGTTTGATTTTGATGGTGCCTTGGTATGAAATGCTCGTAATGATTAGGAAATTCGATTTGTATAGGTCAATTGGATAGAAGGTCTCTGTTCTGTGCACAATCCTCCTAAATATGAAAATATTCGATAACTTCTGCAGATTTTATCAGTTAAAATTGTCATATCATAGGGAACTCGAATAAAAGTGCTTGCATCACCTTACCTTTGACAAATTATGTTTAAAAAACTTGGTCTGCCACTGCCCACTCTGCTGGAAGTCCTTAGATGAGATAGGTTAGGGGTGTCGGAAGGGTATATTTGGAGGGGTCTCCCAAGGACTTCTGGCAGAGTGCGCAATGGCAGACCAAGTTTTCTTAACTCAATTTATCAATGGTAAGCTGATGCCGGCACTTTTATTCGGGTACATTATGATATGACAATATTAACGGCAAAAATCTGCAGAACATATCCAATATTTTCATGTTTAGCAGGATTGAGATTTTTTCCGTTAACATTGTAATTTCATAAGGTACCCGAATGACAGTGCCAGCATCAGCTTACCATTGATAAATTGAGTAAAGAAAATTTGGTCTGCCATTGCGCACTCTGCCAGAAGTCCTTGGGAGACCCCTCCAAATATACCCTTCCGACACCCCTAACCTATCTCATCTAAGGACTTCCAGCAGAGTGGGCAGTGGCAGACCAAGTTTTTTAAACATAATTTGTCAAAGGTAAGGTGATGCAAGCACTTTTATTCGAGTTCCCTATGATATGACAATTTTAACTGATAAAATCTGCAGAAGTTATCGAATATTTTCATATTTAGGAGGATTGTGCACAGAACAGAGACCTTCTATCCAATTGACCTATACAAATCGAATTTCCTAATCATTACGAGCATTTCATACCAAGGCACCATCAAAATCAAACCAGTGGGGGAAAAGATATAGGCCAGTTTTCATACACTTTACCTACAATTTCACACTTTTTGACAGGATTGTGTACAATACAGAGACCCTCCTCCTTATTGACCTATATGACTCGAAGCTCCTAGTTATGGAGAGCATTTCATATTAAGGCGCCATCAAAATCAAACCCGGGGGGAATAAGATATAGGCCAGTTTTCATAGACCAAACCTCCATTTCAAACTTTTTGACAGGATTGCGTTCAATACTGAAATCCTCCACCCAACTGTCCTATATGACTCGAAGCTCCTTATTATGGAGAGCATTTCGTATTAAGGCACAATCAAAATCAAACACGGGGGGAAAAAGATATAGGTCATTTTTCATACACTGGACCTACAACTTCAAATGTCTGAAACACTAGGATGCGGCAAGTTTAGGCCTGGCAGACCTTGTGATCTATTGTCAGAGTGATCTTGGCTATTATGTTGTGGTGGTCGCGTCGTGGTACCCGATGAGATAGTTTAGGGGTGTCCGAAGGGCATCTTTGGAGAGGTCTGGCAAGCACTTCCGGCAGGGTGCGCAGTGGCAGACCAAGCTTTTTTTACATAATTTTTCAATGGTTAACTGATGCCAGCACTTTCATTGTGGTACCTTATGACATATTTTTTACGAAAAAATGACTCTGAAATATATCGATTATTTTTATGTTTCGGCAGGATTGGCTCTGGCAGACCTGGGTCATACGACTTGTTTAAGTCTTGGTTAACGATCCAAACCTAGCCTATCGTGGTACCTTATGAGATAGCCACTTACCCCCTGGGCTCCCGAACTATGAATGCCGTAACAGGTTTTTCTATTTATAAAGGCCAGTACCTATTTATTTATTACCTACTAGCTGCCCGTCAGCGGTTTCACCCGCTGCAACCTATTATTCCACGAGAAGAAAGCATTATTCGCCAAGAGGTGTCGCTGTTAGTTTTCGACGAAAAGTTTAAAACGCGAATCGGCTCAGTCACGCCACCTATTTCAAAAATATTGGAAAATGCGTGACCCCGTGGGAATGAGACATTTTTCCGTGGTAAAAAGTATCCTATGTGTTATTCCAGATGCCCTTTTATATTTCTGCAAAGTTTCATGTCAATCTAATCAGCCGTTTTTGCGTGATGTCGTAACAAACACACACACAAACATCCGTCTTTATAATATTATTATAGATCTACTCCATGTTTTAATGGCCCCGACTGCAGCGAGCCGCTAAATATAGAGTACCTATATTAGGTATTTGTTTGCAAAACCAGTAAAAGAAGTTGGTGTGCCGGCGATAGTACCTCTCTACCATACCTTGCCCAAAGAATCTCAATCACAATTCAGCGGGGCAATGCTGCCAGTGTTCTGGGGACTTTTGGGCAAGGTGTGACTCGGGGGGGTCTTTTTGAATAGTTTTTATTTTTATTTTTTATTTCAATACCCACTTGACGACGCCTGATGCTGAAAGCATATATTTTGGTTCCCCTATGACGAAGCTTGTGCTGATACCTAAATTATGTATCTAATTTATATTTTGACTTTTGTAAAGAGATAAAATAAATATAGATTGTACCTCTCTATCTAGTGTACCTACACTGGCTGGTTGGTACCTAGGGTACCTGAAATCCTTCTGGAAACTAGGGAAATGTAATATGCATGGAACAACGTCAGTAGATAGGCAATAAGTATTCAAATTTGTATCTAGACCATCCCGATGCCTACATGAAAACAACATTGTTTGTTGATACATTCATGTACCTAGGTACCTACCTACTGTGATTGATGATGACTAGGTACTACTTAGATTATACTGTGTGCGCAGTACCTACCAAACGTACCTACCTACATTGTGTAAGAAACACTCGGTAGGTACATCCGTTTGTGCGTTATTTTTGCGCTATATCACGCATGCGTTAGGACAGTACTTTCGAACTTCTCATAAAAATGTGGTTTATGTCAATCGATTACACAGAAGCATTCGTCGAGGCAACATAGCGTCGCGAGATGCGCAACACTAGCGGATGCGTCTGTCAAACCGTGTGGCATAAAACGAATTTGTATGAAAATAAGGTGGAAAATCACATTTTCCTTACGCATGCGATAGCGCTGCGCAAAAATGACGCACAATCAGTCGTTACGTCTTTACTCTCTTGCGGAAGTACTACTATTACTACAGCTGCAAGAGTCTATTACTGGACATGGGCCTCTCCCTTTCGAAGGGTTTTGCCATACTCACCACGCTTGGCAGGCGGATTGGCGAGCGCAGTGCAAGATGTTTCATGCACAGAGGATGCTGCTGCCCATTCTCTAGATTTTTACGACACCCACGGGTAGAATTGGGGTGATGCTTTTCTAAGCCGGCACCACATTACAGTTCAGTTCAATCATATTCAGAGTTTGACAACAGTTACAGTTCAATCATATTCAGAGTTTGACAACAGGCTCCACACTTCAGGTCGTGCGTCGACTCGGTATTACACTCACACGAGATTGAGAAGAATCATGTTCGATCGTTGGTTCGATCACGGTTTTTTTTGCCGATGTCATATTCATATGCATGCAACCAGCCAATCAATATAAATACCTCTGAATAATATGCATACGCGTCACATATTTTTGGAAAACTTGCATAATTTTCCGCTGCAGGCTAGGTTTAAACCAGCGACCTTCGATGCCTCTACCATCTGGGCTGCGAATTAAGCAAGCGGAAAAAATTGCAAGTTTTCCAAAAATTGTAGTTTAGTATTAAGTAAAAGACCTTTTACATTAAATGTTAGTCAGATTTGACACTTCCATTACGTAAAACTGGAACAAACAAATAATGTGACATTTCGTCCGATTATTCCCTAGGGCCCCGTAAACCTTTACGGCAAACGATAATCAGAATCGGAGCCAAGACAATGGGCCGAGGGTGGGCATCCGACCGTGGCCCATCGCTCCGTCTAAAATGTCTAAATAATTGCTAAATGTCTGCCTAAATGTTTCGCGAAATGCTAAAGAACAAGCTGTATAAAAAGAAAAATTTAACCGACTACGAAGGAAGAAAGAAAGCAACAATACAAAACCATAAAAATTCGCGACGTATTGAGAACTTTCGTCGGCTAGCGAAAGCAATCTTACTAATCTTCTGCGTGTCACCGAGCCGATGGTTAATGTGGTACATATTATGATCTTCTATTACTAATACAGCCACAACAGTCCACTGCTGGACATGGGCTTCCCCGAATGGGGGGTATTGCCATAATCACCACGCTAGGTGGATTAACGAGCGCAGTGAAGGTGTTGTAGATATTCCCTACATCCACCCCCTAAGTCACCTTTTATGACACCCTCAAAGTTAAACCGTTCACACAAAAATAAGAAGAAGTGCTATTTTATTTATTTTATGGGTATGTTCTGTCTGTTGGTGAAACTGAACATCTATAATTTAATTGTTTATTATGTTACACACGGGTTAAATTAAAGTAAATATACTTCCCATCAAAAAAATCGAGACAGTTTCGTTTTCATAGTTAAACAAAACATGAAATCTATGAAGTTAAAAGTTAAATTTAAAACACTGACTTTAGAAAATAGAAACCTCGTAATACACAATATTGAACGATCTTAGGCATTAACTCCTAAATAAACATATTACTTAGATAATGTGATCCGTACAAAACGTAAAATAGCTAGGTGTCTTGATTTTTCTGATGGGGAGTGTAGTAAACTGTAGGTAATATTGTTCACGTTTATCTGTTGGTCCTGCCTGAAACAACTTACTCTTTTTATGTATGTTGAAAGAAATGTCCTTAAAAAGCAGTAGTTAGGTATTTTAGCTACCTTTAGGCCTTTAGGCATCTTTAGGTAGGTACTTTATCATTATCATCGTGATCGTTTTTTGTAAACAACTTATTGTTAAATAAATAAACCTCCATTTTGATGTCGGCTAATAAGAACAGATCCCCTTCCCTTCGGCTGACATTTTTCGTAAGTGACCTTAATTTTGACATTTGGGAGTCCGCCATTTTGTTCTAGATGCTATCTGTCGCGAGGGCAGTGAACCGCGGATGTGGTATTTGCATTGCCATTGTTGGCTAGCTAAGTTATTTTATTTTTATTAATTTCTTTTGTTTATTTTCTAGTGATGAATGTTCTGGAATCCTCTCTCTTTTAGAATTCCTCGTCTGCCTGCGGCACAAATTACTTATGTTTTACCTACCTTGCTTTTTCGGTCACCCTGAACAAATAATATTTCCCAAGGAAGACAAGACAAAGATAAACTAATTTTTCTTGAGTCCCTGGAGGACACTTTTAATAAGACTTACCTAACTATTGAACTCTATGAAGGAAAAATAACCGACACTTTAAAATCTAGGTTCTTTGACGTTGAAGGAAAACTTTGCATGACCTCTTGCGTCACGTAACCAAACTTCTGGTTATAAATAAGTAGTGGCCCAATCTTTTTATGACGAAATATGAAGCCCTCACATCGGCGTCTATTTATAATTTTCCAATAACTCCGCCCGATTCCCATCATAACTTTATATTTAACGGCCATCAGCTGCCAAACCATTGTTAATTTTAGCCGCAGTTGAGTAGGGCTGCGTGGAACGGAACACACACAATCTGATCGCTTCAGTTATCAGATGATGGATGAATACCAAATTTTAAAACACTTCTCGTGTTAGGTATACAATTTTTTGGAAAACTTGCAATATTTTCCACCGCAGGCAGGATTTGAGCCAGCGACCTTCGGCATCTGTACTGCCAACGCCACTACCAACAGGGCTACCGCGGTAAAAATTATGCAAAATTTTGCAAGTTTTTCAAAAAATATGATGTATTTACTCTATTGGAATTTATAAGGATTTTACTTCATATAAATTCATATTTTATAAGGATTTTACATAAACATTAATTGACGCTACATAGCCCACTGCTGGACATGATCCTCGCTTTATCGGTGAGTTTGCATATTCGATGCACTCAGCAAGTAGAAAAGTAGCTAAGTAGATAATATACCTACCACGGTGGCCTATTTTCGAGATTGATCTTTTAGTTGACACTGTAAAACGGGTGATGCTGGTCGTGCTGTAACCACATAGGGTTACATTTAATTAAGTACAAATCTCTTGAGGGCGTGATCTACTCAAAAAACTGAACAACTTTTGTTTGAAACTTATCTTCGAAATCATTATATATAATAAAACTAAGTTGATAAAATGTACGTGCCGATAAAACTTAAAAAGGATTTCCGGTACGATTAAGGGACTAATATAGTGTGATAGTCCTTTATCTCCCCTCGAACAAGAAAGTTCCCGCTTTAACTTAAAGGGCGTACTTTTAAAGATATAAGGGCTAAGTGAAGTAACGCCATTTGGTGTCGACTGTGCGTCGTGTTAACGTTTCAAAAGGTAGAGAAAAGTTCATTAACACACATTATTAACGCCGGGAAAATGTATTATTCCCACGGGAAAGCGGTTGGCAGCGGGTGCAACCGGTGGGCGAGCAGCTAGTATGAAAATAAAATTTGGACCTCCCATACAAAAATACTGAAAAAGTGTGTCACTTAAGTAAGGGAGGTCCTCAATTTTCATATTTCGAAGAAAAGTTTCTAACAAAAGTTGTTCAGTTTTGTGAGTAGGTTACACCCTCAAGAGATTTGTACTTAATTAAATGTAATCGTATATGATTTTGTAGGATGATAAAACGTACTGTGCGATTTTTCGGATAGGTGGGAAACAAAAGTAACGTTCTTTGCCGTGTTTTAGATTTATTTCCGGAAAAATGCAAATTACCCCTTATTTTTATACAAGTACGGTTCATGTCAAACGGTTTGACAGAAACATCCATTAGCGCTGCGTATCGCACAACACTGCGAACCGTTTGACTTAAACCGTATTTTTATGAGAATAAGGTGGACGGTAAAATAGCGCAGTAACGTACGTCAACTGTGATCCCCGCCATAGAATAATGATCATTAATAGCCATGAAACAAGCGTGAAACCTTAGCTTCTGCCAGACAAGCTTCTACCACAAATAGAGAGTTAACAGAAGGTTCACTCGACCCTATTTAGGATTTTTGCGATTGTCACTTGTTACCTAGAGCGAGGGTTACTACTGTCAAAAATCTGATAAAGAACGTCTTGGTTCTAATAGTCTAGGCGGGTACGGTCAAATATCACCCGGAAGCTGTTTTGCCGGCACAGTTGATGCCGCTTTGCTCAGTGATACTAGAGACGATTGTGAATGATTCCATCCGAGGAAATGAAAAATCCATCCACTGGATTTCAAGATGGCGGACAATGGCAATAAAAAAATAATTCTTCTGGAGCCCATCGTGTGGGGTATCAAATGAAAAGGCTACACGAGACAATTTCAAAAATATATCGTTTTAATACATTTCAGTTGCCCCCTTAAAAAAAAATCAAGTTACATTTTTAAAAGTAGTCAAAACATGCCAAGTTTGAGGTCCAGTAGGTACAAAATGGCTGACATATAGTTTCTTAACAGTATGCCAAATGATCCACCATATCCCTAACTCTAACGTGATAAGATTTGATGTATGTATTGCAGTAAATTTTTATTATAGAAAAATGACCTTTGTGCCAACCACCCTCAACCACCTTTTTAGTTACCTTGAATTCCCCTGATATTCCAGTTAAAGTAAGTTAACGTCAAAATCGCCGTTAGTACTGAGTGAGCCATCTGTATTAGATGTTTCCCTAATTTGTGCTTCCACCACAATTTTGAAACCTAAGCTTCTCACGGACAAGCTTCTACAGACCACAATTTTGGGATGACTGCATTGCCTGCAGCTATTGTATTTGGCTGTATATTGTACTGCATAGTATCTCAGGATCAAATAGAATCACAGAAGTACTTAGATAGTCGTAGGTAAGGACCAGATTCCCTTATTTAGGACTCCCAACTTAAAAATCTGTCTTACAAGCATAAACTCTACCATGACACGATCTATTCATACTTTAGATGTACGTAGGTACTTTACATTGTGGTGAACGTAAGAAGAACAATACATGGTAAAAAAAACATCATGATAAAACGGGGTGTCGTAGCTGCATAGTATCGCATGATAGGATCAATTAACCAACTAACTATGTCAGAGGCCTGCTACTTACAGTAGGCGGTTGGAAAACTCTGACACCAGGGTTTATCTGGTCTAACTCGGAGAAGAAGGATCAATCAAAGAGTTTCTTGTCTTAGACGATTTTTAGCCGCGACATCGCCATTTTGCGAATAATGTTTACGCATAAAATATAATATTAATGTCTTGGTACATCATACCTTGTATACTGTAAATATGAAACTTTTCTCAATCAATATAAAAACAGGTTGAAAATGTTTTGGGTCTGAAGGACTATAATTTAAAGGAGTTTAGATCCAACAAACTAAAATAAATCTTAGGCCTTACGAGTTATGAGGCTAAGGCGAGGCATGCTACAGAGGAATGTGAGACGTAAGATGGCATTTGTCAAACAAGTGATCGTCCGAGACATGAGACGTGCGACATCGCGACGCTTTAAACCTTTTTCATATAAAATGTATGAAATAGAAGCACAAATTAGGGAAACGGCGCGTGGGGAGCCTAAACAGATGGCTCACACATTACTAGCGATGGTTTTGACGCTAACTGACTTTAACTGGAATATCAGGGGAACTCAAGGTAACTAAGAAGGTGGTTGGCACGAACATCATATTTCTACAATAAAAATTTACTCAGAATCTATGCTCGGAATCCTATGACGTTCTTGTATCAGATTTTTGACAGTAGTAACCCTGGCTCAATGTAACAAGTGACAAACGCTGAAATCCTAAATAGGGTCGAGTGAACCTTCTGTAAACTCTTTATTTAGTGACAGAAGAGACAGAGCGCGTCGCATCGCGCGTCCATTCTGTGGAGCTTGCCTCTAGAACTTGACGTTTTGGCTGATGATGATGATTTTTACCCACGTCGGAACGGAGACGGTATATGCGTTTGGTGTGAGAGAATGTGTGTTTGTGTGTGCAAACCTATGTTACCAAATATCTCCCAAACCACTAGTCTGATTTTCATGCGGTTTTCAGTGATGGATTTGTATTTCAGTGGTGCATGTACTTGGATAGGTATTACGCGAAAAACTCGCCAGGGGGCGCTGCAGTAAACATTTGTTTGTGCAAACCAATGCTACCAATTATCTCAAAAACCACTAGTCTGATTTTGATGCGGTTTTCAGTGATGGATTTGTATTTCAGTGGTGCATGTTCTTGGATAGGTATTACGCGAAAAACTGGCCAAGGGGCGCTGCAGTAAACATTTGTTTTTGCAAACCAATGCTTACCAATTATCTCAAAAACCACTAGTCTGATTTTGATGCGGTTTTCAGTGATGGATTTGTATTTCAGAGGCGCATGTTGTTGGATAGGTATTACGCGAAAAACTCGCCAGGGGGCGCTGCAGTAAACGTTTGTTTGGCAAACCAATGCTAACAATTATTTAAAAAACCCCTAGTCTGATTTTGATGCGGTTTTCATTGATAGATGAAGATTCAACTGGGGGTTGTTCTTAGCCAAGTGTTACGCGAACAACTCACCAGGGGGCGCTGCAGTAACCTGTCGTGGGTATTTCAAAATTTAAATTTTGTTCTCATTTGTGGAAGATGTCATAGGACATAGGTCGCAACAATATCTAATTTTCAGCAAACTTGCTCATACCTACGTTCTTTGTACTCCGTCGTCACGTGGTTCAATCATATACCGCACGTTTTTGTAAACGTAGAATTCTGTTTCCAATAAATCCTGAAGACAATACGAATTCTCTTACCCAGGGTTTTCATGCAAAACGCAACAGAATCTAAAAATATTGCTCAACCAACATGTGACTCAACATTTGCCAGGCAAAATAGGCCTTTTTACGGACTTTAACACGTTGACAGCCTGCTACGCACAAGCAACACAGCATGTTATTTTTGCTTAGTTTAAGTTTATTTGTACATAATTAATTGAGAAGTTTATTTGTACTTACTTCATTAAATTTTACCGTATACATATAAATAACCCTTGTCCGTGAACAACCACAAAACTTCTTTGCACCAATCAGTCATTTAGGGGTACCTAAAGTACGTATACAAGGAGTAACAGAAAGGGTATAACAAGCCGAAAGGAGGTCAAGGTACTCATGGAACTGATCAACTTTCCCCATGGAACATGGGTCGAAATATGAAAAAATAAATTGGACCTCTCATAGTAAATCAATCAGATGATCGGCGATTTTGTATGGGAGGTCCAATTTTTTTTCCCTTTCTGTTACTCCCGGTATAGGCTGGCCCGGAACCATCATGATAGTTTTCACCATTAAAAACAAAAGATTACATTTTCGTAGGTATGATAGGTTGATTTTATCGCAAAAGGGTGACTGACACGGGCTAACAAACTGCCTAAAAGTCCTCCTACACCTACACTACACCCCAACCCTACACCTTTGTTTGGAAAAGGCATGGTAATATCCGGTGTTTTGACCAAACCCTGAACATTTATGTAACTTCTACCGCAGACATTTAAAAAATGGAAGGGAAGGGAAATACCTACTATAGTGTGGTATGGACTAGTTTGCTTGGAGAACCATGTCTATTTAGGTAAGTCAAAGAGGATTAGTTAGTATCTAGGCTATTTTTGAACACCACCATGTATAAGTTATGTCTAGGTGCGTAAACGTGACTATTAAGAAACATTTTTGCAGCTTCGACGCACAAGAGACGCATTAAATTCAGAATCTATTACGCAAAATAGGTAGCATCTATAAAAACTGATTTATTCATTGTATCTAGTTAGAAAAAGTGGGCTAATCGCATACGATATGGGTTCTACAAGACAATGGTGTGGAATGACCTGCGTGACCCCGTGACCGGTTCGTCGACCCCGACTCGCCCCGCGGTGCGCGTCACCTCAGCTGGACTACACCATGGACTTCTACGCTCTACCTACACTCTTCCAAAGCTCTACATCACTGTCCCCTCAATTTTTAAAATTATGAAGTCATATGAATATATAAGACTAAGAATGAAACGACAGACTGAAAATCAAGCCATACTTACCTACTTTCAGAATTTCTGTCGCAGAACGTCATTCGCGGCCGAAAAAGGTTTCATTTGTCTATAGATGGCTCACTCTTGCTAAATTTAACTGGAAATAACCGAAAACTCAGGGGAAGTCAAGGTAACTTAAAAAAGGTGGTTAACACGAACGTCATAAGTATTTCTTGGATTTAAAATTAGCTCAGATTCATTTGACGTTCTTTATCAGATTTTGCTTTTATATTATTTGTTTTGATATTATTATGCTTTGAGATTTTTGATAGTAGCAATCCATAAACAAGTGCCAATCGCCAAAATCCGAAATAAGGACAGACAGCTTAACGTGCATTCTGATCCACGAAAACAGATTCAGTTTTCGTAGGCCTGCCAGCGTGATGTACACACTCTCCGCCGATTGTGTAGGATAGCGTGGAAAAACGCGCTCTATTAATTTGAACCTTTTACAGCCAAATCCGGCGCACACAACTATACGTACAACTCATACCACTAGATTTAAAAAGCGAAACAATGGCTGCTATTCCGTTCTTTTGTTTTTTTAATGGTGTTGGATAACTATCCCGCTGTTGGGGAGAAAGTGTTAATTTGTGTAACAGCTGTGCTAAGTTGTCTGTTGGTTTTATGTGATCTAAACATAATAATTTAAAGTAATACGTAGCAAAGTCAAAGTCTAAACCTGTCTAAACATTTATTTCTTATAGTAGGTTAGAATTTCTATACAAAAAAAATTTGGGAGTTCCCGTGCAAGTTCCAGGTCGGTTCCGCTTTGGAAACTAATCTTTAGGCTATTCTTTACCTATGCCGAACCGGGGCTTTGCTGGCCTACTTACAAAAAAAAAAATGGCAACCCGTTTCAAAATTTTTTCACTGGGCAAAATTTTGTTATTTTGTAATAATTCAAAAATGGTAAGAGCTACAAATAACTATTGTATGGAAGATATGTTAAGCGTAAATTTCTGCATATGAATGTTATCAATAACTTTTTCATAATCCAATAGTTTGCGAGAAAAACGTAGCACAACATGGCAGTTTTTGCTGAAAACTCACAAATTAGAAAGTATAAAGTAAGTAGTGAAGTTGGGGATTAAGAGTCACTCGCTGTGTGGGTAGACCATGCTACAATATCCTGCCTGATATTTAGTAACAAGCTTTCCGCCCAGCGGTTTTACCCGCTGATATATTTTGAAGTAAACAAGTTAATTTTATACAAATTTTCGTCCTCTGTTTTGCCACCTTAGGTGATGAATTTTTTGGAATCCTTTCTTGATATTAATTAAGATTATTCAAATAACCTCTGTGCAAAATTTCAGGGTCCTAGGTCCAGTAGTATTGCCTGTGCGTGGTATACAATTTGTATGAAAAAAGTAGAGTTTGTTCGTTGTTGCCACATTTTGTTCGTTTTTGCTATCCTAACAGGACCTTGGGTCAGAACTATTAAAGAACAGCCTCAAGGGATTGCAAAAATAAAAATGTGGCAACTACGAACAAATTTAATATTTTTTTTACAAATTGTAAATCTATGCACAGGCAATACCACTGGACCTAGGTTCTTGAAATTTTGCGCAGAGGTTATTTTGGTTGGGTGAATTGACACCAGGAAAGGAATTTAAGAAAATCATCTCATAAGGTGGTAAAACTCAGGGTGTAAATTGGCAAAAAATTTGCTTGTTTACTTGAAAATATATTAGCGGGTAAAACCTCTGGGCAGAAAGCTTGTTACTATGTATCAGTCAGGATACCGTAGCAAGGTCTACCCACACAGTAAGTAATTCTTAATCCCCAACTTCACTACTTAATTCATATTTTAGATTTGGTGAGTTTTTAGAAAAAACTGCCATGTATTAAAGCGTTTTTTTCGCAAACTATTAGATTATCAAAAAAGTTATTAGAGCAAGGTTGTGCAGAAATTTACGCGTAACATTTCTTCTACCGGGAGTAACGGAAAGGGTATAACAAGCCGAAAGGAGGTCAAGGTACTCATGAAACTGAACAACTTTCCCCATGGAACATGGGTCGAAATATGAAAAAAAAATTTGGACCTCCCATAGTAAATCAACAAGCTGATCGGCGATTTTGTATGGGAGGTCCAAATTTTTTTTTTCATATTTCGACCCATGTTCCATGGGGAAAGTTGTTCAGTTTCATGAGTACCTTGACCTCCTTTCGGCTTGTTATACCCTTTCCGTTACTCCCTGTATACAATGTTCATTTATAGCACTTACCAGTTTTGAGTTATTACAAAATAACAAAATTTTGGCCAATAAAAAAAGTTTGAAATGGCTGCCATTTTTTTTTTGTAAGTATGCTAGCAAGGCCCCGGCTCGGAAAAGCTAAAGAATAGCCTAAAGATTCGTTTCCAAGGCGGGGCCAAACTCGGGGAAAAACGGGAACTCTCACTTAAGCGATCTTGCCTACTATTAGTAAGAATTTACAAGATTCTCTTTAAGAAAGTCAAATTCTAATAAGCGGTACGCGATATGGTCCAACTTGTATGAGATGAGATAAGAATGTTGCGATTGATGTGTGGTGTGACAAGGATGGATAAAATAAGGAATGAGTATATTAGAGGGATTTGAAAGTACCTAGCGCCAGTGACAGAAAAAATGAGAGGGAATCGTTTATCTTGGTATGGGAATGTTATGAGGAGGGATGAAGAGCATGTAGCAAAGAAAGTAACGAACATGAATATGGGTGGATGCAGAAGAAGAAAAAAGTTTGGACGGATTGCATTAAAAGACGATATTATATTGTAGAAATAAAGGCGTAGGTAAAGATTTGACTGCTTAGAGGGATGAATGGAAGAAAAAGACATAATATTGCGCCAACCCGAAATAAATTGGTATAAGGGCAGGCAGAAGATGATGATGGTGCAACTATAACGATGTTGTTTCACAGTCTTCTGACTGACCCTAACACTTATCAGACGTGGTGAAAATGGTCGTTTTTTACAGCCGCCGTTTACACTCTGCCTACCCCGCGAGGGATTTAGACGTGACATACGTATGTATGTAAAACACAGCTGTTCAAACTTTGGTTATTCTAGTGTTCCTAGGAGAATTGAACCTGCAACAGGCGCCCCGCGCGCCATTTTCTTAATTAGTGCTCCTTCTTTCTGGCATCTACCAAATACCTACACTTTAAACAACGAACTGACACAAATTAGAGAGCTTACCGAAGGTTCACTCGAACCTATTCAGGATTTTTGCGTATGTAATTTTGATACATAGCCAGGATTGGTAGTGTTGGTACTGTCAGTAATCTCAAAGAAATAGAATATCAAAAAACAGTTAAATCTGATAAAAACCAAAAAGTCATACATATGATTTTCAGCCAATTTTTTACCCAATAATAATGACGTTCGTTGCAACTTCTTAGTTACCCTTCCCCTGACATTCCGGTTATTTCCAGTTAAAGTCAGTTAACGCCAAAATCGATGCTAGTACTGAGTGAGCCATCTGTATTTATAAGCGCCCCGCGCGCAACGTTTTCCTAATTTGTGGCACTGATTTATAAAAGCTCTTTATTAGGGCAGCCAAGCGGTTTTATATACTTAATCAAACTGCTGTAATAGAATATCACTCAAATGCGAATCAGGTTAAGGTAGATATTGCTTTGGAAGGTACCTACGCATCGGTTTCACATACCTACGTGTATGTAAGTAAGTAAGTATGGTTATTTTCTAAAAGCAAAAACAATTATGGAGACCGACTTCAGAATACGAACGATGAAGCCAAAAAACAACTGTATTTAAATTAAAATATCGACTGTTTTAATCTCAAATGTCGTAAGGGACAAACCCCTACTTTTCAGGAGAGCAAAAAAACGATTTCCGACATTTCGATTCATATAACTTTTTCAATTCTCAACCGATTTAAATGATTCTTAGGCGCAAACTCCACCAAAGAGACGAAGAGCATAGGACGTAAGAATGACAGTTGACAGACAAGTAATCGACAAACATTCTTCTTAATTTTTGACGCTAGCTGTCATAGATGCGACGCTTTGGCGACGCTTGTGTGTGCCTTTGTCAATACGTTTTCATACATTTTATATGGAAACCGTTTCAAGCGTCGCCAAAGCGTCGCGATATCAAACGTCAACCGTCGTAGGGCATGTCCTATGTCTTCTCTGTGGAGCTTGGGGCTTAGACAGAAAAGTATTGAAATTACGATATCTTTCAGAATAAATAGTCTAAATAATGATTATTTCAGTAGTTTTAAAGATTGTGTCCCTTACGACACGATTTTTTGTTAAGGTGTCCTTTACGACATTTTGAGTGCTAAAGATGCCTTTTACTACAATGGCGTTACGTACAGAAATGATAGTAATTTTGTAGTATCTAAGGCTCTATCTTATTGATATATTTTTTTGTGTGTTGTAAAGCACCGTGAATTTGTAAGAAAGCTATAAATAAGTACTTGATAATTGTCGTAACTCACGTACAGATTATAAATTTGCCAAGAAATTACTGTAATAGAACCTTCAGTTTAGCATTTAACTATTAATTATTTGTAGGGGTTTTCGTAGGAAGTAGGTATTTTCTTACAGTAAAATGTTGCTTAATTAAGTTTAGGTTCTAATTGAAGATTAAGTATTTTTGCAAAAAGAAAAAGATATTATTTTTGTTTCTATTTGATACAATTTTAACAAAAGGCCTGAATTTAGTAACTTTGTGACCACAGGTGAGTTACAAGTCACTTTTTACTTTAGTCAAAGAGTTACTAATTTCAGATGTCTTAATCCCTAAGCCAAACTGAGCAGTACTTAATAGCATAACAATTTTGTAACCATCAGAATACTACTTATTCACGTACCGTGGCGGTTCCAGTCAGGTTTGCATTATTATAATAATATTTTTATACGTTAATACTTTTTCGTTAGTTATTACCTCAAAACTAGGATTTGATTAAAACAATTAAATTTATTAAATGTTCTCTTTGTTAAAAAACACAAACGGCTTTCACAAACATTGCGTGATCATGGCATGCTATGAGTGGCGTTCCACAAATAATGTTTTTCATGATCCCTTACATTGACAATCTCGCGGAATGATGCAATGTCATGTCATAATTAGCCTGGTACTTATTTTTAAAGATAGTGTTATACATTGTTCTTATAAGCTCAATCTAGTATAGTAAGAAGAAAAATACAAAAAAAACATTTTTAAAAAAAATCAAATCACAATTTGCAAATATAGGATCCATCATTATAATTAATAATATATAAAGTTGAATATACTTACATTGAAAACAGTTATCAAGGCATTTATCTAAACCTTAGCTGTTACCTACGTCACATGATATCAAGATAAAACGGATGGCAGCAGGTCAGAAAGGTTGCGCTAAGCAAGAATCAGAACCCGGAGTTGTCCGGTATTCATATAGTACGTGATATGACATCGTAACAAAACTAATGGCAGCTTTTAGAGCTTTATTAGTAGAGAAAATAATTATTAGACTGCCTTACCTAAAATTGTCGGAAATTCTTGGTAGATGGTTTTAAAAACTGTATATTAAGTAAACATTCAATCAATAAAGACTGTTTAAAACATGTCATGAGACATTGTTTTTAGTAGGTAGCATTTCTTTTTAAAGACCTAGACTTATAATTTATGCATCCAGTTGCATTTCTACGGCAGGTAAGACCTGGGTGTCTGGTTTTTTATACAGGGTGGACCATAGTCAATAAAAAGAAATTAGATTCCTCACATCTTGAGGTATTCGAAAGTGCCCCATGTATGTTCCGCGATTATTTTTAGTTTCCGAGTTATTCAACTTTTAAAGTTGTAAGGGAAAAACTCGACAAAGATAATGGGTAGTTGAAGGTTTATCCCTGCGGGTGTTGAAGGGAAGATCACTAGATGAGATGGACTTCTACTTATTTACAGCCTCCTTAAGGAAAGTGACATCAGAAATCACGTATGTAATACAATAACTGTGTTGTAATGGGATTTTCTTGAGATCGAAACCGTAAAAATGTTGTAACGGACTCTTTTATGAAAAAAATAATGTCGTAAAAGGCACAGAATTTTCCAAGTGTTTCAAGGAAGTGTTGTTGTAAAGGAATTTTCCCGAGATTTAAATCGTAAAAATGTTGTAAGGGACGTTTCAATAACAAAATTTATGTCGTAAAAGTACGGTCTGTGACTTTTGGAAATGTATGGAAAGGTGACGATTTTTGTTTAAGTGAAATTTCGATATGGGGCCTTGTAGAAGACCTCAATCTAAGGTTTTTGAGCCCGGTTACCAAACTCCAGCACGTGGTGGGGGGGAGGGGGGGGCGTTCAAACTTTCGCGTTACCGCGCTTCAGTAAAAAAAATATGTGGCGTTAGCTTTACATATAATTTTGATTTTGGTATCAATTTCTTATAAATCGAGGATGTACCTTTCATTTTTTGTATCAAAATACCTATATTTCTTACGAGAAATATGAAAAAATATTGAAATAAATGAAAAAAATCTGCAAAGATTTGTAATTTTTTTCATTTGACAGGCTATATCTTTAAAAATATATGACGGCGCAGAATACTTTTGTTAATTTTTAATGTCCAAAATTAACGTAATCGAAAATAATCTAATTGTAATTTTAGTGTGCTTATAAATAGGCAGTTAATTTTATTAAAATAGCCTATCCTGTTTAAGTAGAAAGTCACTCAATTGATTGTGTAGTATTTCCGTGGTCGATTGTAGTTTTCTGTGAGAAAAGAGTGGGGCTCTGGTAGCCTCGAGTGGGGTTGTGGGCGGTGGCAACGCTGCGCTCGGGCAGTCTTGTGGTGTGGTTGAGATGGTGCGGACCTATGGTCGGTCCTGTTCTATGTTTGAAGTTAGGCGCGTAGCGTTGTGCACTCGCTCACAAATCCGCTAACTCTTTTCTATTTCTTTGGAGTAAATTTATTTGGAAAGTGTAAAGAATAAATCGAAGAAGTGTATTTACGTGGTTTCTATTTGGATATGCATCTTCCTGTTACCCATGGCAGCAAATGTCGCAACGGATTGCTCGGCGCACCGACATCAGAAGTGGCGAACCAAAATTCAGGTCAGAAAAATCCAATTTTATTTTCTAATTATGTGATGATTTCAATTCTTGTGAGATTGATGATGTAAATTGTTTTCAATATACTGAGAGGGATTTGAAGTGTTAGATGACTACCAGTAGCGAAGGATCTTTGTTAAAATAGGACACCACTCCTACCTAATTGTATTCAACCTTTAAGTAAATTTGATAGGCAAAAGTCGATAAATAACGAGTTTTGATGTGTGTGTCTGCAACGTAACGTGAAATGAAGGCTGATAAACAAGCCGACAAGACAGTTTTCATGCCTAAATCAGAGACATTACGCAGAATATAGGCGGTTGTACCTAAGTTGACACGAACTTTTGTTCTAGTGTCCGTTGAGTCACGCGAAATATAGAAGGCAATAAGCCAACAAATCCGAGGTTGTGTCACAAAATAGTGAATTTAGAACGATACGGATAGCCCAGTGCCCAGTATAAAATTTCGCGATTGTTACCTTGTTACATAGCTAGGGTTGCTAAAGGAGAATGACCATTTCCGGTCCATGAAATTTCCTCGCATCAAAATGAAAATTAAAGCTATATGCAGTCTTCCTAACTCTAATGTAGAATAGCTACAGCAATTGTTGTACAAATCAGGGGAACTAACTTAATTTTCAAGGTCTTTCTACCGTTAGGTATTTTACCAAAGATTTTACTGTGGTGTGAACTTTTTTTTTTCTACACTGCCTACTTCGGTATAGCTTACAATAAAGAGTTTAGAACGAAAAACTTGAACTACAGCTAAACTTCAGCACTTTTGTTTCTTCCGATACCCAACTTTGATATTCAATAAGTTCAGAACTCCTGTCATAATTAAATTATTTTTAGTTACAAAATGTTAAGCAATAATAAGACTTTAAAATTATTTAACTTCGGTTTTGATGCGAGGTCTGCAAGTAGTGAGGCAAGCAACGGACGGACGTCCATACTAGAGTGGGCATAATCCTTTACGTGCGACGCGCGTTTTAGGTTCAGTTGTGGTTCAGTTTAGTTTTATAAAATTATTCAAATATCAAAAGTACACAAAAAAATAGGTAGTACACTGACAAAGTTGCATTATTCTGTCGTCAAAAGTAGCAAAATATGAAAACGTTGAAATAGGAAAGTGGCTGATACAGAGTAAATTTAATGAAATGGCGTAATATGACGTGCGCGGCAACCTCACTCCTAGCAAGTTTGAGTATTTCTGGGGTTCCTGTAAACATGGGCGTGTACGAGTAAAGCGAGCAAACATCTCGCGTAGGGCTGAGCCATTTATAAAGGTGCCCGCGCAACGTCTCTCTAATACTTATCTAATGTTTTCTATAAGCCTTACAACAGGCGTTTTACGGTCTGAAAATGTGTAGAAGATTTTCTTTTATCTCACTATTTCCATATACCGAGTATATCACCTACTTACTACGGCTTCTTTTTGATGAAAATCACCCTACTTCACTGCTACCTACCCAGATACTAAGTATGAACTATAAAAATAGAGCCATGGGAACTGTGAAATGAAACGCATTAGAATAGTTGTTTGAAGTTGTTGACATCTTTACGCTATGTCTACTCTACGCCACAAAATCCAAATGTTTCGCAAAGATAGGTAGACGGTAGACGGTTGATAAATTGATCTTGAGCAAGCTCGTCAAACATTAGAACTTATCTCCGAAACTACTAATTCAAGTGTCTACGAGCTATGCAGATTCGTACAGTTTTTCTCGAGGTTTGAAAATAAACAAACACAAAAAGTGTCCTACACGAAAATAAACGAGTTTTGATCGATTTGACTTTAGTTATCCGCGAAATGTTGCAGTCTCGCAAATATTTCTGAACCCATGTCATCTTGATACTCTTAGCTATGTCCACGCGTTTTGGGATTTCCTTTTCACTCGATATTGTAGTATTTACTTACCTGCCTAATTTGGGTGCTTTAAAATTCGGCTTAATAAATAAGCAATATAAGTATAGAGAACATAATATCTACCTGTGTATTTATCATAAAACCATTTTGAGGTCACAAATAGCTAAATTTGCTCATTTGGCCCACAACAATAGACAAGTACGAAGAATTGCATTCACTACCAAAATATTTCAAAAATCAAGCTACAGTAAGAAAAGAAATGACGCGATTTTTTTTCATCATACAATTTGATACAATCTGAAAAATATGCCATTATACTTTCATGCGTGTCGTAATTATAGTAGTTAGTTTAGTATGGATAATTTTCTAAAACCTTTGTCATTGTCTCATTTCGAGGTGATGAGGATCGGGATCCTTCAGCAGCAAAAGGATGCAGCCGTGCTGGAGAAGACAACCTGCTTCCGGTGCAGCGAACCGAGTACAGCATGGAGATGCCCCATAGTCAATCAATACAAGGAGAAGCGAGTCTGTTCCATACAACCTTTGGCTGGGACATTTAATCATCCGGGTGAGCAGTTTCATGTTTATTTCGATTCTGACGGTGAATGCTCAGGATGGCCAGTGACGGCAATGAAAAAAATAATAAAAAAAGAGAAAACAGCCTTTGTGGCACTTAGGGAAAAGTCTGTGTGAAAAGTCTTTGTGACACTTAGGGAAAGTCTTTGTGACAAGTCTTTGTGACACTTTTTTTTTTTTTTTTTTTTTTTTTATGTAAGATGGGCTTACTCTTGACCCCAATCTTACCCTAGAGCAGAGATGGGATCTACGGTGGAGCGAGCTTGCCCAGAAGATGCCTATTCACTCTAGACTTAAAGAGATTCAGGTTATATGCACTCGGAAATACAGACGCAGGCAGGGAATTCCATTCTTTAGCCGTGCGCATAATGAAAGATGATTTGAAGCGCTTAGTGCGTAATGTGGGTATATCAACTAAGAACGGATGGTAGCCGGCCGTGCGTCTGGATGTCCGATGGAAGAAAGGAGACGGTGGTATGAGCTCATGCAGCTCACGCGCACACTCTCCGAAGTACAATCTGTAGAAGACCGATAGGCAAGCAACCTTGCGGCGGTGAGCCAGGCTGTGAAGCTTGGTCGCCACCAGTTTTTTATCGCCTATTAATCTCTTGGCTCTGCGTTCCACCGAATCCAGTGCAGCAAGTTGGTATTTAGCCGAGCCATCCCAAAGGTGACAGCAGTACTCCATGCAAGATCGGACTTGAGCTTTATAAAGAGTTAGAAGCTGTTCAGGCGTGAAGTACCGCTTGACTTTATTCAGGACGCCCAACTTTCTAGCTGCAATTTGAGCCTTGGACTCGATGGTGGTGCCGAAGTTGAGGTCAGAGGACAGCTCCATGCCAAGGAGTTGAAGAGTGTTGGTCACTGGAACAGATGTACCCCGAAAAGTAGGAGAAAAGGTGAAAGGACTCCTTTTGCGGAGAAAAGACACGCCTGCGTTTTTGAAGCATTGAAGCTGACGAGATTGTCATCGCCCCACTGGGAGACGTTACTTAACGTCAGGCTCGTACGCTCAATCATAGCCTTTCTCAATCTTTGGATTTCATCACCACTGGCTCCTGCGCCGGACAGATATTTCTCGGTGACAGTACTGTCATCTGCGTACCCAACAATTCCTGAAGATAGAAGGTCATTGATGTGCAGCAGGAAAAGCGTCGCGGAGAGTACAGACCCTGAGGAACTCCGGCGTCAATAGCCTTGAGGTCAGAGGAGCAGCCGTCTATGACCACTCGGATCGACCGTTCACTCAGGAAGTCAGCCACCCAGCTACAGAAGCCAGTGGGTATGCCGTACGCTGGAAGCTTGCTCAACAGACTCGCATGCCACACCCTATCGAAGGCCTTTGAAATGTCCAGCGACACTGCTATTGCTTCGCCGTGGTTTTCAATGGCCTCGCCCCAGCAATGCGTTAAGTACACTAGAAGATCTCCGTGGAACGCCCTCGGCGGAAGCCATATTGACAATCACTGAGAAGATCATAGTCTTCGAGGTACGAAAGCAGTTTGCAGTTCAGAACTCTTTCCATAACCTTACAGAGTACGGAAGTGATGGCGATCGGTCGATAGTTGCTAGGGTCGGCACGGCTACCCTTCTTGGGCACAGGTTGCACATTGGCAAGCTTCCAAGATTTTGGTACAATTTTTGACACGAGAGAGGCGGTACAAGCGTGTCAGTACAGGAGACAACTCAGGCGCACAATACCTCAACAATCTTGCTGGTATGCCATCAGGACCACTGGCCTTGTTCACGTCCAGACTGCGAAGGGCTCTACGGACCTCTTTATTGTGCACTGTGATCTCAGACATCAAAGAATCACAGTGAGGTAGGGTGGGTGGATATTTCGAGCCAGCGTCTATACGAGAGTTGCTCGCAAACAGATCGGCAAATAAATTTGCTTTCTCTGCCGCGGTGTGGGCAAGCGACCCATCAGGTTTCTGCATTGGAGGTAGTGAGGACGGCAGAAGTTGGATTCGACTGATTTCGAAAGGGACCAGAACTGCTTACTACCCGGTGGGTGTGATGCAAGCTTTGCCCCAATACGGCTAATATGGTCGAACCTAGCTTTTCGTAGCACCCGTTTGCTATACCTGGCGGCGGCATTATATGCTCTCTTCTTTGCTCGCACTCTTCTCGCTCGCACTTTTCGATCACGAGCTTTTACCCAAGCTTGGTAAGCGGACTGTTTACGAGCCTCAGCTCGAGCACAGTCCGCATTGAACCAAGGTTGGGCTTTATAACCGAGCGGGATATCGGAGAAAGGAATGAAATATTCCATTCCCTGCCGGATTACAGCT
Organism: Phthorimaea operculella; assembly: GCA_024500475.1. Classification (NCBI taxonomy): domain Eukaryota; kingdom Metazoa; phylum Arthropoda; class Insecta; order Lepidoptera; family Gelechiidae; genus Phthorimaea; species Phthorimaea operculella. The sequence continues at coordinate 2,017,591 of JANFCV010000051.1, read as the reverse complement.
GTGATCGCATCAGCGACGTATGAGGGTCTTCCGAAGAGAAACACATTTGCCGCCACGGGTATGAAGCAAAGAAAGCACGCATCTCGTCCCAGTCTGCTGACTCGTATCGCCATACTCTCCTCGTGCCCCTAGGGTGTAATCCGGAGGAGAGCAGATGGACACGGATTTCACCACACAGTGGTCGGATGATCCCAGCGGAGCCGAGACCGAAACCGAATGTCTGTGCGGATCAGTTGTCAGCAGAAGGTCCAGGCAATTGGGTGTGTGGTCTGTGATATCTGGTATTCGCGTCGCTTGTTCCACCAGCTGGGTGAGATCTAGCGCCAATGCTAGTTTACGCGCCTCTCGCCCAGCATGGTCAGTTTTCTGGTATGGGAACAGCCACTCTTTATGGTGAGCATTGAAGTCCCCCAGAAAAACAAGCTCTGCTGTTGGATATCGCTGAATTGCTGTATCTGCCGTCTCAGAGAGGTACTCCATGAGTCCAGTCGTCTCCTGATCTCCGCTGTGCGAACGGTAAACACTGGCGTAGAGAGTTTTCTCTACTCCAGTGTCAACCAAAAGCCACAGCACGGGAAACCCTGAATTCTCAAAGCCAAAAAAAAAAAAGTCTTAGGGAAAAGTCTTTGTGACAAGTCTTTGTGACACTTAGGGAAAAGTCTTTGTGACAAGCCTTTGTGGCACTTAGAGAAAAGTATGTGTGACAAGCCTTTGTGGCACTTAGGGAAAAGTCTGCGTGACAGCCTGTGTGGCACATAGTGAAAAGCCTTAGTGGCACTTAGGTAATTTCCCTATGTGACAAGTGGGTTAACCCTAAGTGACAAGTGGGTATGGTACATGTGACAAGTAAGTTTGTAAAGTATGTGTGACAAGTATTTACAATTTTAAATCATGTGTATCCAGTATGTATGTACGTAACGCCTATGTGGCAAGAAAATGAAGCCTTTGCGGCAAGAGAGAAGTCATACAGACTGATGTAGCAAAAAGTTAGGACGCCTCTGAGGCTGTCGAAAACTGGTTCATTCACCGATTTTTCTTATTTTTAGATGACAATGATGTGGAATTGTGGATTCACACGTACATGTGAAAATGCAGGATGACCGTAGCGGCGCAGAACATCGCGTGACGACAATGATGAGGATTCACACGAGGACGTGTGAAGATGCAGGATGGCCGTGACGGCGCAGAATACTTTTGTTAATTTTTAATGTCCAAAATTAACGTAATCGAAAATAATCTAATTGTAATTTTAGTGTGCTTATAAATAGGCAGTTAATTTTATTAAAATAGCCTATCCTGTTTAAGTAGAAAGTCACTCAATTGATTGTGTAGTATTTCCGTGGTCGATTGTAGTTTTCTGTGAGAAAAGAGTGGGGCTCTGGTAGCCTCGAGTGGGGTTGTGGGCGGTGGCAACGCTGCGCTCGGGCAGTCTTGTGGTGTGGTTGAGATGGTGCGGACCTATGGTCGGTCCTGTTCTATGTTTGAAGTTAGGCGCGTAGCGTTGTGCACTCGCTCACAAATCCGCTAACTCTTTTCTATTTCTTTGGAGTAAATTTATTTGGAAAGTGTAAAGAATAAATCGAAGAAGTGTATTTACGTGGTTTCTATTTGGATATGCATCTTCCTGTTACCCATGGCAGCAAATGTCGCAACGGATTGCTCGGCGCACCGACATATATATGAATAAGTCATAAATAAAAAATATTATCCGTTAGTCTTATTATTTAAATTTATGAAACCATACACGGTAATGCCAATATTCGAAGAAAAAACTCCCAAAAAAAATAAGAACCGCGTGCCTACTGCAATGTGTACCCGTACGTACCTACTGCTATGTTTACCGCATAACATTTTTCATCTTCCTGAAAAAGCGTTACACAGTTATTATTTGTAATGTCATTTATTATAATAAATAAAGTAGACGTATCTACACTAATATAATAAAGAGGAAAGATTTGTTTTTTGTATGTACGTATGTAATCGATAAACTCCGGAACTACTGAACTGAATTCAAAAATACTTTCACCATTAGAAAGCTACAATATTTCAGAGTAACATAGGCTACTTCATAGTACGGGAAAATATCTTATTCCCACAGGAAAACGGTTAGCAGCGGGAAAACCGTTAAATTTAGCTGATGTTACCCAAATTATCCAAAGCACTTGACCGATCTTCGCGAAATTCATCACTGATATTCCTAGCATATCAAAAAAGGGCAAGAACTACTTTTTGTCAGAACTTGAGGATCTGGAGTACCTGATGGAGGGCACAAGGAGCACTGCTACACTATATGAGATACAAAAATGGCAAGAAAGTATTTTTTTATCTAGTTATTGTTATTAACTCAAGTTATTGGTTCTTGAAAGGGAGACTTTGAATAAAGTTCATCATTGCATAGATCATCATTTATTAGGCAATACCATAAATATTGTAGGATAATAAAATCATTTTTATAACAAACTAGCGGCCCGCCCAGCGGTTTCACCCGCTGCTACTTACATGTTTTCCCGTAGAAATTGGATCTTTGCCCGTAGTAAAAAGTCCATTACTCCGTTCCAGCAAAGGTGAATGTGCCAGCAGAAGCGGCCCGTCATGCTGAATAACTTTTACTTTGTAGCCATTACCGTATCTCTTATAGTTTAGATGGGATGCTGGTGGTCTTCATCAGGTACTCCAGATCCTCGATGACCATGTACCAGCAGAAGTGGCCCGTCATGATGAACAACTTTTTCTATCAAGCCATGACCGTATCTCTTATAGTTTAGATGGGATGCTGGTGGTCTTCATAAGGTACTCCAGATCCTCGAGGGCTGACAGAAAGTAGGCCATGTTCGTCTTTAATATGCTAGTAACATCAGTGACAAATTTCGCGAAGATCTGTAAAGCGTTTTGGCTAATTTGGGTAATATCTGCTGGATTTCCCGCTTTTCCTACTGTTAGCCGTTTCCCCGTAGGAATGAGGAATTTTCCCGTGGTAAAAAGTAGCCTATGTTACTCAAGAATGTTGTAGCTTTCTAATAAAAAAATATTTTTTGAAATCGGTCCACTACTTTCAGAGTTTATCGATTACATACATACAAAAAAACAAAGGTTTCCTCTTTATTATACTGGGTTATTTTTTAGTCAGTGCGCAAACTTTGCAGGATGTTTCTACTCGTAATTCTGAACAACTTTTACTAAGGGGCCACCTACGAAACCTAAAAAAAATTTTTGGTGGTTCCATACATTTTTGCCGAATAAGAATTTTTCTATGGAACATCCAAAATTTTTTTTGCGAATTCGCAGGTGGTCCCATAGTAAAAGTTGTTCAGAATCACGAGCAGAAACACCCTGCAAAGTTTGCGCACTGACTAAAAAATAACCCAGTATAAGTGTAGACTAGCAACTCGACCAGCGGCTTCACCCGCTGCTACTTACCTGTTTTCCCGTGGAAATGTCATGTTTAAAAACCTTTTCTATGAAGCCTTGCACATATATCTTTCAGTTGTGCTAGGCTTCTGGTGTTCCATACTATATACGCTAACATCATCAATATCAAAGTGCCAAAAAATAGCCATGCTTAACAACTTTTATTTTGAAGTCAATACCGTAACTCAAATAATTCTGATGGAATGCTGGTGGTCTACTTCAGGTACTCCAGACCTTAAATGACAATGTGCCAACAGAAGCATCCCGTCATACTAAACAACTTTTACTTTGTATCCGCTACCAAATTCATCAGATCCTCCAGACCCTCGATGACCATGTGCCAGCAGAAGCAGCCCGACGTGCTGAACAACTTTTACTTCGAAGCCTTTACCGTATTATTCTTATTGTTTGGATGAGATGCTGGTCATCTACATCAAGTACTCCAGACCCTCGATGACCATGTGCCAGCAGAAGCAGACCATCATGCTTAGCAAGGTCTGACAAAACGTAGTTCATGCCCTTTTTTGATATGCTAGCAATATCAGTGATGAATTTCTCGAAGATCGGCTAAGTGCTGTGGATAATTTGGGTAATATCAGCTAAATTTAACGGTTTTCCCGCTGCTAACCGTTTTCCTGTGGGAATAAGATATTTTCCCGTACTATAAAGTAGCCTATGTTACTCAAATATTGTAGCTTTCTAATGGTGAAAGTATTTTTGAATTCAGTTCAGTAGTTCCGGAGTTTATCGATTACATACGTACATACAAAAAACAAATCTTTCCTCTTTATTATATTAGTGTAGATACGTCTACTTTATTTATTATAATAAATGACATTACAAATAATAACTGTGTAACGCTTTTTCAGGAAGATGAAAAATGTTATGCGGTAAACATAGCAGTAGGTACGTACGGGTACACATTGCAGTAGGCACGCGGTTCTTATTTTTTTTTTGAGTTTTTTCTTCGAATATTGGCATTACTGTGTATGGTTTCATAAATTTAAATAATAAGACTAACGGATAATATTTTTTATTTATGACTTATTCATATATATTTTTAAAGATATAGCCTGTCAAATGAAAAAAATTACAAATCTTTGCAGATTTTTTCATTTATTTCAATATTTTTTCATATTTCTCGTAAGAAATATAGGTATTTTGATACAAAAAACGAAAGGTACATCCTCGATTTATAAGAAATTGATACCAAAATCAAAATTATATGTAAAGCCAACGCCACATATTTTTTTTACTGAAGCGCGGTAACGCGAAAGTTTGAACGCCCCCCCCTCCCCCCCACCACGTGCTGGAGTTTGGTAACCGGGCTCAAAAACCTTAGATTGAGGTCTTCTACAAGGCCCCATATCGAAATTTCACTTAAACAAAAATCGCCACCTTTCCATACATTTCCAAAAGTCACAGACCGTACTATAAGTGACATCAATCATTTCAAATGTTTTATGGAAGTAATGTTGTAAATAACATACTGCTTCTATCCGTTGATAATTACGACATTTTCAGCCAGAAGTTTTTGTTTTGAATTATGTCGTATAAGTAATTCATAATTGTAAAAAGCCTTTACAGCGTACCCCTATATATGTTATACATCTTTGTGGTAACTTACTACAATTTTCTGTCCAAGATCTTGACTTACTACAAAGTGTTTTTGCTTATAACTCCTTCATTTTTCGAGATATCGCTGCGTGGATACGACAGATCGATAGAGAATGAAAAACTGCATATTCTGAGCCTTTAATGTCCCTTACGACAAAATGTCCCTTACGACATTTGAGATTAAAACAGTCGATATGCACTCTACTTAGATTTAAAAAAGAGATACTACCTAGTTACCTTTTTGCCTTGACGTACAATGAGTAAGTACAAGAGACACTATACTTGTTTTTGCTTTTCTGATATTATTTACAATTTTTATTAATTACCAAAAGTATCAGATACCTGGATTGTATTAAAATGAACGAGAATGAATTCTTATACGAAGTTTCATAAAAAAAAACAATTAATTAAACGTCTCACTTGTTCTTTAGCTGGATGGGCTCCTTCTGCCCGTACTCTTTGCATTGCGGTTTATTTTTGTATAAGAATTTCTCGTAAGCTAATTTATACGCAGGGCGCCACGTAATAGGTAGGTAGGTACCTTTCACATATATTTAAACATACGTACCTAATTACCTGCATGTATTCGAACAAACAAGTAATTTGGTATTCCTACTTGATTCCTACCTATTAAATTATAGTTATACGAGTTATATTCAAAGGGAGGCCGCGAATGACATTTTGGTGCTCTGTGACTCAACTAGAGCTCCGCTCAAAATGAAAAAAAAAAAAAAACTGGCCAAGAGCGTGTCAGACACGCCCACGAATAGGGCTTCGTAGTCAATGTTTAAATATCATATTTTTGAGTGTTACAAAGTCAACTTTGTTGCTGGATTGTTGGTTACCAACCGCAAATTGAAAATATTTTATTTACCTGTTTTTTTTGTGGTACAGTATTCGTTATAGTTTCATGGTGACTGCAAGTTGAGAACTACCTATATTCTACATATTTTTTTATCCTTTACATTTTAGGAGTTGCTGGAACAAATTATGGTTCAAAAACGCCCGACCAAGAGACGACCGGTCGCAACCCCATCTCACAAAATAATAGAATATTTTAGCTATGTACGGGTAGAGGAGCTTTAGCAACTATAATAGAGCACACGCGTGGCCTACTATAGTAGACCATAGTCATAAATAGTGGCATATTTTTTTAAATAATCGTGGAAATGAGGGTAGATTTCATTAAAGCCTTGTCAGTTTACTGAGCAACCAGATTAGTTGTTGTAGAGTGAAGGACACGTTTGCTTTTGTCAATTAATAGGTGTTAAAGGTGCGGGGCCTACCATAGTAATCCACGCGACTACTAGTGTACTAAAAGTTAAGGTAAGGCAACACATTATTATTATTGATTTATGGTTGATATCTATAGGTTTTTTATGAATTATTTTGCACGTGATTTTTCTTCATTTCTTTTTTATTTGTTTTTCAATAGTTTTAGGTGTGTTTATAATACCCTGCACTTTTGTGTTAATTAGTATTTCAAATATTATTTGAAGTGATACCTGCTTTAATTCTTGTGTAAATGGTCCTAAAAGTAAATAAATAAACTAATTATCTAAAAAGCTATGTTTTATTACTGTGTGAAACTCTGTAATTTAAGCTCTGGCCTGAAATAAAGTTTATATGTTGAAATTAAGTTTATATATCTGATCGAAGAATAGAATGAGACATGGTTGTAGCGTATAAACCTTGGTCTGCCAGCTGCTATCTTGGCACGTTTGCCGGAGTAGCTAAAAGAATGCCCTCTTGAAAAAGTACAAAATATCTCACGAAGAATAGAATGTAAATATATATCGTACCGATAGCTTGCTTGAGTCTGCCTACATATATACTGGTCTGCCTGGCCACAGCCTGGCAGTTTTCCCTGTCCGACCACTTTTACTTTATTTAGTAAAAATTTTATCTCTTCGAATAATAGAATAAAAATATGTCGTACGGATAGCTTGCTTAAGTCTGCCTACATAAATACTGGTCTGCCTGACCACAGCCTGGCAGTTTTCCAGGTACGACCACTTTTACTTTTTTTGAGAAAAATTTATTTCATCGAATAACAGAATGAAACTAAGATGTAATACGAGTAATATTTTATTTAAACCTGATCACATACCCCTTGGTCTGCCTGAGCTCAGTCCGTTAGTTTCTCCGGTGCGATCGCTTTTCACTCTCAGTAAATTTCAATTTTAAAGGACCTTGACTTTGATTATTAGGGAGTGGGCCCCGTCAATAAAATGAAAATTTGTCAGTGTACAGAAGTGAGATTTACAGATTTGTATTGTATTATCTTTTTTTGTAGTTTTTGTTATAACGGTAACAGAAATAGGTACGGCATCTGTGCCAACTATAACTATTACGGTTTATTAGATACAGCCTGGGGATAGAGACAAACAGACAGACAGCGGAGTCTCAGTGATAGGGTCCTTTGACCCTTCGGGTACCTACGGCACTCTAAAAAGCAGTGAGAAGGTTCTATTATGTAACAAAAATAAACTTTTAAGACAATACCAGAAAAATCAATACAGTTTCAATCATCTAAAGATTTTGGAACCTATCACCACGATTGCATAATTATAATTGGCATGGCATTCTCATCTCATCAATCACGGCTATGCAAAAGTAGGTAGGTAGGTACTGCTGGTATAATTTACTTCACTGACCTATTACATAGACATGCTAATTCTACAAAATTTGGACCCGATTCGTGACCGTGGCCGCGCTGCGTAGTACGACATCTAGATATCTAGATAGGTTAGGTACCTATTACATCCTTAATCCAGTGTACCTAGATATCTACATAGATACAAAACCAAGCTGAACTCACGATTTAATTCAAGTTTACTGGGTCATTCCACTCTCCTGCCCTATAGGTACCCGTCAATGTACTATCTGCAAAAAAGGAGTGTTTAAGTTTCCTCTTATGAAAATTGTACCTGCGCAAGGGCCAAACTCACCTAAATAAAAATCGTTTCAGTTGTGTGTTGCTGGCATGTCAGTTGGATGATTTGGGTCAATTGGGTAATGTCGTATTCTGATAGCAGGTTTTAGTATTAGACAAAGCTCCCATTGACAAAGTCTTACCTCATAAGTTTACCGATTAAAAGTATGCTATAACGATAGATCATGTTTAGGAGGTCATAACATTGTATGGGTGGCCATCCGAAATAGTAATCGGCTACGCGTCGTATGACCTCCTAAATATAATCTATCGTTATAGCATACTTCCAATCGGTAGACTTATGAGGTAAAACTTTGTCACTGGGAGCTTAGTCTATACAACGTGTTACAAAACAACCAATAAATCTCCCATACAAAGTGATTTTATTTTGTATGGGAAGTCCAATTTTTTTTTTCATATTTCGACCCATGTTCCATGGGGAAAGTTGTTCAGTTTCATGATTATACCTTGACCTCCTTTTAGCTTTACTGGTTGTTTTGTAACACCCAGTATTGTAAATCGCAGTGACAATAGAATGACAGTATTGAGTGTCGATGGCATCACAATTGCTAAATTTTAGCAGACATGGGTCCCTGGGGATCTGCTTTCGTGTAGATTATTGGATGGCCTGTAAATACGTTGGTTAGTATTAAGGGCCCGTTCTCTTGAAAGATTTTTTCTATCGAGCGAACTTCATCTGGTTGTGTAACTGAAAGTAAATTTGATTCTCTTAAATTCTCGACAGCAGCACCATATATTTTCAGAATTTTATGACCTCTTTCTACGGAATAATATTGTTTCGAAAAAGGAGATTTTAGGTATCAAGCTCCTCCGCATTTATTAGATACACGTTTCGTCAGTCAGAGCACAGATATTAGCAGATACGTCAGACAAATCAGAGGCCGCGTTAAATTCGCATCAAAACCCGTTGCGTGATTTAGAAGGATTTCGTGTATAGTCAAATATTTAATTGTATGCACTAAAATGACAGATGCTGACAAAATAATGATACCAACTCCATATCAATAGTGACCTACTTCAGTTCGAATTTTAAGTTCAGGTGAGCTGATTCATTCAAACCTCACGCTCAGGTCATTCAAATTTATTTATTGATCCGCTACTAAATTTTTTGACGCCCAATACAAACTAGTGTCACTTAGTATTGGAGAACCAATTTTTTTATTTTCATACTAGCTTTCCGCCCGCGGTTTCACTCGCGCTATTTAGCTGTTTGGTTTTGGTCTAATAAAAGGTTTGAAAAACATTGCATTTAAAATCCACGATTTTGAAACAGATAGCATCAAACATCACGAAATAGTATAAGTACAAACCTTGTTAAAGGTTTCTCGACAACAGATGGCGCCACTACTTCATTTAATTTTCAAGTGAGGGATTATAAAAGCCCTTACGTCTTTAAAAATACGCCGTTTAAGTTTTCTTGTTCGAGGAGGGATAAAGGGATATTGCACTATATGTATAAGTCCCTTTATCGTACCGGGAATCTTTTTTAAGTTTTATCGGCACGCACATTTTATCATTCCGCTCGCGGTTTCAATCGCGGTATATACGATACCATAACGATATTGCCTTAGAGCCTCAGTCAGAACCCTTATTGACTAGTCAAAACCCTTATTGACTAGTCAATAACGATATCGACTGACGTGCCCAGTTTAAACCCTTAATAGGTAAGTCAGCCCTGGCAGCAGCAACCTAGACCTAGCTGGCAGGTCTAAGATCACCATCAGGACCGTTAGAGGGTCGCAGCCAGAGTGGAAATCTACTGTCTCGCTCGCCAGTTGTCATTACATGAGGACATGCCCAAGTGGCAGACGCTCTTCACTAATACTGACCTCAGCAGATACGTGGCTTCACTTCCCAGATGTCATAGACGGTGCCTTATGGGCTCCCCGCCCAGTGCAATCGGCGAACGAGGCTGTAAGCTTTCTTCTGGCTGCGACCATCTAACGGTACTGGTGGTTATGGCCAACCAGGACAGACCTCCCGGTGGTTAAGGGGCTCGAGCCCAGTGCCACCGGCAAGCAATATAGAAGACTTTCACTCTCCCTGCGCTGCCTCTATTTTCTATATTCTATAAGATAACCTGAGATTCTCATTCCATCTCCGGGGCTCGCGTCGCCGACTGGGGTTACACACAATCTTATTTTTTTTTATCTAACGATCCTGATGGTTATTATGCAGTAACCACTGCGATACGACGAGCTACGACACACCAACGACACCTACGCCTGCGTGCGCGTAATCACGCGCGTAGAGCGGTGTGCGGTGTTTCATTCAATCCCATACGATACAATGTAATTTCTACGCACGTGGTGACATGCATATCGCGCATACGGGCCCGGTGTGTGGCACCCTTTATGGTTAACGTTGTAGCATATGCTACGCCCTAAATAACTATTTCCGCAATACATAAAATCGTTACCTCTTTAGCTTATGCTACATCGTAGAGGACTATTAAATTAGTTACCTATTCGTCCATTGTAGCAGGAAAGTAGAAAATGGTGTAGACGAAACATTTGTGGTTCCTCCGTCGTAGGGGGTTAGTTAACCACGTAGCGTGAGGACCCTTCCAGACTACACGTCGCAGTGCGAGTTGTAGCATTGCTACGCCGTTCTCTGATCGTACGCGTCGTAATGGGAGTTGTAGCATTTGCTACGCTTCTGTGAGAACCATTCGCTGATCAAACGCGTCGTAGTGGGAGTTGTAGCATTTACTACGTCGTAGAGGACCTTTCGCTGATCCTACGCGTCATAGAACGAGTTGTAGCATTTGCTACGCCACGAGGACCATTAATTGATTCCCTGGTCCTATGCGTCGTAGTGGGTGTAGTAGCATATGCTACGCCGTAGAGGACCATTCGCTGATGCTACGCGTCGTAGTTGGTATTGAGACGAGTGACGAGGCTATGATAGGTTGCTGCCGCCAGGGCTGACATAACTATTAAGGGTTTTGACTGGGCACGTCAGTCAATATCGTTGTTCACTATTTTTAATAGATAAAATCAGTCAATACTGCTTTTAATAGATAAAATCAGTCAATAAGGGTTTTGACTGAGTCCCTCAAAGTATGGCCAACGAAACGACATAATTAATGTAAACAACTTTTACATTACAATCTGTCCTTATTGTCATATGGTATAATGTCAGTTGTCTCTTTCTGGTTTGTTTACATTAATTATCTCGGCCTTACTTTAGGCAATAACGTTATTGATTTGTTTTGCCAGTCATTAACGTTATTGACTAGTTAAGGGTTTTGCCGGTAACACATACAATTAGAAATTCGACTATAGTGCATAACAGACAAGACAGATATGAGATGTGACTTTAGTATCAAGAAAATGATGGTATTTTTGATGTTAAGTGCTTATTATTTTTCTCAAAAAACTGTAATTTCAAGATCATGTTCACAATACGTTTTTCCTAGAAGTTTTATATCGGCTGCTAACGTTACTTTATAAAAGTAGATCGATAGGCGATTTCAAAGGGCAAAGCTCTTTTCAAGTTAAAAATTACCTATTGATAAAACCGTAAAAATTTTGAAAAATTACCAGGCACATTTTTTTATTGGTGTCAAATGTTGATTCAATTTCGTCCAGTTCAAAGTTGATTAGAAGAATGTACTTGTAATGGCAGGCACACTCGAAACAACAAAAGTGAATAACTTTATAATTTAAAAATTTAAAAACAAGCAGCAAGTTGTGGAAAAACAATTTTCCTATACAACACATAACCTATGACAATCGGGATAATGTAAAGATTATTCTCACACTATTCACAATCGAATCTGTTCAGTGGTTAATGAGTAACAGTAGTTTAAAGAAGCGCACATACATACATACATGAACCCTAAAATCATTACATTACACTCCTTTTTTGTGGGCAGTCATGTAAAAAAAAATTAACTAATTAGGTATAAGAAGTTTTTTTTTCATAAGTTTTTACGGCATACTTTATCGATACTAAACGTGCCCCGAATATATGATACGCATTTAAATTAACCCTGTGCCTTGTTTACTCTTAAGTGTATGTCAACGATGTAAGTGTGATATGTTAAAGTGAAAGTAATGGAATATTCTATTCTATCGCCAGTAAATCCACCTACCCATATTGAAGGGATCAATTTATACAGGGTCTTTCTTAGAATTTATATTTAAGAAACACTTTTAAGTTGGTCACTTAAATGGGTAGGTGAATTTGCTGGCGATGGTACCTGCGTGCATGTTTAACCCAAGTTATATCTCATTTCATTTCAAAAATCAGAAAGATAACCTAGAGTGCAGGTACCCATAAATAAATGATCGGAAAAGAAGGAAATTTCCAAAAGTTGTCTTTCTAAGCGCTTTTTCTCGAAAACTTATAAAAAACTAGCGGTTTCACTCGCGGTATTTATCTGTTTAGTCTAATAAAAAAGTTTTAAATACATTTGTCTGATACAAACTAGAGGTGGAGTTCGACTACTCGACAATAGATGGCGCCACTACTTAAAAAATTCACCCTTTAAGTTAAAACGGGAACTTTCTTGTTCGAGGGGGATAAAGGGCTATTGCACTATAATATAAGTCCCTTTATCGTATCGGGAATCCTTTTAAAGTTTTATCGGCACGCACATTTTATCAAATTAGTTTTATTATATAAATAATGATAAAATGATAATTATCTTACATACCTAATTATTTTCCTCCAAAAAGTGTATTATACGGAACTTACATTTTAACTTTTAAAGCACTCGCGATTACTTTCACACATAAAAATTACTTTGACGGGTCTTATAGCGATAGTTTTTTTAGGTAAATAAGCGATTTATCTGGAAACTCGACGTTTCGACTGGGTGACACCAGTCGTGGTCGCAAGCTATGAACTTACATTTTAATTTTTAAATTGAAGATCTTACATAATTATCTTCCTCTAAAAAGTGTATTTTAAAAGAACTTACATTTTAACTTTAAAAGCACTCGCGATTACTTTCACACATAATAATTACTTTAACGGGTCTTATCGCGATAGTTTATTTAGGTAAATAAGCGATTTATCTGGAAACTCGACGTTTCGGCTGGGTGACACCAGTCGTGGTCGCGAGCAGACTATAAACAAACATTTTAATTTTTAAATTCAAGATGTAATATATACATAACTAGCCTTCCGCCCGCAGTTTTAGTCGCGGTATTTATCTGTTTGGTCTAATAAAAATGTTTTAAATACATTGGATTTTAAATTCCAAAATTTTGAAACAGTTTGCATCAAAAATCACGAACTGGAAGTGGATTTCGACTACTCGACAACAGATGGCGCCACTGCTTTAGGGATTATAAAAGCTCTTACCTATATCTTTAAAAATACGCCCTTTAAGTTAAAACGGGAACTTTCTTGTTCGAGGGGAGATAAAGGGCTATTGCACAGTATAAGTCCCTTTATCGTACCGGGAATCCTTTTAAAGTTTTATCGGCACGTACATTTTATCAACTTAGTTTTATTATACAACGTGTTACAAAACAACCAATAAAGCTGAAAGGGTGTGGAAAGGTCCGTTGCAAAGAGTCGATTCACAAAAAATTAGAGCCGTAGTATCATTTTTGAAAACTATGAAAAAAATATTTTTTTATTAAATTACACTTATTTTTAATCGTGGCATCGCAGCACTAATTTTGACAGCTCAAAGTTCAAATGAAGTTACCGACGCGGCGAAACGCAGTTCGGTCTACATTGCTGGCTATTACATGAATGTCATCAATACAAGAAACTAAGTCAACCAGCAATGTACGCCGAAGCGGACTTTGTTCGCCAGGTAGTGTAGCACCTACCCTAGACTAGTGATGTGATTATTTTATCGACTGATGATAATGAAAAATATTCTTTTTTTGGTTAGTTTTGTAACAGGTTGTATATAATGATAATGATTAGGTTTCACTTTCACTGTCTACCCGCGATTTTGGAAGCCACGTGTCATATTGTCTTCGCTTTCGAATGATCCTGCGCGGACTATAGGTACTTACCTACTACTTATTTGATACTGACATCACAAATAATTAGGGACACGGCGCGCGGGGCGCTGCCTGCATCTTCGCCTACGTCAGAATTTTTGGTTGAAAATGGCGGCTCGACCCGTAGAGTTTATCAACTTCTCTATAAAACTTTAAAAAGCTTAAGTAGTTTAAAAGTCTCTTCCGGCAAGTAACTTCGTAAGTCGCAAGTTCCTGGTTCCAAAAGTTTAAATTTGAATCGGTGTCGGGCAGCAGACTCTACAAAGTTCAGTAGGTACCCAGTTTATCCTGAAGTGTACTTATTAATAATTTTAGGCTCAATTAGTTTAGCCTAGGATTTACTAGTTTCTCCTATCGGCCATCGGACGGACCGGTTTAGTCTAGTCTATACCGGTTTATCCAACCGCATGTAGGATAAACTACTTTGGCCTAGGAAAAACTAGTTTATCCTAAAATCGGGTTTGGCCGGTAACATATATAAGGTCCTATTAAATTCACTGCAAATATTTTAAGGGCATGCGTAAATATCTGACGAAATAGGCATTTCTGCAGTCGGCTCTTCCACTATGAGTGTGACTGCTTTTCATAAACTAATCATCATGTTACAAATAAATTACAAATAGTAAAAGTAATTTGTAATCTAATAGAATTTTCATATACGGGGTGTTAGGGACGGTGTAACGAAAACTTTGCAGGCGTGCTCAGACCATCAAACTGAACAACTTTTACTATGGAGCCAATGGTGGGAAACGAAAAAAATTTACCGACCTCCCATACAAAGTCAGTCAGCTGATCGTGAATTTTGTATGGGAGGTCGGAATTTTTTTTTTTCGTTTCCCACCATTGGCTCCATAGTAAAAGTTGTTCAGTTTCATGGCCTGAGCACGCCTGCAAAGTTTTCGTTACACCATCCCTGACACCCTGTATAAGGACCTAGTGAATTCAAGTGAATTTAATAGGTCCTTATATATTAAGAAAGATAGGAGAAAAAAAACAGTACCTACGTAGTACCTAGGTAGGGTCTTGAATGCAAAATGTATTAGGTAGCTATATTGCATCTACAACAATAAAACTTTTTTGTTGCCTGTTCAGCTGCAAAAAACAATACACGATCCGGGGATGTGACCCCGCTCACATGTCCCACAAGCACCAGACATTTTCTACCCTGCAACGTTTGCAAGCGTGATTTTTCGTAACAACGCAATAGTTAGTCTGGCAACGCGTGACTCAGCTGGCAGTAAAGGGGCCACCAGACATTTTTTGTGCTATTTTCGCCACCATATTGCAGCCGGTTTCTCAAACGAAAACCTACTGCCTACGGGATGGCAATCTTAAGGTCAAGTTGGAAGTTCATTAAGGAAGTAGAGTGCCGTATTGCTGGTTCAGTACCTATACTTATACAACCTAATTTATACATACTTACGTATATGTGTAACATATTTGCTCGCCAACCCACCTACCAAATGTGGCGAGTACCTAAGGAAAATCCGCAATGCCGGGCCCCTGCCTAGCATTGGACTGCGAATACTAAAGGTGTGTAAAGAAAGTAAGTACAACTGCCGTAAAAAGGTCTCCAGCGGATTATTAGTCATGCTTACCAGGTTTGGCAAGGAATATAGTCAGGTGAAGTGACATAGGGAAGGTTGTCGTACAAGCTGGGCTAGATTAGCACGGGACAGGTATTTCTCGCACAAGGGAGAGGAGCCTCACTCTTATTCCCGCCACTGGGTAGCTAAAGGCTGAAGTTATGATTATGACAAAGACGATGAACGCAAGGTGTTGTATTCACAAGGAACGCTGCTGCCCATTCCCTTCATATCCCTCAGTCGCCTTTTACTAAAATTAACCATAAAATATTTTCGTCCGATCTTCCCCTTAACGCCCCGATTGAAAATAGCTTGTTTGATCGCCATACGCACATTTAAGTTTATACCTAGATTGATTGATTAATTTACTCCCTCCCCCCTCCCATTCCAATTCTTTCCAATATCAACAAATGAAATGTAACGGCTGGCGAGGAGTGGAGCTATGGCTGGCGAGATGAGGAGCAGTCTATAGCAAGTGGTGTGGAGTGATCTTTAGCGATATTGTAATGCAAAGAAATTTGGTGTGGAGAGTTGCGGAGGAGAGGCAAGCATAAAGAATGGTGTCTATGGAGGAGAGGAGGCAAGGAGACCAAGGAGAGCACAGAAAAGAGAAGCGATACATAGCTTTTAACATTAGTTGTCACTCGAATCCGTGAATGCGGCGGCATTTGATAAAATAGGTATGGATAAAATTGAGTAATTTAAAAACACTTACCGTGTTAGGTATACAATTTTTGGAAAACTTGCAAAATTTTCCGCCGCAGGCAGGATTTGAACCTGCGACCTTCGGCATCTGTACTGCAGACTGGGCTACCGCGGTTCTAATCAAGCCTGCGAATTTAGCAAGTATATCTTGTCCGACTAACGCGTGGAAGGGCTCCATCTGCCGGGATAGTTTTGCAACTAATTCCCAGCTACTAATTCATTCTTTGCAGATTGAATTGAATTGAGTATAATATGGTTTTAACTTCAACTCGATAGCTTTACGCGTTTTTGAGATAAAGGGTCTTGACAAACCGACAGACGGACAAGAAAGTGATCCCATGTAAGGGTACTGTTTTTAATTTTTAAAGGTCTTTCTACCGTTACAAAGATTTTACTATGGTGTGAACCTTTTTACACTGCTTACTTCGGTATAGAACGAAATACGTGATAAACAGCCAAACTTCAGCACTTTTGTCTCTTACGATACCCAACTTTAGCATTCAATTACTTCAGGAGTTCTGAATCAGTCATAATTAAATTATTTTCAGTTACAAAATATTAGCAAAATATTAAGCAGTATTTAGACTTTATAATTAGGTATTTAACTTCGGCTTTGATGCGAGGCCTGCAAGTAGTGAGGCAAGCAATGATCGAACATCCATATTAAAGTGGGCATGATCCTTTGTGGTTTAGATTTTTTTCAGACCGTAATATTTTACAGCAATAATTGTTACTTTTATAGATGCAACAACATTTATTGCATCGTACAACATACATACATAAATAGTTTTTATCCGGCTTGTCCGTATCAGTCACAAGCAAATTGAAACATAATTAAACAGATTCGTTCGTGAGTTAGCATGAGAGACTGTACTACTAGAACCACCAACCAACTCAGCTGACCTCAGACCATACCTCAGACTCAACTTAGAACTACCAGTGGCCCCACTATAGTCCGACAACTTCGTGCGCGACCCTCCTGCGGGGTACAGACGGTGGGGGAGCGAGGAAGCACGTCATTTTAATATGACGTGCGGCGCGGGTGCGCGTGTCTCCCTTCCCCGCTACACCTCCCGCTACCCGCTGACATCTCCCCTCCCAACGTCTGTCACCCCTAGGGAGGGTCGCGCACGAAGCTGTCGGACTATAGGTGGTTCTAGTGATCCTAGAGGCTGGGTTTCCCCTTAAAATGAAGTGAGTCAATGTTCTATGATTAAATTAGCAATTGCACCAGTTGTTGCCATGTATAACGGAACGATCACGGCAGTTAAGCTCGTTGTAGGGTCAAGACGGTCAATTGTAGAAGAGGTCACGAGATTCCTGCTAGCACTATCCAATCAAGAGCATAAGGCTGAGAATCCACCAGAGCTGTGCGAGGTAGCTAAGCGGTGTACGAGGAAAAAAACCACCAATAGAATCACTTCAGCTCTGGTGGAATAGGGTTTAGCGAAGCGAGACCATTCTACAAACAAAACAAGCGAGAAATGTGTGCGAAGCATGTGCTGCGACGAATCTGTAGCGAGGAATGTGTTGCGAGAAATGTGCTGCTAGGAATATGTTGCGAGGTTTCCACTACATTGCATTCCCCCCGCTCACACATTTCACAACTTCGTAACGCATCCTACGATGAAAAAATCCACCAATAGAATCACTTGATTGAGCGAGGCTAGAAAAATGAGGTGATTCTATTGGTGGATTTTTTCCTCGTACACCGCTTAGCTACCTCGCACAGCTCTGGTGGATTTGCAGCCTAACTTGTAAAAAATGGAGCCATGTATTTAATTTAATTTTTGGGATAGATGAAAATTTTGACACTTAAATAGCGTATGCAATTTTTATCTAGAATCCACAAAAAACTATGATAATTAAGGTTAAATGTCAGACATAGTGGCGCCCCCAAACAGAAAACAATAAAAATCCTGGCTAAGCGCTCTGGACATCTAGAAACCAATTTATGAATTGACGACACTATTTAACCAGAAAAATGATTTAAATCCAATAAAATAGATAATCATTGGTATCCATGAGTTAATGTTTGTCAAAATTGCTAAAAGTGGCAACTTTTAGCAATTTCGACATACATTTTTTCCAAGTTTATACTGATTCTGAAAATTCTTCGTTTTTAGTGACTATCGTTAATTCATAATGTGGTTTCCCATTCACTTGCGTATTCATTGAGTCAGTGATTTTTCCCCCGGTGTCAGTAGTACCATCGATTAGTATAGTACCATTAATGGTACTAATGACACAGAATTATGTCACTACTCGTAGTACCATTAAAAACAAGACTAGTTTTAGGTCACGTATTTACTTATTATTCTTTTAATATATTTTTTTTAATTTAGGTAGTTGTAGGTCTTGACGAGACCTCGTACTACACAGCGCGGCCACGGTCACGTATGGGGTCCAAATTTTGTAGAATAATTGTACCTAAATTGTACTATTTATTACCTAAAGAAAATTGTACCTCGCAATTTATTGAGTTATTGATACTTTAATGTGGCCGCGCCTGGAAGCATCCTTCCTGGCGCGGCCACGCTCATATCTCACGAATGTTTAGATATTATCGGAAATGAGATATGCAAAAAAAAAGCGGCCAAGAGCGTGTCAGACACGCTCACAAATAGGGTTTCGTAGTCAACGTTTAAATATCAGGTCTTTCAGCGTTACAAAGTTAATTTTGTAGCTGGTTTGTTTGCAGCTGTATAGTTATCAACCGCAAATTGAAAAACTTTTATGTTTCTTAATCTTAAGTGGTACAGTATTCGTTATAGTTTTCATAGTAACTTCATATTAAGAACTATATTCCATATTTTTTTAAATTTTTTTGCATGCATACTTTAGAAGCTACAGCTGGAACAAATTATGGCCCAAAAACGCGCCTTTTAAAAGCAAATATCTCGAGACAGAAACATTTTAGAGACTTTATTTCAAAGAAACCTCCCCTTAGTTTTAAAATCATCTGAAATGAAGATTTCGTCAAGACCAACAACTTCCCCTAAGAAACTATTTGTCTGGCATTAGTTGGAGAGCCCAGGGGGTAAGTGGCTATCTCATAAGGTACCACGATAGGCTAGGTTTGGATCGTTAACCAAGACTTAAACAAGTCGTATGACCCAGGTCTGCCAGAGCCAATCCTGCCGAAACATAAAAATAATCGATATTTTTCCGAGTCATTTTTTCGTAAAAAATATGTCATAAGGTACCACAATGAAAGTGCTGGCATCAGTTAACCATTGAAAAATTATGTAAAAAAAGCTTGGTCTGCCACTGCGCACCCTGCCGGAAGTGCTTGCCAGACCTCTCCAAAGATGCCCTTCCGACACCCCTAAACTATCTCATCGGGTACCACGACGCGACCACCACAACATAATAGCCAAGATCATCCTGACAATAGATCACAAGGTCTGCCAGGTCTAAACTTGCCGCATCCTAGTGTTTCAGACATTTGAAGTTGTAGGTCCAGTGTATGAAAAATGACCTATATCTTTTTCCCCCCGTGTTTGATTTTGATGGTGCCTTAATACGAAATGCTCTCCATAATAAGGAGCTTCGAGTCATATAGGACAGTTGGGTGGAGGGTTTCAGTATTGAACGCAATCCTGTCAAAAAGTTTGAAATTGAGGTTTGGTCTATGAAAACTGGCCTATATCTATATCCCCGGGTTTGATTTTGATGGCGCCTTAATATGAAATGCTCTCCATAACTAGGAGCTTTGAGTCATATAGGTCAGTGAGGAGGAGGGTCTCTGTATTGTACACAATCCTGTCAAAAAGTGTGAAATTGTAGGTAAAGTGTATGAAAACTGGCCTATATCTTTTCCCCCACTGGTTTGATTTTGATGGTGCCTTGGTATGAAATGCTCGTAATGATTAGGAGATTCGATTTGTATAGGTCAATTGGATAGAAGGTCTCTGTTCTGTGCACAATCCTCCTGAATATGAAAATATTCGATAACTTCTGCAGATTTTATCAGTTAAAATTGTCATATCATAAGGAACTCGAATAAAAGTGCTTGCATCAGCTTACCATTGACATATTATGTTGAAAAAACCTGGTCTGCCACTGCGCACTCTGCCGGAAGTCCTTAGATGAGATAGGTTAGGGGTGTCGGAAGGGTATATTTGGAGGGGTCTCCCAAGGATTTCTGGCAGAGTGCGCAATGGCAGACCAAGTTTTTTTAACTCAATTTATCAATGGTAAGCTGATGCACTGGCACTGTCATTCGGGTACCTTATGAAATGACAATGTTAACGGAAAAAATCTCAATCCTGCTAAACATGAAAATATTCGATATGTTCTGCAGATTTTTGCCGTTAATATTGTCATATCATTAGGTTCCCGAGTAAAAGTGCCGGCATCAGCTTACCATTGATAAATTATGTTAAGAAAACTTGGTCTGCCATTGCGCACTCTGCCAGAAGTCCTTGGGAGACCCCTCCAAATATACCCTTCCGACACCCCTAACCTATCTCATCTAAGGACTTCCGGCAGAGTGCGCAGTGGCAGACCAGGTTTTTTCAACATAATATGTCAATGGTAAGCTGATGCAAGCACTTTTATTCGAGTTCCTTATGATATGACAATTTTAACTGATAAAATCTGCAGAAGTTATCGAATATTTTCATATTTAGGAGGATTGTGCACAGAACAGAGACCTTCTATCCAATTGACCTATACAAATCGAATCTCCTAATCATTACGAGCATTTCATACCAAGGCACCATCAAAATCAAACCAGTGGGGGAAAAGATATAGGCCAGTTTTCATACACTTTACCTACAATTTCACACTTTTTGACAGGATTGTGTACAATACAGAGACCCTCCTCCTCACTGACCTATATGACTCAAAGCTCCTAGTTATGGAGAGCATTTCATATTAAGGCGCCATCAAAATCAAACCCGGGGGGAATAAGATATAGGCCAGTTTTCATAGACCAAACCTCCATTTCAAACTTTTTGACAGGATTGCGTTCAATACTGAAACCCTCTACCCAACTGTCCTATATGACTCGAAGCTCCTCATTATGGAGAGCATTTCGTATTAAGGCACCATCAGAATCAAACACGGGGGGAAAAAGATATAGGTCATTTTTCATACCCTGGACCTACAACTTCAAATGTCTGAAACACTAGGATGCGGCAAGTTTAGGCCTGGCAGACCTTGTGATCTATTGTCAGGATGATCTTGGCTATTATGTTGTGGTGGTCGCGTCGTGGTACCCGATGAGATAGTTTAGGGGTGTCGGAAGGGCATCTTTGGAGAGGTCTGGCAAGCACTTCCGGCAGGGTGCGCAGTGGCAGACCAAGCTTTTTTTACATAATTTTTCAATGGTTAACTGATGCCAGCACTTTCATTGTGGTACCTTATGACATATTTTTTACGAAAAAATGACTCGGAAAAATATCGATTATTTTTATGTTTCGGCAGGATTGGCTCTGGCAGACCTGGGTCATACGACTTGTTTAAGTCTTGGTTAACGATCCAAACCTAGCCTATCGTGGTACCTTATGAGATAGCCACTTACCCCCTGGGCTCTCCAACTACATGGTAGTTTCCGAGAACGAGTTTTGAGTTTGACAGCTGTCACCTGAAATTTAGATTTTGTTAATACTAACAACTTTCTTTATGAAACTAGTTGTCTCGCATGCATAGTTTATTATTATTATTTTATTTCGAGAAAAAAACGTGTAAAATTTGACTGCTGTCACCTGTCACCGGCAACTCGGACATTGTGCGAATCGGACTTTGTGCGAATCGGACTTTGTGCGCATCGGACTTTGTGCGAATCGGACATTATGCGAATCGGACATTATGCGAATCGGACTTTGTGCGGCTCGGGTGCGAAACGGACATCGGACATTAAGCGAATCGGACATTATGCGTCAAGAGGTTTCAAAATACTCTCAACCGCCATAGCGAAAATAAAAACCCCTTCCCTTTACATAAGTCGCGGACGTTATTCCTGATCATGATGACAACTGTCAAACTTATAACTAGATTATCTCGAAAAACAGGCGTGCTGGAGTCCTTCCTTTTTAGGGGAAGTTATAGGTGATGATGAGAGCTTTGATGAGAGCAACGTTTCGCATGACAGCTGTCAAACTTACAACTAGATTATCTCGGAAAATACACGTGCTAGACTACCAGTTTCTTAGAGAAAGTTGTAGTCATTGACAGCAGTCAAACTTAAACCTCGTTTATCACGGTAATTAAATTAGGCAAGTTGGACTGCCAATTCTTTTGAGGAAGTTGAAGGCCTTGAAGAGACCTACATTTCGGATGACAGCTGTCAAACTTTCAACTAAATTATCTCGGAAACTACGCGTGCTGGAATACTACTTTCTAAGGGAAGTTATAGGTGATGATGAAAGCTACATTTCGGATGACAGCTGTCAAGTTTACAACAAGATTATCTCGGAAATTACGCGTGCTGGAGTACTTTCTTAGGGGTAGTTGTAGGTGATGATAAATGCTACATATCGGAAGACAGCTGTCAAACTTACAACAAAATTGTCTCGGAAACTACGCGTGCTGGAGTACTACGTTCTTCGGGGAAGTTATAGTCCTACTGGCTCGAAAGGCAAATGTATGAAACATGCTGCGCCTGAGAGAAGAGTTATGAAATTTGGTACACTTAAACTTTAAGGTAAAGGAATCGATTTGACCCGTAGTACACAATTTTAAAAAAATCCTGCAAGGAGTTATGACGCCATCTTTTTTTTGTATGGAAAAAAAAACTTTTTGTTTTAAAACCTAACGTGCGTGGTATCAAATGAAAGTTCTTGCTAATCCAATTCTAAAAATATATTACATTAGTATATTGAAGTCATTTGTTTCAAATTAAATAGGAAATAATTTTCGAAACATGCCAAGTTTGGGCTCCTCTAGATATGATACGGCTGAATCATTGCTTATGAAATATACGTAATATGATGTGCAATATCCTCATTTCCAACCTTAAGAAAGGGTACTACGAATTTTCTTTCATTAAGTATATTTTTTGAATTTTTAAAGTTACATACATTTTTCATCCTTTTATTCACTAATTTTTTCTGTCATATGGGACAAAGAGGCCAAAAACGACCCGATAAACCATGGTTGCTCACGTGACATGGTTTAGTAACGACTCCCGCCGCCTAATTATTCATAGAGAGCAATCGCGATGGGGCCGACGGTTGACCGTGCTCTCCGAAGCACATACCATTGTTTTTTGTGAACGAATATAATGCACCTATGATTAAAATCTTATTTGGCTTTATTTTACTAAATGTGTTTTCATAAATTTCTGTAACTTTAAAATTCGAAAAAATACTTTATGAAAGAAAATCCGTAGTACCTTTTCTTGAGGTTGGAAATGAGGATATTGCACGTCATATCACGTATATTTTATTAGCAATGATTCAGCCGTACCATATCTGGAGGAGCCCAAACTTGGCATGTTTCGAAAATTATTTCCTATTAAATTTGAAACAAATGACTTAAATATAATAATGAGATATATTTTTAGAATCGGGTTAGCAAGACCTTTCATTTAATACCACGCATAATAGGTTTAAAAACAAAAAGTTTTTTTTCCCATACAAAAAAAAAGATGACATCATAACTCCTCGCAGGATTTTTTTAAAATTGTGTACTACGGGTCAAATCGATTCCTTTACCCTAAAGATTAAGTGTACCAAATTTCAGAACTCCTCTCAGGTGCAGCACGTTTGGAACTACCGCTAGGACTATTATAGGTAATGGTGAGAACTATATATCGGATGACTGCTGTCAAACTTAAGCCGGGTTTACACGTTACGAGTTGGCTCGGACCGAGTCACGGCCGAGTCCACTCGTACGAGTTAGCTTCATACGAGTGTACTCCTATACCGGTTTACACGCTTCATAGTGTACTTCTATCAAAGTTCATTCCATTTTTTGTGATCTCACGGAACTCTCTCACCATGGAACAAACTGATCTACTTTTACAAGGTGTCTCAGTTGTTGGTGAATGTTTCCGAACTTTAGGAAGTTCTTTTTGAGTTCCAAAGTGCACCATATCCAAGTATTTGTATAGTGCGCTGAATAGCGACATTTCGGGCATATCTGTTTTTGTAATTTTCATGTCTTACATTCTACAACACTTCTTCTCCTTCATAGAACTCCACAAAACGTAGAGTATTACGATCCGACCACCTTCTATTTTGCGTCATTTTTGTTTTTATCCGAGCTGCAGATCCGAGTTGAAAGGAAAAGTAGAACACGATCCGATTCGACTCGGATTGGGTGCCGGAATCCGAGTGACATCCGAGTACACTCGGATACATGTTTACACGTTACGAGTAGTGTCCGAGTAGTAATCCGAGTGCACTCGGTCCGAGCCAACTCGTAACGTGTAAACCCGGCTTAACGACCAAATTATCTCGGAAACTACGCGTGCTGGAGTACTACTTTCTTAGGGGAAGTTGTAGGTGATGATGAAAGCTACATATCGGATGACAGCTGTCAAACTTACAACTAAATTATCTCGGAAACTACGCGTGCTGGAGTACTACTTTCTTCGGGGAAGTTATAGGTAATGGTGAGAACTACATATCGGATGACTGCTGTCAAACTTACAACCAAATTATCTCGGAAACTACGCGTGCTGGAGTACTACTTTCTTAGGAAAAGTTATAGATGATGATGAAAGCTACATATCGGATGACAGCTGTCAAACTTACAACTAAATTATCTCGGAAACTACGCGTGCTGGAGTACTACTTTCTTAGGAAAAGTTATAGGTGATAATGAAAACTACATATTGGATGACAGCTGTCAAACTTACAACTAAATTATCTCGGAAATTACGCGTGCTGGAGTACTACTTTCTTAGGGGAAGATATAGGTGATGATGAAAGCTATATTTCGGATGACAGCTGTCAAGTTGTAGGTGATGATGAACATCACCTACAACTTCCCTTTAGAAAGTAGTACTCCAGCACGCGTAATTTCCGAGATAATCTAGTTGTAAGTTTGACAGCTGTCATCCAAAATGTAGTTCTCACCATTACCTATAACTTCCCAGAAGAAAGTAGTACTCCAGCACGCGTAATTTCCGAGATAATTTAGTTGTAAGTTTGACAGCTGTCATCCAATATGTAGTTTTCATTATCACCTATGACTTCCCCGAAGAAAGTAGTACTCCAGCACGCGTAGTTTTCGAAATAATCTTGTTGTAAACTTGACAGCTGTCATCAAAAATGTAGCTTTCATCGTCACCTATAACTTCTCCGAAGAAAGAAGTACTAGAGCACGCGTAGTTTCCGAGATAATCTAGTTGTAAGTTTGACAGCTGTGATCCGAAATGTAGCTTTCATCATCACCTACAACTTCCCCTAAGAAAGTAGAACTCCAGCAAGCGTAGTTTCCGAGATAATCTAGTTTTAAGTTTGACAGTTGTCATCAGGATCAGAAATAACGTCCGCGTCTCAGGTAAAGGGTAGGGGTTTTTTTTCTCTATGGCAATTGAGAGTATTTTGAAATCAATACTTTGTCATTTTCGTCGACCAATGGGACCTCTACTCGAACTCATATGTACATACTTGTTCATTGAAATTTTATTATATAGGTCTTCGCTATCATAGTTAATTGACCAGCCTAATCGCGTATTGTCTAAATATTGCGACCTGAGCGTAGCTTGACCTCCCTCTTAGACTGGTCACGGTACTACGGCTTTTGCAAAGGAAAATTTGGTGTATGGAAAAGTTTGTGATCATTTTTTATGGACTATCCAGTTAGCTAGATTTGTGGGATTAGGTATTAGGCAGGTACAATTTAGGTAAATTTTTTGGCATATCTTACTTCCGATAATATCTTAACATTCGTGAGATATGAGCGTGGCCGCACCAGGAAGGAAGCTTCCAGGCGCGGCCACATAAAGTATCAATATCTCAATAAATTGAGAGGTACAATTTTTTTCTCTTGAGGTACCTACTAAATAGTACAATTTAGGTACAAATTATTCTTGGACCCGATACGTGACCGTGGTCGCGCTGTGTAGTACGACATGCCTTGAAGAGATCTACATTTTAAGCGACAGTTGTCAAACTTCAAACTTGTTTATCTCTTAATCTGAGCATGTTACACTGCCAGTTTTAGGCCCTAATGAGATCTTTATTTTAAGTGACAGCAGTCACTTAAAACTCGTTTATCTCGTTAACTGAGGATGCTACTCTACTAGTACCTGGTGCAACGCTTCTCGTTAGCAATACAACGAGAAAACCCAGCCAGGGTACCCTTCGGGTGAGAATCCACCAGAGCTGTGCGAGGTGGCGAGGCGGTGTACGAGGAAAAAATCCACCAATAGAATCACTTCATTGAGCGAGACTAGGAAAATGAAGCCTCGCTACCTCGCTTCATCCCGGTGGTCCACCACCTGGTCCACCTGGTGGACCACGGTTCTAGCACCACTATAGCACCAGGAAAGAGGGGCTTTTCGGGGCGGGATCTATGACTGAAACTAATTGTTAATTGGTTGTTATCTTTATTACTTCAAAAATTGTGCTTGAAATTAACTTAAAATGCCCATTGTGTTACATATAATTATCTAATAAATATAAATTATTCTTAGAACATACCTAGGAATACGAAAAAAAATAACCAGATGTAGGTACCTAAAGTTGCCTATAGTACAATAAAATTAAAAGCAAAATCTACACTCTCCCATGATTTTACTGCATCAGTGAAATCATGAAAAACACTTGCCTGGGTAGGTATGGCTTACAGTATCAATAAACAAGCTATAGAGTGCGCATAAGGCCCTGCAGTGTGCGTGCGCATTGAGTGAGCACTTTTAAAAACATATCTAAGAGCCATAGTTATTTAGTAAAAGTTGTGAAACAATTGTAAAATAAATCCCACTATTTGTAAAAAGTTAAAACTAATGATTAGACATCGTTATCTTTGGAGCACAAACAAAAAATTCGTAGAGGTGGCGTACTTTATCGACACCTTAGATATCGACAGATTATATTGAAGTACCTAGTTGCTGTCAAAGCGAAACCAAAGAATTTATAAAAAAATACGTCAGCTTAAAATTGCAACGGATAAGAAGACCAAGAAACATAACATTTAACTTAAAAATCTAATTCCACAAAAAATCTACTGCAAATACTTTAAGGTGTGAACCACCCCATGAACTGAGCGACTTTCCCCAAAGAAGGTCGATGTCTAAAAAAAATAGAATACTTTTTCAAGGATTTTTTTACTCCATTTCAAGGCCATGTTATATGTTAGTAGCATGAAAACATCGATAATTTGTGTTTAGAAAAAAGTCCGCAACTCATCTCTATGACATGACAACATCATTCGTGCTCCAAAGATAACGATGTCTACTAATGATAAATAATATTATGTGTGCTCACTCAGTCCTCACAGAGAACCCCCTGGTTGTGCAAATTTTTCAAGTTTACATAAAAGCCTTGCATACCAGTTTTTAGTAAAAACTCGAATTACTGATCGTATAGTAAAGTAAAAAAAAATTACAATTACTTTCATGTGCTCACTCAATCCACACACTTTCATACGACCTATTTCTCACGAAGCAATAACAGAATATTTTTTTTTTATATGTCCAGTTATAGTTAATGTGAGATAGGATTTTGTAAAATACAGAACACTCCACTTTCATGATACACGGTTAATTAATTAATTTACAAAAGTGCTCACTCAATCCTCACATATTTCGAAAGAAAGAAACATTCATAATTTTTGTTTCGTGTGTATAATAGAAACTATGAATAGTGTGTTAGATCTAGTTTTTTTTTTTACTAAAAGTACATCACAACAGATTTTTGATATTTTGTATAATTTAGGAGATGTGATTTTTTATCGTTTATATGAAAATCTATGAAGACCACGCGTCAAAATGCAGGACAGGGGAATTGTGCTCAAGTCAAGATGACATACTCAGATAAGATGATAAGATGACACACTATCAATATCTAATCTACTAAAGTATGCTATAGCTGTATACCTGCAGTGTTTATATGTTTCGTGTTGGTGCCTCTAACACATACAGGGAGTAACGGAAAGGGTATAACAAGCCCAAAGGAGGTCAAGGTACTCATAAAACTGAACAATTTTCCCCATTACCTATGGGTCGAAATATGAAAAAAATTTGGACCTCGCATACAAAATCGCCGATCAGCTTATTGATTTACTATGGGATGCCCAATTTCTTTTTTTATATTCTGACCCATGTTCCATGGGGAAAGTTGTCCAGTTTCCTGAGTACCTTGACCTCCTTCCGGCTTGTTATACCTTTTCCCTTACTCCCGGTATATGTTAGAGGCACCAACGGGAAACATATAAACACTGCAGTTACACAGCTAGTATACTTTAGTTTAGTAGATATTGATAGCGTGTCGTCTTATCTGAGTATGTCTTGGAGGAAAGCTAGGTATGGAGACGCCATACGAAGAGCTTCCCCTCTGTCACGGCCTATGCCCACTTGGGCTTATCTTACTACAAAAACCAGTTGCTGTCAGATCTTTTACTAGAACGAGTCCAGTCGCGCATGTCAAATGAGCTCCGATAAAAAGCCGAATTGTAGAGATAATAATGCCTTTAAAAATATGTAAAAATACAAATTTACAACAGAACAATATCACTTTTCATCTGAAAGTATTCCTCCAGTACAATATCACTAAATAATATATAAAATTAGCGATTGAAAATTGTACATAAGTGTTGCCAGTAAGTCGTACAAAATGTCTGATGTGGAGTTTTTTTGTAGGTGGATCTACAATAAAATAATTGTATTTTGTTCCTTTTGTTATTATTTTGTGTCGAACAATGGTGTTAATCATAGTATCGTTAATTTACAAATAAAGATTATAATATTCCACCATATAATAGGTAACAATTAACGATCTTAGTTTATTGATGCCTTTAAAAACATTAAATAGCTTGCTAAGTAAGATTAGAATGTTAGTTTGGGATTGTTCTACTTATTCAATGATGGTCATTTCCAGTCGATATTCAATGAAAAAACGATAATTTTAACTTGAAGTATCGAGCCACACTCAACCCAAGCTAGTGCAGTGACCCAAGTAATACAAAACGTCGATACTTTTTCTATCGCCATAGTTACAAACCTATACTATGTAAAGACGGTCTGTACCGAAAACTTTGCAGACATGATCAGATTATGAAATTGAACAACTTTTACTATGGATTTTGGGAAACCCTGATTTTGTTCGAGTTTCATTGAAAATTAATGTCAGTCTCAGCTGATCGAGTGACATCGGATGTCAGCCGACGTGGCGATGTACGTATACGCAGCGGGACCCTAAGCCAGAATGGAATGAAACTTATGTGGTCTTTTAGGTATTAATTTGTACCTACAGAAATGTGAAATAAAAAAATTTGTACCTCTGTAAAAAAAAAGTTACGGACCAATTTGCAAAACGTCAACCCAGCGGGACCCCACTTAAAATGACAGTTTAGAGTCAAAGTAAGCATATATTCGGAAAGCCCTGAATTTGTACCCTCCAAATATTATTCGATCATTCTCCTGAAGCGAATAGTCTAGGAGCTATAACCGATTAAAGTCAGCGTCAGGCCAGCGGGACCCCATGTCAAAGTACAATCTACACATAAAAAAAGTATATTTTTGGAGAGCCCTGAATTTGTACCTTCCAAAAATACCTTTGTACAGCTTGTAACATTAATACTTTACGAGATATTAACGATTGAAATTTTATAGTCTAAGAGTCAAGGTCCAAAAAAAAATTGGTGATTTATATGGGCTGAAATTTTATTAGTGACCGATAGCGAAAACTCAGAACCGGCTAGTGATAAGAACAACTTTCCCCAGGAAACATAGGTCGAAATACGAAAAAAAAATTGTACCTCCCATAGTAACAGAAATCAGCTGATCGGCAAGTTTGTATGGGAGGACCAAAAAGGTTTTTCGTATGTCGAGCTATGTTCCTTGGGGAAAGTTGTTCCTTATCACTAGCCGGTTCTGAGTTTTTGCTATCGGTCACTAGTAAAATTTCACACTATAGTTACCATCTTAAGTTCCCCTACAAACAGAGTACCAAGATAGTATTCTAAGAAGGAATACATTGCGATTTGCGACGCTTTGGCGAGTTGGCGACGCTTGTGTGTGCCTTTGTCAATACTTTTTCATACATTTTATATGGAAACCGTTTCAAGAGTCGCGATGTCAAACATCAAGTGACAACGCCCTACGTCCTATGTTCTCTTTGTGGAGCTTGGGGCTTACATATTCCTACTTCTGTGGCCGTACGGTACAGACGATGCACACCTACATTGCATGTCATGATGAACTTGCCTCATGATATTATTACCTGGGATCAAACTACACTGGTTACTCTTACTAACTGTATGTGTCGGCAACACCGACAGCCATAGAGCCGTTGCTATGACACGGCTGTCATCTTGTTATTCTTCTCTTGCTTGACGACATTTGTATAAGGAAAATGTTAAATTTCTTTATTATTTATAAATAAATAGTTTCAGTGTATTTCTCAGTGGTTTGCATTTATTATAGTGTTTACAGTCCGCACAGTATGAAAAACCAGAAGAAGTTTATCCTTTGTATCGATTGTCACGGTAAAATGTCAGTATTCCTTCCTAGAATACTAGCTTGGTACTCTGTTTGTAGGGGAACATAGATGGTTACTATAAATCACCAAATATTTTTTTTGATTCTGTCTCTTATACTATAAAATTTTAATCGTTAATATCTCGTAAAGTATTAATGTTACAAGCTGTACAAAGGTATTTTTGGAAGGTACAAATTCAGGGCTCTCCAAAAATATACTTTTTTTATGTGTAGATTGTACTTTGACATGGGGTCCCGCTGGCCTGACGCTGACTTTAATCGGTTATAGCTCCTAGACTATTCGCTTCAGGAGAATGATCGAATAATATTTGGAGGGTACAAATTCAGGGCTTTCCGAATATATGCTTACTTTGAGTCTAAACTGTAATTTTAAGTGGGGTCCCGCTGGGTTGACGTTTTACAAATTGGTCCGTAACTTTTTTTTTACAGAGGTACAAATTTTTTTATTTCACATTTCTGTAGGTACAAATTAATACCTACAAGACCACATAAGTCTCATTCCATTCTGGCTTAGGGTCCCGCTGCGTATACGTACATGACGTGGCGCAATGGCTAGTCCGACTGCCTGTTCAATTCCTTTCGCTCACAAAGTTGATATTTATCACTTTGTGAATATGTTCCTAGACTGGTCAGGACACCACACAGGCTGAATCACGTGATTGTCCGAGAAGCAAAACAAGATGGTTCCGTGCTTTGGAGCCATGTTCAGCCGTCGGTCCCGGTTGCTGTCTATGGTCACTTAGACGGCTGTCGTTACACAACTATTTCAAAGGCCTGCTTCATGCAGTAGGTGGTTGAATAGCACTGACACCAGGGTTCATCAGGTCGTTGGACGTTTTGGTGTCCTTTAAACTGTTTAAACTTAAGTGCGACATTTTAACTTTAATTACATATATAAAAAGGATTTCGCACTTACCTACTACTTATTACATCGCGGTTTTGCGACCGTTTCGGTCCAGTCGGTGGTCTTTTATCAGCCGGAGTGCTCAGACAAAACACGAATATTTGAAAATTTACTTTATAAATATTTGTGTCCGGTGGAAATCGAACCCACGAGCCTCGGCGTAGAAGACAGATAGATAGTCGAAGTTATTATGTATGACTTGTTGTATAGATGGTTTTTTAGTAAATTCCCTTACATAATATCCTATGATACTTAATGATCAGTAAATAGAAGGTAGGTATTGCATTGATTGTACCTACATAATTGTATTATCTGGTCTATGGGGAAAGAAATTCATATTTTGGTTAATTTATACCTTATGCAATATTTAAAATGATGTTATTGCGCCTATATTTCTATTTACTACAAAATCCTATTCTCAAGAACTAAGTTGCTTTTGAAAATGCAATAATATGACACAATATTGAGAAGACTGATGTAATTAATCGAGAGGTCAAGTATCGATATTGTCGATTCGAACACTAGCTTGATTTGACAGCTTTACCTCTCCCCCCGCAAAAAATGGCAGAAATATTTGTATAGAGTAAAGTAGCTATGACGACTCCCCTCGGGCCGGAACGGGACGGAAGATGCTCGAAGGAGTATGTCATCTTGACTTGGGCATAATTTCCCTATGTCTTACATTTTGACGGTTACATGTTACAAAAATCTGTTGTGATGTACTTTTAGTAAAAAAAAAAACTAGATCTAACACACTATTCATAGTTTCTATTATACGCACGAAACAAAACATATGAATGTTTCTTTCTTTCGATAAATGTGAGGATTGAGTGAGCACTTTTGTAAATTAATTAATTAACCGTGTATCATAAAAGTGGAGTGTTCTGTATTTTACAAAAACCTATCTCACATTAACTATAACTGGACATATAAAAAAAAAAATATTCCTTTATTGCTTCGTGAGAAATAGGCCGTATAAAAGTGTGTGGATTGAGTGAGCACATGAAAGTAACTGTATTTTTTTTTACTTTAATAAAAGATCAGTAATTCAAGTCACTATTTATTTCGAGTCTTTACTAAAAACTGGTATGCAAGCCGTATTTGTAAACTTAATAAATTTGCACACCCAGGGGGTTCTCGGTGAGGGCTGAGTGAGCACACATAATATTATTTATCGTAGGTTTTAACTTTTTACAAATGGTGGGATTTGTTTTACAATTGTTTTAGAACTTTTACTAAATAACTATGACTACTGGATATGTTTTTAAAAGTGCTCACTCAATGCGCACGCACACGGCCCTGAAGCGTTAGCAGTTGCCCCCTAGAAACAGGCGTCAAATGTATGAGAAATTAAGAAGTCATGGAGGTTCAATAGTGCTGTCACTGACGTTTTGCTACTGACAGACAGAGAAATTGTGCCCAGACTACTGCCAACAGTTCTAACTTTTTAGGCGTACTCTTAGCTTGCTTATATGGGGTGAAATTTTACTAGTGACCGATAGCGAAAACTCAGAATCGGCTGGTGATAAGGAATTACTGTCCCCAAAGGAACATAGGTCGAAATACGAAAAAAATTTTGGACCTCCCAAAGTGTTTGTATGGGAGGACCAAAAACTTTTTTCGTATTTTGACCTATGTTTCTTGGGGAAAGTTGTTCCTTATCACTAGCCGGTTCTGAGTTTTCGCTATAATCACTAGTCATCCTATATACGGTTACATTTAATTAAGTACAAATCTCTTGAGGGTTTAATCTACGCACAAAACTGAACAACTTTTGTTAGAAACTTTTCTTCGAAATATGAAAAAAAAATTGGATTTCCCATACTAAGTGACACACTTTTTCAGCATTTTTGTATGGGAGGTCCAAATTTTATTTTCATATTTCGAAGAAAAGTTTCTACGACGGGATACTCGACGAGTTATATAGAGTAGCTCCTTTTTACGACCGAGAATTACCTCATTTCCCCATGAAAACTGTTAGAAGCGAGTGAAACCGACAGTAATAATGATGTAAGACTGATTAAAGTATTTATGTACCTATTTTGTTTGTCTTAAATTAATAAATTATTCAAAATTATTGAATTTGTTAGGTGCATGTTCTATCTTCTATCTGAAAAGTTGCTGTTTTAAAAAGCGGCAACTATTAAATCTTTTTTCTCAATTATCTAACAATTTTTACTTTTAAAAGTAATACCCGGGTACCCGGGTATACCCGGGTATTTGAAAAAAATCGTACCTACCCGATACCCGGGTATCTGAATTGGTCGGGTATTCGAAAACCCTAGTAAGAACTAACCTGATTTCCGTCAGATTCTGAACGTCGCGTAAACAGACTAGTCTCTCTATAGCATTTCAAGACTTTGTGAATAAACGACAAGCTTAACTGCAATCATTCAACCATAACACGATGTCTAAGTCCAAAATCCAGCAATGTCACCACTTAGGCGGCGTCTACGGTCTACTAAAACACCCATGTTTCAGAAAAAAAAGAATCATTTTGCAGGAGTCCCAAAGTCGCAGTAAACTATTCGTAAAACAAAAGTGTTATATTATAAGAGTTATCTACCTACGCTCTTACTTTTGATTCTGAAAATGTTCTGTTACACTAAACGGCGCGAAGTTGATGTCAGTGATTCATTTTATTTATGAAACATATACAGGGAGTAACAGAAAGGGTATAACAAGCCGAAAGGAGGTCAAGATA
This sequence comes from Phthorimaea operculella, assembly GCA_024500475.1. Taxonomy (NCBI): domain Eukaryota; kingdom Metazoa; phylum Arthropoda; class Insecta; order Lepidoptera; family Gelechiidae; genus Phthorimaea; species Phthorimaea operculella. Next base: position 1,983,113 of record JANFCV010000051.1, on the reverse strand, counting down.
CTCATGAAACTGAACAACTTTCCCCATGGGACATGGGTCGAAATATGAAAAAAAAAATCGGACCTCCCATACAAAATCGCCGATCAGCTAATTGATTTAAGTACTATGGGAGGTCCAAATATTTTTTTCATATTTCGACCCATGTTCCATGGGAAAAGTTGTTCAGTTTCATGAGTACCTTGACCTCGTTTCGCCTTGTTATACCCTTTCCGTTACTCCCGGTAGAGATAATGATTCGAATTTAAAATTTATTAATTACCTACTGCTTATAAGGCCAATCTGATAGCTACACAAACGTTTCATTTTTATCATGGAAAGAAAATTGGCCAGGAACAAGAAAATCAGAAGAGTCCAGATTTTTTGATGTAGTTGTAACTTGAATGTGACGAACATTTTCAACACATTTGTACAGTAAGTTGGTCCAAAGTAATTTACAAATTTCGAAGAAAAGTTTCTAAAAGTTGTTCAGGATTGGGAGTAGAAAACTTAAAATTTAAAAGTAACCTTATAATTAACTTAAATTACACCGCAGAAAACTAAGCAAAAACAAGCTTGGTGATATTTAACGTATCATAAAGCATTTGAAAAAATATGTAAGGGACGTACGCACCAAATTTTTTGATTATTTGTATGAAAGTCTATGGAACCTTGAAAATATTGCCGAGCCGCACGCGCCGCAGTTGGCTGTACGCACCGAATCGAGCGGATTTCCCAGCCAACGTTGATCATAGGTGTCTATACACGGTGGGTTATCCTTCAAGCAGAACCATCAGGTACCATGGAACTGAAAAATGTTTGACCGTGAGTGATGGAATTTTATCGACATTACGCGATAACTACGCCTGATCGTAGGTCAGAGCCCATCTTTCATACTGAACACACGTTTTCCACTGACTACAACATTAAAAATGTGTCGTCACAAGATAGCAGCAGGGATATGAAAAATTAATCGATTTTCTAAATAATCGATGTTTTTTGAAAAAATACGATAAATCGATTAGTCCTATTAATTAGATGCCGTGTGTCCTATTAATTAGATGCCGTGTGTCTTATTAATTAGATGCCGTGTTGTTTTATTAATTAGATGCCGTGTGTCCTATTAGTTAGATGCCGTGTGTCCTATTAGTTAGATGCCGTGTGTCCTATTAGTTAGATGCCGTGTGTCCTATTAGTTAGATGCCGTGTGTCCTATTAGTTAGATGCCGTGTGTCCTATTAGTTAGATGCCGTGTGTCCTATTAGTTAGATGCCGTGTGTCCTATTAGTTAGATGCCGTGTGTCCTATTAGTTAGATGCCGTGTGTCCTATTAGTTAGATGCCGTGTCCTATTAGTTAGATGCCGTGTGTCCTATTAGTTAGATGCCGTGTGTCCTATTAGATGCCGTGTGTCCTATTAGTTAGATGCCGTGTGTCATATTAGTTAGATGCCGTGTGTCCTATTAGTTAGATGCCGTGTGTCCTATTAGTTAGATGCCGTGTGTCCTATTAGTTAGATGCCGTGTGTCCTATTAGTTAGATGCCGTGTGTCCTATTAGTTAGATGCCGTGTGTCCTATTAGTTAGATGCCGTGTGTCCTATTAGATGCCGTGTGTCCTATTAGTTAGATGCCGTGTGTCATATTAGTTAGATGCCGTGTGTCCTATTAGTTAGATGCCGTGTGTCCTATTAGTTAGATGCCGTGTGTCCTATTAGTTAGATGCCGTGTGTCTTATTAGATGCCGTGTGTCCTATTAGTTAGATGCCGTGAGTCCTATTAGATGCCGTGTGTCCTATTAGTTAGATGCCGTGTGTCCTATTAGTTAGATGCCGTGTGTCCTATTAGTTAGATGCCGTGTGTCCTATTAGATGCCGTGTGTCCTATTAGTTAGATGCCGTGAGTCCTATTAGATGCCGTGTGTCCTATTAGTTAGATGCCGTGTGTCCTATTAGTTAGATGCCGTGTGTCCTATTAGATGCCGTGTGTCCTATTAGTTAGATGCCGTGTGTCATATTAGTTAGATGCCGTGTGTACTATTAGTTAGATGCCGTGTGTCCTATTAGTTAGATGCCGTGTGTCCTATTAGTTAGATGCCGTGTGTCCTATTAGATGCCGTGTGTCCTATTAGTTAGATGCCGTGAGTCCTATTAGATGCCGTGTGTCCTATTAGATGCCGTGTGTCCTATTAGTTAGATGCCGTGTGTCCTATTAGTTAGATGCCGTGTGTCCTATTAGTTAGATGCCGTGTGTCCTATTAGTTAGATGCCGTGTGTCCTATTAGTTAGATGCCGTGTGTCCTATTAGTTAGATGCCGTGTGTCCTATTAGTTAGATGCCGTGTGTCCTATTAGTTAGATGCCGTGTGTCCTAATAGTTAGATGCCGTGTGTCCTTTTAATTAGATGCCGTGTGTCCTATTAGATGCCGTGTGTCCTATAAGTTAGATGCCGTGTGTCCTATTAGTTAGATGCCGTGTGTCCTATTAATTAGATGCCGTGTGTCCTATTAATTAGATGCCGTGTGTCTTATTAATTAGATGCCATGTGTCTTATTAATTAGATGCCGTGTGTCCTATTAATTAGATGCCGTGTTGTTTTATTAATTAGATGCCGTGTGTCCTATTAATTAAATGCCGTGTGTCCTATTAATTAGATGCCGTGTGTCCTATTAATTAGATGTCGTGTGTCTTATTAATTAGATGACGTGTGTCTTATTAATTAGATGACGTGTGTCTTATTAATTAGATGACGTGTGTCTTATTAATTAGATGACGTGTGTCTTATTAATTAGATGACGTGTGTCTTATTAATTAGATGCCGTGTGTCCTATGAATTAGATGCCGTGTGGAGTGTTTGCAATGCAGTGTGGTGCCGGCGGAGTAGAATAGCACCACCCCCTCGGGGCGACCGAGGGATGAATCCAATCGTATGGTGGTGGTTAATCCACCACAAAAGCATTCCCAAGGAGGGTTGACGTCTGGTAGGCGGCCGGTCGTAAAATTCAGCCAAATCCTTTTGCAATACGATTTTGTGTTCAACGAAACGTGTTGCGCCGACCCCAAGTAATTGGAATAAGGGCAGTAAGATGATGATGACGATTAATCGATTAATTTAAAGAGTAGAATTGATAGATTAATAAAAAATCGATTTAATTTTCAATATTTCCAAAATTACAGAAATAGCTGATTTTTTTGAGTCTTTTTTTCTTTTACCAAACGTCTTGATTATGCATGAATTATTACCATACCCAATTTTATCGGTCTTAAATGGAAGAGTTCGGCTCTTTTCGGTATAATTACTGCTATTTTTGCATCTAGGTCTAAAAATACTGTTTTGGCGGCATGAAAAGAAAGGAACCGTTCTAATACTGTGTGTAAGTAGCAGTACCTTTAGTAGGTGGTTGTAGTACTCTGACACCAGAATTCATTGGGTTGTTGGGTGACGCGATGTCTTATCTAAAAGGATGTCTATGATTATACTAGATGATACAAAATAATAAAAAAACGGACCTCCCATACAAAAAGTAACAACCGGCCGAGTCAATTTGTATGAAGTTTATTTTACTTATATTAATTAGGTGCAATAAAAATAATAAATTGTGAAATGCGTGTAACTTGAGATTTAGTAAAATCATGTAAACTGTCTTGCAAATAATCAAAAAGTGAATGGCACTAACATTTCTTGATAAAATTAAAGGTGCCGAAAAAAAACGATTTTTAATAAAAATCTATGTTTTTCAAAATAATTAAATCGATTTATTTTTAATCGAATTTTTGCGACTAAAAATATTGCGATTATTTAATACTCAAGTCACATCCCTAGATAGCAGCTCTCCGAAAAGGGTGCAATCAGACCATGAAACTGAACAACTTCCCATTGAAAAATATTTCAGAGCATTTCTTGGATAGACCGTATTTTTTCTGAATTCTGTGGCAATTTTTATTTTATTATTATAAGACAAATAACTGTAAAATATTGAAAATATACAAATTCATAAAAATTATGACATTAATGGCGCATCTTTAATTAATACTTACTGATACTTTGGACATTTGATACTTTGGACATTTTAATACTATGGACATTTTGATACTTTGGTAATTCTGAACCCGAAGGCAACATTTTAATTTGATTGTTTGTGCTATCGTGGGAGAAATTCTAGAAAAGGGCATATTGTGAAAAGGACATTATGAGCTGAGACGTTCAGTAGGTAAACGTTTCGTAGAGACGTGATGTAATTTTTGAATTTTTTATGCATTTGATTATTTTATGTATGTCGCGACCTGCTATATTTTTGACCTCCTCTAAGAATATACATACGTCCGTGCGGTAGTCGTACGAGGTAAGACTTTGTCCGTGAGAGCTTAGGGCCCTTTTCCTGTCATGCGTATTTTCGCACGCGCGCGGATCTGGTCCGCATGCGGATGATAGCACGCTCCTGGTCACACGCAGGACAGGGATTTCGTTTGCGTCAATCCGCGTTCCGCGCGCGTGCTAGCCGCATGATAGGAAAAACATGTATCAAAAGATAAGATGCGTGCGGCCCGCATGCGGACCAGATCCGCGCGCGTGCGAAAATACGCATGACAGGAAAAGGGCCCTTAGTCTAAGAGAAACATAAAAAGCGATTTTATACCTACTATGTAATGAAATGACTAATGTAATGATTGATACTTACCATCACCATAAGATTAGCTAACTCCACAATCAATCGATCACATATGATGTGGCTTTTATTAGTTAAAAAAATGAGCTATGAAGCAGAGTAGAATGGTGGTCCGCAAAGATTGGAGCATCACGCTTCCATTCATCCAATCCAGTATTTTACTACTCCTGCAATATTCGTCTACTCTATCTGCAAGTCCTTCTAATGCTACGCATCTCTCTTTCATTTTTACATATTTCTCGCACTTTTGCTTGTAAATTATTCTTATTTTTTTTATTGCAATCTTTTCCTTTCGGTGCTTAAATATTTTATGACTATTCAAAAATTTGAATAAAAAACCCGGTCCCCTTCCTCTGTTTCGCCCGTATGATTCACGGGGTGGTGGTTCTTCTGGAAGTTTGGTCTTGGGTTCCATTAAAGCATTTTTTTTCAAGTACGGAAGAATTTTTGTCTCGTCTGCCTTGCATTTTGCTATGGTTTCTGTATTGCTGTTGTCAGTATTTTCAGCAGTTCCAGTTCTGAGTTTTGCTTTTCGAGCAGCCATACTTGCATCGACTGAGTACACGTGTAAAGTAATAGAAATAGTGACTGCCAGTAGAAACCACGCAAAAAGTCTCCCGATGGAAATCATGTTCTTGTTTGATTGATTAAGTTTGATGCTAGCCAAGGCAGTTTCCTTCCTTTTTCTTTTTGAAGATCAAAGATAGTTATGACATGACAAGTACGAAATTTCAAAATATTTCGAAGTCAAATTCAAATCTGAGTTTTACACAGACCAGGTTTAGTAGGTCTGTGGAGTTTTAGGGTTTTAGGTAGCGTGCAGGTTTGTAACCATAGAGTACTTCATATTAGGCACAGAGTTTTCAATATTAGGGGGGATATTTGCTTCGAGCAACTCATCTTCCGTCCCGTTCCGGCCCGGAACGATATTTGATTAAAACCACAGAGAACCAAAACGTCATTCGCGGTCCCCGATAGAGACGCCCTTTGAGCAATATAGCCTGCCAATTTGGTTTACCGGATTGCCATTCCCAGTGTTGCCACCAGCTTATATTTCTCGAACTTGACGTCCTTTTTTGACTCCCACGTGTTATTTGTAATTTTACCATTTTGTTTGTAAATCGCCCTTACTCTAATACTTATGATACAATAAAACATGCTGTACTATAACAGCCGCAACAGTCCACTGCTAGACATAGGCCTTCCCTTATTAGGGGGGTATTTGCCATACTCACTACGCTTGGCAGGCGGATTGGCAAGCGCAGTTCAAGGTGATGTATTAACAGAGACTTTTGCTGCCCATTCTCTGGAACGACTTAATTGGTTTTTAACACTCAAGGGTAGATAGATGGGGTGATGCAATGTATTCAACGCCAACATTACTCGGCAATATACCTATTTATTATCTGGATCTTTGTTGTGAAAAAACTACTTAAACAAAAAATGAGAATATTTTTTTTACGTAGCTGTTATCTACCTATCTATGTACCTAATTCTAAAAATAAACACGACAGACAAAAGTTGTCTCATTCAACTCATTGACTTTTTTCTGGCTGACACGTACTTAATCTTTTATAATATCAGAGGATGTCAGTTTCTAGAACACTGACATTCAGTCATCTATCAGTACGAGTCCACAAGAAAAGGTGAAAATGCCTACGTGGACCACGGGTATTTCTTTTTTCCCCGTGGTGCACCCTATAGTTCGACAACTTCGTGCCCGACCTTCCTGCGGGGTACAGACGGTCGGGGGGCGAGGAAGCACGTCATTTTAATATGACGTGCGGCGCGGATGCGCGCTTCTCCCTTCCCCGCTACACGTCCCGCTACCCGCTGACATCTCCCCCCCCAACGTCTGTCACCCCTAGGGAAGGTCGCGCACGAACTTGTCGGACTATAGTCCACCTGCTATAGGTGGACTCAAGGGCAGGGGTTTTACTAATGGTTCACTCGGTTCACCTTATTTCTGAAAGCAACTTTGAATAAATGTTTACACTAATATTATAATAATTCTTTACGTAAGTTGTAGGGCTTGGTGTGATTGATTTGCGATCCTTTTTGGAAAACGAGTGCAACACCCAATAAACTTGATCCAATCAAAAACATTAACATATTAAGTCTCTAAGCCTCGCTTGCTACTCAGTTCTTTTACCATTATAAAACCATTTTATGTAGGTAATAGCAAGCTGGTAGGTAAATAATTTTATCTACACTCATTTTGTAATATTCGTTTTACAGAATCGAAAGCACCAACGTAATAATAATAATAATAATAAAATTTCTTTATTGCACATACATAATAATAAAGCACACATGTAGGTAATACTAAAACTATAAACATATGGCAAAAGGTGGGAGGCTCAGTTATTGCAGAACAAGTTACCAAAGGCCACTTGTCTGCACTGATTTTCAGCCCCAACCTTCTCATCTCCAAAAAAATAACAAACAAGCATTCCGAGTATGAAATGATAAAATAACAAACTGGACAGAAGCTGACAAAAGTAATAATAATATTTAAGAACTGCAGTAGGAAGTAATGAACTGCAGTAGGAAGTATGCAGCCTTAAAATATAATTTCCATACTAAAATTTGAATCGTAATGGAACGTGATGTCTAGTATTTAAAAAAAAACTAAACGAATATTCCGCTTTTTTATTTCCTGAGCCATCACTGGCCTACAGTAAGTTAAATAAAAATAAAACAAATTTCACCCGGGCGGGACGACACTTGAAATAATGAGGACTTATTTATTATTAAATCTTTGCTTCAAATCATTTTTCGAATTTAAATTTACCGATAAATGCTTTTTAATTTTAAAAGTTGTTCAGTTTTTATGAGCCTCCATTTTAACGTTTAGTTAAAAAGTTACTTATGTACAAAAGTCGTTCAGTTGGTGGTTCAGTAGATAGGCTTGCAATCGCCACAGTGCGGAGGTTTGAATTATTTTCATAGTTTTTCTTGAAAAGTGTAGATAAAATAGTGTATGCAACTGCATATAATTAGGCTTTAGAATGCTCGTGTCAAACTATTATCACACTAGGCTGCGCCTCGTGTGATAAACAGACACTCACATCCTAAAGCCTCTCATTATAAGGCAATTGCATAAACTACTATTAACTATGAAAAACGATTTAAGTTTAGCACGCATAGTTTCTGATTTAAACGACTTTTAGTGTGACAGCTGACACCTGTCATGTAGATCTCGTTAAGGCCTACAACTTTCCCAAAGAAACTAATAGTTTAGCACGCATAGTTTCCAATATAAACCACTTTTTAGTGTGACAGCTGACACCTGTCATGTAGATCTCGTTAAGGCCTACAACTTTCCCAAAGAAACTAATAGTTTAGCACGCATAGTTTCTGATTTAAACCACTTTTTAGTGTGACAGCTGACACCTGTCATGTAGATCTCGTTAAGGCCTACAACTTTCCCAAAGAAACTAATAGTCTAGCACGCATAGTTTCTTATATAAACGACTTTTAGTATGACAGCTGACACCTGTCATGTAGATCTTGTTATAGCCTAAAACTTGTCCGAAGAACCTAATAGTCTAGCCGGCATAGTTGCCGAACAAACGACTTTTAGTTTGACAGCTGACACTTGTCATGTAGATCTTGTTAAAGCCTACAACTTTCCCAAAGAAACGAATAGTCTAGCACGCATAGTTTCCGATATAAACGACTTTTTAGTTTGACAGCTGACACCTGTCATGTAGATCTCGTTAAGGCATACAACTTTCCTAAAGAAACTAATAGTCTAGCACGCATAGTTTCTGATTTAAACGACTTTTTAGTATGACAGCTGACACCTGTCATGTAGATCTTGTTAAGGCCTACAACTTTTCCAAAGAAACTAATAGTCTAGCATGCATAGTTTCCGATATAAACCACTTTTTTGTGTGACAGCTGACACCTGTCAAAACAGGGAAAAAATAACGTACCCGTGGTCCACCAGGTGGACCAGGAGGTGGACCACGGGGATGAAGGGGCCATTTTCAGTCCCTTTTTTTTATTCAATCTCATACACTCCAAATTTAGGTTTTGGCGACGGATATGTGTATTTTGAAAAGACGGTTGTGGCAACACTTTAGGGTGAACGCACTCTGTTCCGAACCGTACGCACAGCACCCTAAGTGGCATAGAATTTCATACAATATTTCAAAATATGACGCGTACGGAACGGTTAAATGAGCTATCACCTCAAATTGCCTCAAATGACAAACTCGTTCAAAAACATTCAAAAATGACAGGCTTGTCTTGTATGAAATTTTGACAAAAGGCGTGTCTAGTAGCGCTGCGCGAAAAAGGTTTCATTTGTCTGTGATTAAAACGTAGCTACTGGCCAGCAAAAAAGAAAAACGCGCCTGGCTGTTTGTGTCATTCTGTTTTCTTTACCAAAGTTCTATTCTGTCTTTGTGATTTCTGATATAGTGTAAAATGGAAGAAAGATATTCTACCAAAAGTAGACAGTTTTATGGTGAAAACATATTTATCTGAAAACTATGAATATGCTTCTGCTGAAATACATGAATACATAGTGTAAAATGAAGTCACTTTTGCGTTTCTCTGTCTGTCTGTTGTGGAATTCGCTAACTCGTCTTAAACCACGCAAAGGATTTTAATAAGTTTTTTCGTCATAGATAGAGTGGTTCAATAAGTAGATTTATATGTACATAAAATACATGCCAGAATAATGCCTATTTCTCACGGAAAAAATAGTTGTAGCGGGTGAAATACACTTCCCATCACAAAAATCGAAACACCTCGGTTTTTCTTGTTTTTGGCCGAATTAAACACCAAAAAGTATTGCTTGCATTAAAAAAATTATATGACTGTGTAGCTGGCAGTTTTTTTAGTGTGTATAAAAAAATTCAAAATTCAAAATTGGAACTCCACCTGTTTGTTCTGTAAATGACATAGACTTATATATATAAACTATGGTAAATGAGATCAATGACTGAGATACGTTTGCAGTTTGCGCCTTTTAACGATTCATAACATTTTCAACATTAAATTGAGAGCTTGTCTTAGCTTATCTTAAAACTTTTGCTTTTTTAATTGTTTACTGTGACTTTGGATCGCCTGAAAAAAGTAAGATTTTATCTGAATCATGGGTATTTTGCCCGTAGAAGCCGCCCAAGTGGTGACATTGCCAAATTTTGGACTTGGTCATCGTCTTGTGGCTGAAAGTTTGCATTTAAGCCTCACCTCTGTTCATAAAGCTTACAAACGCTATCAGAAGACTGGTTTGTTTACGCGACGTTCAGAATCTGTCGGAAATCGGGTCAGTTCTGACCGACATGATCGAATTAATGTTATGAGTTCTTTGCAAAATCGACGCCTTAGCGCTTTTTAACTGCGCCAAAGGCTATCAAATGTACAAAAGGTGGCTAAAAGTGGCTCTACAATCAGAAGAAGGTTAAAGGAACGTAGACTGGTACCGCAATAGCCAGGAAACGGGTCCAAATCAACTGAAGACAATTAAATAGCGCGCCTTAACTTTGCAAGTGAGCACCTAAACTGGTCGTATACCCAGTGAATCAAAATTCCTCTTTTCTGCTGAGTGTAGAATTACGCTGAATGGCAACCACGGAAGCACTATGGCTTACAGAAGGGATTAAAAATGCTTTACACTATGCTGCATTGATAAAAAGGTCAGTTATGGTGACAGTTCGTGAACGGTCTGGGAAGGAATCAGCGCCGACGGCATGACAGAGTTTGTCTTCGTGTCTGCAGTTGATTTGGGCCCGTTTCCTGGCTATTGCGGTACCAGTCTACGTTCCTTTAACCTTCTTCTGATTGTAGAGCCACTTTTAGCCACCTTTTGTACATTTGATAGCTTTTGGCGCAGTTAAAAAGCGCTAAGGCGTCGATTTTGCAAAGAACTCATAACATTAATTCGATCATGTCGGTCAGAACTGACCCGATTTCCGACAGATTCTGAACGTCGCGTAAACAAACCAGTCTTCTGATAGCGTTTGTAAGCTTTATGAACAGAGGTGAGGCTTAAATGCAAACTTTCAGCCACAAGACGATGACCAAGTCCAAAATTTGGCAATGTCACCACTTGGGCGGCTTCTACGGGCAAAATACCCATGATTCAGATAAAATCTCTCTTTTTTCAGGCGATCCAAAGTCCCAGTAAACAATAAAAAAAACAAAAGTTTTAAGATAAGCTAAGACAAGCTCTAAATTTTAATGCTGAAAATGTTATGAATCGTTAAAAGGCGCAAACTGCAAACGTGTCTCAGTCATTCATCTCATTTACAGAACAAACAGGTGGAGTTCCAATTTTGAATTTTGAATTTTTTTATACACACTGAAAAGACAAAACTGCCAGCTACACAGTCATATATTTTTTTTAATGCAAACAATACTTTTTGGTGTTTAATTCGGCCAAAAACAAGAAAAACCGAGGTGTTTCGATTTTTGTGATGGGAAGTGTAGCTAAAGGGCCGCTAGTAATTTATGAAAGCAACCTCCTTTTTTGGTGGTCATTTTTGGCAGATGTTTGGCAGGCAGTCGTGTAGGACGAGGTAAACAAAACACGAGTATGCTTCAAATCTTCTTCAAATGTATCGCAAAATATGAAGAGTTTATTGAATGAGGCCTCTTTTGACAGCTATTAAAACAATGAAGTCAAGTTCTTAGTATAGATATAGTGTATTTCACAGCCGATGGGTACTGTGACGTTTATAATTTGAAATAACTAGTGATGTAGATGACCCAGCTGAGCAAAATATGGAAAGACAGAAATATAACTAATCGGACAAAATCACACCTGGTCCGTACTCTCGTTTTTTCCATATTTCTTTACGGGGCAGAGACATGGACACTGAAAGCAGCGGACAGACAGCGTATCGACGCCTTCGAGATGTGGTGTTGGCGCCGCCTGCTAAGGATTCCCTGGACAGCTCACCGCACTAATGTCTCTGTCTTAAAAGAACTCAAGATCGAAAAATCCCAACGACTATCTCAGATTTGTCTCAATAAGATCCTGAAATACTTCGGCCACATCGCTCGCAGGAGCGAAGATAGTCTAGAACGACTGATGGTGACGGGGAAAGTAGAGGCTAAAAGACCGAGAGGCCGCAGTCCCAAGAGATGGTCGGACCAGATATCCGAACAGCTGAATATTCCTGTCAGCGTAGCATTGCACCGGGCAACAGATCGAAACCGATGGAGGCGTGCTGTTGACAGTCTACGTAGTCACGATCCTCAGCAGTGAGGGAACGACGGAAGAGAGAGAGTGATGTAGTAGTGATTAATCGAACGAAAAAATAATCGGTTTTTATCTACCAAAATGATGAAATTGGAGGACCGGAGCAAAGTGGTTGAAGACAAAGAAAAATTGTTCTCCACTTTTGGGGGTGGGGGGATGGGGAGACATTATACAAATAAATAATCTTATTGACAACCAATTACTCATACATTTAAGTGAGAATTAAAGCGACTCATCTGATAAAAAATAACTATTTAAGTACCTAGTATATACCTAATATTAAAATGCCTTTTTTAGGTTATTAGGGTAATAATACTCGATATAGGTAATCGTTTATTTTTCGTTCGATTTTCTTTTCAGCCTTCTACATCTCTAGTAAAGTTGCCGGCGCAGATCATTAGATGCTATTTCGGATATTTTTAAGTATGAGCGGATCCTAACGTGGCATCACACAAGTGGTGGGTTAGCGCGTGCATTTACGCGCTCGCCACACCTGGCGTGTTGTAAACAACGGATGGGTATCCATGGGTAAAACATGAGAAAGGAAAGGAATGTGGTTAAAAAGTAATGGTTCAATATAGTTAAATGATATTGGGACCCTTCTGACCCACCTAGCGAACATTAATGAAACATACGTAAATTATTAGATCTATTTAGGTATTTCCTAAATAAGTTGTTTTTTTTCTAAAATTCCATGGGAAAGTCTAAATAATTATATATTTTTCTATTTTAAGATTTTCATGGTATACAACGCTAATTTCAATAAAATCCTCTTTGCACTATACTTTTCTATGATGGCGGTCGTTACACAACCATGTCAGAGGCCTGCTACTTGCAGTAGGCGATTGAAAAACTCTGACACCAGGGTACATCGGGTCGTTGAACGACTCGGTGTCCCACACGAAAAGAGAGACTATACTTTTTAAATAAAAATACAGCTATGACACTATATGGATGTGGACAGGTGATGTCCACGTCAGACTGTGCTCGACAGCACCACCCAGAGCAGCCTATCTGGGTCCCAGAGCCTCCGGTTTATCCCTGGCAGCCATGACCCCGCCGTATGGCTCGAGTCGCTGGAGGCTCTTTTCGACGATAAAAGTCGCGTCCGCCCCCGTGATCAGGACCTTTCTGTCCTCTTCTAGGACGGCTGCTCGTGTGCTCTCTTGTCTTGGGGCCGATTGGTGTTTAACTTTCTCCCCCTGAGGTGTGCCCTGAGGGGAGCCGACCACATCCAACGGACCCGTGGGTGACTCTTGACGTGGCTGGCCCGGTGCTTTCCCGTCCTGGCGGCGGCGGGGGCGTTGCTCGCCTCCTACGCCTCCTCGGCTTCCGCTTCTTTGTCGTCGAAGTTTCGGAGGGGCCGTTTGGCAGCCGTCATAAGGGATCCAGCTGCGTTGGTTTCCCCCTGCGGTGTCGCTTCCGTCTTCGTAAGAGTTCCGTACTTCACGCACGGCGCAGTACCGGGCAATCGGAGCTATTAGCTGGGTGCGATCCGCCAGAGTTGGTACATGCAACCAGTTTTTCTCGGGGTCTTCTGCAATCCCGGGCGGGATTTTAGCTGCCCCAGATCATGCACGGCAGCTTACAGCTGCTGCTGTGCCGGAATAGCTAGCATCGATGGCATTGTGTAGTGCCCTATTTTTCCACGCCATCCCTCGATCTTCACGCCGAGCATTCACATTAGCTCTGTGACGTTGTAGATGCCCGGGGTGAGGTTTGGCGTGCGGATAAGCTGGGCTAAGTAGATACACACTGGGCGTTCTCCGCGAGCCTTGATGGGGCGCATGTAGTCCACCTCGTAGCCCAGGGTGGTCAGCTTCTTCTTGGTTTCCTCCGGGTCCGTGTCCACAGGGACCTTGGCTGGCCGCTTCTTCGAGGTGCGTAGGCGGACCAGGACATTTTGGTACCGGAGCCCTCCAGCGCGTTTAGGTAGCGCTTGTATACGCGGAATTCCTGTTCGCCTTGCGCCAGGAATCGGAACCCTGTGGGCCCATAGGGCCGCACGTTTGGCGCATGACAAAGCTCCTTTTTTACCTCGGCGAAGTGGTGGCTCCAGTTCGGGAGCAGATCGACTACTATTTTATGCACCCAGTCATCTTCATGGATGTCTTGGGTGACCCTCATAGCCGGAAGCGGGGTCGATGAGGTTGATCCATGTGCGCACTTCTCGGCACTCAGCGCGCTGCGCGGTCTGCGCTCCCACCTGTATGGCTCTAGCACTCTCCCTGAGAGCGTTTAGGCGCGCTGTAGGGCGAGCAGGTCGAGGTGCTTTTTGTCCCTTTGCTCACGCTGGGACAGCGGAGACGGCGAGGGAGAAGCAGGCAGCGGCGGTAGTGGGGGCGCGGCGGCGAAGGCAGTGGTTATCGCTACTGCGGCGGCCGTCGGTGGCGAAGAGACCAGCAGCGGGGGTCTTCGAGGGATGGCACGAAGTCGCGAGTTCGTCCATAACGCGCTGCAAGGCGGCTTGCGGGTTCGTGCGGGTAAACATTCGCGACTCATTTGCGGGGCGCTGGTGGCCCTTGAAGGGCATTTTCGAAGCTGTTAGCGACTAGGCGGCTAATCTGGAGTATAGTATTAAGATATATATCTTATTAAATATCTTAATATTCCCATCCCTCACAAAAATGCGCCTTTACCTGCTATAACTAGGCGGCTTAGGCTTTAAAATGACGCATAATTCATTAATGTTCGCAGTGGGTATTTTGTCCATACTAAAGGTCCCAATGTCATTTTTATCGACCCTTCTGGGTAACATCGAATCCGATTGGAACCCGTCAGACTAGTTTTCAAATATCGACCCTTTGAGTAACAAATGTCGTAAAAGCCAAATCGCAACTTTTGGGAAATCGCAAAAAACTAAAAATGGAAAACGACAATGTTGTGTATTTTTTACATTTCTAAAGCTATATTAGTACTGTTTATATATGTTTTTGGCCGCAAAAATCCCTTTCAAAGTGTATAAGAATAAATATGCTAACTTCAACAGTTCAAGAGATAGGGTGGCTTTTACTACATTTTGTTTTAGAAAAATTGGTGGTTACGACATTTTTTTATGTTTGGAGACAATCAAAATTGTTGTAATTACTTTTTGTTAAACACGATGACCCACTTTTTTGTAGTAAAATACAAAAATCTGGAAAAATAATGTAGATTTTTGTAGGTAAAATTATACTTATTTGGTAGTTACGCTAATACTTTACGTTGAGTAAATTAGCATAATGTAATGTGAAATGTAATGTGAGTAAATTAGCTTTACGTTGAATAATTTGCATAGTTTTTTTCAAATGCAGATACATTGTCAAGCCTTACCCCTTGCAGAGTAACTAGAGCAGTAAAAAATGTGAAAATCTAAAGTTTTCAGCACTTCTGACTTACTTTTCGGCGTATTTACTGGTAGTACACTTTCCACAATCAATAGTAAACAATTGTTGGGCTGTCTTATAAAATATAATAATCGCGTACCTAATGGATATGAAACTATAAAGTTCCTTAGTCACTGCACATATACAGGGTGGACCATGGAGTGACGTCAATAAAAATAAATTAGATTCCTCACATTTTGGGGTATTCGAAAATACCCCATGTATGTTCCGCGATTATTTTTAGTTTCCGAGTTATTCAACTTTTAAAGTTGTATGGGAAAAACTCGAATGGCAGATTTTTTTTCTTTTTTTGTAAGCTAAAAAGTACAAATTATAAAGATTGTGCTAGGAAATCCTTAGGAAGCCCTTAAACGGAAATAAAAAAAGGAAAGGAAAAATTACTGCCAGTCGAGATTTTCCCATACAACTTTAAAAGTTGAATAACTCGGAAACTAAAAATAATCGCGGAACATACATGGGGTATTTAAATATCCCATGTGAGGAATCTAATTTCTTTTTATTGACGTCACTCCATGGTCCACCCTGTATATAAGATCAATCGAAAGGCGTAAAGATGAGCTGGTTTAAGTCAACATAGAAAGTTTAAAAAATTATAAGTTTCGTACGACGTGCCTATGACGTTGGTAAGTTTATTTTTCGAATGAGCTTAAAGATTTGAAGTTGTATCATCAAAATAAATAACATTATACTATAAAAGGTTACATCTAATTAAGTACATATCTCTTAAGAGTGTGTTCTACTCACAAAACTGAACAACTTTTGTCAGAAAATTTTCTTCGAAATATAAATGTAACCCTATATTAAAAAAATTACAATCACATCTGACAAATTCAATTGTTCTTTGATAACTGACAAGCAGTTAGAGAGTCAGATATAGATTTTTTAAACGGAATTCAATTCTGGAAAGCATCAGAATGAGAGCTTAATAATAAAGTATGCTGTATGTAACTTTTTACTGGAAAAACTTCAAGTTGATCGTGTCTATCTCGTCAGCAAGCCTATTTATCATACCAGCCTTTGATATACTAGCATTTAGTGAAAAATTAGTGCCATCTACCAGTAAAATGTCAAAATTAGTGCAAGAACATGAAAGACTTGTGTTCGTGCTTTATTTTATATTTGGCAAAAAAGCAACTTCAGAGCTGTTTTAGCCTTGACATCTACAGAAGGATAGCAGGACCTGTAGTGTCTTGTGACTCTCTGTATTTTTTTACTATGTATGTTTTAGTGTACAATTAATGAATAAGCTCTTGTCTGGATAATTGAGATTAAATAATAGTCCACTAACTTGATAAAACTAAAAGACATACTAATTGACGTATGTGAAGAAAAACTTCCTTATTTTGAAATGTCCCTGAAATATTTGTCAGACACGGCGACAAGGATCATATTTTTACAGCCGTTCACGCTCTGCCTACCCTATAAGAGATAAAGGCGTGATAAATGCAATGTATGTTTGTACAGAAAAAGAAAGAGCTACTTCGTGCATTATTTCATGTATTACGTTGGGACAGATACATTTAGATAATATTTTCGTTAAGTGTGTCATACGAAAATTACAAAACACTATCAAAATTAAAGGAAAAGGATAATAAAGTGAACGATAATAATTTGAATCAGATGAAAAAGTACTGAGCTGTAATAATTTCGAATTAAAAGAACTCAGAATATTGAACAAAAGAGAAAACAAAATCAGTCGATGATTGACAATACGAAAAATTATTGAAAAAAACGTGAATAAGTGAAAATTATGTTGTACTAAATTATTAAAAATATTACCAAATTAGTAAAAATATTTAATAGGACTGTCAATCCACTAAAATAAGCTTAAAAGCTAAAATAAAGAAGAAAACACTTCAAAAGCTAATATTTTGATTAAATAAATACTTTTTTATACTACAATAATCCACCTATTTTATCCGCAATTTGGTCTTTTACTACATGAAAAAAGAATATTATTTCATTCAATATGTATTTTACATCAATAAACGTCAAGCTCTATTGTCCCAAAAACAGTAAATTCTGTCGTAAACACCAGTGAGGTAACAAAAATAATGTAGTAAAAGCCAATTGTTGGGGTAATCTATTTAAGACTTTTTAAGACTCGGATGAGTACAGAAAGGATATATTGTTATACATCTTTATCTCTATAAATATTTTTTAGCGGTTACTGTAATGAATGTTATAATATTTTAAAGGTCTTGTTCATTACCATAAATTTACCTGAAATGGCTGCAAGCTTTGCATCATGCTTAATGTTGTAAAAGAAAAAGTATCAAATAATTTGTCTTTTACGACAAATTGAACGTTTTCACTTTCTTGGTCTTTTTGTGAAAATATGTCGTATAAGCCACCTTTTTACATACATGTTATTTAAGACACTTTTTTAGTGTCCAAGGCGTCCAAACAAGGTACTTACGACAAAAAAATTGAAAAATTACAGTTTTTCATGTCTAAAAATCTGTGTAGTAAAAGCCATTTTTTTTCAAGATATCAAAATTTTAAATATACAGATCGATAGAACTCGTCAAACTACATAAGATGGCGTTAAAAGCTCATTTTCGCCAAAATGGCTTTTACGACATTTGTCACTCAAAGGGTCGATATTTTGTAGTCGAGTGCCGGCAACACTATGTCACAAAACGTCAGCCTACCCGTGAAATGCAGTATATATAGTATAATTTAAAATGCATTTGACAACTGTCAAACGTCATTTCTTGTAGTTGTGTTTTGTTGTTTGTTAAACTGTTTCTTAGCGCCTCCGCTGCGTGGCGCATCTTGCATTCGCGTTCGCAATGCGGCCACTCATGCGTAGTTCACTCACATCATCTGTACCGCTCTGAATTAAAGTGAACTTCGCACGTGGACCGGTGCGCGCGATATTCTGCCTGACGCAGCGGAGGCACTAAACGGTTTCTACCTCAGGTTTCTACTGTACGACCCTACGCAGCAGTGAATGTGGATTTTTGTCCTGCTGCGAAAGTGCATCAGCGCTATTTATTAACGATTACTTACACTAAGTACTTGACTTTCTTTTTTATGAAAATTAAACTTTCATCAAGATGGACTTCCACAAAGTAACGCCTGATACTAAGTATTAGTTATTTTTTTTTTATAGCTGGCCTCATTCTCAAGTATTCTTCCATCAGAGCCTGACCTGTTGACTATGGGCCCACCTGCATAGTGCCCTTTCAAACTGAAAAAATATTCCCAAATACTAAACACACACACAATTACTAAATACACAGTCTTCTGAATGACTCTCAAACTTTTGTCAAACATGGTGTAAAGAAAGGTAAACGAACGATTTTTACAGTCGTTTACGCTCTGCCTACCCCGTAAGGGATATAGGCGTGATGTATGTATGTAAATACAAAAAGAATTTATCCAGGCATGTCTGAGTAATCGGTGAACATACATAATAAGATAAAAGTTCGCGATTTATAGGGTAGGGAAGATTCTAAACCTTCTCCGTTTTTTGTCGGTTATAAATGAAGTAGCTTTTTACATGTTGACAAACAACCATGCGAAGTTTATTTTTGCAGGCCAGTTTATTAGCTATTTTCCAATACTGACTATGCAGTATGCAGATTATAGTGTCTCAACTCATAAGTTTAACCTACTTATGACACTGGCAAGTATGTCTCAATAAATGCCATCTCACACAATAGAATTTAAAAAACAGACTTCAGAGTAAATACAAGTTTTTTGAAAGTGTGGCTTACTTTTAAACTTCAATAACTTTGGAAATACTGGACGGACTTTGATGAAATAAGAAATTAAGTAATCAGAAGTCACGGGAGATTAGCTTGTTTACAAAAATTTTACCCATTGTTATTTCTTAGTAACGTAGTAACACTTCCAAGTCGAGCGCAAGGCACACACTGCCGTACCATCCTTTACTAGAACTATTTCGCCGCATTTTCAGGCCCCTATTTGAGCACCTTTTGGTAAGACTAGAAAGCTGAAATTTTCGTCATTTAGTTTATAGAAAGTAAATCAACCTCTAGATAGTAGCACAAATTATAGTAGTAGTAGTGATAGTAGGCCCGTATTCCTCCAATCTGTAGGCGAAAATTTCTAAATGGGTCTCTTTCGTTTAAAGTAACGTTGAATGTCCTAAAGTCGATCGTCCTAATACGTTAACCTTATATTCAATTATCCTAATTATTTGATTGTTTTAAATATTGATTGTCATATATTTGGTCATAATAACATATTGACTGTCCTAATGTTATTTAGTAGGTACTAATGTTGATGATTCGTTTTGATTGTTCTAGTGCTAATAAATAACACAAGTAGGTAGTACTTATAATTTTGTATGTACTCTTACCATACTTGATTTATTTAATTGACATTCTTAAAGTATTCTTTGTGAATCTACTTGGAACTAAAAGTTTTGAATCTTGAATAGAACTACTAAACCTTTTGTTACAAAATTCGATAAATCGTTTATAAATAATAAATATAGTGTATTTCCTAAGGCTAAACGTTCAGGAATTCTAATAGTGAGATCTCTGCTAATTGATTAGTTTTTCGATCATCTATTGTAAGCTGTACAGTTTGTTTACACTCAGATAAGAAGGATTTTAACAGATTGTGTGCATTATCTTAAATACCGTATAGCGATAGTTTTTCTAACATAAATCCTCTTTTGTAACATCAAATGCTTTATTTATACTCAGATCACAAAATATACCAGTAGTTTTAAATTTTTTATGTATGCTCGTTATTATCGAGTCAATTACATGGGGAGCTGCTGTGTTTGTAGACTTGTTTTTGCGGTAGGCAGACTACTTTGTTCTAAATGTGACATTATACTACTCGATATTAGAGACTCCCCTTAGGACCGGTATGCTACCAGTCCCACTATGCTACCTTTCAGCAATATGGTCTTATCCAGAGATTCTCAAATAGGGGCCTGAAAATACGCCAAAATATTTCCAGTAAAGGATGGTAGGTACCTACCTACCTTATGTTCCTATTCGTGCAACTCCAGACGATGCAGTAAAACAATTTTCTGTTCCCCGACGCTGAAATAAGGTTATTTTTAACCGACTTCGCAAAATGAAGGTTATTGCATTTTGTGGCTTGCGGCGTGCTCATTGGGCCGGAGTTAAACCAATTTGCTGAAATTTTGTGTGGCAGGTAACAACTTGATAATATCTATGTCGCAGCCAACTTGTTGAAAACGCTGTGTAATTAAACAACTAGTTCTTTAATCAAACGCCGCCATCTAACCAAACAACTAGTTCACTGGCTGAATTTTGAAGCATTCCAAACGTTCAACACAGCGGCGGACCGAAAACCCGCTGTTTAATTGAATAAGTACGTTATTTCGCCACTGCGGCGCTAGAGTCGGTTTGTTTACAAGATGGCGTCAGCGGCACAAAAATCAAGACCGTATTTTGTTATTTTATGTTAAATAATCAGTAATTAGTGTCATCAGTGCTGTTTTCATGGTTATAAGTGATGGAGGCGCCTACGGGAGAAACGTCTGAACAAAAATTCAAACAGTTGTTTGAAGAAACTCTGCGAAATTATGAAATCCAACATCAAGGTAATTTTATTGTTATTACACGAATATTGAGCCATTTAATGTTTATTAAACTGTCACAAACCTAATAAAACATGGGTAATTCGTTACGTAATTATTCAATTTGCAGTATCTACTAATTTTCGATGAAAATAGAACGCGCGTGGGTGGAGCCCGCCTATGTATGAATATGCCCTAACACACATGGCTACCCTAGCAAATTGAACGTTAGGCAGTTGGCTAACCGTCGTACAGCTGTAGTGTAGAACGTTATCTTCAACCACTTAGCTGATGAATGTTTAGTTGTTTGGTTAGATGGCGACGTTTAATTAAAGAACTAGTTGTTTAATTACACAGCGTTTTTAACCAGTTGGCTGCGACATCTACATTAATATAATGAAGAGGAAAGATTTGTTTGTTTTTTTGTTTGTTTGTATATAATCGATAAACTCCGAACCTACTAGACCGATTTAAAAATTTTTTTCACCATTGGAAAGGTACAATTGCTGAGTAACATAGGCTACTTTTTACCCGACTGAAGGGTTATGTTTTTCGAGAGTATGTATGTAGGTATGTGGAGAAGAAAATTCTTTTTCACGAACTACAGCCCAAAAGGATAGTTGGATTTTGATATATGAGGTGTCGTTAGATTAGTCTCAGTAGCGCGAGTGACACTGGCTATATTAAAAAATTATAGATTGATGATTGAAGATGGTGGATTTTTAGAGCAAAATACTAATTTATAATTACCTCAGTCGGGTTTTTTTCTTTTTCACATCTACTTGTTACCTCGGTAAAAGTCCTGGTTCCCATGGAAATTAGTTAGCACCAGGAAAAGCGGGAAATATAGCGGATATTAGCCAAACCGCTTAACCAATCTTCGTGAAATTGGGTACTGATATTGCTAGCATATTAAAGACGGACATGGACTAATTTTTGTCAGCTCTTGAGGATCTGGAGTAGGTACCTGATGGAAGGCACCAGTAGCACAGATAAACTATAAGAGATACGGTAATTAATTTATTCAAAGTAACATTTCTTCAGTATGACGGGACGCTTCTGCTGGCACATGGTTATCGAGGATCTGGAGTACCTGATGCAGACTACCATCATCCCATCTAAACTATAAGAGATACGGTAACGGCTTCAAAGTAAAAATTGTTCAGCATGACGGGACATTTCTGCTAGCACATGGTCAACGAGGATCTGGAGTACCTGATACAGACCACCAGCATCCCATCTAAACTATAAGAGATACGGTCGTGGCTTCAAGTAAAAGTTGTTCAGCATGACGGGACGCTTCTGCTGGCATATGGTCATTGAGGATCTGAAGTACCTGATGCAGCCCATCAGCATCCTATCTTCAGCATCCTATCTAAATTATAAGAAATACGGTAATGGCTTCAAAGTAAAAGTTTTTCAGCATGCTTCTGATGGCACATGGTCATGATGAAACTATTCTGCTGATACAGAGTAATTCACTTTTTACTAGGTACGGGCAAAAATCCAATTTCTACGGGAAAACAGGTAAGTAGCAGCGAACGAAACCGCTGGGCGGGCCGCTAGTAGTTTTTAATATAATAGGTTCAGGCTTTTCAGGACAACATGAATTTGCCGAAGTGACTGCATGTACAGAATAAATTTTATCGGGACAACAATTAACGATAATAGAGATTAATAAAAATCGCTATAACTCGACTAGCAGACCTCTGACATGGTTAGGTTTGTATGGACCATTTATGTGCGGTCGGTTATACCACATAAGCAGGGGCAAGCAATTTTTTTTCTTAAAACAAATATTTATTAGTAAGAAGAGGCTTCTTTTATGAGAATATGTTTTTATTTTTTATTATATTTTCACTGGGATAAAAATAATCCACTTCTCTTGGCGTAGCCCTTGTACCTATGTACCTATGCAAAGTAGGTATTAGATACCTTAATAAACTTTAGCACCCAAATTAGCACCTCATCGTTTACGACCTACAACTCTTAGAAAATCGAGCCGAACGGTGTATTAATGCTAAATTGGCTTACTTATGCGATATTTCAGGCAAAATGGCGTCGTTTACGAGGTATTTCCGCCATCAAGATATTACCGTTCGGAGTGTGCAAGTCAGGGAGGAACCGTTTAGCCGTTTCCTATGATTTGATTGATGACGACTGTTTACTGCTATACCAGAGTAAGAAAAAGCATATAACAAGTTGAAAGGAGGTCAAGCTTCTCATAAAACTGAACAACATTCCCCATGGAACATAGGATGATAAAAAAATATATAAAGAAATAACCTCCAATACAAAATTGCCAATCAGCTGATTTGTGTAGACACACTACGATCGAAATTCGGCGGCTGAATTCCGTTCCGTTAGTTTTCAGCATTTTCGGTTGGGAGGACACACTATAAGCGCTGAAATTACGTACAAATTATGTCAAATTACTTCAATGTAATGCAAATATAATTGCTGGCGTAATTGCGCCGCATTCTGTCGCTTAATTTTGGTCGTAGTAGACTGGTAGCCGCTCTTAATTTTAACTATATCTAACGGCAAATCTGTGCATCAGTTTAGTACCCTATTTTTATAGTCTAAGCTCCCATTGACCAAGTCTTACCTCATAGGTCTACCTCACGGACGTATACTGTAGCGATACTGTTCCCATAGGCATGTATTTAACGCGGCGACAAATTTATACGATTCAGGGTCTTAAAAAAGATGAAAATGGATAGTAAATAAAACTACTTTGGCGACTAATTTGAGGTAGCATCTTAATTAGAAAGCGCCGACTTTTTAATGAGTTTTGAGGTCTTATTTAGATTTTATCTGGCTGTGATTTTCTTTTGTGGCAATTGAATTTCTTCTAAGGCAACAGATTGTTAGCGGAAAAAAAAGTTTCATAAATTCTCATCAAGGCTTTCATAAATTCTTAAATGGGGTTGTCTATAAACAAATACAAACAAGATTTAAAAAATATATTTTTGCTTACATTTTGTAGGGATCTAAATAAACCAAATTGTGATATGCTAAAAAACTATTCTTGGTCTACATATTTATTTTTTCTAGATTATCTTATTTATTATTAAATTTCCCTCTTTTAAATGATTTTTAAATGAACCTACCTACTTTGAGTAACCAGAGTTGCCAACGATACTCACGTAAGTATTGTAGGCAACTCTAGGTACTCAAACATAAGTATTGTTGCTAAATCTAGGGATGTACTTAAGTAGTTAGGTTCATTTATTTCAGCTATAAACTCATTTTTTATTAATTTAAACAGCGTGCAATAAAATACCTAAAATTTGATTCGTTGTCTTTTTTTTATTAATTTTCCTACAATACACAAAATATGTGATTTACTTAATAGTCACAAAAACGATTATTTTGCTTGCTATTGGCTTGCTATTGGCTAGAAACGCGCTTTATGCCCCGCACAGCTCAGACACTTGAGCACATTTGCCACCATTTGCAAGAATTTACGAATCAGTAAACAATATTCTAATATCCAAATATATTATTTTGTTTTAAAGCTACCTAAAAATCACTGCCAGATGTGTATTTTTATAATGAAAGCCAATAGTTGCCATAAAAAGAATGTTTGATATCCCCTTGGAAAAATTAGTCGCCACATTAGGTTTTTTTCATAAAACTATTAAACGGCTGCTACTGTAAGGTATCAAATATAAATCAAGCGGGATCAACGTAAAACTGGTTAAGGTATTATTACCCTTGATCCCGCTTGATTTATATTTGATACCTTACAGTAGCAGCCGTTTAATAGTTTTATGATCCTATCATTTTGTTGCTTGTATAGTTTAATAGTTGCTAAGATATACTGCAAAGTTAGTTTTTTATGACTTAATAGAAAGTTGCCTAAAAAGTATTTCAGTTGCCGTGTTAAATATTTGCCCTTCCCATAGACCTGAAACAATGAAATTTGGCAAGTAGCTTTGTTTTGAATTACGAATTAAGGAAAAACTGTAAAAAAAAATCTAAATGTTTGATTCCGAAGCTGATCTTAGCGCAGTGGAAGCAAATTAAAGTTATCTTAAAATCTTAAACTAAATGGTCGATCAGCCTCGGACCAACATTTGACTACGATTCGTAGTGCTCTTTACTATAGCTAAATAAAATAAATTTAATGAGAAAATTTTCGTTCCGGAAAGTTTCCGGCCGAGAAATTCTGGGATCCGTCTGCAACGGCCCTTAATTTCCTACAATATGACTAATATTCTACTGCACTATCGCAGCTCATGTCTAAAGTATATGTACCAAGTTCCGGTTGTACCAAAGGTCATCAGGGTGGTGACCTCCACGTAATGTTGCTAAATCACTGCAATACAGAACCTAACAGCGAATTGCTTACCGTGCGAATTATGACGCCGTTTCTTTGTGAGTTTAGGTATGACAGGAATCAGGTATTCAGGATATTTGAGGAGCACAGGAATAGAGAATAACCTAAACTCACTGCACTGGAACATCCGCTTGTTCTCGAAATCCTTTCCTTGGTATTCACTATAGTTCACAGTTCGACATCACATAATGTTTTTAACACAAAAATAACTAAAAGATTTCTCTCCGAATGAGAAATCGGCCCGTTGGCCCCAATCAAGAAAACAATTAAAAATATGTGGCTATCGGCAGCCGCGACGCGAGCGACGAAAAGTGAGGTTATATTTTGCCGGCGGCCGCGTGATTCTCAATCAAAGCGCCGGAACCAAATCCACTTGGTTCACTTCCCACCGAACAGGAAAACCACACGAGAAAACCGAAAGCACACTAAATTACACCATTTATAATTAAAATTCGCATCAACGATGCGAGCGCACGGCAGAGGACGGGGCAAGGACAAAAAGTGTTGCCAGCGCCGTCCGCTCAAAAAGAAGTGGCTCGAGACGCAAATCGCACCGCGCGTATTTGATACGAAACTAAACATTCACCCGCCCCGGACCGACCCATCGGTCCGCTCTATGCATGGCAGGCGTGATAATGTAGCTACTGCTCGCTTAAGGACTGAATCCCCCACCTGAACTTCTGCAACTCGAGGAGTGCCATCACTACCCGGAAACAGGTTGAGAATGCGCCCCCGGCGCCAACGCAGTGGCGGTAGGTTGGCATCCTTAACCAGAACGAGATCCCCAATGCAGGGGGGTTCAGTCCTGTCCGTCCACTTAAGGCGTTGCTGCAGAATGTGCAAGTACTCAAGCGACCAACGCTTCCAAAAGTTTTGAGTCATTTGCTGCAACAACTGATAACGCGACAAACGATTGCTATTATTATTATTATTATTTATTATTCAATAACAGTTACACTGTGTTCAAATGTCTTAAATCTAATCACACAATAACACATTTCTTACAAATACACGACAATAATACATACACAATCTTTTCATTTAATACAATTCCAATTAATATAAATTACTACTTCAATGTCAATTTAAAATTATATAACCTAAAATCTAATTTAATACATTGCAATAATTAAATCCTATTAAAATGTCAATACGTAAAATTTAAATAATTGAATTCATTACAGTTTTATAATCTAATTTAATACCTACATTCCAATAATTAAATTCCTTTAAAATATCAATTCGCAATATTATTTAGTTACATTAAATTTATTGAATTCATTCCCATTTTTTTATATTTAGAATCTAAAAATCATCGACCGTATAGCATACTTTTTTAAGTAACAACATTTTAAGTTTCCTTTTAAATACATTAATATTGTTAATATTTTTCAACTCTGTCGGCAGTTTATTGAAGAGTGACACGGCTTGGTACCTAGGGTAATGTTTAGCGACATTAAGATGAGGAACAATATTACTTGTTAAATCTTTTCTTCTTGTTTTCAGACGTTTGTCCATTTCTTCTTCTGATTCATACAGAGACCTATTTTTAATTATATCTACCAACAGTACCATTATATAAAGACTAGGGACGGTCAAGATTTCATACTCTTGAAAAAACTCTTTACAAGACTCCCAAGGGGGTATACGTGCAATAGTTCTTATAGCTCTCTTTTGAATCGTAAACGCTTTTTTCATATTGTAAATATAACTTTTACCCCAGAATTTAACACTATATCTTATTTTCGACTCTATCAACGCACAGTAGACAGACTTTAATTGGTTTATTTTTAAAACATCCCTCAATGCTCTCAAAGCATAACATGACTGACTCACCGAAGCCTCAACCGCACTCAACTCAGGTCTCCAACTGAGAAGAGAGTCCAGATACACCCCTAAAAATTTGATCTCCTGTACAATTTCAATCGCTTGCCCATTTAAATAGATATTTATTGTTTCATGGTTTCGTACTGTGGCCTTAAAAACTATACCCTTTGTTTTCTGCACATTAATCAATAAGTCATTAATAGTAAGCCAGGTATCGAAAGTTGCTAGTACAGTATTTAGGTTGTTATTCAATTCGTTAATTGTATGGTTTGTAATTACTGCATTCGTATCATCTGCAAATAATATTAACTTCGTGTCTGGTGAAGCTGTAGCAACGAAATTTATCATATCATTGATGTAAATTACAAAAAAGTATTGGCCCTAAAACAGAACCTTGTGGCACTCCTCTTACTATATTTACAAACTCGGACGTTTCACAAGCATCAGTCCCATTACAATCCGTATATCTCACCTCTACAAATTGCTTCCTATTCTGTAAATATGATTTTAACAATTTTAATGCCTTGCCTCTAACGCCATAATGTTCTAATTTACCTACTAAGACATCATGTTTTACCATGTCAAAGGCGGACGACAAATCCATAAACAAACCTGCAACTTTTTGTCTATTATTTAGTCCTACAACTATATGATCTAACATGGCATCAATGGCCTCAGAAGTTCCCACCCGATTCGATAACCATATTGTTCCATGTTCAGCACATTATTATCTTCAAAATGTCTTAATAACTTAGACTTAATGATTTTTTCAAATATTTTTGATATTGTGGGTAGTAATGAAATGGGTCTATAATTTTGGCCTCCAGCTTAGAACCCTTTTATATATAGGCAAAATTTTTGCTATTTTTAGCTGGTCAGGAATGTTCCCGTATCAAGGCAATTATTAAAGAACACAGAGAAGGAGCTGCCAGTACGTCTATATTCTCCTTAATTATGGAAATGGGGATACCATCATAGCCAGCTGAATTTTTGTTAGCCATGTTTTTAACTATTTTGCTAATATCATTTGCAGTTGTAGTCCAAGTTTCAAGACTCTGTGTTATCCTCTTTGTATTTTCTTTTAATAACTTTAAAGCTAATTCGTTACTACCATGCGTGGAAGACGACCATGATCAAACTGCTGAGAAAATCTTTGAGCCACATCTGAAGCTTTGCTAATTATTTTGTTATTGTCTTTTAAGATTACATTTTCTCTTTTATCCTTAACTTTTTTATCATTTTGCTCATTTACTACTCTCCAAACACCCCTAGCCTTGTACTTTTCTTTATCTATTTCTGATTGTATAGCGATTTGCCTAGCAATCTCTAATACCCTTCTATAGATTTTAATATACTTGTATTTATACTCAAATATACTGGAGTCATTATGGGTTTTGTCTAAATTGCACAAAACTCTCTTCATGGCACTTGAGACTTTTATACCTCTAGAAATCCATCGCAAGCTACCTACCCTATTTAACCTAACCTTTATCTTTTTCTTTTTAAAACTTGTTTTAAAAGTACTGATAAACTTGTTTAAAAATCCATTTACTCCTAATTTATTCCAACATATGTTTTTTAACGCTGTACAGAATTTAACCTTGTTACTATTATTAAATGTACGTTTTTCCACAAAAACAGCTTGATCTTCCCACTTCTTAGCCCTACCGACGACTTCTAACGCTAGAGATGTAGAGATAGCCGCATGGCCATCTCCAAGTCCATTGTGATCTACAACATTGTTTAATATGCTGTCTTCGTTGATATTCACATCCTTTTGAGCTAGTATTAACGTACCACCTCTCTCATTTCTTTTACGTGCATAAAATGAAATTAAATTAAAATTACAAAATTTCAAGTGTGTTGCTGATTCATTGTTAAGAAAATGCTCACATAGGCAGACAAAGTTTGGTTTAGGTGTTAACTGTTCTAAATAGAGTTCTAATTGATTTTTCTTTGTCGCCACACCGCATATATTCTGATGAAGTATATTTAAAGTGGGTTGTTTAATTTCTGTGAGTGAAAGAGTATTACCAAAATCAGTACTCACATAATTATCATTATCAACAACAGCGCTAATTTGACTCGTTTTTACTGGATCAGTATTATTGTGAATATGTTTATATTTGATTAAATTATTTAAAATGTCCAGCTGATTAGAAAAAATGGTTAAATCATTGTCATTCATCACGAAAAAAACAATTTACATGTATTTTACATATTTGAGCAAAAATCATATCACAAACCTGTTGCATTCCATATGCATTGATAACACCAGTGCGTTTGTAGAACATCGAGTCACTATATTCTAGGTTTAGATTAGAGTCAATTACCACAACATGTTCGCATAGAAATTTGCACAATTTATCGTTAAAAAGTTCAATTCTAGAGTTATATAATTTATACTGACAGCCGACCTTAAAGATGGGCAAGCAAATAAAAATGTTTGTATAACTAAAATAACTTAGAATGTTATTAATGTCTTTCACTAGTTCACTATAATTAACCGTTGATTTAAAGTCTTCTTCTCCAATAAATATGACACAAAAGTCAGATTTAGTAAAGTGTCTGATTTTTTGTTCCAATCCATGAAGTAGTTCTAGCACTCCATAGGCAGGTTTAAGATGATGACAATATTTAAAAACATCGCCAAACGTTTTTTCTAGGATGGGTAACATTTTTATATGTCTAACAGTACTTATTATGCATAGTTCACTCTTCTCAACATTACTATGACATTGTTCAATAGAATCTGTCAAATAGCTCAAATCAAGCGGTGTGTGGACTACATGATCATCACTATCAGCATGTATCTTAGGAGAAGATGTTATAGTAAATTTTCTAAGTTCCATCAGATTATCATTAAATTGCTTTTGAAGACTTTCTATTTGTTTACTAATTGTCTCTAGTCGCATGTTCAGGGTCTCTGGTGTCATGGCAGAAACACTGTCTTCGTTAGTTTTTTTCTGATCGAAAGTAGACGTCTTGTGTGGGGCTGCGTTGCTAGTGTCTTGATTATAACTTAGAATCTGGATATCTTGTTCAAATGTTTTGTTAGTTTTATTCGGCATATTGGGCATGGTTTTATTGGTATATTTTTTTATTTTTCGTTTAGTTGAGTTTGTGTTTATACCTATATTTGTAAGGTGCTGAAGCTTTTTTTCATATTTACTGTTTTTTCTTGTTAATTGGCTATTTTCTGCTAGTAGATTTTCAATCTCCAACTCTGCTGATGCGAGGAGATTTTTTAAGGTATTTACTTCAGTTCGAAGGAGTTCCAATTCGTTACTTATTAAGATTGTATTTAGTTCGGGACAGCTTCTTCGCAATATATCTCGTTGAATATCCGCTTCTCTAGACTGGTTATGGTCACTCTCATCCTCACTTCCACTTTCAGATTCCACAGTATCTGATAAACCTTCGAATGAATTACTTGTGGGAATGTTTACAACCACTTTTTCTGAATTAGGTTTTATAGATGACGTTGACGCCTCAGGGTAATTCATTGTATTGCATTGAACATTGGAATTCATTTCTTGTCTAGAGGTAGTAGTGATGACCGAGGTGTGTGATTGTAAAAAGGACAACCCAAGTGATTGTAGAGTGTCAGTCGGGACAATTTCCGTAACAGTGGTGTTGGTTATGGAATTAAGTTGGCAATTTTTCTGTAATGTTAGGTAGTCTATGACAGGAGTTGAAGCTGTAAATTCATTTCTGGTAGTTTTTGGTAGTGTGTTTGCTACTAAACCTACTGCATGCTCTTCCTCCTTCGATTGTAAATGAACCTTTTCCTGTCGAGATTTACTTAGTAAAGGTAAAAGCAGGTTTTTGTTGCTGTTTTCTTGGTCACTGCACGGAGTTTCCTTTACACAGGTTCTGCACTTCCAATTCTGTTTATTCTTCAAAAGATAAAACATTTTCTCTGTACCAGTGCACTCCTGACAATGGGTTTGATGGCACTTAACACACATCAGCCCTCTATTTCGAGTAATCTTAATATTGCATTTCCTACAATATACATCAGAACTGGCAATTTTCTTGTTCGACGACATGTTGGATATTTCTTTTTTTTTTTTGTTTTATGTTGCTTTGTTTGTTTGATTCAACGAGTACAAAAAAAAAAATGTATATTTCGAAAAACAAAAAAAATACAAGCTTGCGTCCTCAGTAGATTTGAACTCCAGTCTGTGATATCGAGAGGCGGCAACTCTTCCACTGCGCTGTCAGCGCTACATTGCAAGTGGCGAAATAGTGCTATTAGTCCCGCTTGAGGTCTGCCCTGTACTCTAGGGGTCCAACTATGCGCTCAAGGTCGACCGGTGCGCCGGTCAATGATCCCAAGTATTAGGTGACTTACGCTTGACTCGTTGCTTAGAAGCTTACATTGGGATAGGTCATGGTCTTCTCACAGCCGTTAGTTATTCACATTTAAACTGTTTATTCGAATATCTTTTTAAACAATAGCCCGATTTTTACACTGTTTGCATCATTGAGCAGGAAATTTAAAACACCACACAATAACACTTATTTTACTTTATACAACTCAAAATTTACTACTAAAATTATTATTTTTGCGCTAGCGCTCAAACGTAGTGTCACCTCGCGAGTTATCTTGATCGAAGTATTCACCTCCGTATAGGGATATTCCGGCAAGGCGTTAAGTGGGCGGCCAATTAAGAAATGCCCTGGCGTCAGGGCCTCTAAATCATTTGGGTCTGAGCTGAGCGGACACAAAGGACGCGAATTGAGTACAGCCTCAATTTTACAAAACACGGTCGCCAGCTCCTCGAAAGTCAAAATTGTTAACCCTACGACGCGCAACAAATGCGTCTTAGCGGACTTTACAACCGCTTCAAAAATACCACCCCAGTGAGGGCACGCTGGTGGATCGAACACCCAGGTAATGCCCTGACGGGAGAGGCCCGTGCTGATGGCTTCTTCGTTCTCCCGTAAGAACGTTACAATTTCTTTCATACACCGATCAGCACCCTTAAAGTTGGTACCACAATCCGACCTGATCAGCGCTGGTCGCCCTCGTCGCGACGTAAATCTCTCCAGCGCTGCCAAAAGGCCTCCGTAGAAAGGTCGGCCACGAGCTCCAAGTGGACGGCCTTGGTGGCTAGGCACACGAACACGCACAAGTACGCCTTGATAGACTTTGCGTTCCGTAGGCGTGATGCCTTTACCATGAAAGGGCCTGCGAAATCCGTTCCCACACCTGCAAACGTCCAGGCCTCCGTCACCCGGTCCGGTGGAAGATCTCCCATCTGTGGCTGCATTGTGGCTGCCTTCAAGCGGTAACAAGGCAAACACCTAAACACAACGCTACGTACCGTTCGTCGTCCCGATAAGATCCAGAACTCGCGCTGTAGGATGGCCAATAGCGCATTACAGCCCGCGTGCGAGTTTCTCTCATGACGATCCCTGACTAAGAGCTCAACTAAGGGTCCCCTTTTTGGAAGTAACAGTGGATGCCGAGCCGAAAAGGGCAGGCTAGCGTTCCGAAGTCTGCCTCCAACCCTGAGCATACCTTGCTCATCCAGGAACGGGTTGAGGCGCACAATTCCTCCCTTCAGCTTTCCACGTCCATCCCTGAGCAGCCTGACCTCCTCTTCAAAATGTTCCGCCTGGACGACTCTAACTAATGAGCATAGAGCCGCATTCCGTTCCGCTGGCGAGAGGACTGGTGCAAAGTTCCGTTCTGCTTGAGGCTTCCTGCAGTTGTTCACGAACCGTTTGATCCAACCTGTCACCCCAAGAAGTTTGTCGAGGGAGCTATACCGTTCCAGCAAGAAAGCTGGGTTAGGCTTCGGTACGAGTTGCCCCACGTTCACTCGCAAACCTCGATCAGGTGGCCCAAGCGGCGCCCTGCACTCGTTGAATGGCCATTCCTGCGGCGACTCAGTCAGCCATTGAGGTCCCCACCACAGTGGGTGACTCACCAAATCAGGTGCCCTGCACCCGCGCGAAGCGCAGTCCGCTGGGTTCCATTCTCCCGGTACGTGCCTCCACACTAACGGAGTTTCCGACCCCGTAATCTGTGACACCCGATTTGCCACGAAAACCTCAAGTGTATGTACCGACGTCTGCAACCAGCACAGAACTATCCGACTGTCAGTCCACGCGTACACCGTTTCATCCAAGTTGATGGTACCACGCAGATTGCAGGTTACATGATTTAGCAAGCGCGCTAGAAGAGCTGCCCTGCCAATTCCAATTTGGGGATGGTCCATCTAGTTCTGACTGGTGCCACCTTACTTTTGGCCATGACCAGACGCACGTGCACAGTTCCCGTTGAACTTGCTGTCCGAAGGTATACAGCTGCCGCGTACCCTCGCTCCGAGGCGTCACAAAACCCATGTAGGGTAGCCTTACATCCCGCCGATGGGACTAACTTGCGGGGTATCGCGATGTGCACAATCCCTGGTAAGGTGGTCACAAACTTGAGCCAATCCTTCAACAACTCTCCGGAGAGTTGGTCGTCCCATCCTAAGTTGGCTAGCCACAACCTTTGTAAAAAGCACTTCGCCATGAACGTAACCGGGGCGATCCATCCGTTAGGATCGAACGTTCTAGCGATTGTCGACAGTACCGACCGCTTAGTCCAAGTTTTCTCCAAAAGGTCGGGCTCGATCTTGTACGTGAATACGTCATGCGTTGGCCTATATTGCACCCCGAGGATGCCCAACGTGTTTGGATTGTCCGGGTTCTCAAAGAGGTGTTGGTCCTGATGGAACTCGCCTGGCAAACCGGCCAGGAGCTCTGGGCAACTGGACAACCATTTCCGCAACTCGTAACCTCCTGAACCCATGATCGCGATCAGCTCGTCTCGTAGAATTAGCGCCTGCTCCACGCTATCAGCACCCGTGCAGATATCGTCCACGTAGACGTCGCGATCCAGTACTGCTGCGGCTCGAGGGTATCTTACCCTTTCCTGTGCGGCCAACTCTCGCAGCGTACGTACTGCCAAATACGGACTTGGCTTAAGTCCATACGTCACCGTGTTAAGTTCGTATGTGACCATCGGCTCATCTGGGCTCTCACGCCACAAAATCAGCTGATACCGACGGTCATCCGGATGTATCATGGTTTGGCGAAACATCATTTTGACGTCTGCGACGAACGCTACCTGGTGTAAACGAAAGTCTGTGAGAATGTCCACAATGTCCCGGTTCAATTTAGGACCCGCGTGCAAACATTGGTTCACAGACACACCATTCGAGGTAGGAGCAGAACCGTCAAACACCACCCGTATTTTCGCCTCAGGTGACTTCAAGACAGCCAGGTGTGGAATGTAATAATGCTCGACACACCTCCAATCCAGGCTGGACACCGACATGTGGCCCAATTGAATATATTCCCGCATGAATTCTATATACTTCTGCCGAAGTGCTGGGTCTCGCCTCATCTTCCGCTCCATTCCGAGTAGTCTCCGTTCCGCGAGCTGTCGCGAACTACCTAAAGCGGGGCGGTTTGGGAGAAAAGGTAGCCTGGTCACGAATCTGCCTGACGGGCATCTCGCAGTGTTGCATTGATAGAACAACTCGCACTCGTCATCCTCTGGCTTCCGTCTATCCGCCGTGGGCGGCTCTTCAGACTCCCAAAAGCTCTGCAGCACTTCTGACAGCACACTACCATAGAGGACCGGATCCCCTTCTGGTAGGTCCTGAGGTCTCCAAACTGGGCCGAAAACAACATACCCCCCTGTGGTATCTACGGCCACCAAACCAGCTTCCTGGAGTACCTTCTTCCTACCGCACCATAATCTCCCGAGGACGTCTGACCCGAGAAGTACGTCCACCGTACCAGGAGTATCAAAATCAGGATCAGCTAACTCCAACCCTGTGGTTAACCCTCGTACCGTTGGTGGTAACCTAACCTGAGGGAGTTTCCCAACCACTTCATCCAGCACCACGGCTGAGACTTGATAGCTGACCCCTGTACATGTGCTACCTAATGCGAACTCAAAGTTCGTCTGATCCCGAATGTCAGGCACATTTAGGCCCCCGATGCCTACAGCTTCATCCGCACTTGGCTGTACAGTTAGGCCTAGCCTACTCACCAGCTTACTCGATACAATACATCCCTGAGCCCCTGTATCCAGTAGGGCTCTTACTTGAATGGTCCGGCCACCGTATCCCCATACCCAAATCTTAGCCGTTGGCAAAAGTACCGTGATTGGACGGGAGCCGAAGCTGATGAGTAGGCGGCGATTACCTAGCGGGAATCTAAACGCGGTGAGGCCGCGTCCCGCGGGGTATCCTCGCTACCCAAACCTGTGTATGGGTCCCACTCCTGCTGGTAGGGAGGTCTGCCCATAAAGGCCATGGCTGGAGCTCTATAGTACCCCAACGGCAAACGTCCGTACCGAGGTTGCGCCTGTAGCCGCGGGTACTCAGGCATAGGCGGAGGCATGCGTGGGTCTTGAGACCCAACCAGGTGGCTCAAGCCCGCAGAATACTGCATGTACCCTGGCGGCCGCCTAGTGCTCTCCTGACACCCGCCCGTTGGATCCCGTACCTGGGATGGGTGTCCTTGGCCACGTTCCTGTGCCGCTCCTCCCCAATCCGGCACCTGCTGCCGTGGTGGGGATCGTCCCCACGTCCTTGGGTAAGTGGGCTCCGTCTGTTGACGTCCCCCTGCCTGTCCCTGTGACCGATGCGGAGGTGGGCTCCTCCTTGGAGGGGGTGGGGAGCGTTGCTCCCTCCCTTGGTGGGCAGGCTCCCTTCGCTGATCCGATCCAGCGCTGCCCCCGGCGCCTCCGGAGCGATTCATGCAGAGCAGCGGATGGTGTGCACCCTGGCAGTACCTACAGTTGGTGCTTGAAGGGCACTCGCACCTGATGCGGCCCCAGGCACCGAAAACACCAACGCCTCTGCTGTGCCACACCCCGTCTCCTCTGAACCCGCTGCGCAGCAAACTCCTGACACGCTGTCACCCCGTGGCCTGTCTCCCTGCAGTAGGCACACCCTGATTCCAATGCGGTGTTGTACCGCCTGGGTTGCCTACTGTTGCCTCCTCGCGCCGGTGCACCCGGCCGTTCCGGGTGGCGAGGGGCAGAGGTCTCCTTGCGAGGGGCTTCACCAGCCTGGACGTCCACTCGCCTGCTTTCGGCCTCGAGGAACGACTTCAGATCCTCGTAGGTCGGGAGGTGGTCCGAGGACTTACCCCCATGGAGCTGCTCAAATCGAGCGACCATTTCGCTCGGCAAGCGGCGAAGCACTGTGTGGACCAAGATATAACCGTAGCCCGCCACTGGCAAACCCTGTCGCTCCAGTGCGCTGACCGCGACGCTGACTGGGTGGAAGATTTTCTCGCGGAGGTCCGTACCTCGCGTTATGGTTGGTATTGACAGCCACTGGTCTAACAGCCTGTCTACAATCAGGCGCTTGTTCCGATACCGGTCGGTAAGGATCTTCCACGCCACCTCATAATTGCTATCCGAGACTGCCAAATGCGTCAGCAATTCATGAGGCTCTCCTTGTAGCCTGGACATCAGCTGAGCCATCTTGTACGCTGGCGTTATGTCCGTCCGTGTGTGGACCACGCTGCTATACAGGTCCTCAAACGCCGGCCAGTCGGCGTAATCGCCTGCAAAGACTGGAACCGTAACAGGCGGAAGAGGCACCTGTAATCCTTGTCCCACTTTACCACGGAATGGCTTTTCCTTTCCGTCACGTCGCCTAGATATGTCCGCAGCTGCCTGCTCAATGTCCTGTGCCAGCTCCAAGCACTGGCTTACATCGCCCTCGACCAGCTCCTTATCTTCAGGGTTAGGAGCTTCCTCAAGGAGCATGAGGCACTCTGTGAGGTGTTCCGACACAACCCGAACCCGTTCATCTGCCTGTAGTGCACTTTTCAAGAGCGCGTCCTCCCGGTCCTCGCGGCCGATCATTGCCGCTGTGGTAGTAAACCACCTTAATTCTGTCTTTATAGCAGCCTTATACCTGGCGATCGAGGAGCCATGGTACCAACTTTTACACACTCGACTTAATAAAACGAAAACCAATAAACAAATACCACAAAATAAATGTTAGTTGACTGGCCTAGACCTTACCGATAAGGTACCGTTCACTAGGCAAACAATACAGTCACAAAAAAAAACCGAAACAATATTTTCCAAAATTAATAAAATATGTGGGTAATATAAAAAACACGCTTAATACCAAATCACGGTTAACTATGTTGCAATAAAGCAACCACGCTCTGCTACCAAAAAATGTTTGATTCCGAAGCTGATCTTAGCGCAGTGGAAGCAAATTAAAGTTATCTTAAAATCCAAAACTAAATGGTCGATCAGCCTCGGACCAACATTTGACTACGATTCGTAGTGCTCTTTACTATAGCTAAATAAAATAAATTTAATGAGAAAATTTTCGTTCCGGAAAGTTTCCGGCCGAGAAATTCTGGGATCCGTCTGCAACGGCCCTTAATTTCCTACAATATGACTAATATTCTACTGCACTATCGCAGCTCATGTCTAAAGTATATGTACCAAGTTCCGGTTGTACCAAAGGTCATCAGGGTGGTGACCTCCACGTAATGTTGCTAAATCACTGCAATACAGAACCTAACAGCGAATTGCTTACCGTGCGAATTATGACGCCGTTTCTTTGTGAGTTTAGGTATGACAGGAATCAGGTATTCAGGATATTTGAGGAGCACAGGAATAGAGAATAACCTAAACTCACTGCACTGGAACATCCGCTTGTTCTCGAAATCCTTTCCTTGGTATTCACTATAGTTCACAGTTCGACATCACATAATGTTTTTAACACAAAAATAACTAAAAGATTTCTCTCCGAATGAGAAATCGGCCCCGTTGGCCCCCAATCAAGAAAACAATTAAAAATATGTGGCTATCGGCAGCCGCGACGCGAGCGACGAAAAGTGAGGTTATATTTTGCCGGCGGCCGCGTGATTCTCAATCAAAGCGCCGGAACCAAATCCACTTGGTTCACTTCCCCACCGAACAGGGAAAACCACACGAGAAAACCGAAAGCACACTAAATTACACCATTTATAATTAAAATTCGCATCAACGATGCGAGCGCACGGCAGAGGACGGGGCAAGGACAAAAAGTGTTGCCAGCGCCGTCCGCTCAAAAAGAAGTGGCTCGAGACGCAAATCGCACCGCGCGTATTTGATACGAAACTAAACAGTAAGGTATCAAATATAAATCAAGCGGGATCAACGTAAAACTGGTTAAGGTATTATTACCCTTGATCCCGCTTGATTTATATTTGATACCTTACAGTAGCAGCCGTTTAATAGTTTTATGATCCTATCATTTTGTTGCTTGTATAGTTTAATAGTTGCTAAGATATACTGCAAAGTTAGTTTTTTATGACTTAATAGAAAGTTGCCTAAAAAGTATTTCAGTTGCCGTGTTAAATATTTGCCCTTCCCATAGACCTGAAACAATGAAATTTGGCAAGTAGCTTTGTTTTGAATTACGAATTAAGGAAAAACTGTAAAAAAAAATCATTTTCATAAAATGGTTTCTGGGCGTCGAAAAGAAACAAAATATAAGAAATGTGGCTAGTTGTCCAAGTGGAGTATCATATGAAATATAGGTTTGTCAACCAGAATAAGCTACATATCTTAGTACGGAACCCTCGGTGGGCGAGTCCAACTCGCACTTGACCGGCCATCAGTTTCGTTTGAAAAATACCTATTTCCACCTTATTCCCATACGAATACGATTTATGTGAAACGGTTTGACGGACGCATCCGTAAGCTCAAAATATATCTGCTCGGTTGCTGTCTGTGATTACTTGGTGTTTGAAATACTCTGAAACTAGGGTTCATCGGGTCGTTGGACGACTCAGTGTCCCATTCGAAAAGAATAAGCATTGATTTTCAGATATTATCCGCTAAGAGAAACGGAAGCAAGTAAATGTACTTAGCTAAGTAAGTTTCAACCCAGTTGTTTCAAGCATTCAATAAAGTCGACCAAGGGCTCACATGAACTAAACTCCATCTTACATAGCCAAAGAGCGAGCTGAGTCAAGGCTGAGTCCAACTATTGATTAAGTGTCTAGTGAGTTTGACAGCCAATGTGGCGCATTGGTTAGTTAGTATGACTGCCTGCCACGCAGAAGGTTCCGGGTTCAATTCCCGGTGGGGTCACTCACTAAGTTGATATTTATCATATCACTTTGTGAATTTGTTCCCAGTCTGGTTTGGACATTGCAGGTTGAACCACCTGATTGTCCGAAAAGCAAGATGGTTCCATGCTTTGGATGGGCACGTTTAGCCGTCGTTCCCGGTTGCTGTCTATGATAGCGGTCGTTACACAACCATGTCAGAGGCCTGCTGCTACTTGCAGTAGGCGGTTGAAAAACTCTAACACCAGGGCTCATCGGGCCGTTGAACGACTCGGTGTCCCACACGAAGAGAGAGAGAGTGTGTCGAGTTCTGTTGCCGGCCTCGCGCCAGCCGGTGGCGGTAGTTAGGCCTACGGGACTCAATTTAGGACTAATAGAATTTCCAGCTAGTTAAACTCTCCCAGCGAGAATAGGTAAATAGTTTCAAAACCCGACTGCAGCTCGGGACACTTGTTTTATCTATAGGTACTAAGTATGTCAGAAAATATTTCAAGTAAAATCCTCCAATTTTGACCTCCGCTACGAAATTTTCGATCCACTGAAATTTTATCGTCATAGTAAGTCCATAGTCTTATACGAGTAATGCATGTGTCACCGTCAAATTACAAACACCGCTAGATTATAATATTTCTCGCTTGTTTACAATTTGTCGAAATATTGTAAGACATACACGCGTATCACAATTTAACGTATCAATTTTCAAAATATTACAATATTAGGAAGTAAAACGGTAAAATTGTCAACTCGCGTTCTAATTGGTAGAGTGTCATGCTATGGTGTCATGTATATCGTGCCGCCATGTTTATTTGACAGTTGATAGCCATTTTGATGGGTATCGAACGTTATCAAACAATGCTTATGAGATAATTTTCTTATTTCGTAAGTTTATATGAGCAAATTCAACACGAAATTATAAAAAAGGAAACAAAAACTGTTTGTTTGCGTTCGAGAACCAACGACTGGCAATGAGCTGTGAAACAAACATGGCGTCACTGGCGAAATGATGCTTGACTTGACCAATCAGAACGCGAGCTGCGTATCGTATCACGGTTTTACGGGTTCACTTAGTAATATTGTAATCTCCTGAAAATCAACACGTTAAATTGTGATACGCGTGTACGTTTGACAATATTTTGATAGATTGTAATTTCTCGAGATATATTATAATGTAGCGTTGTTTGCAATTTCACGGTGACACATATACGGGGTGTTAGGGACGGTGTAACGAAAACTTTGCAGGCATGAACAGACCATCAAACTGAACAACTTTTACTATGGAGCCAATGCTGGGAAACGAAAATAATTTTCCGACAAAATTCACGATCAGCTGACTGACTTTGTATCGGAGGCCGGAATTTTTTTTTCGTTTCCCACCATTGGCTCCATAGTAGAAGTTGTTCAGTTTCATGGTCAGAGCACGACTGCAAAGTTTTCGTTACACCGTCCCTAACACCCTGTATATTATCTAGTTTCCGGTACACCATCTTTTACACACATACATATAGATAGGTATCACGTCTATATCACTTACGAGGTAAAAAAACAGTAATTTACACCACGTCTGACAAAAGTTTGAGAGTCATTCAGAAGACTGTGTATCATCATGATTCATGGCTTAAGTGACAGGTTGTCTGTCAGCCTATCGCCTAAAATTGTAATACACATCAACTTTCAAATCCCTTAGTCGATTCTTAGTGTGTAGACACCTTTACCTATACCTTTACAGCCACAACAGTCCACTGCTGGACATGGGCCTCCCCCGTATTGGGGGGTATTGCCATACTCACCACACTTGGCAGGCGGATTGGCGAGCGCAGTGCAAGATGTTTAATTCACAGGGAACGCTGCTGCCCATTCCCTGGATATTTATCTCTTAGTCGCTTTTTACGACACCCACGGGTAGAATTGGGGTGATGCTATTCTAGACCGGCATCACACGGCTGTAGACACACTGCGACCGAAAGTCGTCGGCCGAATTCCGTTCCGTCAGTTTTTGGCGTTTTTGGTTGGGAGAACACACTATAAGCGCCGTATTACGTACAAATCACGCCGAATAGGAAACTTCGGACTGAAATTGGGCGACGTAAATTCGGCGACGGAATGGCGGCTGAAGTGTGTCATCCGTAATGCAAATAACATTGCTGGCTAATTGAGCTGAATTCCATCAAGAGATTTCGGTCGCAGTGTGTCGAGACACTTACCTACACACGAATGGGGTGGTGCTATGCAAAGCATTCCATCTTTTACTACTAGCATTCCGCTACTTGACAGACAGGTCAAATGAGCTACTTTTTAAGACAACCGAAAACGATATTTCCTATTGCAATTTGCAATATGACGTCATATTTCAATATTTTGGATGGAGTCAAAACAATAACATTTGTATGATTTTGGTGTTTAAAAACTCTATAATTTCTAATATTTTAAAAAACGATAAATGAAGTTTGTGGTATTTTTGTACAATAGTTTTAAGCACCTACACTTTTGTATTTTATTTACGATCTAGTCAAATAGCGAATTATTTCAACACTCCCTCGTGCGCGAAGCAGTTCGGTCTTCTTGGTTTATATGACTTTATTTGCCCAAGAAAGAGTGTTTCCTTGTTCCATTGTTCACTTCTTGTCACGTTTTCGCCATAGACCATAAAATTAGTGATTGCTAAGCGATCTCGGCACGAACCAACCCTTCGGTTGTGAGGTGACCACACGTTGACCGAGCCGCGATAAGAGTAGGAACACAAATTGTTATAAAAAAGAAAAAATAATGCATAGCAAATTTTCTCTTTTCTAAGATTGAATTAGAATGAGAATCTTAAAGAGAATCTTGTAAATTCCTACTAAGAAATAAATGCTTTGACTTTGACTTTGTTGAGAGAAAAACGGTTCAGTTTGAATCATATGTACATACATCAATGTCATATATGTATATAAAGAAGTATCTATGCGGTCGTCAGGAGGGGCCGTATTCATGGGTTTGGGGAGCCCCTGCCTCTCGTCAATAAAACGTCTTTTCAGTTTACAGGCAAGTATAATGAACTCTTCACAAACTAACAGCCGAGGCTGCTACAAGACAACTCAGATAGCCCTCCTTGGGCGTCTAAAATATGAAACGTTACAAGATATCGTGGAACAGCGGAGATTCGCCCCAGCTTGCAGCGCTGGTAGTTTTTCTCTGAAGAAATCATTGACAGCCCTCCAGCTTTGACGCTTCTCCAGATTGACCAGACGTCAATCTTGTCCCAGCCAGCAACCAGCGACTATCTAAAAACCATGCGCCATGCAGGCATGTGCCGTTATATATAAAAAAATATTAACACACAGTTATGTACAAAAATATCTGTAAGTCTTTAGCACTAGTACCTACTTATACAGAATGTTAAATTAATGCGTCGCAAACCGTAAGTTATGATTATTGTTGACACAAAAAGAAAAAGTATCGACAAAGGCGCTGCCAAATATAATTTTGAAAAAAACTAGTCGTTTTTTTTAGAAAACTAATTTGTTTACACGTCACCGGTTGGTTCAACGCGCGCGTTTGCGTGTTTCTTTCTGAGCCAGCGCCTTTTCACTGACATACATGAAGTACAGTGCAAAGTGAGTTCAAACGTCATGGATGCACCCACCTACTATAATAATTTTATCTAAACTGTTATCATTATCACCTTTGTTGTATTTTAACTGTTTTGTGTATTGTGTTTGTTTACAGTGAATAAATGTGTTTTCTTTTGTTTTCTATTCTATTCTAAAATGTATGGTCACCCTACGCCCTACAAAACTAATCAAAGTGCCGACAATTTTGACGAATATTAATTCATCATCAAACTGGGCGCAGCTGCGGTTGCGTGCGGGCAGACCGACAGACATA
Source organism: Phthorimaea operculella (assembly GCA_024500475.1). Classification (NCBI taxonomy): domain Eukaryota; kingdom Metazoa; phylum Arthropoda; class Insecta; order Lepidoptera; family Gelechiidae; genus Phthorimaea; species Phthorimaea operculella. The sequence goes on along the minus strand of JANFCV010000051.1, from coordinate 1,940,183 downwards.
CCACAAAATAAAGAGCTTACAGAAGCATCACTCGACCCTATTTAGAATTTTCGCGATTGTCACCTGTTACATAGCCAGGGTTGGTTCTGTTCAAAATCTCAAAGTATAATAACAACAGCTAAAGGTATAATAGGTATGAATCTGAGCCAGTTTTATTTAATTTCAATAAATATGTATGACACTCGTAGCAGCCATCTTCTTAGTTACCTTGAGTTACTCTGACCTTCCAGTTTATTCCAGTAATCGTCAAAGTTATCAATCACTAGTACCTACTGAGTGAGCCATCTGTAAAGGCGCCGCTTCGGCTCCCTAATTTATAGACATACTTTTGTTATGATTATAAAAGCAAGTAGGAACTGTCTGTCAGCAGTGCTTCGAGGTAGATTATGTACATTTAGGGTCCACTTAAACAGTTTAAAAGTTGTTAAAATTGATCCTAATGGAAGATGCTGGGACAGTATGGAATATTTTTTATTTATTTTATTTTATTTTTATTTTATTATATTTGGGGAGCTTACAGCTACTTTTACAATATAATTTTAAGTTTATAATTACTTACAAGCCAATTACAAAGCTACCACATATACAAAGACGCTGTTGTAATCTTTGCAATAACAGGATATTTATTTATTTCATTTTATTTTATTTTCCTGTCTAGTGGCCAGAATATTCTCGGGTACCATTTTTGGACGGACAGCTAGACGAGACCGAACTAGATGGCGCCAAATTTTTTAGATTGAGGAATTATCTGTCACGCAACCATGGCATGACAGTTGATGTAAACATATTATACTTACTCTACAAATTCAATCAAATACCAAAACAATACTAGACCACAAAAAAGGTATTTAGTTAAAGAATTTACAGAAAGACAGCTCGCCCCTTCTTCTGATCATTTATGCGTACACTCTAGGGTTGATACTTTCATTTTCTGAATTTTTAATATGCCGTAGGTACCTGGGTCAAACATAATAAGATAGGTAGGTACATTACTTACATTAAATCAAACGTACGCTATAACATACTATACAAAAATATTGGCACTCGCGAGTCGTAATTTTGCCGTCCGCAAGCACCGAACGCTGTTGACACTCGCTACTGGTCGGTTCGAACCGGTTCGAGATTGCGCGTAAACGACGGCGTGTGGATTTCTGTGTGAGTATAGCAACGTTTCCTTGAAGCCGGCTCTCTGGCGCCAGCCAAGCCAATACCTACTTACTTTGTGACTAGATAAGACTATGTTAGCACAACATAGTCCAATACTTTGTGATGTTAGTAATAATTCAACATAATCGTAACCATAAGTTGCCGCTTTCTAAACTGTTTCACAAAATATTATTTTAATGAAAAATGAGGCTTCGCTACTGAGCATTTTCATCATTTGCCATCAGAGCTAACTAAACGAACTTTCTAACTAAAATTAACAAAAATTTCCAGTTATGTAAGAAAATGGTAGTACATTTAAACACTGCTCATGCCAGATGTTGTAGCTAGAATCTAGAGAAAACTGAATCTCTCTCTAGGGATTTCACTTTGAACGGCCATTAAACGTGTTAAAGATTTAAACGACAAATTAAGAACGGGTCGTGAAAGGTCCCAGGTTCAACTCCCTGTCGCGCTAATAGGTCACACCACGGTTAAATCTGTTAAACTGACTGAGAAATTACCCGGAGGACTTAGTTGTAGGTACTTACTACGTGCACGGACACAGGGTGTAGTGTGTAATGGACATACATACATGACATAATATACATCATGCCTTTCGCATCCCTTGCGGGGTAGACAGAAGGAAATAGAAGAAGCTGAAAAACACGGCCATTTACACCACGTCTGACAAAAATTTTGAGAGTCATTCAGAAAACTGTGTATCGCCATAATGATAGGTTGCTACACATCCACTCTTAATTTCCTTAGTCACTTCTTACGAGACCTACGGGAAAGATATGGGATGATGCTATTCTAAGCCGGCACAACACGGCGTAATTGGAGGTTGTACTGAAAACTTAGCAGTTCCCGCTTGATAGTAGTTCACACTATCGATAGACTATCAAAAAATTATCGATCAGTATACCTACCGATGGTATACCCGGTACCCGTAGGTATTAGGTCAACACAAATTTTGACAAAGGGATAGATCCAGGGAATTCACTCACAGTGTTGATTATCTTATTAGGGCCCTTCCACACGAGCGATTTTCTTCGGCGATTTCTCGGCGGATCGAGATCGCGGCGATATAAAAACTTGCGGCGATATCGCTGCGTACACGCCGCGAGCGGCCGCGTACTCGCCGCGATCTCGCTCCGCCGAGAAACGCTCATGTGGAAGGGCCCTTAAAGCGCACACAGCTGCGTTGACCGACGGAAGCATTTGTCAGAAACAATTTGACATAAACCACATTTTTATGAGAATAAGGTCGAAATTCGTATTGTCCCAACGCATGCGTCGCAGTGCAAATATAAGGTCCTATTAAATTCACTGCAAATATTTTAAGTACACATATGTACTTCCCTCTAAAATATTATTCTAAAACACTTAAAATTATTTTGCCACAATTAAACTAATCCGTTATCAAAATGTGTTGCGTCAAACATTTTCAAAATTTGCACCAATACGTAACACATTTTTATTCTCACGCGCAGCAAATATTCTATTATTACAGTAGGTATATTATTTTGCCCAAAATATACTAATGTTACACATACACAAAATATCTAATACGAATCTTAAAGTCGTACCTATATTTTAAACACTTTTGGGCAACGTTTATGTTACTTAAATAATTATTATTGAAGAACTAATAACGTCTTTCGTACTTCATTTATTCTGAAAAAGCATTAAATTTACTTCTAAAACAATTCGCGCGCTTGTGGCGCGTTGCTCTCTTGCTTCCTCGCGACTTATTAGTGCAATAATAATAAAAAACCGCCCAAGAGCTTGTCAGACACGCCCAAAAATAGGATTTCGTAGTCATCGTTTAAAAATTATCAGGTTTTCTGAGTTATTTCGTGTTGAGAACCAACATTGTTTTAAAAATTTTTGTAAGTAATACTTTAGAAGTCACAGTTGGAACAAATTATGGATCAAAAATATGGCCCATATTAAAAGCAAATATCTCGAGACAGAAACATTTTAGAGACTTTATTTCAAAAAACCCTCCCCTCAGTTTTAGAAATCTATTCAACGATACCCTACTCAATATTAAAAGCAAAAAAAATATATTTTCGCTTACTGTTCACGTATATGGGAGGGGGTTCAAAAAATATTTAATTCAATTTTTTCAACACGATCTATCTTCACACCAAATTTGATGTCGATCGGTCCAAAACTTAATTATGTGGGCGAAGCATATAGAATATAGATAGACAGACCAAAATAGTAAAGGTTTCTAGTACGAAATCCTAAAAAACTGAACTCATTATGTGTAATGACAAATAAAACATCGTAATAGTAAACACTTTTGTTAAAATTTTGTTTTATTTTTAATTAATACTGATTAGTACAAAATAGCTTCTAAGATCAGCATTTCACTTTATTACGTAATAATTTGTAATAAATAAAACTACATTGTGATTTAATTGATGTTTGATTTAAATATACTTTGTAGAACATTGTTTGAAGCCAAACTTAATTAAAAAACAATCCTTTGATAAATTAGGTGCATTATTAGTTTTACATTTTACAACAGTCATTAAATGAAAGCTCATTAAAAAATAATTATTTGAGCATATTTTTGTGCAAAATCTGTATTTTTGATGGAAAAATGGCAAAAATTGTTGGAAAAAACGAGAATAAATTGAGGTACAGTTAAATACCATCCATGCGTAAATATGTAAAAGAAAAACATCTAAGGCATTTTAAAAAAAATCGGCACGCTAGTTTTTTTTTTCATTTTCAAACAATCTTTTTAATTAATTACGTGAACACCTTTGATTGACCTTCCGCCATGTAGACAGGATGCACTTACACGACACGCACACCAACGACCAACCAATCACAGCACTTATTTTAATTTTGACGCGTAATCATCGAAGTGGTGATTGGTGCTTTGTGTTTCTAGGATAAACGGCGTGCACTTTTTTCGTTATGATTTTTTTTAGTTAAATGCAATTTTCGCAAAAACTAGCGTGTAGATTTTTTTGAAAATTTGCCAAGAACATGCTTATATTTTATTTGATCTGCCCTTACAAGATTTGCAGTGAATTCAATAGGACCTTATTACGTATAACGCACAAACAGACGTTGCGTGTGTTTCTCGCCTAAGCCACAAAACTGAATCTGAATTTTAAAGGGGAAATCTAAAGGGGCTAATATTTTGGACTCAAACAATTGGTTTTAATTACCCGACTGCCTCAGAAGGAGGGTTATGTTTTTCGAGAGTATGTATGTATGTGGATAAGAAAATTCTTTTTCACGGGCTACAGCCCAAACGGATAGTTGGATCTTGACATATGAGGTGTTGTTAGATTCGTCTCAGCAGCGCGAATGGCACAAAACTCATAAATTAAAGATGGTGGATTTTTATTACAAAATGCAATTTTAAAATGACTGCAGTCGGGTTTTTGTTTTTAAAATACATCTGCTTGTTTAGTGTCTGACTATTACAGTTTCTGAACGCTGAATGGTCAATTCAATCGCCTCCCTGCGGTTTAGTTTGCGTGACGGAAATCATTGTTGTTCTGTTATTTGTTCATAAAGTTATTAATCTTTCAGTCTTTCACCTTATACCAGACTATAGGAGTCCACTGCTTGCTATACGGGGTGTAAGGGACAGGTCTCCGAATGCTGAGAGGGTGCAATTCAGACCATGAAATTGAACAACTTGCCGTAGAAATAAATTTTGGAAACGAAAAAAATTTTTTGACTTCCCATCATACAAAATCACGATCAACTGATTGCATTTACTATGTTTTTTTTTTTTTTTTGCAATTCCTGAAATTTATTTCTATGGGAAGTTTTTCAGTTTCATGGTCTGAATGCACCCTATCAGTATTCGGAGAGCTGCCTTTTACACCCTGTATAGAGTTTACAGAAGGTTCGCTCGACCCTATTGAGGATTTCGTGATTGTCACTTGTTACATCATCAGGCTATAATAGCTACTGTTAAAAAATCTCAATGTATAAGAATATCAACACAGCATAATCTGATTGTCATTTGAATCTCTCTCTTCGAGTGGGACACCGAGGCGTTCAACGACCCATATGGTTCTAAGCCAATTTTTTAATCAAGAAATATAACGTTTGTAGCAATCATATTCTTAGTTAAGTACCTTGATCTCCCCTGATATTCCAGTTAGTCAATAAGCGTCAAAATCGTCGCTTGTACAGAGTGAGCCATGGTAAAGAGGGCCCGGTGCGCTGTTTCCCCAATTTGGGTCTAAAAGTTACGCTATAAGGCAGGACCCTTCTTCAGTCACTCTTTTAAGTCCATCTGGCCGAATATGTAGGTCTTAGGACTGATCCGAAGAATTTCCACTTACCTACAAAATTATTTTAAACTTTTCACAAACTTCATAACCGCAATCGGTACTAAGAGAAACCAATACAAGTTGATTCCTTAAAATAGATATATTGATGTGTGAGAAAACTTATTGTTCAGTTACTTACACCGTGTCTTTTATCGCTTTTTCCTTCCGCGTCAGCATCAGTCGCTGTCATACATTTTCTTCGCTTTCGACTGCCATCAGATCGCGCGTTTTCATTCATACAGGGTTATTTTTTAGTCAGTGCGCAAACTTTGCAGGATGTTTCTACTCGTGATTCTGAACAACTTTTACTATGGGGCCACCTGCCTGCAAAATAAAAAAAAAATTTTTGTCTGTTCCATACATTTTTGCCGAGTAGGTATGAATTTTTCTATGGAACATCCAAATTATTATTTTTTGCGAATTCGCAGGTGGTCCCGTAATAAAAGTTGTTCAGAATTACGAGTAGAAAACCCCTGCAAAGATTGCGCACTGACTAAAATATAACCCAGTATAATGGTAGGCTTAAAAACCAAGCGACAGCGACAACGACGCGCGTCGTTGTCGCTGTCAAATGACTGGTTTGTATGGGGAACCAGATAGGCCGAGCGTCGGCGTCGTTGCGGCGCGCCACGACGCCGCCGTCACGTTGAGAAGCGCGCTGAGAAGCTTAGAGTTTGTATGGGATGCGGTCGGGTTTTTCTACAAGACCGCAGCGACAACGACGCCGTCAAAATTTGACAGCGTCGTTGACGCGCGTCGTTGTCGCGACGCTTGGAAAATACGGGTACCATAAGTACACCAAACACTAGCAAAAAGACACTATTTTGGTTCCAGAAGAGAAACAAGTTCCGGCCGCCGCCCGCCCGGACAAGCCGCTCATCCATCATGGCGGCTGTGTTGACAGCTGAAAAAAAGGAAAACGGAGCGAGCCATGATAGTCATTAGTGGTAATTAAAGTACTGGCTGGCTGTGTTGGTGTTGCGCTAGATAAAAAAAAACAAAAGGAATTATAACTGAGGTCCAGGTAAATAAAACGTTGAGTACCTAGTAGTAGGTATTTTGAGGAAATTGATTTAAGTAGGTAGGAAGGTGGTTTAAGAGTACAAGATGATTATGTTACGGTAAAATAATATATTTTTCAATAATAATTTGTACCTACCTAATGAATGAGGTTCATCTAAACATAACTGATGTCATTCATAAGGTGTCATCTATCATAACAAGAAGTTTGCTATATAAGGTCCTATTAAATTCACTGCAAATATTTTAGGGGCAGATCAAATAAAATATAAGCATGTACTAGGCAAATTTTTAATGAAATCTACAAGCTAGTTTTCTAGAAAATTGCATTTAACAAAAAAAAAACAAAACGAAAAAAGTGCACCCTGTTTGTTCTAGAAACTCACACTTCGATGACTTTAAATTACGCGCCAAAAATAAGGTGCTGTGATTGGTTGGTTGTTAGTGTGCGTGCCGTGTAAGTGAATCCTGTCTACGTGGCGGAACGTCAGTCGGGTCTGACAAAGGATGTTCTCGTAATTAATTAAAAAGTTTGTTTAAAATGAAAAAAAATCTAGCGTGTCGATTTTTTTTAAATGCCTTAGATGTTTTTCTTATACATATTTACGCATGCCCTTAAAATATTTGCAGTGAATTTAATAGGACCTTATATAACTGTGACTCTAATTATCTCTGCACGATGAACTATTTTTGTGATTGAAAGACTGCCTTCCTGAATCATCAGAATCAGACACTTACGATGAAACGAATGCACCCTTCGATGACAGATCTCTCGACGCCCTTGATTCGAAAGACGTGTTCGAAAGACGAACGACAGCTGTCAGTTCACGCGTCAAGTAATTTGTTAGCTGACATGTTTGAAATGGTTAGTATGCGTGTAGAGAAATGCGCTGTGTTTGAAAATGGAATTCTTTTGACGATCACTCACTACACTTTCGAAACCCGTGCTTAAAGATTTGTATAATGCACAAGATATTGTTGTTTTGGGACGGTGTAACAAAAACTTTACAGGCGTGCTCAGACCATCAAACTGAACAACTTTTACTATGAAGCCAAAAATTTCCCACCTCCCATACAAAGTCAGCTGATCGTAAATTTTGTATGGGAGATCGGAAAATTATTTTCGTTTCCCACCATTGGCTCCAAAGTAAAAGTTGTTCAGTTTGATGGTCTGATCATGCCTGCAAAGTTTTCGGTACACCGTCCTTAACACCCTGTATTGTTAGAATACCTACTGCCACCCCTACTCCACCTAGGGGGTTTCGACCTCGGCTAAATTTGTCGACTATGGACGGACAACCGCATGGTAGCAGAGATACCACCTACAATAGCATACCCAAAGAGGGTTGACGTCAGACATGCGGATTGCAGCCGGTTATAAAACATTGCCAAATCCTTTTGCTACATGATTTTGTACTCTAACAAAACAAGTTGCGCCGATCCCAACTGATTAGGGATAAGGGCAGGCAAAAAAAGGCAAAAGTGAATCTAGCTATATTACACAATATATTGTAATTCATTTTACGGGACTATAACTTGGCTACTATTGCAGTTTAAATAGCCATAAATGAAACTATTTCATTAGCGATCTATAAAACCGTGTTTTGTGTGACGTCACAGAGATGGCAGTAAATGGCAATACAATCAGAGCAATACATAGACATTGGCCATAAAATGGCGGTGTATTCCTGCTACAATGATTTCTATGTTAATCTTTTCTCTTATTGTTATAGCGGCAACAAAAGTGACTCGGCTTAATAATAGTTATTTTACAACAAGAGAGCAAAGTTGATTTTTGCTGAGAGTGCTAATTTTGAAATCCGAGGTAGCGAAGGATACCTACTAAAATTAGTATCCTGAGCTCAATGAGGGATTCAAAAGCACGAGTTGTAAATGCGTTTGCTTTCGTGTGGTACACACACCTTTTCACCTTTACCAGTGAGAAAATTATGTGGTTTTAACTAGTTAGAACAGAAAAACAACTGGTACTATTTTAAGTATGTTTATTAATTTATTTTCGTTCTGACATCGCCACCATTATAACGACTAGTTTAGAAAAATTTAGTGTTAAATTAGATGTTTGAAATCCAAATCACTTTTCTCAGCCAGTTGAGGAATGTGATTTGAATTTCGAGCGATGGATAAAGACGACCTTTGCACATTAAATTTACACAGCAAAATAGTTATTTTCTAGATGGTGAGGTGAAAACATATTTTTTCACCAATGTTTTTCTTCGACCCCCATTACTACTACCTATACTATACCTACTCTACGCTACGTCACTTTGTCAAGTGACGTCATGTTTGTTTACCTACATGATTTGTTATTCGAAAATGACCGGACCTTAGGTAGTAAGTAGGTACGTAGGTACCTACCTACATTTTATTTGAAAGTTTCAGTCTTTATTACTGTTCATGAGATATTCCTACACGGTCCATGAGCCAAAACCCGGCGACAGACGGACGGACATACATGCAGTGAAGAGTGAAGACTCAGTAATAGGGTCCTGTCTTGATCTTTTGGGTAGGAGAACCCTAAAACAGTTTAATTTGACGAAAAGTCGTCGCGCTATCAGCTCAAGAAAAGCTCCTGATTTCAATATAAAAACCGCTAGGCGATCTTTACGTACCTACACACGTACTTATGGACAGAGAACATTTATAGGTATTATAAGAAGAAGAAGTTGAGATTCTAGGATGGCGTAGGAAATGGTCGTAACAGGAATAATGGGAAAAGTTTAATGGCGGGTGTTAAAGGTGTGAACACCCGTGTAATATAATTAAATTGAAGAGGGTCGAGGGGGGGGGGGGGAGTAGGGGGTGCCTTGGGTGTTTATGGAGATGGGTGTGGACTGTGGACTACATTGTCCTCACATTGCAAGGAAATATCAAAACTTGGTTGTTCTATTACTAGTATCTAATGTTAACAGCTGAAGGACACTTAAAGGCTCCTAGAACAGAAAAACAACTGGTACTATTTTAAGTATGTTTATTAATTTATTTTCGTTCTGACATCGCCACCATTATAACGACTAGTTTAGAAAAATTTAGTGTTAAATTAGATGTTTGAAATCCAAATCACTTTTCTGAGCCAGTTGAGAAATGTGATTTGAATTTCGAGCGATGGATAAAGACGACCATCAAAACTTGGTTGTTCTATTACTAGTATCTAATGTTAACAGCTGAAGGACACTTAAAGGCTCCTATAGTAAGGTCATTCGAATAGGCCATATTTAGCAGCTTTGATCATACTGGGAAACATGCCAACAAAGAAAAATACACCTTATGTCAAATATGGCCTATTGGAATGACGTTACTATATAGTCCTACCTATTCCGATGTATTTATATGCAATCTACGAATACCTTATGTTAGATTCTCATGATAACTAGAAGTTTTTCGAATTTTTATACTGTAAGTCAGCAGGTTGGGAATAGTGAATGAGAGGTCGAATTTTTTCTCGTTATAATGATGCGAGTCCGTAATTAAACATCCTGTATAAAGTTTTTGATTGGATCGTTTAATCTAAAGATATCTTGTTGGAACTCGCTTTTCCTTGTCGAAGTTTTCAGGAACTTCATAAGAAAACTTCCAAACTATGTCCCTTCCTTGCCAGACAATGATTAATCTGTCTTGGGTTCAGCCACAGTAAAACAATATGAACAGTAGGCAAAATAGGTGTAAATAAAACTCTTGTACCTACTTGTTTCACTTAAATATTTGTTGGTGTAACCCAACCAGTTTCTGTCACATGAGCATATTTAGAGGTATTTTACATTATATACTATAACATTATACAATGTAACACTTTGATGATAAATACAATAATAAACATCCATTAGAATTGATATGCATCATTGCAACTAACAACAGAACGAGTACGAGAGTTTTATTTACAGCTCTGTTTGATGCGAAGTTTCATCATACGCCGCCGGTAATCGCAAGTATACATTATAGGTTAACGTTTCAGTTTCAGCGTCCACTGTAGATGGATGTGCAAATCGAATTGTGTAGCGTTTTGTTTGGTAGGTCTATCTAACTTGTAACTGTTGGAAAATTTTACAAGTGCTCGTGCACAATTTCACTTCACAATAAATATTGTGTGAAATTTTACTAGTGACCGATTGCGAAAACTTAGAACTGGATAGGGAAAATGAAAACAAAATTTGGACCTCCCATACAAAATTGCCGATCAGCTGATTTGAGTTACTATGGGAGGCCCAACATTTTTTTCTCGTATTTCGACCTTTGTTCCTTGGGGAAAGTTGTTCTTTATCACCAGCTGGTTCTGAGTTTTCGGTATCGGTCACTAGTAAAAATTTACCCTATATTACTCTTATGGTAATTTATAAAAATAGGCACCAACTTACAATACGCTGCTGTGAGACTGATTTATGTCGCGCACGAAGATTTTAAACTGATCATTCTCGGGTAAGTTTCTCTTGAAATAAGATTGCGTTGAGTAGAGAGATTACGTCCAAATTGTAGGACTCACATTACTTCTAGCCCACAGAGGAGTACGGTCTAATATTCCAAGTGATAATGCCCACTTATTTGTTCTTAGGTTTGAAAATCTTATTACTCTAGGAGAGTTGTACTTGAGACAGAGAATTAATGTCGTAAATATAAGACAAAAGACGTAGGTAACTTACCTCTTTATTTTTAAACGTTTTTTACCTACCTACTGCTACTTTTCTATACTATGAGTGTTTTAGTTGGTGGGTTGTTTCTTTGACGGGTATTTTGTAAAGGAACCGTTAGTTTGAACAGTAGGTTGCTAATTATTTTGGATGTAATACAAAGGAAAGAATACCTACATAAGGGTGTACAGTCAATATGTTCAATGCATATAGAAACGCCGATGTTATGCACATTTGAAATCGTTTGCACGGTGTGTAAGCTTTTTATGCACACACTTACCTGCAATATCTTAGCGTATTTTTAATTACTCACTCTTGTTACAACACTTTAAATTCAAAATCACAAAACAATCTTTACGATAATGCTAACATCTGTGTCGCAGATGTTTAATAATATCACATTTTTGTCCAAATATGATTTTATTACTGAAGTAAATTAGATACCTAGTTCGTTATTGATCTAATAAGTGAACTAGTATTTTTAAAATAAGTTCTTGCTATTAACATGAGTTATATAAATTAATAGTTTTATAACAGCAGCCAAAACTGCTGCCGGCAGCAGCTTGGTACCTCTGATGTGGACCTGTTGACAGATCACGCTGAAAAATGACGATTTAGTACCCTGTTTTGACACTTTTTTTTAAACTCGTGGCAAACTATTATCTATCACACGAAGCGCACACATTCTAAAAGCCTCGCATTATTTATAACATATAAGACAGCTGCATAAACTACTTTTTAAATACTGAATTGGTTAAATCATTAATTTAGTGAAATAATTAGTTCTAAAGTTCAAACAAACACCTTCTAATAATTTAAAATTTCAATCGGGACTAAAAGCTTAAACTAAACGATTAGAAACAAAGTTAGTTCCAATTCCAATCTTATTGGGTTAAGAAAGACTTCAGAGTAACTTTGTTTTAAGATCTGTTAAATTTTAAATCGAAAGGCGAGGAAAAGAAGATAGCGTCTTAATTTTTTTTTTCAGACCACTGTTTAATTCTATTCAGACAGTTATCACAATACGCAAAAAAGTAAAAATCAATGACAAAGGTGAATAAAATTTTAGATAAAGTGAACAAGGTATAAGTATAGTGCAGGTGGGTGCAACCATGTCGTTTTGAACTCACTTTGTTTGCTGTTGCTGTCATGGTGTGGTGTCCCCTTAGCCTCAACACTAATCTACTAAGTATCACAGGTAGATTAAGGGGTAATCGTCTTACTCACCACTCTTCGCAGGTGGATTGCACTGTGTTGTATTTCATAATTTATCGCTGCTGCCGATTCTCCGGAATTTCGGAAACTTCTGGAATCCCCAGTAGACGGATGCGCATTTCTTTCAAGCCAGGCTGTATCATCATCCTCAGCCCACATCCAGCGACTACAGGATAGGCCTCGTCTCTACAGCGCTAATCCTAACGATCCTGCCTGTGCCAGCCTAATCCAGTGAGGTACAGTAGATAATCATGATAAATTATAATATTTTCGGACCATCAAGCAGGTGACCTGCCCACTACTTACTAAGCTTTTCGCTCCTCTTGGCCACCATTTTGTGAAGGCTGTACAAGTATACAAGGTGTAAAAAAATCAACTGCAAATATTTTAAGGGGTGAACCAGCCCGTGAAACTGAACAACTTTCCCCAGGGAACATAGGTCGAAATATAAAAAAAAAAATTGGGCCTCCTATACAAAATTTACCAGCCGGCCGAGTCAATTTGTATGAAGGGGTCCAATTTTTTTTTTCATATTTCGACCTATGTTCCTTGGGGAAAGTTGTTCAGTTTCATTATCTGATTCACCCCTCAAAATATACGCAGTTAATTTTTTTAAATACTGTATACCTACCTATAATAATAATTTTTATGATAACCGCAGACCAGGCTGCTTCCGACGGCGCGCCCTAAAGCATTAGATAGTCGACAGCCCCACGCCGCCGCGCCCTCTTCATTTTGTTATGACACTTATTAAGTAGGTATTACTACTATAGCAGCCACAATTAAAGTCCACTGCTGAACAGGTGCCTCCCCCTAGTAGGGGGGTATTTGCCATACTAACCAAGCTTGGCAGGCGGGTTGGTGAACGCAATGCAAGATGTTGCAATGCGATAGCCAAATTCATCCAGGAATTGAACCTTTGGATGAATTCATCCTTTAGTCGCCTCTTACGACACACACGGGAAAGATATGGGGTGATGACGTTCTAAGCCAGCATCACACGGCAAGTATATTGTTATGTTAATAGGTAGGTATTGTTTTTCCTTTCATTTGTTGAATTTTTTGTACAACGGCTATTTCTAGTACGTTTCGTAGAGCAGGTACAGTACAGTTGACCTTCATAATATGGATAGATAGATACCACAATCCTGTGACACAAAATAGAGAGTATACCGAAGTTTCACTTGACCAAATTTAGGTTTTCATGACTGCCAGAATCAAAAATCACTGTGCTACTGTCAAAAATCTCAAAGTAGGTAGGTACTTAGAACAATATGAAATTAACAAAATCTGATACAAAAACGTTTCTGAGCCAATGAACGTTCGTGGCAACCTTGTGGCAACCATCTTCTTAGTTACCTTGACTTCCCCTGAGATTCCAGTTATTTCCAGTTAAAGCTAGTAAGCGTCAAAATCGTCGCTATGTATTGTACATGTAGTGAATTTAATAGGACCTTATATATTTGCGCTAGCTAACCGCGCGTTCACACTGCGGCGACTTTGACCTGCTGGCTGCTACGTGGAAAAGAACGAGAGATCCGTGTGTCGCGCGACAAAAAGTCGCTAGTATATACGCGTCTTACAGTATGGCCGTTTGAATAGGCCATATTTGACAGCTGTCAAAATCATATTGATGCGATGACATAAAGGTCTATTTTTCTTTGTTGAAATTCTTCCTGCATGGCTTTACCAGCTGTCAAATATGGTCTATTCGAACAGCCGTACTTTAACACTGTGTATAGAACAGCGCGGTAGGAAGCGAGGGCTTGGCGGAAGTGGGCGCGGTCGACCCGGTGTCACTGTGTCACTATACGCGAGCCAATTTATGCGGACCGCTTTAACAACTGTCAAATTCAATGCAGCAAGGCCTATTTTACTTCGACTCTAGTGTTCTTAGATCGCCTAAACCAAATCTTTCACCTGAATTTACCTATAGAAACTTACAACTACCTTTATAGGGTGTAAGGGCCGATATCACGGAGCAGGCGTGTTTAGACCATGAATGAAACTAAACAATTTTTCCATTGAACATATGGTGGTAAACGAAAGAAATTTTCCGGCCTCCCATAGGCACAAAATTCACGATCAGGACTTAGTTTTGTTTCTCGTACACGGGGAAAGTTGTTTTCAGTTTCATGGTTGACGCCTGCAAAGACCCCGTATGATACAAATAGACGACTTGGTGTCCCACTCGAAGAATATGAAGACAAACATAAGAAAGAACATAATGCAACGTGTTTTCGAGTCTTACCAGCTATACGTAGACGTAAGCTACTTACGTTCTGCTACTTCTGCTCAGATGAAATAAAATTGAGTTTTGAAAATATTGTACCTTTAGTTGCATTTATATTCACCAAGAACAGGCAAGGCAGCGCAAAATGAAATAAATTTGAACCATTGACTTGAAGAAGTAAGTGGAAAATGACCGATTCAAAGGCCATGTTTTGTTAGAACTGCCTTGACAGTTTTACATAATAAAGTAAAGCACAATCTGCGCATTATGAGACGTGCGACGTGACGCGTGGGATGGGATAGCAGACAGCTGTCAGACAAATAGGTAATCGTCAGCCGTAATCATCGATACGACACGCGTCTCACGTGTTTAACTTTGTCTTTTCTGTTTCATACATTTTATATGGAAACGGTTTCAAGCGTCGCCATGTCGCACGTCTTCGTCTCATGTCTCCTCTGTGGAGCTTGCGCCAGACCGCAGCCCCATAACAGGTATATTTTCGACGTTATCTATCACATGAAAACAAATTGCGTAGGTAGAAGAATAATAATGGATTGTGCATGAGTCGACAAAACGCAACTTTCATACACGGGGATGAAGAAATAAAGTACAGTACGCCCGTCCAAATAGGCCATATTTGACAGCTGTCAAAATAATGTTGATGCTGCTAACTAGAAAATCACAGTGGCAATAGAATGATAGTTGAGTGTCGAAGGCATTACAATGGCTAAAATGAGCAGACTAGGGCCCTAGATGAATGTATCGCTCAGTCGCTTTTATCAACTCCCACGGGTAGAATGGGGTGATGCTGTCCTAAGCTGGCATCATCCTCTATTCTGAAAGCAGGGATTATCGGGTCATTCGCGGAGACTGAGGCTTAAGCGATAATGAAAAGCGACGAGAAGCTAAAGCTCTAGGATTGTAGCCTTCAGATTTCACAAAACTAATTTAAAATAGTCTGGTAGGGGTTGCAATTTCATGTGACTGTTAAAAATAACAATTTGTCACGAGTAAAATAGGCTTAGAACAAGCTAAGAAAAGGATATCTACGACCATAGAGCATTTTTAGTCATGTCTTGTTTAAATTGTTTATGGTTTCTAGCTCCACAGGCAAGACGTACCTAAGACATACCTCTAGGTAATTCGTGCAATCTAGCGACGACGCTTGAAACCGTTTCCATTGTATAAAATGTGCGCATTTTTGTTAGACGCGAGGGAATTTGGAATGTCCCGTACTAAAAACGACGTTGACGCAGGAGCAACGCAAGATCTTGCGTTGGTATCTGTCTCGGACGTCAGTTGTGGGACCCGCCCATGTAACTAGTGACCATGGCCACAAAATAGAGAACTTACAGAAGTCCTGTGAGTAACAAAGGCTACTTATTATTATGGGAAAACACCATATTCCCTTCCCACGAGCATTTGGGCGACATTTCGCTCGGGTGAGACTGGGTCGGTTTCCTTGTAAGTGGCGTCGTCGGGAGTCTGTTTCGAGCGTATGTATGAAGCCCCCACAATGCTGAGCGCATGCGAAGCCATTATTTCGCTTCTTCTCCTTTGAGTGGAACACCAAGTCGTCTAACGACCCAGTGAACAATGGTGTCAGCGTTTTTCAACCGCCTACTGCAAGCAGCAGACCTCTGACGTGGTTGTGTAACGACCGCCATCATAGACAGCAACCGGGACCGAAGGCTTAACGTGCCCCTCTGAAGCACGGACCCATCTCGCTTTTCGGACAATCAGATGGCAATCAGCCTGCAATGTACTAACCAGACTCGGAACAAATTCACAAAGAGAAAAATATCAAGATTGTGAGTGACCCCACCGGGAATCGAACCTGGAACCTTCAGGCAGTCGTACTAACCACTGCGCCACATCGGCTTTTTCGCTGTGTTTGTGTCATGGCCGACCCGCCTACGCACGCTGACGTGGCTTGCGGTCACCGAGAATCGAACCTGGCACCTTCAGCGTCGCAGGCAGTAGTACTAACCACTGCACCACGTCGGCTTTTTCGCTGTGTTTGTGTCATGGCCGACCCGCCCACGCTGACGTGGCTTGTGGTCACCGAGAATCGAACCTGGAACCTTCTGCGTCGCAGGCAGTCGTACTAACCACTGCACCACATCTTTTTCGCTGTGTTTATGTCATGGCCGACCCGCCTACGCACGCTGACGCTGACGTGGCTTGCGGTCGCCGAGAATCGAACCTGGAACCTTCTGCGTCGCAGGCAGTCGTACTAACCACTGCACCACATCTTTTTCGCTGTGTTTGTGTCATGGCCGACCCGCCCGCTGACGTGGCTTGCGGTCGCCGAGAATCGAACCTGGAACCTTCTGCGTCGCAGGCAGTCGTACTAACCACTGCACCACATCTTTTTCGCTGTGTTTATGTCATGGCCGACCCGCCTACGCACGCTGACGCTGACGTGGCTTGCGGTCGCCGAGAATCGAACCTGGAACCTTCTGCGTCGCAGGCAGTCGTACTAACCACTGCACCACATCTTTTTCGCTGTGTTTGTGTCAAGGCCGACCCGCCCGCTGACGTGGCTTGCGGTCGCCGAGAATCGAACCTGGAACCTTCTGCGTCGCAGGCAGTCGTACTAACCACTGCACCACATCTTTTTCGCTGTGTTTATGTCATGGCCGACCCGCCTACGCACGCTGACGCTGACGTGGCTTGCGGTCGCCGAGAATCGAACCTGGGACCTTCTGCGTCGCAGGCAGTCGTACTAACCACTGCGCCACGTCGCTTTTTCACTGTGTTTGTGTCATGGCCGACCGAACCGCCCACGCTGACGTGGCTTGCGGTCACCGAGAATCGAACCTGGAACTTGCTGCGTCGCAGACAGTCGTACTAACCCCTGCGCCACATCGGCTTTTTACCCGACTGCCTCAGAAGGAGGGTTATGTTTTTCGAGAGTATGTATGTATGTATGTGGACAAGAAAATTCTTTTTCACGGGCTACATTCCAAACGGATAGTTGGATTTTGATAATGAGGTGTCGTTAGATTTGTCTCAGCAACGCGAGTGACACTGTCTATACAAAAAATTCATAAATTCAAGATGGCGGATTTTTATCGCAAAATACAACTTTGAAACTACTGCAGTCGGGTTTTTGTGTTTTAATACTTCAGCTTTTTCGCTGTGTTAGGGTGAGAATCCACCAGAGCTGTGCGAGGTAGCGAGGCGGTGAGCGAGGAAAAAATCCACCAATAGAATCACTTCATTTTCCTAGCCTCGCTCAGCTCAGCTCTGGTGGAATAGGGTTGAGCGAAGCGAGGCCATTCTACATACAAAACAAGCGAGAAATGTGTGCGAGGAATGTGTTGCGAGGAATGTGTAGCGAGGAATGCGTTGCGAGGAATGCGTTGCGAGGAATGTGTAGCGAGGAATGCGTTGCGAGGAATGCGTTGCAAGAAATGTGTTGCGAGGTTTCCACTACATCGCATTCCCCCCGCTCACACATTTCACAGCTTCGCAACGCATCCTCGCTCCGCACATTAATGCGCATTTTGACAGCTCCGCTACGCATCCTCGTACGACACATTTTACTCGCACAGCTCTGGTGGAAACCCCTACACATTTCCACAGCACAGCTACGCATCCTCGTACGACACATTTTACTCGCACAGCTCTGGTGGATTCTCACCCAGTGACGTTAGTGTCATGGCCGACCACCCACGCACGCTGACGTGGCTTGCGGTCGCGTCATAATCTAATGGTCAATGTGGTTTATGGTTAATAATAACGATATTAATGGTTATTACGTAGGTGAAATCAGGTCACAAGCCAAATCGGAATACCTGTTATAAATTTTCAGGAACAACTAGATAAAAGGTATGTTTTTCACAAATATAAATATAACAACACAGGTTTGGTAGCTAAGTAAACCTCCATAGTTAGAATTCTGAAAAAGTGTGTCGTAAAGTAAAATTATGTGCGAATTACATAAACTACCTAAATTTTTTTTAGAAAATGTTTTAAGATATTGAAATACAAAAACTTGCTATAATGGTAGACGGCACAGTCACAGTATGTCATTCATTTGTATGGTGACAATACACAATCTGTGCAATATGGTTCGCTGCATGTGCGAGACACGTCATTTTATGAGCAGGCTCTAAGGGGCAAGCTCTACAGTAGAGATGGCATAGCATACGTCAAACAAGTGATCGTCGGAGTCGTGAGACGTGTGACATTGCGAGTATTGCGACGCTTGAAACAGTTTCCATAGAAGAAATAAAGTTACACACGTGAAACACGCGTCACATCGATAACGGCTGACGATCGCTTTTAGACAGAATTTATTTATTTTATTTATTTAACAATTTATTGTACACAGAACAGTAATGGGACAAATACAAAAAGAAAAAAGACACAACAGGTACTGCTTATCTCTAAAAAGAAATTTCTTACAGCAGACCTAAGGAAGTGAGATGTAGTGGAACATGAAATGCGGATGGGACATGAATGTCATGTTGAGGAGGCCCAAGCCTTACATAAACTCAGTACGTACTTTCCCTGACACCCTGTATAACACCACCCCACCGCATGACGTCACAAATGTCAATTAAACTGTGTCCACAGAGCAAGCGACCCTGATTAGGTTTCGCGGGGTTTCCCTCTCGATTGTGATAAATGACGCCCTTCATTCCGTTTTGATCGAAACACCCACCCGCTATTTTCTTAGCTGTAACGTACATCAAAATGTTGTATGGTAAAAACATAAATTTAAAATAAACCTTGAAAAATCTTTCACCTTTTATAAATTGTGTTGTAGTGCATCAAGTTGCTCTGCTTACCGGCTTAGAACTCAATCCAAATTTAACACGTAGGTTTCGTGAAAAGCGACTAAGGGATAATCATCCAGGGAATGGGCAGAAGCGTTCCCTGTAAGGAAATACAACTTCTTGCACTGCACCCTCAAATCTCCTTTATCAAAACAATATCGTTCCGTAGAAAATGGTCGTGCTGTCGATAATCTAAGACATTCAAATTCGTTTTCAGTTACACAATCAGATGAAGTTCGCTCGATAGAAAAAAAAAAGTAACCTGTTTTCTTAATCTGCCTGCCGTGCGTGGTGCAATACCCCCCAATAGGGGAATGCCCATGTTTATCTTATCTATCACTTAAAGAACGAAGGCTGCAACCAACATGCCATACATAGGTACGTACCTACTTATGTAGAGGGAAATTTTACTAGTGACCGATAGCGAAAACTCAGAACTGGCTGATGATACGGAACAACTTTCCCCAAGGAACATATACATAGGCCGAAATGTAAAATTGAATTTAGATCTCCCAAACATAATTCGCCGTTGATCGTCCTAATACACGTAACTGACAAAATTAATGTCAACGATGATAAGCTGTATTTTTTTTGTCAGTTACGTCTATTAATAAGATCAGCGACAAAATGTTACTATATGGGAAGCCTAATATTTTTTTCATAATTTGACCTTATGTCCCTTGGGGAAAGTTGTATCATATCACCAGCCGGTTCTGAGTTTTCGCTCTCGGTCACTAGAAAAATTTCACCCTGTATAAGCAATACAGCAACTTCCTCATTTAACGGATCAACCATACTGGTTATTCATAATATGAACTGTAAGAAAAATCAGTTGACACAATGATAAAAAAAAAATTTAAAATAACTACTGTTAACGAAATAACATGCCTCCTACGCCCATGAGGGGTCAAAAGGGGGGATAATGGGGGAACGTTGATCGGCAATTATTAGTAAAGTACAAGAGAGTGATGTGACCATTTTCGTTTTGTCAAAAAAGCAGTTTTTTAACCTCTATTTTCAGTAGTTCCATACAGTAATAAGAACCTACTACTATAGCAGCAACATTGTTCTCCTCGTCTCCTCCCTTGCGTAAATATTTTTGTTAGAACATAAGAAAGTGGGTCATTATTTCCATAATAAACTACCTACAACCTTTAACTATACAAAATATAGCTAAAAGCCATCGATTAAGAATTGCGGCGTAATTGTCAATGGGCCAATAAAAACTACGCCGTCGGGCGGGATCAGTATGACCTAGTATAATAGATTGCCTTAAGACCATGAAACCCAAAAGATAGTACTTAATTCAAGAGAAATAAACAGTTCTTTAACCTCCCATACAATCACGATCAGCTGACGACGGTTAAGTTTAAAAGCTGTTATCTAAATAAGGTACAACGGGGCTATTCCGACGTGGGACAATACCGTCAGAGGCCTATAGCTCCCAGTCTATAAGCTTTTAGCTTTTGTGGCATCTATACGTATAGCAAGATAGTTTATTTGGAGTAGTTCAATTGACTATCGAAGTCTTCTAGAAAGAGCGATAGAGTTATAGGCCTCTCTCTATAGGCATACCTTCTACTACACAGGCCACAAATTTAATCCATAGATTCCACTGTTTTCATAACCCATTTTCTCCAAAGTAATTGCAGTAAAACATAAAAATCCAATACAGAGTATGTCATCTGTCCACTGCAGACGACGACAGCAACGACACAAAAATATTTTGCGGTCATCGGAATCATATACACACTCAACCAACATTGAAGATCTGTTTTCACAACTGCAACACTAACGTTGCCAGTCACCACTGCGGCAAACATAACTTTGCCGTTAGGAAAATACATTGCTACTTTTATTACATACATTTCGGCGGGCACTGCGACAAAGCAACTGTAAATATAACGTGGTATTTCCAAAGCTAATCCCAACGGGGTATGGATTTGTTGAAGAGGCTTTTTTATAATCTGTCAGTGATATAGTGACAAGGAAAAAGGGTTAGATGTGGGGATTTTGGGTGACTGCTTCGCACAACATACAAAAAGTACAACATTTTCACTGGATATACGAATATTGTACAATGTATCTACATACATCCACATGCATCTATCGCCTCTATGTATAGGCAGAGCGTAAACGGCTGTACAAAACGGTCATTGATTATACAGAACAATGGTGGCCCAACGGTTTTGAGCCCTGATTAAAATAACTTAAACGTGAATTTGTTTGAAACCTGTCACTCTTTGTCATAATTAGCAACATGAAAATTGATTCTTTAATAGTAAATTAGTATCCTCTCAGTAAGCATTTGATGACTTTACATCACGGCCATCAAAGCAAACCCGATTAGAGAGACATTAAACTTATACTACAAGAACAGCTGTCATCATTTAATGAGAAATGAATATACCTAACATTGCATTATAACGAATCAAATAGTTGGCAAATGACAGCCGATGTGGCGCAGTGGTAGTATGACGCAGAAGGTTCCGGGTTCAATTCTCGGTGGGGTCACTCACAAAGTTGATATTTATTTATCACTTTGTGAATTTGTTCCCAGTCTGGTTAGGACATTTGCAGGCTGAACCACCTGATTGTCCGAAAAGTGAGATGGTTCCGTGCTTCGGATGGGCAAGTTAAGCCGTCGGTCCCGGTTGCTGTCTATGATGGCGGTCGTTACACAACCATGTCAGAGGCCTGCTACTTGCAGTAGGCGGTTGAAAAACTCTGACACCAGGGTTCATCGGGTCGTTGAACGACTCGGTGTCCCACACGAAGAGAGAGAAAGAGAGCTGGCCAATTTGTCTTTTTGAACTGGCTCAACTGTATCCCTGCTAAGTACCTATAGCTGATATCGGTGATCAGAAGCGACCCGAAGGTCTCGGGGCAGGCTTCCGTTACGACAATGAAACGAACTCACAATGAGCTACTTTTGCAGGCTATTAGCTTTCTCTTATTGTCATGAGCCGGTAGTTCCAACGGTAGTCGAATAAAATGCTTTAATACAAGGAGGTTGCTATGTTATGTGATTTTCTAGTACATTCAAAACTGGTGTTATGTAAAGTTATAAGTTTTCATAATTGTATCTTAAGTGCTTCAGGTTTTATGAAAATTACAGATTGTTTGTAATAAATATGGTATTAATGATATACACAGTGTGAGCGTGTACAGAACGTAGTAGGTAGTAAATTACCATGAATTTGGAAGTGATGAAATTGGCGCCCAGCATGGGGCCATACCATAGATACAAAGGCTGCTAGGCAGTGTAAGTACATGCAATTAAAGTCACAATTTTTTCAAAATACGTCACAGATGGTTAGGCGCAAGCCCCACAGAAGGAGAGGAGACGTGAGACGGAGACGTGAGATGGAGACGAAAGACGGTGTGACTTCGCGATGCCTGAAACCGTTTCCATATAAAATGTATGTAACAGAAGAGACAAAGCTGAGACGCGCGTCGCAACGATGACGGCTGACGATCACTTATCTGACAGATGTCATTCCACGCATCACGTCGCATGTACGCTTAAGCACGCATGCATGAAAATCTGATTTGTTATAGTTATAACAATTTAAAACATACATCATAGATTATACTTGCTATATCGAATACAAATAGAAGACCCCGCGATTGGACTTTTTAATATGCGGGCGAACCTATCTTAACTCACAATTCATTTCGTAATATCAACTTTGAACAAGACAGTATTGAAAGAAAAATTTGGCGCCCGGCATGGGCCCATCGTGTTGTGTTGGGTTTGAATCACATCACCCCATATCTTTCCCGAGTTTGTCGTAAGAAACGTCTAAGGGATTTGGGAGTTGATGTATATTGCAATTTTAGGCAAAAGGCTGTCAATCTGTTGCTATGTTGATACATACAAAGTCTTATGAATGACTCTCAAACTCTAGTCAGACGTAGTATATATTAATATGATTTTTTACAGCAGTTTACGCTCTGCCTACCCCGCAAGGGATATAGCGTTATATATTTTAGTATGAATTTAAAGAAAAATTTGGCGCCCGGCATGGGCCCTCAAAACAAAGAAAACGATGTCCACAGGCTACCATTCAATCGTATTCCTTTGTTTCATCCTCTATCTATTCCTTCAGATCGAAAGAAAACAAGGCGAAAAGATTCCAAAAATTAATTCTTCCCTTGATAACGGGGAAGGCGATAACGATAAACAACGGTTTGTACCTAAACGGGAATTTATTCGGAAACTTGAGCTCAGATAACGAACTCGGAACTAGGTCGAGGGAGGCAAGGGCCGACGCGGAATTGAAATAAAAATAAATAGCTGTATAAAACCACGATTCCAAAGTTTTGATAATATCTTCATAAGTTTAGAACAAGACAGGATCTTACTTTTATTTTTAAATACTAATTTTAACATTTGACTAAAAAAAAACTTACATGTTCGCATCTTTCATTAGGTATTTACCCATTATATTTAATTATTATACATAATATGATGGCGTATGTAATAAATCTATGGGCAAACATAACGATTACAAATAAGTAGAAAAACATATTTTGAACCAGTCCACGAAATTAAACCACTTTCCCTACGAAACATAAATTGAAATAGGACTCCCGTACAAAATGTGTCAGCTGAACGAGACGAACTATTTTTTTGAAAGTTGTTCTTTTTCAAACAGCTGACAGACAAGTTAGGTAATCGTTAAAGACGTGAGACATGCGACAACGCGACGCAAGAGAAAAAGCTACACACGTGAGACGCATGTCGCATCGATATCGGCTGACGAACGCTTGTCTGACTGATGTCACGTTGCTCGTCGCGTCGCGCGTCTCGTCTGTGGAGCTTGCGCCATTAGTTCTTTTACGTAGGTATCTTTTTTTACCTAGTCAGCACGCACTATTCTATGATTTAGAAAAATACAACATCTTGTCAAAGAGAGGTAATTAGGCGAATCAAAATAAGGTTAGAATGTTACAAAAGTGAAAGATAAAAAGAACATTAACAGTGAACTTGCGTGCGATATTAAACACTTATTAAGAACTACAATAACCTTAACAATACAATACAATCGGCAGAATAACTATAACAAAAACTCGACATAAATGCGATAAAGTGGAATCAATATAACTTTTTGTCTGGCGATTGAATCCGTTGATACTGACACCCGAACAATGGTAGAGTAATTCAAGATGGCGGAGGCTTTCCCGCGCTTTCTGGAGTCGAGCCCGGTTTGCCACAACACCGGTTCACCACACGTAAAAAATATAATCCAGGTCACCACAGGACTATTAATTTTTAGTAAATTGAGCCCGACTTCGCTATAAAAACAGGTGCATT